>CM022303.1:71684051-72284051 GCA_011799875.1 Thinopyrum elongatum
CCGGAGGTGGGGCCCACCTGAAAGATGATGCAGAGACCAACATGAAATGTCTGGTAGGGGGGGCCAAACTGCAAGGGCCCACACATGACCGCAGTGAGATAGCAAGACCCCCCCCTAGTCCAAAAGGCGCACCAAGATTCCCCCTTAGAAGGAATAAGATCAATAATATCCGAAGAGAGGAGATAAGATCAAGAAGCCGTAACGAAAAAGGGGAGGATACAATCGGTGGGGAACATACCTGAGGACAGAGGATGAGGATTTCTTCCTTCCACCTTGTGCAAGCCCAATGGACGTCGGGAGGTCCGCCAAGATTGAACCACCAGCCCCATCCAACCCATATTATAGTGGGGAGGTGCATGGGGAGAAAAGCGCTTCAAGCCTCTGGCCGAGCTCGCTCCTCCCCACATCGCCGTGAAACCTCTTAGCCGTTCTCCAAGAGCGAGGAGTGGCGATATTAGGCCACTGCGGAAAACCCGCTGGACTCCAGCCGACACAACCAGGACTCGTCGTGCTGCTGGACATCCATCATAAAGCCTAATTCCTCCCAACCTGGCTGTAGTCAAGTATAAGGGGGGATTGTGGAGGGGGACGGATATACATTTCGGCATCAGTACGTGTGGGTTAGTGGTTTGTAAGTCGGCGGCAAGGCTGGAAGGCGGAGCTGGGTGCAGTACGTATACGGGGAGCAGACGCAAAATAGGGTTAGGTACGGTACGGGCGTCCGGGGTCAGCGGAGAAATAGCTTGGTACGAGTCAAACCGCGAAAAAAGCAGTGCACAGAAGCACATCCATCCCAACCACCTCCGCTTCTCACACTGTGCGAGTGTCGAGCATACGCAGTCATATCCCGACTCTGAAACGACTAGGTCCCGTCGCACTACAAGCGGTAGGAGATTACTCCCCTCCTCACTCGTGCTGATGACTCCATAGATTGATATTGGTGATGCGTAGAAAATTTTAAAATTCTGTTACGTTCCCCAACAAGTGTATGCGCGTGTATATGAGCGCTTGCGTTTGTACTGTGTTAAAAAAAAGGCAACCAGACAATAGACAGGTGCATTTGACAAAGGAAAGCTAACCAACTATTGCAAAATATATTTATCTATGTTTAATGATGTGCTACCTGATGTAGTGTGTAGAAAACCCCTCTGCAATTAGCATCTGGCTGGAGAAACAACCGAAGATAGAGCTCATGAGTAAGATTATTACAATTTAATCTCGAAAGAACTCGCGTCTCACCGAGAGAAATTCTGGCCAGCAAACTAACGCTACAGGAAAAAGCTTATAACACTAGTAGAAAAAGGCCTATTTGTCCCGGTTCGGGAACCGGGACTAAAGGGTCGGGACTAAAGCCCAACACCTTCAGTCCCGGTTCTTATACGAACCGGGACAGATGGGGCTCCACGTGGCCGCTGCGGCGAGCCCAGAGAGAAGGGCCTTTAGTCCCGGTTGGTAACACCAACCGGGACCAAAGATCATTCACGTGTCAGCAGCTCAGGAGCTGGGGTTTTTGTTTTTTTTAAGGGGGGGGGGGGGGGGGGTTGGGGTTGGGGGTTTTGGGGGGTTTTGTAGGGTTAATTTAGGGGTTTCATATATTGTGTTAGCTAGCTAATAGCTAGAGAGAAGTGTCCTCTCTTATCTCCGTGCTTGGTCGACGCTACGTACTATACGTATAGAGAGGACTCGACATGCTAGCTAGTAAGCAAATGAAGGAAACCATTAAGTACACAAGATCGTCATGAACATATACAGAGAGTGATCGACCTCTTCCTTCTCCGAGAGATTAGTCGAACAACAAGTTTTCGTATATCTATCCGACGCTACTAGCTACATATATACAATATAAGATCTCTTACAATTCCTAACATTTGATGTCAAGTTCCACATAGTATTCTCCAGCTGGATTGATGACGTGGTCAAGAAAGAATCCCGCCAATTCCTCTTGAATTGCTTTTATGCGATCTTGTGGTAGGAGTTCATCCCGCATCTGCCAAATCTAATTTGAAGAAGGGGGTCAATACATATATATGAATGAAACTCAACACAAATGATGGTAATAAAATAAAATTGTGAATACTATTGCTTACGCACTTCATATTATTTTTCAGAGTAGCCCCGCTTAGAGGTCGTCGCGTTGTAGATGTACTCGCAAATATAGTATCCACAAAAATTATTCCCGCCTTCCTGCCACAACCACTTTACGAGAAATAAAGGTCAATCAAACTGATAATCAAGCATTATAAATCGTATTGATGAGACTAGCTAGAATCAATGGGAGATGCGCGGAACTAGCTAGTAGTACTTACTTTCGGGTGTGTAAATCGCAACTCCCCCGGCAGTCCCGGAGCTTCTGTGGTGAACACTTTCCAAAGCCTGCGAGACAAAGAAAATAATTACTTGATATTAGGAAATGACCAAAGTTGCCGATATGGTGCGATAATGATCGATTGAACTTACTTCTGTAGCATTTCAGTCATGGCCGCATACTCCTTGGGATCTTTTCGTCTTGAGTCTAAGACGGTTACTAGTCCCTGCTCAAGCTTAATCTCTAGGAGAATAAAGTGGAAGCTGCGCACGCATGCATAACTCATCAATTACATTACTATAACCTCGAGTAATAAGGGAAACCGAATATGCAGAAGACAGTAACACTCACTTGAAGTTGTAAGGAAAGAGTATTTTATCTTTGTTTTGATTTTTAAGCAATGATTGTAGCAAGTTGGCCTCGGTTTCTTTCGCATGATATGTAACCGTCCATTCATCTATGAGATTTGTGTTAATGAACCCAATATCATAGATTTGTGCATTTGCATTTGAACCGATGTTCAATCTGCATAATATAGTGAGGAGATAAATATATATAATGCATATGAAAGAGCGAAGCTCTATATAAGACTTAATTACAAAGTTAGTACTTTCACGACAGTCGCAGAAGTGAGTATTATTTAGTCGAGGTCTTTGATTGAAAAAAAACTGCGAAGAACCTCAAATGGAACAGGACAAGTAGATCAATCCAACGTACGGGTCAATGTCGCTCGCTGTGAAGCTACATTTCGAGCGTCAAAATATCCTTCCCGGATTGGAGGGGTCCATGATACCATAGGGTATGGGAATATTCGCATCGATCAGTTGTTAGAGGAGGATCACCAGGTCTGACGAGAGGCTTCCCGTACTGGTATTTGGTGTTCGTCCCACCTCCAAGTATCAAAATGTGCATCGTCGGGGCAGGTTAGGTAATCACAGGATTGGTACCGGGCTGCCATCACCCGCAGATGGAGATGATATCGTAGAAGACACCTTAGCGGGGGGGCACAATTGGTTGGCCTGTTCGCACGAGTTGTTCAATTTTTTCCCTCTCTCGTTGTGTTGTAACTTTTGCTCAACGAACTAGTTCCCGACCGGTGCGCTCCTTCCACTGCCTTTTTCAGAGAGCGGGACATGGTTGTCATCGGCGGAGCGCGTGGTGGTCGCTCAGGTTCTTCAAGTGCGCTCAATTCACCGGATCCATTTCTCCTCCGGAGGTGGATTTTCTTTGACAAAAAGTCCCTTCACTCTGGGCTTGACAGATTCTGCCTCGGTTTTCCTCCGGTCATTCTGTATGGTAATCTATCGAGAGGCTGATAGATGAATGAATTGTATTGCCTCCCGCCTCTGGCTGTACTGCTAGACGCCGGCCGCCAGCAGGAGCGGCTGCGGCTGTCTTCATTCGTGTTTACGAGGCGGGAGAGGAGGCGGAGTGATACGACGTGCGGAGCTGCGCGAGCGCGGCGGCGCGTTCTTCGCTGTTGTTGACGAGGGGGGAAGGAGGGCGGGTGCGGCTCGGACGCGCCGGGCCAGACGGAGAAGGAGGCCGAGATTCCGCAGCGCGCCGAGCAGACGGAGAGGAGGGCAGAGTGCCCTGATACTCGCCAGGGAGGGGAGGGGAGGAGGAGGCGGAGTGCCCGACTCGCCGGAGGAGCAGGCGGGAGAGGCGTCTAGTTCGGAAGGTGATGAGCTCCTTCCGCCATAGACATAGGAGTCTTAGAGCAAGACCCAGCTGAGTTCCCCTGTCACTGGAGCTTGTGGTCAAACTCGAGCTCCTCAAATCCCTCCGTTATTTCTGACGACCATCACAACAGCATAGCCTTCCGGAATCGGAAGGCAGTCAAAAGTTGCGCCGGGTCCAGAAGGTTGCAACAGAGCCGACAGCCGCCTGACTTGAGGTGCTGCCATTGCGCCATAAGGTGGCAATCTGAGCCTCCGGATAGCATCCAGGGGTAGCTGGGAGGCCATGAAGTGAGGCTGCTGAAGGGGCTCGGTGGAAGCCACGCATGCTTGCTTCGCTGAGATGCGGTGGTTAGCTTCTAGCGGTGAGACGTCGGCAGGTCGCTACCTCTGCAACTAGTCGTTTCCTCTAGCGCTAATACCCTGATTCGCACTTCTGCAGTTCGGTCGCTCCACTTTCCTCCTCCTCTCCGGGTTTTGTAACCGCCTCTCGCTGGAAACCCTTCCTTCCATGCAACGGAGCCGCGTGCCTCGTGTTCGTCCTGGGTGCTCAGATTCCCGAGGGCCTATGTGAGCTCGTCGTTCTCTCATGTCGGGAACGAACGTCCCTTGCTGCGCTGCGGCGATACTTCTGAAGCTTTGACGGGTATTTCAAGTTGCTCCTTCGTCCAATGGCACTTCCCTGTTTCGGGCTCAAGGTTCCCCCAACCCCGAAGAACCAAGTCCTTGAACGGTCTGGCCAGTTCAATGTCTCTGGTTCGACCCCCTTATCAGCAGGTCCTTCTCAGCCTTGTCCCACACGGCCGGGCTTTGAGGTAAGTCAACTGACCCGTGCGATGGTGATACTCCTTCTTTGCAGCATATTTTCTTGTTTGTCGCTGACATTCTTCTTACTCTTCTCCGATGATGTCTTGTGGGCCACAAATGCGGGCCAGTGATCTCTATCTTCTCAAATCGGCTGGTGAATTCTGGAGTCTTCCCTTTGTCGACAAACATTGATTTCAACTCATTCTTCCACTCCTGAATAGATCTGCCATCTTCTTAAGAGCATGAGCCTTGACCAATGGCTCTATAACTGGCTTATCCAGATCCTCCTCTGGCGGGGTAGGGTGAAATTTGCCTTCAGCGCTGTCCAAAGATCAATCTTTCTGTCTTCATTGACACAAAAAGACCATCTGAGGGTCTTCGCTCATAGGCTTTTCCATTGATGGATCTGATCGGGATACATGTCCCAACATAGAACCCCGCACTGAGAGAGAAATGCTTCTTGGTCCGGCTGGGTTCAATCGGTTGGCCATCGCCTTGATTGGCTGTGATCATGAAATTTCATCCTGGCGCAACCTTTTCTTGGGCCTCGTTCGTTACCAAAGTTTGATTCGATCCGGAGGGCTATAAAAGAAGAAAGAAGAGAGTTAATATATGTACATACCAAACAATTAATGCATGAATTAGCTAGGCCGCACATGCTTAATTAATATATATACCTCACGGACTTTGCAAAACATCTCCTCCTCCGTTTCGTCACGGTAGTCCATCCGGTCCTTCTTCACCGGATACGTCACCAGAGGCCATCTAATCATGTCCGTTCCACCTCCATGTGATCACCGGAGCCTGGTCACCCTCTCCTTCCAGACCATCGATGTCATTGAGATACGACAAGACATCACCTCCGGCCGAGGATTATGTCCCCCAACAACTGTTCTGCTTCGATGTCTCGGGCCCATAGTTTCTGCAAATATTACAACATGGCATAATATACAAACATGACAGATGGATATATTAGTGCAAGCAAACGGTCAGATCTAGCTGCTCGACGCTTCTACGGTTTGGGGTGGCCTCGACAACGCTTCTAGGGTTTGGGGTGGCCTAGGCAACGCTTCTAGGGTTTTGGGTGGCCTCGACAACGCTTCTAGGGTTTGGGCCGGACCGCCTCTCTCATGAATGTCCGACGTCTGGACCGACAAGGGATTTAACCAAATGATGCCATTCTGGATATGCAGAAAATGGTCCATATTTTTCCTGATCTCATCTACCCTTCTATATGTCACGTTGTCTAGTGTCAAAGAATTCAAGAAAACCATGACTTCATCATTAGCCGGAAATGACAGGCGTATAATGGTACGAAGCTCTTCAAAGTTGTTTTCGAACGGAGTTCCCGATAGAATAATTCGCTTTTTTGTACAAAGTTCAGCAAGAGCCTTCCGAATATCGCTATTTGGAAGGCCTTTGCTGAAATTCGTACCAAAAGGAGAATTATTCTATCCGGAACTCCGTTTCAAAACAACTTTGAAGAGCTTCGTACCATCATACGCCTGTTACTTCCGACTAATGATGAAGCCAAGGATTTCTTCAATACTTTGACAGACAACGTTACACATAGAAGAATATATATATAGATGAGATCAGAAAAAAATTGGATCAACTTGTGCACATCCATAATGGGGGCATTCTTGATAAATCTATATATGTCAAAATTCAAACTTTGACATATGATCAAACTTTGACATATGATCAAATGTTGCATATGCCAAAATTCAAACTTTGACATATGATCAAACTTTGATATATGATCAAATGTTGCATATGTCAAAATTCAAACGTTGACATATGATCAAACTTTGATATATGTCCACCGCGATATAAAATAATACATAGACTTGTTCGGGTGAGAGGGGGTTGATCAACGTCCCCCCTCATGTCAAAGTTACCGGAGTTATCTTCTAGTGGTTTGGGTGGCCTCGAGAGTTTGTCGGGTAGGGGCGGGAGGGGGTAGAAGATCGACAACACTTTTTTTCTAGGGTTTGGGTGGCCTCGAGAGTTGGTCGCCCGGTATATCGAGAGGGGGGTGAACATTTTACCATAGTAACTTAGAAAAAAAATGTAATCGGGGTGGGGGTATATCGACCCCCCCCCCTCATGTCGAAGTTATCGGGGAGGGGCTATATCGACAACGACATACATATAGCCACATACATATAAAAAAATTCTATGAACATCCATACATACATATATATGGCTATTAAAAAAAATTCATCATATAAAAAAAATGTTATCGGGGAGGGGGTATATCGCAAACTTTGACATAAATGACTTTGATCATGCACAATTTTCCTATACATACACAATATGAACATATACATAAATTGACAAAGAAAATTCTATGAACAAAAAAAAATCATAAAAATTCTATGAACATAAAAATTCTAACTTTGGCATATTCTTTGCATATGAACATACATACATTTTCTTATTTTTTCTTAAATGTAACTTTTGCATATATGAACATACATACATAAATTATACATACATGGAAAAAAATTGCTATGAACAAAAAAAAACATCATATATGAACATTTTGTATATACATCCATATCCATCCATCCATACATACATACATACATGGACAAAAAAATGCTATGAACAAAAACATCAATTTTGGTCCAATCTTGGCATTGAACTACAACCCAATTTTTCCTTGCTAAAAAAATTCTGAATTTTTTACTTCTTGTAGTCCTTCCAACTAAACCCTTAAGTCCAGAAGGCAGCCCCAATTTCATCTAGCAAGTCCACCAAAAAAATTCATGTAGTTTCTATCCAGCACTAAATTTTAATAAAACTTGCACTAAGAAGTTTTTCCTTTTATCAAACCAACTTAACCATCTTCACTAACATCCAAGGAGACATCATCCTGCCAAGTTTCACATAAAACAAAGTTCCCTAGCAAGCCCTAGCATTTCATCAAACACCTTGTGGACATGGCTGAAACTTTGCACTGAACCAACTTCACCATCATCACATACATGGAGGAAGGACAGAGGAGAGGGGTGGGAGGGAGGAGGGAGTACCGGCCTGGCCGGCGGGCACTGGTGCGGCGGCATTGACGGCAGGGTAGGGGCGTGGCGGGGCGTCGGGGCAGGGCAGGGGCGCGGTGACGTTGGCGTCGAGGTCGAGGCAGGGGCGCACGGCGTCGGCGTCGGGGCAGGGCAGGGGCGCGGGGCGATGGCGACGAGGAGCGGGCGGCGACGGCGACCTCGGGGCGGCGACGGCGAGCACGGGCAGCCTGGCGGCGTCGATGAGCTCGGCGTCGTCGGGGGGCAAATGGTCGATGAAAACTGAAAAATTCGTAAGTCCTGCTTATATACACAGAGCATTGGTCCCGGTTCGTGGCACAAACCGGGACGAATGCCACCCTTTGGTCCCGGTTCCTGCCACCAACCGGGACCAAAGGTCTCTTTTCAGCAGCCCAATGGGCGGGAAACAGAGACCTTTGGTCCCAGTTGGTGGCACGAACCGGGACCAAAGGGGGGGGCATTGGTCCCGGTTTGTTCCACCAACCGGGACCAATGCCGCCCCTTTCGTCCCGGTTGGTGCTACCAACCGGGACCAAAGGCCTTGCGCTGGTGCGGTGCGGTGGAATGTTTAGTCCCACCTCGCTAGTTGAGAAAGCTCGAGAGTGGTTTATAAGCGCTGCTGCGCCGGCCCTCTCGAGCTCCTCTCAACTTCAGGCTTTCGGGCCTTCTCTGCTACTCTTTGTTGTGGGCCTGCTGGGCCTCTACGGGCCTGAATCCTGGCCCATGGATGAGTTTCTAGTCGTATTCAGGCCGTGGTGGCCCAGTAGGTGGCATTTTTTTTATTTTTTTGTTTTATTTTTTGCTTTTTTTATTTTATTTTGTTTCTACTTACAACAAAATACAAACTCTTTTTCAGTGATTCTTTTTGCTTTTAGGTAATAATAATTATAAACTTGCTGTTAGTGCCATTAGTTTTCCAATTTGAATAGTTTAAATTTGAATTCTTTGAAATTTGTGTGAATCACTAGTTTGTGATTAACTTTACTATAAAAATAGATTTTGGAGTGATTCTTTTTTCTCCTATTTAATATTACTGTGTTTTATCATTATATTCAAAAACAGTTTTTGTTATTTTAGTTTCTAACAAAAAAAAATCTTTATGATAATTCCTTTTGCTATTAAAGTTTCTAACAAAAAAAGTTCTTTATGAAAATTCTTTTTGCTTTTAATGTTTTGAACAGAAAATACTTTGATAATTTTAGTTGATTCCTTTTGCTATTAGAGTTTCATTAAAGTTTTCTAGTTCATTCTTTTTTCTATTAGAGTTTCATTAAAGTTTTCTAGTTCATTCTTTTAGTTTATTATTTTTGCTATTAGAGTTTCATAAAAGTTGAGAGGGTTACGGCAAAAACTGGATGCACTTCGTGTACAAAATGGACAATCTCTTTCGAAGTATCAGGGTTTCGGACGAAAACTCATCTATTAAAATGGGATTTCATTTTTTTGAACTTATTTGAACTCCAGAATTTTTGTGTGTTCAAAATGAACCATTCAAAGCCACATCATCAATTTTCAACCCTTTCTAACTTCATCTGTTATTTTTCATGCATTTACTGATTTTTTTTGAGCTAAATGACCCTGAATTTGAAAAGCACTTCAGATGAACTCTGAAGAGGTTAAAAATTGGCATGGTATCATCATTTCACCCACATAGCATGTGCTAAAAAGTTGAGACGGTTATGGCAAAAACTGGAAGCACTTCGTGTACAAAATGGACAATCTCTTTCGAAGTATCAGGGTTTCGAACGAAAATTCATCTGTTACAAAGGGATTTCATTTTTTTGAACTTATTTGAACTCCAGACTTTTTGTGTGTTCAAAATGAACCATTCAAAGCCACATCATCAATTTTCAACCCTTTCTGACTTCATCTGTTATTTTTCATGCATTTACTGATTTTTTTGAGCTAAATGACCCTGAAATTGAAAAGCACTTCAAATGAACTCTAAAGAGGTTGAAAATTGGCATGATATCATCGTTTCACCCACATAGCATGTGCTAAAAAGTTGAGAGGGTTACGGCAAAAACTGGATGCACTTCGTGTACAAAATGGACAATCTCTTTCGAAGTATCAGGGTTTCGGACGAAAACTCATCTGTTACAAAGGGATTTCATTTTTTTGAACTTATTTGAACTCCAGACTTTTTGTGTGCTCAAAATGAACCATTCAAAGCCATATCATCAATTTTCAACCCTTTCTGGCTTCATCTGTGTTCACTTTTTCTTCGCTTGTGTCCTTTGCTTATTGCGCCGTAACCATGGATATTCTTCATCGCTTAACAGGTTGCTTGGGTCAGCCTTGACTTTGAAGGGAGGAATTTCATGAAACTTTTCATAATCTTCAGACATGTTTGTCTTACCCTCCACTCCCACGATGTCTCTTTTCCCTGAAAGAACTATGTGGCGCTTTGGCTCATCGTATGATTTATTCGCTTCCTTATCTTTTCTTTTTCTCGGTTTGGTAAACATGTCCTTCACATAGAAAATCTGCGCCACATCATTGGCTAGGACGAATGGTTCGTCTGTGTACCCAAGATTGTTCAGATCCACTGTTGTCATTCCGTAATGTGGCTCTACCTGTACCCCGCCTCCTGACAGATTGACCCATTTGCACTTAAACAAAGGGACCTTAAAATCATGTCCGTAGTCAAGTTCCCATATGTCCACTATGTAACCATAATATGTGTCCTTTCCCCTCTTGGTTGCTGCATCAAAGCGGACACCGCTGTTTTGGTTGGTGTTCTTTTGATCTTGGGTGATCGTGTAAAATGTATTCCCATTTATCTCGTATCCTTTGTAAGTCAATATAGTCGAAGATAGTCCCAAGGACAACGAGTATAGCTCATCAGAAACAGTGTTGTCACCTCTGAGACGTGTTTCCAACCAACTGCCGAAAGTCCTGATGTGTTCACATGTAATCCAGTCGTCACACAGCTCCGGGTGTTTGGAGCGCAGAATGTTCTTGTGTTCATCGACATACGGGGTCACCAAGGTAGAGTTCTGTAGAACTGTGTAGTGTGCTTGAGACCAAGAATGCCTGTCCCTGCATATTATTGAGTCCCCTCCTAGCGTGCCTTTTCCAGTCAGTCTCCCCTCATACCGCGATTGAGGGAGACCAATCTTCTTAAGGTGAGGAATGAAGTCAACACAAAACCCAATGACATCCTCTGTTTGATGGCCCATGGAGATGCTTCCTTCTGGCCTAGTGCGATTACGGACATATTTCTTTAGGACTCCCATGAAAATCTCAAAGGGGAACATATTGTGTAGAAATACGGGGCCCAAAATGACAATCTCGTCGACTAGATGAACTAGGACGTGCGTCATGATATTGAAGAAGGATGGTGGGAACACCAGCTCGAAACTGACAAGACATTGCGCCACATCACTCCTTAGCCTTGGTATGATTTCTGGATCGATCACCTTCTGAGAGATTGCATTGAGGAATGCACATAGCTTCACAATGGCTAATCGAACGTTTTCCGGTAGAAGCCCCCTCAATGCAACCGGAAGCAGTTGCGTCGTAATCACGTGGCAGTCATGAGACTTTAGGTTCTGGAACTTTTTCTCTGCCATATTTATTATTCCCTTTATATTCGACGAGAAGCCAGACGGGACCTTCATACTGAGTGTAACACCCCCGGTGGTTAACTACAGTAATCACCCTTTTGATTATGCCATGTCATCATGTTTAACAGTGCATGATCATCATTAGCATTATATTGCATTTCAACTCCTAAGTCAAAATTCAAATTTAAATGAAAGTGAAAAATAAAAGTTGTGCAACATAGAAACTAAAATGTTCAGTCAATAACAAATATTCCAGAGACAATTCTAAAATTGAACCCAACATTTTTGGAGCTGGGTAATTAGCTTGAAACTCCTCAAATAGTGGCTGGGAAACAATATTTAATGACCTATAAATAATATGAAATGATAAATACCCCAAACTAATTTTTGGATTAGGGTATAATGCACTGCTAATTTTGGGCTAGGTCACTTGTTAGTAAAAATCATTTTGGGGCCTAATTATTTGCAAACGGAAAAACAGAAAATGAATAAAGAAAAAGACAGAAGAAATTAAAAAAATATATTAAAAAAGAAAAGAAAAGCCCTCCCCCCCCGGACAACTGGGCGGCCCAGCTGGACCACCAGGCCGGCCCAGCTGCCTCCCCACCCTGCATATACCCCCACCCCGGTAACACTAGCCCACTACCCACCACTCGCACCCCCACCCACCGATCCCCTTTCCCCCATCCGAGCGGGATCGAGATCGGGCCAACGCCCGGTCGCCGCCGCCCAAGTCCCGCCGTCACTCCCCGGTCGCCGCCGACCTTCCCGTCGCCCGGATCGTCATCGCCCCGTTCTCACCTCCTCCCGACTGGCGCCCAGCGCTCGGCGCCCCCCCCCCACCCCGTCGGCGCTCGACGCCGCCGCCACCGGATCGCCCTCGCTGTCGTTCGCCGGGTCACCCGCTACCTCGCCGGCGTCACCTCCCCACCGGTCTGCGTCGTCCTCATCCCCTCCTCGACACCCGCTGCCTAGTCCCTACCCCGTACGGTGAGGCCCTCGGCCTCCTCTGCTCCTGCTCGCTGCTGCCGCCCGCCTGCTCGCTCGGCCACCCCGTCGTCTGCCCGCTCACTTGGTCACGCCCGCCCTCAACCAGCGACGCCCGTGCACGCGCCCCACCATGGCCGGCCGGGCCGCCGCTGCCTCTCGTGGCCTACACCGCCCGCGGTCGCCCCGAGCGCCGCTGCGTCCACCTCTGCTTGCCATGGCCTTTCCCCTTCACCCCGCGCCCTCCTGGCTTCGCCGCGCCTCGCCTCCACCCTCTCCTCCTCCCGAGGCAGCGCCACCGCGCTCGCCCGCGCGCCACTGGCCGCGCCGGCTTGCCCCGCCGTCGGTGCCCCGCTCGGGTGCGCCCGCACCCGATGCCTGTGCCCAGCGCCCGTTCCTGGCGCCCGCTAAGGCCCCCAGGCCTATGACAGCACGGGCCCACGCCCTTAAACGGTTTTAAAAAAAAGATAAAAATAAAAATAAAAATAATTAAAATTAATTAATTAATTAGTTAATTAATTAGGTTAATTAACCCTGTTTAGACTAATCTAATTTAATTAATTAGTTTAATTAATAATTAATTAATTAGTTAACCACTAATTAGCCAACAGCCTATGACAAGTGGGACCCACTGGTCCTGACGTCATGCTGACGTCAGCAAAAACTGTTCTGGATAATGTTGATTTAATAAGTTAAAAAATTCCAGAAATTAATAAAAACTTTAGAAAATCATATCTTTTAATCCGTAGCTCAGATCGAAAAACTTTGTACATGAAAGTTGCTCAGAACAACGAGACGAATCTGAATCCGCGGTCCGTTCATCTGTCAGATGCCCCTAGCTACCTGAACATGGAACTTTTAGACCGATTTCAGTAAATGAATAGTGCCCAACTTAATAAAATAAATCCGGATAAATTCCTAACTTAACTAAATCATTTAGTTAGGCAGTAGAACACCTTTGCATGTCATTTAGACCCGTCATGCTTATTGTTTGCATTATTGCCGTGAATTTATTGTTTCTTCCCCCCTCCTTCTCTCTCGATAGACGCCGAGACCGACGCCATTGCAACCGAGTACGACTACGCTCCAGACGAGCAGCCCGTTGACGATCCCTTTCTCTTGCCAGAGCAACCAGGCAAGCCCCCCCTTTGATCATCCCGATATCGCCCATTCTATTTTCTCATGCTTGCATTAGAACTGCTGCTGCTACTGCTTTACCTATTCTGATGCATAGCCTGTTTATTGTAACCTGTTGTTGATAATTACCTGCATATCCTAAATTGCTTAGTATAGGCTTGGTAGAGACCTATCAGTGACCCCACTTATCCCGACTGCCGCGCTGGATTGTCAGAAGACCCGATCAACGGGATTGAAGACCAGGCCCCGACACCGCACATCACCCCCCTTAGTTGTAACGACACCGCAGTGTTAATATCGAGTGCCGAGGGTGATACCTCGTGTAGCACTTCTGATGTTAACTCTGTAGAGTAGCAATTCGGTCGTGGTCAACGAGGGTGATTCCTCCTTCACCACTTCCGGTAACGACGCTGTCGTGCAACACATCAAGTGTGAACCCAGCGAGGGTGATTCCTTCGAGTTCACCTTGACGGATACATTGAGTGGGGATTCAACGAGGGTGATACCTCGGATTCCCTTGATGTTATGGACACGCGGATACTTGGACCTTACACTGTTACTTGGATAAGAGGGTCAACCCTGAGGGGTACCCGCGTGCGCCTAAGAGGCGAGTGTTGTGAAGACGGGTGCCTGTATGGTGCTCGAGTGATGAATACGAGGCGCGGCCGGACATTCTTAACCCTTGCAGCAAGTCCTCGAGATGGGGCGACGGGGTCACATCTTTCGTGAGTCTCTGCTCGTTACCGCAAGCCCCTAGTCCATTAACGATTTGGATATTTGATCCGAGCAGGTCTCTGGCCTGATAGCACTAACCATCACGTGGGCATAGTATGGGCGTTCTGCATCGTAGCATCAGCCGATAGTTCCGTCAGACGTCCAGTTCAGCATTGTGGCACGGTCGGATCGTACCGACCCTCCGAGGCGGTGCTGGTATCCACCCTGCACACAACGACCCGGAGTGCACAGGGCGATGGCCCAAGACCCCTGAGTGCTTAGGATGTAGACCGGCGGGGACCTCTCTGCTGAGCTTTAGGTAGGGCTGCGGTGTGTCGTTTGACCGAGGCCGGGCATGACCCAGGAAAGTGTGTCCGGCCGGAGTTAATCGAGCATGTTGGGTAAGTTGGTGCACCCCTGCAGGGAAGAAAACTTCTATCGATAGCCGGTCCTACGGTAAAGGACACTCGGAGTTGTATCCTGATTGATGCAATTTTAGAACTGAATACTTGGATACTATGGCTCTGGGATTGCTTCTCGCAAGGAGTCGAGAAGGGATCTCCGGACGATGTTGATGACTGTATGGCTCTGGGATTGCTTTCTCGCAGGGAGTCGAGAAAGGATCTCTGGGTGAGGTTGAGACTTAATGATACTGCTACATTGTATTGTATTGTTCTACCCTCTTCTATTTCTGCGAGACCGCTGAAGATGCTAGTCTTTGATAGGACTAGGCCTTCTCTTTATTCTGGCATTTCTGCAGCCCAGTCCACATATACAGCCTCCCTTTGAAAATGTTGCATATGTAGTGTAGATCCTTGCTTGCTGAGTACTTCTGAGTACTCACGGTTGCTTTGTTTTCCTTTTCTCCCCATATCAGTTTGACGTGACCAAGATGACGGAGCCCCTGAGACAGATGCCCCGTCGATCGACTACTTCTACTACCCAGAGGATGGATACTACTACGAGTTGACTGACGACCAGGAGTAGGTTCGGAGGGTCCCAGGCAGGAGGCCTGCACCTTTCGATCGTAGTGTTTTATTTTGCCCCGCCTTTCTAAAGGCCTTTCTGTGCTTTCTTTTATATCTGTACTCAGATATCTGATGCTTCCGCTGACGCTTGTCCGCAAGCTTGTGTATTCGAGCCCTCGTGGCCCCTGGCTTGTAATATAAAGCTTGTATGACCTTATTTATGTTTTAGAGTTGTGTTGTGATATCTTCCCGTGAGTCCTTAGGCTTGATCGTGTGCATTTGCGTGTATGATTAGTGCACGATTGGGCCGGGGGCGTCACAAGTTGGTATCAGAGCCGACTGACTGTAGGAATCCCCCTTTCCAACTCCTTGGCCGAAGTTGAGTCTAGTGGTCTAAAAACTGTTTTACTAACTTGGCTGTGTGGCTTACGGGCCCACGTCGCCAATTGGTTGGTATTAGTATCTTTTACTCCTCGACCTTTACTCTGGGACTCTGATCTCTCTTCTATTCGGGTTAAAATTTTTACTAACTCCAACATTAGGTTCTTGTAATCACATCCACCCGGAGTTCTGAAATATTCCCCCCTTGCTCCAAGATTATGGGCCAGGTTCTTCTTACAGGATCCTCTTATCGAGGGCACCCTGTTTTGTCACTTGCAGATTCCTCGCTCCAATAGTTTTCTCCGACGTTGATGTAGCCTTTGCTATGTCTCGTTGTGTACTTCCCTACCGCGTGCCTGCACGCCGCCTAGATGTCTAGCCCTCCCTTTTCAACTGTCGTAATGCCGGATGCTAACCGAGGCTATGTGTGGATTTGAATGTCTGGTGCGAATATGCTGAATTATCTATTGCACTTCCTTCTGTCGTGCGTGATACTTCATGAATCATTCCATACACATGCAGTTTTTCTTGCTAAACTGCCCCTGTTGATTTGGCAGGATGGCTGACGATCCTCCACCTCCACCCTATATTGCCGCCATGATGCAGCAGTTTGAACTCAACCGTCAGCAGTTTGAGCTCAACCGTCAGTTTATGACCGGAGTATTGGCTCAATTCCCAACTCAGAATGCTCAGCAACAGAATGCTCCAATAACTCTGCCAGAATTTGTGCGCCTCAGTCCATCTGTTTTCCGCAACTCCACCAATCCTATGGATGCTGATGATTGGTTTCGTGACATCCTGTTTGAGATGGAATCAGCTAATGTTGCTCCTGACAGTCACGTCACCTTTGCGACATTCCACTTAAAGGGTCCAGCTGCTCAATGGTGGGAAAGCCACAAGGCTATGTTGCCTGCAGAGACTGTAACCACTTGGCAGGAATTTCAGTCAGCTTTTCATGCACGTTACATTCCTCAAGGTCTGATGGACCAGAAGAAGCAGGAGATCCGTAAACTCTCTCAGGGCAAAATGACTGTGGATGAATACCAGAGGAAATTTCTTGAATTATCCCGCTATGCTGCGGATGACGTCGACACTGACACTCGCAAGCAGGAGAAATTCCGTGGAGGACTACGTACTGATATAAAACTTGCACTTGCTGTCCATGATTGCACAGAATTCGCAACGCTTGTCAGCAAATCTTTCCAAGTTGAAACAGCTCTGACTGAGTACCAGGAGTCACTCAAGCGCACTCGTGATGTTGGTTCGTCTTCGGGTCGACCTGTTCAGAAGCGTCGAGTGTGGATCCCTCACAATGTTCATCACCGACCTGCTCCAACACCAAGACCGTCTTATGTTGCACCTCGTCTGCCTTCACCGCCGAGACAGCTTACGGTTCATGATGGACCGCCTGTAGGGTAACGCAGCAGAAAACAAAAAATTTCCGACCTACGCACCAGCCCAGGACCACTATGGAGACTGCATACAAGGTTTGATCATTTTCGTTACCGACTCGTAGCGCAGCGGAAGTAGAGTCGATGACGATCGGCGGCGCAGATCCCCGCAGCTAGGATTTACAACCTCCCAACCGCGAGGATGTATACCCTCATCCGCGCCCCGGACAGCCCTCCGGGAGGCGGTCGAATAGTCCCCCGGACGGTGTCGCGGACAGCCCTTCGGGAGGACCTTCGAAACTCGGACGGTCACTCGGACAGCCCTTCGGGAGGCACTCACGAACAGCCCCTCGGGCACTAAGATCGAAACTACGACCTCTCTACAGAGTTGCACACATACGGTGTCATCTATCCGGCAGGGCTTCGCCGTCCAGAACTAGTTCCCACCGGAACCTAGACAGCCTTTCGGCTCTACGAAACTATTTCGCGGGGAGGGAGAGAGAAGCCAGATCATTGCAATGGCCCTTGTATGTGAGAAGGGATGGAGTTGTGGGCAGCCCACTCTCCTCTATTTATAGGAAAGCCAAGGGGTAAAGTTGGCATTCACAAATACCAAAAGTACCCCCACTTTATGTCATTTACATAAAGAATAAAGCAAAAAGGAGTGCCATGTGGAGCTCCATGGAGCTCCACCCTCCATGGCTGGCCACCCCTTGGGGGGGGGGGGCCCTAAGGGGGCTTCCTTAGTGCCTAAGGCTTCTAGAAGCCTTTTGGGAAATTTCCCAAAAGGTGCTTTCCATAAAATTCCCAAAAAGCACTTTCACTATTCACGACGACATTTTTCAGCGTCCGTTCGAACTGAAAATGTTTATGTGGGCTTAGAACATTTCTAGTACCCACTAAAATAATTTTCAACGCGTTCTGGAACAATTCCAGTTTAGTGATTTCATCTGCGAAAAGCATCTGAAGCGGTTCCGGCAGCCCCGGAACATTTCCGGTTTTTCTTCCAGAAAATTCCCAGAAGTTTCCAGAATAATTCTGGCATCCTCCAAGAATTATCAGGCATGTGCGGAAACCATTTTGACTTAATGGTATCCCCTGAAACAACTTTTCAGTTTCACCGGAACTCATCTGGTGACCTCTCTCTGCGGAACTTTTCCGCTGTACGAAACTTTTCGGTGTCCGAAACTTTTTCGGTGATTTTCTCTCAGACTCCCTGTCTAGTATTCAGCAGATAGATGACCCTTAAGCGTGTGACCCTATAGGTTCGGTGAAGTATAGACATGACACGGAAACCCCTTCCGATCAATGATCAACATCGGAGCCGTGGACACCCATATTGACCCCTATACCCACACGAATGAATATTCGAGTGAACCTCCAGTTGCCGTGTGCTATTCCTGTTGCTTCGCGATATGTTACAAATACCCGAGGTGAGACATGTTGGCATTCCCGTGGATCAACAACTTGTCCACTATGCTAGTCACCTCGTTACCGGTATTGTTCTCTTTTCTCGTTACCGTGTTCCGGCATCCCCGTGATCAAATCACAAAGTGTCTGGCCAGACGATGATGGATACCGTAACACCGAGAGGGCCCAGAGATATCTCTCCATCGTCGGAGGAGCAAATCCCAATCTTGAGCTATCAAGTTACTTGACATACTTTCCCATGAACCCGTAAGCCGCCGTAATAGCCATCCAGTTACGGATGACGTTTAACAAACCCCAAAGTTCATGAATCAAGCATGAAGAAACTCAATACTCTCATGGTCTGAGGAATTATGCAAACGTTAACCATCTCTGTGTTATTAACCATAAACTTATGACGAATGTATCTCATAGCATAACATCAATTCAGGTCGATTCAACACAAATGTTCTGCTAACATTGTGCCCTCAAAGTTGCTGGCATAGACATGCCCATGATTGGGAAAACATAATCATCATGCAACACTTGAGCCAGTCTTAGAGGCACGACTAGGAATACATTTTACCGTTTATTATTCCACACGTGCACATGGGTTTTCCCCAGAGCCTTTATGGATATACGGGCTCGGGAACCACAGCAGTTATAGCATGGAACATAAACATAATAATGAACAGGGAGATAATAAATAACATTTATTATTGCCTCTAGGGCATATCTCCTACAGACTCCCACTTGCACTAGAGTCAATAATCTAGTTAATGCTAATGCACTTTACACCTGTGGCACACCGGTGTAAATATGCTTCGCTTGTGGTATAGCCTGATGTCCAACGGATCTGACGACTTCAGCTCCGTGTGTATCTTTGCATATCCTCGCGTTTTCACGCTTTCACAAAATTCATATTTTGTGTGGACTTGGCTTTGTATGTATGTGAATCACAGGTCAAACCTGGATTCCTCAGACTGAGTTATGGAGCAACTACTTGCAGTAGTGTCCCATTGACAAAAGCCATCTTGGAACCATACTAAGTTCATGAATGAACTATATGATTCAACATCTTCTTTGTCGCTTTAAAAGAGGCAACATACTTCGCCTCTGTTATAGAATTCACCACAGTAACTTGTTTGGAACATTTTCCAACTAACTATGCCACCACATTGTTGTTTACACAAAAACCCTCAATTTAAATCGAAAATCGCATGGAGAAAAGATGAAGACTGTATCGATGTAACCTTTTACAACGAACTCTTCATGATTTTCGGTTGCGGGAAAACATGTCATCAGTGCTACTATAGTACTCAATGACCCTTTTTCACTGTTGTCCCATGATCAGTACTTTTGATCACTTTGGTATCTATACTCGCAACATCTTTGGAGTATTGGACATATCTGGTTGTTTTACATACCATGGAATACATGATTAATCCAAACACGAAGGTGTGTGGAATCTCCATCATGTATTTTGCTCATCAGTGTTTTTGGGACACCGAGTCTTGCAAAAACTGTTTCCATGTGACTTCAGCAAGAATCACTCCTTGGCGTTTTAAATGCTAAAAAGTTTTAGCATCTTGTCAATATGTATTTATTGCTTAGCCCCATTAGGTAAATCTATCTCCATAGATCATCATGCCTAATATTAAGGCTATTTAGCCCAAGCACTTCATCGAAAAACTAATTTCAAATGAAGTCCTAATTCGTGTCAAGAAATTTATTTCCAATTAACAATGTGTCAAGCACACAATGTTTTTAGAAAATATTATTATGCTCCCACTTACTTTTTTGAATTACAAGCATATTCGTTACCCATTGATGAAGTCAAACTCCTTTGACCATTTCATCAAAACACGAAGATTCCAACTCCACTTTGCTCTCTTCTGTCCATCGCTGGAACTCTGAAGTTTGCATACTTACTAGCATCCTTTGGACTGACAAAATACCTTGGACTGTAACACATGCAAGTCCTTGGTTTCATTTCCATCAGATGGAAATCCTATTGTCATCCATGTTTCATATCTCATGATTGAAATATGTATTAATTGCTAGTTCAACCCGAACTGACTTTAAGCATCGCTACGATGAAACAACCTCATCGTAGTCAACTCCTTGAACTTGTTATTTCAACAAGTCGAGCTTTATGGATAAAACATTTTTATCCGTATCAGTTTTAAGTTCCATAAATATTCGTTAGACTCTAAGTCTTCCGAAAGGTGTATCAAGGTTTTAATCTTGAATCACTTATATGGAAACTATCTCGGATTGTATTGGCATTTAGCCAATTCCGGAGTTAGGGCCCATCAACGCTTCCTTGTGTATCGTAGGTATACTGTTGTCTAACAACAATATCTCGTTGCGCACCTGAGAGGTTTTGCACGAGCCTTGCCTACGTGGTTCAGCTGCAAGTTCGACCGAAGTCCATATATTTTATTGTAGAGACTTCCGTATCAGTCGCAGTAGGAAACTCTGGAATTACTTCCAAGGTCTCTTTCCTTTGGTCTGATGACGAAGATACTGTTTATCTCGTCGAGTTGCACTATTCTCCCACTCACCTTTTTGAAAGAACCATTTTCTTCAAAAAGCATACCGTCCTTTGTGGCAAACCTATTTGCCTTGGTATAGTGAGGGAGGAATACCCAATTGCTTGGGATAACCTACAAAGTAGCACTTGTCTGATTTGGAATAGGTTTGTAACCTTTTACACAAGCCCCATATTCCAAATGTTAAGAAAAGATATAACATGGTTGGGCGTACCATACCATGGTGTCATTTCAACAGACCCGATGGAGCTCTTTTCAGTGTAAAAGCCGCAGTCTCTAAAGCATCACTCTTTAAAAGGGATAATGGCAAATTTATTTATGCCATCTTTGATCTTACCATGTCATAAATGGTTCGATTACATCTTCACGGACTTTCCACTTGCAGTGGTGTTCCGGGAGGTGCAAGTTATGAAACCCCTTTCACAACTCATCAGACATTCGCTAAACTTGTAACTCAAATATTCTTTTCTGCAATCGAATTGTAGAAATATAATCTTCTTGTTACAATAACTTCTACTTCATATTTGAAAACCTTTTGAATGAATTCAAAAAATTCAGACTTACGTCTCATCAAGTAAATATCCATATATCTACTTGAGTCATTTCTGAAGATAGATAAATCCACTACTTGCAAAAACATTTATCGGACTACATACATCAAAATGTATGATCACCAATAAATTCTTTGCTCGTTCCTTATGGCCTGTGAACGGTATTTCAGTCACTTCACTTTTTGAAGGAAAGTTGCAAGTGTCAGATGATTCAAAAATCAAACGACTGCAAAATCCATCATAATGGAATCTTTCATGCGGGTTTCTCCAATGTGACCAAATGCAGTGCCACACTTGTGTGGTATTCTTTTAGTCTTGCGACATTTAGCGTCAGTGTTATGGATGTATCATTTTACCATCAATATTAATAACATACATCCCATCTTGGATGGAAGTATTGCCCTTCATGTTATTCATAATACTGAACAACAATTGTTCTTTTATGAACAACTCTTTTGCAACAAACATTGTGCAATGGGCTAGAGTGTGTAAAACTCTAAAATGAATTATGAAAGTAAATCCAGAGGTAATATATTATTATCATTATTCATAACATGCATCTCATTCTCAATGAAAGTATGGCCCTTATGTTATTCATAACATCGAACATAAAAAGTTCTCTTATGAACAACCTTCTTGCAAGATTACTTTATGCAAAGGCTAGAGTTTGTAAAACTCTAAATGAATTATGAAAATAAATACAGACGGTAATACACCGATGGAAGGTATAGTAACATTTACTATGTTCCCTGTGTATACCTAAACCTCATTCCTGGCTAGTCTTTTATACATCAAAAACTTGTATGACATTCATACATGAGCTGGATATTCCAGTCTTCTTTCTTTCTGCCATTATACTTCTAACAGTTTAACTTTTAGTATTTCTCCTACTCTCAGAAGAAGCACCCAACTTAAGAGTGGCGTTAGCCCCGGACTTCCTAGGCGTGAAAGTTTCACTAACACCCTTCGGACACTTCCTTTCTCTTTAAGTTGTTGTTTTATTCACCTTTCATCATATGACAGGCGTTCTTCTGGATCCCTCTCTTATCAGTCTAATGCATAGTAAACTCTTTTACTAATAGTTTGCAAACAAACATTACTTTGGATATCTCATATCTTTTAGCCTTTGTCTGTCTCTGAAAATGATTTTCAGATTCCATGAATATCACATAACTATCCAAACTTTCGAAGTTCGGGTCTCATGGAAGCAAACATATTGCACTTTGACTGAAACGGAATTCTAGCTTTTGGATCGAAGGACGAGAGTCACATGATCCATAGCATAAGCAAGAGAATACCGAAAGTATGCGATAGGACAAAGTCCTTCTCGGCACTCTTGAGGACAATCCTCACATTACGTTACCAACCGTAAAGTTTTAACCAGATATTTAACAGCTATTCAATTTTAATAGGGAAGGTGGAAACGCGAGCCATTATTCTACAACTATTATGCATATAACACTTAGACAGTGTCCACAATTAATTGCACTGAGAATTAAACAAGTTAATTCAACAGTGCGCTCCCACTGAAATCAATATCTCTCATAATTGATTGTGAGTGATACAAGACCCGCATTTCCATTCAACGCCATTGAACGAGATGAACACTGATGGCGCGAACTTCAATCGGTAGGCAAACTTGCCAATCACATCTCTATGTGACTCTTGTTCATCTTTCGATGGGCGTGTTCCGAGCTCAGGGAGATCCTTCCAGAACGTCAAGACAACCAAGTGATCTCGCTGCGAGGTCTCAACTCACCCGCCTCACACATCCCTAATCGTTCGCACCCAGGGAGATCCTGTGATGCCCCGAAAAGTTAGGTGCCGTGACGGTGCTACACTTGGGAGAACACTAACTACTTGATATTTTTGTGAGAGATCACCCTAATAAAAGCGACTACCGCGCAATCAAGAAGGGTGCATCATAAGGGATAAACATCTCAGGCAATTCATAATAGCATGATATGGTATAGCCCTTTCTGACGGAGAAGTCTTTCATTCCTTCGTCTTCGGCATTCACGTCGGTGTTCACCATTGCGAAGATTGCCACCACCTTGTCGATGCACCAGATAATATTGCTATCTCTATAGCTAATAAAATAATGCATTACACAAGGTTGACACGCAGGTCATTTAAAGTGCAATCATATGGCTCCAGCCATCATGCCAAATCATGACACGCAGGTCATGTTAATCAATTTACATCATATAGACATCTCATACATAATCAAATTATTATGAGCACTGCTATACCACATCATATGCACATGCAAACCCTCCTGCAAAACCAAGTTAGACGTCTCTAATCGGTTCATGCAAAAACTTGTTTTACGTGGCTTCTAAGGTTTCGAAACAAACCGAAGCTACCAACGTCCATCATCAAGTATGATAATCCAAGTCGCTAGATTAACAATGCGGGGTGTATGAAGCACGAGATAATAAAATCTCGAACCCCATACTAAACTTCATCATACGCATGACCCCCGTGCAGATCATATCTGCATTGCCCTTTCATCTGCGAAATTTCATCTTTCTTTTTAACTACGGTGGAATTCAATGAACTGTTAGCACTTCGTTGATCAATCAGGATCGCGGATTGCCAGAACCTTGAAACTCCACCATACTGTTATCAAGATCAGAAATATGCAAATTCCAGGGAAGCAACAAGAACATCGGGTAACAGATTTCATCTGCTACCCGCACAAATAATTTTCAGTAATAGAACTCATCTACTACCTAATTATATTGTGCAACACCCATACATCACTATGTATTCTAGATCGCAACCTGCATCTACGCATAGCACGGCTCATGATGCCACTATAGGGTAACGCAGCAGAAAACAAAAAATTTCCGACCTACGCACCAGCCCAGGACCACTATGGAGACTGCATACAAGGTTTGATCATTTTCGTTACCGACTCGTAGCGCAGCGGAAGTAGAGTCGATGACGATCGGCGGTGCAGATCCCCGCAGCTAGGATTTACAACCTCCCAACCGCGAGGATGTATACCCGCATCCGCGCCCCGGACAGCCCTCCGGGAGGCGGTCGAATAGTCCCCCGGACGGTGTCGCGGACAGCCCTTCGGGAGGACCTTCGAAACTCGGACGGTCACTCGGACAGCCCTTCGGGAGGCACTCACGAACAGCCCCTTGGGCACTAAGATCGAAACTACGACCTCTCTACAGAGTTGCACACATACGGTGTCATCTATCCGGCAGGGCTTCGCCGTCCAGAACTAGTTCCCACCGGAACCTAGACAGCCTTTCGGCTCTACGAAACTATTTCGCGGGGAGGGAGAGAGAAGCCAGATCATTGCAATGGCACTTATATGTGAGAAGGGATGGAGTTGTGGGCAGCCCACTCTCCTCTATTTATAGGAAAGCCAAGGGGTAAAGTTGGCATTCACAAATACCAAAAGTACCCCCACTTTATGTCATTTACATAAAGAATAAAGCAAAAAGGAGTGCCATGTGGAGCTCCATGGAGCTCCACCCTCCATGGCTGGCCACCCCTTGGGGGGGCCCCCCTAAGGGGGCTTCCTTAGTGCCTAAGGCTTCTAGAAGCCTTTTGGGAAATTTCCCAAAAGGTGCTTTCCATAAAATTCCCAAAAAGCACTTTCACTATTCACGACGACATTTTTCAGCGTCCGTTCGAACTGAAAATATTTATGTGGGCTTAGAACATTTCTAGTACCCACTAAAATAATTTTCAACGCGTTCTGGAACAGTTCCAGTTTAGTGATTTCATCTGCAAAAAGCATCTGAAGCGGTTCCGGCAGCCCCGGAACATTTCCGGTTTTTCTTCCAGAAAATTCCCAGAAGTTTCCAGAATAATTCTGGCATCCTCCAAGAATTATCAGGCATGTGCCGAAACCATTTTGACTTAATGGTATCCCCTGAAACAACTTTTCAGTTTCACCGGAACTCATCTGGTGACCTCTCTCTGCGGAACTTTTCCGCTGTACGAAACTTTTCGGTGTCCGAAACTTTTTCGGTGATTTTCTCTCAGACTCCCTGTCTAGTATTCAGCAGATAGATGACCCTTAAGCGTGTGACCCTATAGGTTCGGTGAAGTATAGACATGACACGGAAACCCCTTCCGATCAATGATCAACATCGGAGCCGTGGACACCCATATTGACCCCTATACCCACACGAATGAATATTCGAGTGAACCTCCAGTTGCCGTGTGCTATTCCTGTTGCTTCGCGATATGTTACAAATACCCGAGGTGAGACATGTTGGCATTCCCGTGGATCAACAACTTGTCCACTATGCTAGTCACCTCGTTACCGGTATTGTTCTCTTTTCTTGTTACCGTGTTCCGGCATCCCCGTGATCAAATCACAAAGTGTCTGGCCAGACGATGATGGATACCGTAACACCGAGAGGGCCCAGAGATATCTCTCCATCGTCGGAGGAGCAAATCCCAATCTTGAGCTATCAAGTTACTTGACATACTTTCCCATGAACCCGTAAGCCGCCGTAATAGCCATCCAGTTACGGATGACGTTTAACAAACCCCAAAGTTCATGAATCAAGCATGAAGAAACTCGATACTCTCATGGTCTGAGGAATTATGCAAACGTTAACCATCTCTGTGTTATTAACCATAAACTTATGAGGAATGTATCTCATAGCATAACATCAATTCAGGTCGATTCAACACAAATGTTCTGCTAACATTGTGCCCTCAAAGTTGCTGGCATAGACATGCCCATGATTGGGAAAACATAATCATCATGCAACACTTGAGCCAGTCTTAGAGGCACGACTAGGAATACATTTTACCGTTTATTATTCCACACGTGCACATGGGTTTTCCCCAGAGCCTTTATGGATATACGGGCTCGGGAACCACAGCAGTTATAGCATGGAACATAAACATAATAATGAACAGGGAGATAATAAATAACATTTATTATTGCCTCTAGGGCATATCTCCTACACCGCCTAATGCTATGGATTCTCATCAAGTTGCGCCACGTCCTCC
This sequence comes from Thinopyrum elongatum, assembly GCA_011799875.1. Classification (NCBI taxonomy): domain Eukaryota; kingdom Viridiplantae; phylum Streptophyta; class Magnoliopsida; order Poales; family Poaceae; genus Thinopyrum; species Thinopyrum elongatum. The sequence continues at coordinate 71,710,542 of CM022303.1, forward strand.
TAATGGTCGTAAGAAGGGTTGTCGAAACCGCCGATTCAGAAACCGTAATACCATACCGTCTGCTGTTGTGCTTGGCTATGCCAATCACGTCAATGCTGAAAAGGCTCAGAAGGAACCGACTATCATGCTGGGAACACTCTCTGTGAATTCAGTACCGGCCTCTGTTCTCTTCGATTCAGGAGCACCGCATGCTTTTGTGTCCCAACAATTTGCTCAGTCACATGAGTTATACTTGGAAGAATTACCCACTCCTCTAATGGTTCAGTCCCCGAGATCCAAGTGGCAAACCACAATGCTAAGCCCTCACAACCACATCAAGATTGGAGGTCTACTTTTTCCGGTTTCTCTCATTGTACTTGGACCTTCCGACATAGACATTATTCTCGGTATGGACTGGTTGACAGCCCATAATGCTTTGATTGACTGTGCTACTAAGACAGTCCAGCTCACACACCCTTCTGGCCAGATAGTCAAATACTCAGCCCGAATAGCTCAAGATGCTGAGAGCCAGATATATGTTCTGAATGCATTGAACGCTTCACCTCTTGAAGGCATCGACAACGTTCCAGTTGTTCGTGATTTTCAAGATGTATTTCCAGAAGAACTTCCAGGAATACCCCCTGCTAGAGCTGTTGAGTTTGTCATCGACTTGAAACCTGGCACTACCCCTATTGCGAAGCGTCCTTATAAGATGCCTCCGAGTGGTATCAGAGCCGACTGACTGTAGGAATCCCCCTTTCCAACTCCTGGCCGAAGTTGAGTCTAGTGGTCTAAAACTGTTTTACTAACTTGGCTGTGTGGCTTACGGGGGCCCACGTCGCCAATTGGTTGGTATTAGTATCTTTTACTCCTCGACCTTACTCGGGACTCTGATCTTCTTCTATTCGGGTTAAAATTTTTACTAACTCAACATTAGGTTCTTGTAATCACATCCACCCGGAGTTCTGAAATATTCCCCCTTGCTCAAGATTATGGGCCAGGTTCTCTTACAGGATCCTCTTATCGAGGGCACCCTGTTTTGGACTTGCAGATTCCTCGCTCCATGTTTTCTCCGACGTTGATGTAGCCTTGCTATGTCTCGTTGTGTACTTCCCTACCGCTGCCTGCACGCGCCTAGATGTCTAGCCCCCTTTTCAACTGTCGTAATGCCGGATGCTAAACCGAGGCTATGTGTGGATTTGAATGTCTGGTGCGAATATGCGTGAATTATCTATTGCACTTCCTTCTGTCGTGCGTGATACTTCATGAATCATTCCATACACATGCAGTTTTTTCTTGCTAAACTGCCCCTGTTGATTTTGGCAGGATGGCTGACGATCCTCCACCTCCACCCCTATATTGCCGCATGATGCGCAGCAGTTTGAACTCAACCGTCAGCAGTTTGGATCAACCGTCAGTTTATGACCGGAGTATTGGCTCAATCCCAACTCGAATGCTCAGCAACAGAATGCTCCAATAACTCTGCCAGAATTTGTGCGCCTCAGTCCATGTTTTCCGCAACTCCACCAATCCTATGGATGCTGATTATTGGTTTCGTGACATTCCTGTTTGAGATGGAATCAGCTAATGTTGCTCCTGACAGTCACGTCACCTTTGCGGACATTCCACTTAAGGGTCACCGCTGCTCAAGGGGGGAAAGACACAAGGCTATGTGCCTGCAGAGACTGTAACCACTTGGCAGGAATTTCAGTCAGCTTTTCATGCACGTTACATTCCTCAAGGTCTGATGGACCAGAAGAAGCAGGAGATCCGTAAACTCTCTCAGGGCAAAATGACTGTGGATGAATACCAGAGGAAATTCTTGAATTATCCCGCTATGCGCTGGATGACGTCGACACTGACACTCGCAGCAGGGAGAAATTCCGTGGGACTACGTACTGATATAAAACTTGCACTTGCTGTCCATGATTGCACAGAATTCGCAACGTTGTCAGCAATCTTTCCAAGTTGAAACGCTTGACTGAGTAGTACCAGGAGTCACTCAAGCGGCACTCGTGATGTTGTCGTCTTCGGGTCGACCTGTTAGAAGCGTCGAGTGTGGATCCCTCACAAAATGTTCATCACCGACCTGCTCCAACACCAAGACCGTTATGTTGCACCTCGTCTGCCTTCACCGCCGAGACAGCTTACGGTTCATGATGACCGCCTGTAGGGTAACGCAGCACAGAAAACAAAAAATTTCCGACCTACGCACCAGCCCAGGACCACTATGGAGACTGCATACAAGGTTTGATCATTTTCGTTACCGACTCGTAGCGCAGCGGAAGTAGAGTCGATGCGATCGGCGGCGCAGATCCCCGCAGCTAGGATTTACAACCTCCCAACCGCGAGGATGTATACCCTCATCCGCGCCCCGGACAGCCCTGGGAGGCGGTGAATAGTCCCCGGCGCGTGTCGCGGACAGCCCTTCGGGAGGACCTTCGAAACTCGGACGTCACTCGGACAGCCCTTCGGGAGGCACTCACGAAAGCCCCTCGGGCACTAGATCGAAACTACGACCTCTCTACAGAGTTGCACACATACGGTGTCATCTATCCGGCAGGCTTCGCCGTCCAGAACTAGTTCCCACCGGAACCTAGACAGCCTTTCGGCTCTACGAAACTATTTCGGGGGGAGGGAGAGAGAAGCAGATCATTGCAATGGCCTTGTATGTGAGAAGGGATGGAGTGTGGGCAGCCCACTCTCCTCTATTATAGGAAGCCAAGGGTAAAGTTGGCATTCACAATACAAAAGTACCCCCACTTTATGTCATTTACATAAGAATAAAGCAAAAAGGAGTGCCATGTGAGCTCCATGGAGCTCCACCCTCCATGGCTGGCCCCCCCTTGGGGGGGGGGGCCCTAAGGGGGCTTCCTTAGTGCCTAAGGCTTCTAAAAGCCTTTTGGGAAATTTCCCAAAAGGTGCTTTCCATAAAATTCCCAAAAAGCACTTTCACTATTCACGACGACATTTTTCAAGCGTCCGTTCGAACTGAAAATGTTTATGTGGGCTTAGAACATTCTAGTACCCACTAAATAATTTTCAACGCGTTCTGGAACATTCCAGTTTAGTGATTTCATCTGCGAAAAGCATCTGAAGCGGTTCCGGCAGCCCGGAACATTTCCGGTTTTTCTTCCAGAAAATTCCCAGAAGTTTCCAGAAAATTCTGGCATCCTCCAAGAATTATCAGGCATGTGCGGAAACCATTTGACTTAATGGTATCCCCTGAAACAACTTTTCAGTTTCACCGGAACTCATTGGTGACCTCTCTGCGGAACTTTTCCGCTGTACGAAACTTTTCGGTGTCCGAAACTTTTTCGGTGATTTCTCTCAGACTCCCTGTCTAGTATTCAGCAGATAGAGACCCTTAAGCTGTGTGACCCTATAGGTTCGGTGAAGTATAGACATGACACGGAAACCCCTTCCGATCAATGATCAACATCGGAGCCGTGGACACCCATATTGACCCCTATACCCACACGAATGAATATTCGAGTGAACCTCCAGTGCCGTCGTGTGCTTTCCGTTGCTTCGCGATATGTTACAAAATACCGAGGTGAGACATGTTGGCATTCCCGTGGATCAACAAATTGTCCACTATGCTAGTCACCCGTTACCGCGTATTGTTCTCTTTTCGTTACAGTGTTCCGGCATCCCCGTGATCAAATCACAAAGTGGCTGGCAGACGATGATGGATACCGTAACACCGAGAGGGCCCAGAGATATCTCTCCATCGTCGGAGGAGGCAATCCAATCTTGAGCTATCAGTTACTTGACATACTTCCCATGAACCCGTAAGCCGCCGTATAGCCATCTAGTTACGGATGACGTTTAACAAACCCCAAAGTTCATGAATCAGCATGAAGAAACTCGATACTCTCATGGTCTGAGGAATTATGCAAACGTTAACCATCTCTGTGTTATTAACCATAAACTTATGAGGAATGTTCTCATAGCATAACATCATTCAGGTCGATTCAACACAAATGTTCTGCTAACATTGTGCCCTCAAAGTTGCTGGCATAGACATGCCCATGATTGGGAAAACATAATCATCATGCAACACTTGAGCCAGTCTTAGAGGCACGACTAGGAATACATTTTACCGTTTATTATTCCACACGTGCACATGGGTTTTCCCCAGAGCCTTTATGGATATACGGGCTCGGGAACACAGCAGTTATAGCATGGAACATAAACATAATAATGAACAGGGAGATAATAAATAACACATTTATTATTGCCCTAGGGCATATCTCCTACAGACTCCCACTGCACTAGAGTCAATAATCTAGTAATGCTAATGCACTTTAAACCTGTGGCACACCGGTGTAAATCTGCTTCGCTTGTGGTATAGCCTGATGTCAACGGATCTGACGACTTCAGCTCCGTGTGTATCTTTGCATTCCTCGCGTTTTCACGCTTTCACAAAATCATATTTGTGTGGACTTGGCTTTGTATGTATGGTGAATCACAGGTCAACCTGGATTCCTCAGACTGAGTTATGGAGCAACTACTTGCAGTAGTGTCCCATTGACAAAAGCCATCTTGGAACCATACTAAGTTCAGTGATGAACTATATGATTCAACATCTTCTTTGTCGCTTTAAAAGGCAACAACTTCGCCTCTGTTAGAATTCACCACAGTAACTTGTTTGGAACATTTTCCAACTAACTATGCCACCACATTGTTGTTTAACAAAAACCCTCAATTTAAATCGAAATCGCATGGAGAAAGAAAGTGAAGACTGTATCGATGTAACCTTTTACAACGAACTCTTCATGATTTTCGGTGCGGAAAACATGTCATCAGTGCTACTATAGTACTCAATGACCCTTTTTCACTGTTGTCCCATGATCAGTACTTTTGATCACTTTGGTATCTATACTCGCAACATCTTGGAGTATTGGACATATCTGGTGTTTACATACCATGGAATACATGATAATCCAAACACGAAGGTGTGTGGGAATCTCCATCATGTATTTTGCTCATCAGTGTTTTTGGGACAACCGAGTCTTGCAAAAACTGTTTCCATGTGACTTCAGCAAGAATCACTCCTTGGCGTTTTAAATGCTAAAAAGTTTTAGCATTTGTCAATATGTATTTATATTGTTAGCCCCATTAGGTAAATCTATCTCCATAGATCATCATGCCTAATATTAAGGCTATTTAGCCCAAGCACTTCATCGAAAAACTAATTTCAAATGAAGTCCTAATTGTGTCAGAAATTTATTTCCAATTAACAATGTGTCAAGCACACAATGTTTTTAGAAAATATTATTATTGCCCACTACTTTTTTGAATTACAAGCATATTCGTTACCCATTGATGAGTCAAACTCCTTGACCATTTCATCAAAACACGAAGATTCCAACTCCACTTTGCTCTCTTCTGTCCATCGCTGGAACTCTGAAGTTTGCATACTTACTAGCATCTTTGGACTGACAAATACCTTGGACTGTAACACATGCAAGTCCTTGGTTTCATTTCCATCAGATGGAAATCCTATTGTCATCCATGTTTCATATCTCATGATTGAAATGTATTAATTGCTAGTTCAACCGAACTGAATTTAAGCATCGCTACGATGAAACAACCTCATCGTAGTCAACTCCTTGAACTTGTTATTTCAACAAGTCGAGCTTTATGGATAAAACATTTTTATCCGTATCAGTTTAAGTTCCATAAATATTCGTTAGACCTAAGTCTTCCGAAAGGTGTATCAAGGTTTTAATCTTGAATCACTTATATGGAAACTATCTCGGATTGTATTGGCATTTAGCCAATTCCGGAGTCAGGGCCCATCAACGCTTCCTTGTGTATGTAGGTATACTGTTGTCTAACAACAATATCTCGTTTGTGCCCCTGAGAGGTTTTGCACGAGCCTTGCCTACGTGGTTCAGCTGCAAGGTCGACCGAAGTCCCATATATTTTATTGTAAGACTTACGTATCAGTCGCAGTAGGAAACTCTGGAATTACTTCCAAGGTCTCTTTCCTTTGATCTGATGACGAAGATACTGTTTATCTCGTCGAGTTGCACTATTCCCACTCACCTTTTGAAATAACCATTTTCTTCAAAAAGCATACCGTCCTTGTGGCAAACACCATTTGCCTTGTATAGTGAGGGAGGAATACCCATTGCTTGGATAACCTACAAAGTAGCACTTGTCTGATTTGGAATAGGTTGTAACCTTTTACACAAGCCCCATATTCCAAATGTTAGAAAAGATTTAACAGGTAGATGAGAACTGTAGCTTGTTGGCGTGATTGCGTACGTTGGATTGGTACATTTGTTAGGCTACATTCTTTGAGCCGATACGTTTGCTCGGCTCATTCTATCGTTCCTAATGTCTGATCACTCTTACTTCGTGGGATTCCGCAATCTTAGCTGAAATGAGATTGCTTCTGTTGATTATCTAAGCAGGGTTGTAGCTACTTTATTGTCCGTTGAACCATGGATTGTTTTTGGGCGTACCTACATGGCGTCATTCAACAGACCCGATGGAGCTCTTTCAGTGTAAAAGCGCAGCTCTAAAGCATCACTTAAAAGGGATAATGGCTAATTTTATGTCATCTTGACTTACCAGTCTGAATGGTTCGATTACATCTTCACGGACTTTCCACTTGCGGGTGTTCCGGGAGGTGCAAGTTGAAACCCCTTTCACAACTCATCAGACATTCGCTAAACTTGTAACTCAAATATTCCTTTCTGCCAATCGAATTGTAGCAAACATAATTTTCTTGTACAATAATTCTACTTCATTTTTGAAAACCTTTCGAATGATTTCAAAATATCCAGACTTACGTCTCATCAAGTAAATATCCATATATTACTTGAGTCATTTCTGAAAGATAAGTGAATTCCACTACTTGCAACATTATAGGACTACACACATCAAATGTATGATCACCAATAAGTTGTTATTCGTTCCTTATGGCCTGTGAACGGTATATTCAGTCACTTCACTTTTCGGAGAAAATTTGCAAGTGTCAGATGATTCAAAATCAAACGACTTCAAAATCCATCATAATGGAATTTTCCATGCGGATTTCTCCAATGTGACCAAATGTAGTGTCACATTGTGTGATATTCTTTTAGTCTTGCGACATTTAGCGTCAGTGTATGGATGTACCATATTACCATCAATATTAGTAACATTACATCCCATCTTGGATGGAAGATGGCCCTTCATGTTATTCTAATACTGAACACAATTGTTGTTTTATACATCTGCAAAACATTGCAAGCAGATATGAACTCTAATGTTATATTTTCGATGAACAACAACATTGTTGCTTTAATGCATGGGAACAAACTATAGATGTGTATGAAACTCTGGTAGAATCGAAATTATGAAGTAAAACAAGAGGTAAAAAAAAATGTAATGAAAGTAAAAAATATGGAAGTATTAATATCAAATTCATAACATACGTCTCATTCATAATGAAAGTATGGCCCTTATGTTATTCATAACACGAACATCAAAAGTTCTCTTATGAACAACCTTCTTGCAAGATACCTTATGCAAAGGGCTAGAGTGTGAAACTCTGAAATGAATTATGAAAGTAAATACATAGGTAATACACCGATGGAAGATATGTAACTATTACTATGTTTCCAGCGTGTATCAAAACCTCATTGCTGGCTAGTCTTTCAGGCCATAGTAGTTCTTACATCGAGTTTGCAACAGAATGCTATCGAGCGGGTATCTTTGTGATTTAACTCACAATACCCAAGAATCAGTGATTAACAATTTATCATAATTCCAAGGACTATATCTCTTGACCAGCCTTCTATACATCAAAAACTTGTATGACATTCATACATGAGCTGGATATTCCAGTCTTCTTCTTTCTGCCTTTATACTTCTAATAGTTTAACTTTTAGTATTTCTCCTACTCTCAGAAGAAGCAACCCCAACTTAAGAGTGGCGTTAGCCCCGGACTTCCTAGGCGTGAAAGTTTCACTAACACCCTTCGGACACTTCCTTTCTCTTTAAGTTGTTGGTTTTACACCTTTCATCATATGACAGGCGTCTTCCTGGACCCCTTTCCTATCAGTCTAATGCATAGTAAACTCCTTACAATAGTTTGCAAACAAAACATTGCTTGGATATCCATACTTTTAGCCTTGTCTGTCTCTGAAAATGATTTTCAGATTCCATGAATATCACATAATTATCCAACTTTCGAAGTTTGGGTCTCATGGAAGCAAACATATTGCACTTGACTGAAACGGAATTTCTAGCTTTTGGATCGAAGGACGAGAGTCACATGATCCATAGCATAAGCGGAGAGAATACCAAAGTATGCGATTGGACAAAGTCCTTCTGGCACTCTTGAGGACAATCCTCACATTACGTTACCAACCGTAAAGATTTAACCAGAATTTAACAGCTATTCAAATTTAATAGGGAAGGTGGAATCACGAGCCATTATTCTACAACTATTATGCAAATAACACTTAGACAGTGTTCAAAATTAATTGCACTGAGAATTAAAGAATAAGTAATTTCTACAGTGCGCTCCCACTCAAATCAATATCTCTCATAAATTGATTGTGAGTGATTCAAATCCGCATTTCAATTCCACGCTATTGATGTGGAATCACTGATGACGAGAATTTCAATCGGTGGGCAAACATGCCGATCACATCTCTATGTGACTCCTGTTCATCTTTCGATGGGCGTGTTCCGAGCTCAGGACGATCAAGCCAGAACGTCAAGACAACCAAGTGATCTCGCTGCGAGGTCTGACTCACCCGCCTCAAACTTCCCAAATCGTTCGTACCCATGTGGACAATGGCGCACCCCGAAAAGTTAGGTGCCGTGACGGTGCTACACTTGGGAGAACACTAAACTATTGTATTTTTGTGAGAGATCACCCTAATAAAAGCGACTACCGCGCAATCAAGAAGGCGGTGCATATAAGGGATAAACATCTCAGGCAATTCATAATAGCATGATATGGTATAGCCCTTTCTGACGGAGAAGTCTTTCATTTCTTCGTCTTCGAAATTCGCGTCGGTGTTCACCTTCGCGAAGATTGCCACCACCTTGTCGATGCACCAGATAATATTGCTATCTCTATAGCTAATAAAATAATCATTACACAAGGTTGACACGCAGGTCATTTAGTGCAATCATATGGCTCCAGCCATCATGCCAAATCATGACACGCAGGTCATGTTAATCAATTACATCATATAGACATCTCATACATAATCAAATTATATGAGCACTGCTATACCACATCATATGCACATGCAAACCCTCCTGCAAAACCAAGTTAGACGTCTCTAATCGGTTCATGCAAAAACGTTTTACGTGGCTTCTAAGGTTCGAAACAAACCGAAGCTACCAACGTCCATCATCAAGTATGATAATCCAAGTCGCTAGATTAACAATGCGGGGGGTATGAAGCACGAGATAATAAAAATCTCGAACCCCATACTAAACTTCATCATACGCATGACCCCCGTGCAGATCATACTGCATTGCCCTTTCATCTGCGAAATTTCATCTTTCTTTTAACTACGGTGGAATTCAATGAACTGTTAGCACTTCGTGTGATCAATCAGGATCGCGGATTGCCAGAACCTTGAAACTCCACCATACTGTTATCAAGATCAGAAATATGCAAATTCCAGGGAAGCAACAAGAACATGGGTAACAGATTTCATCTGCTACCCGCACAAATAATTTTCAGTAATAGAACTCATCTTACTACCTAATTATATGTGCAACACCCATACATCACTATGTATTCTAGATCGCAACCTGCATCTACGCATAGCACGGGCTCATGATGCCACTATAGGGTAACGCACGCAGAAAAAAAAAAATTTCCGACCTACGCACCAGCCCAGGACCACTATGGAGACTGCATACAAGGTTTGATCATTTCGTTAGACTCGATTAGCGAGCGAAGTAGAGTCGATGACGATCGGCGGTGCAGATCCCCGCAGCTAGGATTTACAACCTCCAACCGCGAGGATGTATACCCGCATCCGCGCCCAGGACAGCCCTCAGGGAGGCGGTCGACTAGTCCCCCGGACAGTGTCGCGGACAGCCCTCGGGAGGACTTGAAACTCGGACGGTCATCGGACAGCCCTTCGGGAGGCACTCACGAACAGCCCCTTGGGCACTAAGATCGAAACACGACCTCTCTACAGAGTTGAACCTACGGTGCGCGGTCCGTTCATCTGTCAGATGCCCCTAGCTACCTGAACATGGAACTTTTAGACCGATTTCAGTAAATGAATAGTGCCCAACTTAATAAAATAAATCCGGATAAATTCCTAACTTAACTAAATCATTTAGTTAGGCAGTAGAACACCTCTGCATGTCATTTAGACCCGTCATGCTTATTGTTTAAATTATTGCCGTGAATTTATTGTTTCTTCCCCCCTCCTTCTCTCTCGATAGACGCCGAGACCGACGCCATTGCAACCGAGTACGACTACGCTCCAGACGAGCAGCCCGTTGACGATCTATTTCTCTTGCCAGAGCAACCAGGCAAGCCCCCCCTTTGATCATCCCGATATCGCCCATTCTATTTTCTCATGCTTGCATTAGAACTGCTGCTGCTGCTGCTTTACCTATTCTGATGCATAGCCTGTTTATTGTAACCTGTTGTTGATAATTACCTGCATATCCTAAATTGCTTAGTATAGGCTGGGTAGAGACCTATCAGTGACCCCACTTATCCCGACTGCCGCGCTGGATTGTCAGAAGACCCGATCAACGGGATTGAAGACCAGGCCCCGACACCGCACATCACCCCCCTTAGTTGTAACGACACCGCAACGTTAATACCGAGTGCCGAGGGTGATACCTCGTGTAGCACTTCTGATGTTAACTCTGTAGAGTAGCTATTCGGTCGGGGTCAACGAGGGTGATTCCTCCTTCACCACTTCCGGTAACGACGCTGTCGTGCAAGACATCAAGTGTGAACCCAGCGAGGGTGATTCCTCCGAGTTCACCTTGACGGATACATCGAGTGGGGATTCAACGAGGGTGATACCTCGGATTCCCTTGATGTTATGGACACACGGATACTTGGACCTTACACTGTTACTTGGATAGGCGGGTCGACCCTGAGGGGTACCCACGTGCGCCTAAGAGGCGAGTGTTGTGAAGACGGGTGCCTGTATGGTGCCCGAGTGATGAATACGAGGCACGGCCGGGCATTCTTAACCCTTGCAGCAAGTCCTCGAGACGGGGCGACGGGGTTACATCTTTCGTGAGTCTCTGCTCGTTACCGCAAGCCCCTAGTCCATTAACGATTTGGATATTTGATCCGAGCAGGTCTTTGGCTTGATAGCACTAACCATCACGTGGGCATAGTATGGGCGTTCTGCATCGTAGCATCAGCCGACAGTTCCGTCAGACGTCCAGTTCAGCATTGTGGCACGGTCGGATCATACCGACCCTCCGAGGCGGTGCTGATATCCACCCTGCACACAACGACCCGGAGTGCACAGGGCGATGGCCCAAGACCCCTGAGTGCTTAGGATGTAGACCGGCGGGGACCTCTCTGCTGAGCTTTAGGTAGGGCTGCGGTTTGTCGTTTGACCGAGGCCGGGCATGACCCTGGAAAGTGTGTCCGGCCGGAGTTAATTGAGCGTGTTGGGTAAGTTGGTGCACCCCTGCAGGGAAGAAAACTTCTATCGATAGCCGGTCCTACGGTAAAGGACACTCGGAGTTGTATCCTGATTGATGCAATTTTAGAACTGAATACTTGGATACTATGGCTCTGGGATTGCTTCTCGCAGGGAGTCGAGAAGGGATCTCCGGACGAGGTTGATGACTGTATGGCTCTGGGATTGCTTTCTCGCAGGGAGTCGAGAAATGATCTCTGGGTGAGGTTGAGACTTAATGATACTGCTACATTGTATTGTATTGTTCTACCCTCTTCTATTTCTGCAAGACCGCTGAAGATGCTAGTCTTCGATAGGACTAGGCCTTCTCTCTATTCTGGCATTTCTGCAGCCCAGTCCACATATACAGCCTCCCTTTGAAAATGTTGCATATGTAGTGTAGATCCTTACTTGCCGAGTACTTCTGAGTACTCATGGTTGCTTTGTTTTCCTTTTCTCCCCATATCAGTTTGACGTGACCAAGATGACGGAACCCCTGAGACAGATGCCCCGTCGATCGACTACTTCTACTACCCAGAGGATGGATACTACTACGAGTTGACTGACGACCAGGAGTAGGTTCGGAGGGTCCCAGGCAGGAGGCCTACGCCTTTCGATCGTAGTGTTTTATTTTGCCCCGCCTTTCTAAAGGCCTTTCTGTGCTTTCTTTTATATCTGTACTCAAATATCTGATGCTTCCGCTGACGCTTGTCCGCAAGCTTGTGTATTCGAGCCCTCGTGGCCCCTGGCTTGTAATATAAAGCTTGTATGACTTTATTTATGTTTTAGAGTTGTGTTGTGATATCTTCCCGTGAGTCCTTAGGCTTGATTGTGTGCATTTGCGTGTATGATTAGTGCACGATTGGGCCGGGGGCGTCACACTGAGCAGGCATTCAAAGAAGAATTCCTTCTCTTCTTTGGTAAGACCGTAGCTGACAGGACCTTCATACTGCTTTGGAGGCATGCCGTCTTTTTCGTGCCAACGTTGCAGGTCCTCCCGAGCCTCCGGTGTATCTTTTGTCTTTCCATACACGCCCAAGAAGCCTAGCAGGTTCACGCAAAGGTTCTTTGTCACGTGCATCACGTCGATTGAAGAGCGGACCTCTAGGTCTTTCCAGTAGGGTAGGTCCCAAATATAGATTTCTTCTTCCACATGGGAGTGCGTCCCTCAGCGTCATTCGGAACAGATAGTCCGCCGGGACCCTGTCCAAAGATTACGTGTAAATCATTGACCATAGCAAGTACGTGATCACCGGTACGCATGGCGGGCTTCTTCCGGTGATCTGCCTCGCCTTTGAAATGCTTGCCTTTCTTTCGACATTGATGGTTGGTCGGAAGAAATCGGCGATGCCCCAGGTACACATTCTTCCTGCATTTGTCCAGGTATATACTTTTGGTGTCAGCTAAACAGTGCGTGCATGCGTGGTATCCCTTGTTTGTCTGTCCTGAAAGGTTACTGAGAGCAGGCCAATCATTGATGGTTACAAACAGCAACGCATGCAGGTCAAATTCCTCCTGTCTGTGCTCATCCCACACACGTACACCGTTTCCATTCCACAGCTGTAAAAGTTCTTCAACTAATGGCCTTAGGTACACATCAATGTCGTTGCCGGGTTGCTTAGGGCCTTGGATGAGTACTGGAATCATAATGAACTTCCGCTTCATGCACAGCCAAGGAGGAAGGTTATAGATACATAGAGTCACGGGCCAGGTGCTGTGATTGCTGCTCTGCTCCCCGAAAGGATTAATGCCATCCGCGCTTAAACCAAACCATACGTTCCTTGCGTCACCTGCAAACTCCTCCCGGTACTTTCTCTCGATTTTTCTCCACTGCGACCCGTCAGCGGGTGCTCTCAACTTCCCGTCTTTCTTACCGTTCTCTCTGTGCCATCGCATCAACTTGGCATGCTCTTTGTTTCTGAACAGACGTTTCTACCGTGGTATTATAGGAGCATACCACATCACCTTGGCAGGAACCCTCTTCCTGGGGGGCTCGCCGTCAACATCACCAGGGTCATCTCGTCTGATCTTATACCGCAATGCACCGCATACCGGGCATGCGTTCAAATCCTCGTACGCACCGTGGTACATGATGCAGTCATTAGGGCATGCATGTATCTTCTGCACCTCCAATCCTAGAGGGCATACGACCTTCTTTGCTGCGTATGTACTATCGGGCAATTCGTTATCCTTTGGAAGCTTCTTCTTCAATATTTTCAGTAGTTTCTCAAATCCTTTGTCAGGCACAGCATTCTCTGCCTTCCACTGCAGCAATTCCAGTACGGTACCGAGCTTTGTGTTGCCATCTTCGCAATTGGGGTACAACCCTTTTTGGTGATCCTCTAACATGCGATCGAATTTCAGCTTCTCCTTTTCACTTTCGCAATGTCTCCTTGCATCAACAATGACCCGATGGAGATCATCATCGGGCACATCGTCTGGTTCCTCTTGATCTTCAGCTTCCCCCGTTGCAGCATCATCGTATTCAGGGGGCACATAGTTGTCATCGTCCTCTTCTTCTTTGCTGTCTTCCATCATAACCCCTATTTCTCTGTGCCTGGTCCAAACATTATAGTGTGGCATGAAACCCTTATAAAGCAGGTGGGTGTGAAGGATTTTCCGGTCAGAGTAAGACTTCGTATTCCCACATATAGGGCATGGACAACACATAAAATCATTCTGCTTGTTTGCCTCAGCCACTTCGAGAAAATTATGCACGCCCTTAATGTACTCGGAGGTGCGTCTGTCATCGTACATCCATTGCCGGTTCATCTGCGTGCATTATATATAATTAAGTGTGTCGAAAACCATTACAGAACATCATGAATAGATAAGTGACCAAATTAATAGAAGTTCATCATCACATTAAAACCAAAGTACATACATAGTTCTCATTGAGCAACATATAGCTCTCCAGAGCATCTAATTAAACCATACATTGAAACTATGTAAAACATTTCAATGCAACAACAAATGCGATCATAATCGCAACCAAGGTAACAATTGATCCAACGGCATAATGATACCAAGCCTCGGTATGAATGGCATATTTTCTATACTTTCTAATCTTGAAGCGCATTGCATCCATCTTGATCTTGTGATCATCGACGACATCCGCAACATGCAACTCCAATATCATCTTCTCCTCCTCAATTTTTTTCAATTTTTCCTACAAGTAATTGTTTTCTTCTTCAACTAAATTTAACCTCTCGACAATAGGGTCGGTTGGAATTTCCGGTTCACATACCTCCTAGATAAAAAAATCTATGTTCTCGTTGGGTCAGCTAATTGTCATAAAAATAAATAACCAAATAGTTATAAAATATAATATACCACATCCGATCATAGACAGGACGAGGGCCGACGGGGTGGATACCAAAACCATCGCACTATATAAAACAACAATATAAAAGTAAAAAATTAGACAAGTATCATCTAAATCATACAAGTAAGAATTTTTTTTCTTTAGAAAGAAGATAAGAACAAGAGGCTCACCACACGGTTATGCCGGCGACGAGATCGCGCGGGTGATCGACGGCGGTGAAGACGGGGACAGGACGTGACGGACCGCTAAACCTAGACAATCTTGAGGAAAATGGAGCTTGAAGGTCGAGCTTCGAGAGGAGAAAGCTTAACTAGTGTGGCTCGGGCATTTCATCAAACACCTCTTGTGCATAGGAGGTGAGCTAGAGCACCACAAAGCTCTCCCCTCCCGCCGGCCAGAAAAACAGAGCAGTGTGGAGTGCTCTGCTCGCCGGCGATGGGGTATATATAGCCACCTCATTGGTTTCCGGTTCGTGCGTGGAACCGGGACTAAAGGCCCCCCTTCTGTCCCGGTTCAAGCCACAACCGGGATCAATGATTGTGGGCCAGGAGCGAGGCCCATTGGTCCCGGTTCGTGCCAGGAACCGGGACAAATGGGTCCAGACGAACCGGGACCAATGCCCACGAGGCCCCGGCCGGCCCCCTGGGCGCATGAACCGGGACGTATGCCCCCCATGGATCCCGGTTCGTGACTGAACCGGGACTAATGGGCTGGGCTGGCCCGAACCAAAGCCCTGTTTTCTACTAGTGTAAGCCAAGTGTGCACAGCACTCGTCGAAGACTAATTTCACCACGGCAAAAGCTACGCCGAGCGTCTATGCGCACTCCGCGTATACCATGGTATTACAGTTGCGTATCGGTTAAATTGCATTTTTTTTTATGTTTGACTTTGATCATACATGTCAGCATATAAGCATTCCATCCTTATATCCGTAGACTATTATTCAACTGCATCTATCGCTAATACTCTATTTCAAGACCGAAATTCATCATACATCTCAAAGTATTAAGTAATAAAACAGAGCACTGCATCAAGCAAGGTGACATAATGTTGATAGTATATTCTCTTTACGTTCGGTTCATCAACGAGACAACTAGGCAACTATCTTCTTTATCTTTAGTGACAATAACACACTACAAGCCTTTTTGGTCTTTCTGCCACTCAGATAGATTACTTGGAATGTTAAACCCTACCAACAAACAAAACTCTATCTTAGAGATCAATCATACAAACGTGGCTAGTGCAAGACTAATAGATCGGAGAGCATGTACATATACAAATCATGCAACAAAGAACCAAAACAAACTAATAAATAATCTAGTCTTAAAGTGATAATTCATTACATTGAAAAGTACATCTGATTGATCACAATCATGTTAGACAGCTCATGAGATATTTGTATCGAAGGACAGGGAAGAGATGTCACAAAGCTATTGCTTTGGACCCATAGTCCAAGGCGCGCTACCCACACATGGTCATCGGTGCAACAAAGTCGATGAGGCAGCGGTGCGAAAGTTCCCACATATTCATGGTTGGGGGGGGGGGGGGGGGGGGGGGGGGGGGGGGGGGGTGGTCAGGACGAAGAGGCGCTAGGGGGAGGTGGTCTCCAATCATGGATGTTTGTGTAGTCTTTGGATATATAGGGCCTCCATCATCTTAGGTTATTTATCTACTTTTACTTTTTCTGTATGACACCTTTTTTTTTTTGCAGGAACTGTATGACTCCTTTTGTTTAGACGTATTGACTCTGTGCATCTTGCTATGTACTCCCTCCATTTCATAATTCTTGTTTTGGTTTTAGTTCAGGAGTACTAGAATCTGCACATTCAATTGGTGCGATTGTATTAGCTTGATATGTGAAAATTTCCTTATAAACAAAAAAGGAAGTATGGGCTAGGACAGTATCAGCATCCAACAGCCTTAAACAAGGTCATCGTCAAGTCTGCGTGTAGCGATGACACCGGCCGCGCCAGGCTCCACAAGTCGCCATCGCCGGCCCCGGTGACGGAGGGAGTGTGTAGCGTGCCACCGTTGGAGTAGGAGGTGGCGCCACCGAGCTCGTCGGCGATGTAGGACATTCCGTTCGTCGTCTCGGCCGACACGGGGTTACAGAGGCCGTTGAGCTCGTAGGCGGCGAGCCGGTCGAGAGCGTCCCAGTCACCGCTGTACTCGGTCGGCGGCGGCAGGAGCCTGCCGGTGACGACGTGCTCGAGCGGCGGGAGCTTCATGAACTTGTCGTACAGGGTGCTGCTGCCGCTGTGGCACGCGCTGTTGATCAGGTGGTCCAGCGGTGACGACGATGGGTTGGTGGGCTTGGTCTCCTGCTCGCAGGATGCCGTGGATGAGCGGCCCATGTAGTTGAGGATGTGGTCGAGCGCGTCGTCGCTCTGCGGCAGGTGCTGCTGCTGCTGCTGCATCTGCGCCTTCGCGTTGTCGCTGGCGGAGGTCACCGTCGACGAGCAGTTGCTCTGGTTGCGATCCATAGCACCGGGGCCGACCAGCTTGTTGGACGCTGCGCCGCCGCCCTTGCCGCCGCTCTGGCCAGCTTGGTGCTGCGCAACGATGTTCTTCTTCTTGAACACCGTACAGATGACCCAACCGTCCTCCTGTGCGGAGGACGCCTGGTCCCCGGCCACGCCGCGAACCTGCGCATATCATACGGATAACACCATCAATTAATTTACAATCAGATCGATCGGTCGAGAAAATGGATTATGTGCCCAACTTTACTTTTAACTTTGCTCATTCCCCTCGACCGGCCGCTACAAAGAGCGGAAGTCAATCGACTAGTCAAGTGCACCGCGACTTGCTTAATTACATGCAATTATTTTTAATCATAATTAGAGTAGCTAGGCTAATTATGCATGGTGTTGAGTTTGCGATGGAAGGTACTCCTACTACCGAAGCCAGCTCAAAAGGTTTTTGTCGATGGATCTCAAATGGGTGTGGCTAGATCTCAGTCGACTGAGATTTAATCAAGTATCAGTCAAGTGATAGAACATATAAAAAAGAAGAATGAAAAAAATCCTTTTTTTTTTGCATGGATCTCCAAATGATCTCGACTGAGATTTAATCAAGTCTCAGTCAAGTGATAGAACATATAAAAACGAAGAATTATAAAAATCCAAATTTTTTTTTTGCATGGATCCCCACATGATCTCAAGAATATAGTATCGGCTGACTTGACTTGAGTCGACTGAGATTTAGCAATCCTGATCTCAAATATATCCATGCATGCATGTACACCCTTTATCCAGAAAAAAAAATGCATGCATATACGTACGTAGGGTTTGACCATAGAATAGGCTCGCTCGGTAATGGAGGTTTGTTAGCAGTTTGTTATATGCCGGTGTCTCCGTGTGCAAAGGTCCACTACTCGACCAGTAGCAAACTAAATTGTGAAGTAGCATCCGGAGAGCCCTCCCCTAAAGCTGAAGCTATGCACTTTAAATGCTAAACAGAAAATAACGCTAATAGCTCACTAATTCCAGCTATCCCGTTAAATTTGAAGTCATTTAGTTAGCGACACTAAGCCACTGCAACAAGAGGAAGGATGCAAGCTAGTTCTACAAATTCATCCATTTACATTATTCTACCTTCTTGTTTTTGATATATATGGTCTATTGATGTAAAGCTTGGTTAATGAGTAGGATACTTTATCAGTGCTCCATATTTTTATGTCGGAAAAAATTGTGTATGTCAAGTATATGTGATATTCATATATGATATCTGATTGTGTTCTAATTTTTTAAAATTTTCATGATTTAAAAGGAAGACTAAATCGGTCTTCGCTCTATAATTTTTCATAACTTCTGGCCAAGCTGCCACCGTTATTTAAATTTTAATTTAACAAATATCGATTATGTCTGCTCGCAAGTACTGAACCTAATACCCAGTATCCACTACTTCGATCCACCCTTTCCGTGACGCCGACCCATCGAAAGGAAATCACAGATCCCACTCGCAAATTAACCCATTGCATCATGTCATGTGTGTTCCCATTCCCAACCACCACCAGGACATAATCTTCACTAGACCTTGTCATCTACAGTCGCATATGTGCCGCGTGTACATACACAGAAAGTACGTGCGTACAGTACGTACATTGATCGCACACATGCACCACTAGCGAGCTATTTCCATCCCTGTCGGCCACCGTGCATGCAGTCGCAACGTACTACAGTAGTATAGTGTCAACTGGAAGTACGTGGTAGTGGTACAGTACACGTACGTACCTGGGATGAGACGCCGAAGTAGTAGGAACTTGCGTCGCCGGCAGCAAAGACGGGGTTGGTCGCAGGGGCGGCGGCGTCATCGTCGTCGAGGCGGTACTCGTGCATGATCCAGTCGGACTTGTGGCCACGCGGGGCACGGCCCTTGTAGAAGACGAGCGTCTTGCGCATGCCGATGCGGCCGGAGCCGGCGGCGGAGTAAATGGCCTTGTCCCGGCCGGTGGCCTTCCAGAACCCGGCGGCGGTGGCGCGGTTGGTGCGCGTCCCTGTGGGGTACTTCTTGTCCTTGTGGCTGAAGAGGTACCAGTCGTTCTGCGGGCCCGTGCCTATCCGGCAGCGCTCTGCATGCGTTTTTCCCATGGCCAATTAGTTCACCATCCATACATGAGTAATACCAAGATGCAAGCTAGCATTGTGCAACGGGAGTGTAGATGATGAACGAGGGAACTCATGCACTGACCTTGGATATCCCATGGCTCGAGCTTGTTGAGATCGATGTCGGGGATGACGTCGAGGTCGATGCGCTGCGAGGCCACCTTCTTGGCGAGGTAGTAGGTGAGCAGCTCCTCCTCTGTCGGGTGGAACCGGAACCCCGGCGGCACCACCGACTGCCCGTTCACGGAGATGCTCATGGTCGATGGGTAAATCTCACACACACAGCGATCACTATAGGATAGATAAAGAAGACACTACTGGAGTGAAATGCTCCACCTAGCTATAGCCTACAACTAGCAACAATTGATGAAACTATCTAGGGGAGGGAGCAGGAGGGGAGGGGAGACGATGGTTTCGAGTCGAGTCGAGGGGAATGAAGTTGTTGCCGGTGATGGGGTGCAAGGAAACAATGGCAACGGACGGGGGTGGTTATATATAGCTGCTGCCAAGCTAGCTAGCCTTGTAATGGGATTAGTTACGTTCGTTCGAGAAAAGTGCCACCAACTTTGAGAGGGAAACGCCAAGGCCACGGTGGTCCCCGCCGGCAAGGGAGAGAGAGAGAGAGAGAGGAGGAGGAGGAGGAGGAGGAAGATGGCCGAGAACCACACCCCACACCGAACTGATCCCCGTTGCGTCACCGCCATCGCCGGGTAAATCATCAGGCACCACAGCATGGCCAGCATAACCACCACGGCAACAGAAGAGCACCAACAGCACCGTCGATCAGCAACAGGAACGGTCGATCAATGTGTGTCAGTGCGTGTGCCAGCCAGCCGTTTCTCTCTTTTCGTTCATGTTCACGGTTGACGTTGTCATAAATTAAGAGGAAATTAAGCTGCAGAAAGTAAAAGATGTGTGCGCGCCAGCCGTTTCTCTCTTTTATTTCATGTTCATGCGTGACGTTGTCATAAATTACTCCCTCCGTCCCAAAATTTTTGTCTTAAATTTGTTTAAATACGGATGTATCAAGTCACATTTTAGTATTAGATACATCTGTATCTAGACGGAGGGAGTATTAAGAGGAAATCAAGTTCCACAAGGTAGTAAAAGTTGCATTGCTCAGTTTTTGTTGGAGGGTAGGAGCAGTACTAGATCGCTTACTTTGCCAGCCGACGTTCCATCGAGGTTAGCTATTGGAGGGAAGAAAGCCCAGAGCAATTAGTGGAACAGCTTTCTTGACTTCTCTGGTAAGCCGATAAAGAAATGTGTGCAGGCGGATGATTCTGCAGCTCTTTTCCCCGCAGGAGCCAAAAGCCGAGATGGGGACTTAGAAACTAATACTAGAAATAATTGCCTTTGAAAATTATTGATAGCATACTCCCTTCGTACCGATGAATTAGGCACATTACGAAAAATGAAAATGACCCACTGACGGGTGTGGCCTATTTGTAGGTTGGGTAGTATTAGGGACGGATGTATTGGGGATCTGATATATTACCATGCCCACCTATGAAATCCAATAATGTGAAGCACGTTTTGTACCATATATTCCACCTGGAACCACATTTGACCAACTGATGAGGTGTCCCTAACAAAATTGCTAGCACCTAGCACTGCAGTGTACGCTTCACTCCTTTCCGACTCCACCCGTACGTGCACGTATGCACGGCAGGCACATTGTTTCCGCGGCCGCCCCAGGGACAAGTCGCCGCCCCGGCGCGTCGTCAAGGCCGGCCTATCTTCTCCGTGCTGCAAGCCCCGCGATAGCCCCATGTCGCCCGTACGCAACGTCGCCGGCCCGCGCGTCGTGTGGACCGGCCGTGCACGCCTGCCCCCGCGCTCCAGCGCGCGAGCGTCGACACGCACGCACGTACGATCCGTGCCCGCGGAGACTGTCGGGCACGCGCGCGGCCACGGTGGCGAACGCGCACTGAACTGCCGGGCGCGCTCGCGCGGTGGGTGGCTCACGCGGCAAGCTCGTCGTACGAACTACGTCTTTTCCGTGCGAGCTAGCGCTATCCGATTGCCAAAAAGGAAAGGATCGACGACGACGCTATTTGGTTGGAGACCATTGCGTGGAGCTGTGTTACGTACGCTCGTCACCTTTGCCGACACGCTTGACCCGACCGATCACGTACGCGCATCTGAAAAGAGAATTACTACGTGGTTCACCTAAGACAACACGTACGGTTATTACAGTGTCAGAGGGACTCTTCTGTTTGGTGTGATCAACCACCCCGTTGCATTCGCTCGCGCCCGAGCCGGTCTCTCCCCGTTACGTACGTACTGCAGTCTGCAGCGATTCGGCCGGTATATATCATGGCTTCTGGCTTCCTGCAGAGTCACGTCCATGCACGTACGCATCCTACCTCTCTCTTAGCTAGCTACTATACTGGCCTCAGCTAACGTGCATGATGATCTATGCACAAGGCTAATTAATCAGGCTGTCATGGACTAATGGCTGTACGGCCGATGGTAATTGCGAGCTGTGTGTCGACCTGTTAATGGCCACTCCGGCCTTGATGTGTCCCGCCGCTGGCCTCCAAACGGCCCTACTCTCTTTCCTCTCTTTTCTTTTGATAAAATATATCACGGCGCCCGCCTACCCCCGTCCGTGCTTGTGTCTCCGTGCATGGCACGATCGACCCGTGCATGCATCACTGTTGCTGCTGCAGGAGTCGTACGTCGAGTCACCGTGCGTACCAAACGATGAGTTAAGTTATTCAAGAATGAAAGCGAGTAGTGGTCAACGACGGCAGACAGACAGATGGATGGATATGTGGATTCGACGGACGACCTGCAGCTTGATATCTAATCTAATCTAAACTAATCCGACCCAACCCGAGCATGTCGACCTGCAACACGTTCGATCGGCCCTATGAACGAACTATATGCATGATGGGCGTTGCGTGTGGACGTGATGATGAGTTTTACCGGCAATGATCGACCGATTTGAGTGACGGGAACTTCCTCATCTTTTTTACCAGAAAAGTGCCTGTGCATTTCTGCTCGTCGGGGCGACGCGGAAAGACAGAATTTTCGACACGGATGGGATGGGTGGGTGGACGATCATCGGCTCTAATCTAGTCGGCATGCCTCGGTGCATGGCAGGAAACTAATGGATGCTCAGTGTCAGTGGCCTATTTGAAGACACAGTTTTCATTTTCAGTTTTGCTAAGTCTCAGTTGATTGAGACTTCGTTATGTCTCAGTCGATACTATCTTTCTTTGATTCCGCATGAAGATTCATGTAAAAAAATTCTTTTCAGTTTTTTTTCTTCTTATATACTACTAGACCGATGATGGCGCGCGTTGCCGTGCCCGTCTATTTCGAATGTTGCATGGGAGTGTTAGAAATTGAAGTACATACAAAGAGTTTGTGTTATTTTATATTGACAAATAATAGTAATAAAAGTGGCAGTGTCTCCCATGAAGCTGATAATAGCTGGTCTACAGGCACCAGGCGCATCGGCGTGCGGAGGACTTTATCTATCACTACGGTTTTTTCTATTCCAGTTTTTGGTACAACATGCAGTTGTAACTATTAATGATGAAATAATTTTGCACATCAGTTGTAGTACTGTCTTATGTCTGGGATAAATTTGTTTGCACATTAAGCTTCAACTTCACATAGGCTTTTTTTTTGTCAATTTGAAAGAAACAAAACTTACTATGGAGGATCAACCGGCGAGAAAATTGGTTTGGTTATCAATGTTCTATTGCTTAAATCAACTTTGTTTGTTTAAATCAATTTTTTTTCTAATGAAACATGTTTTTTCTCATGTAAGATTACACTGGAGAAATCAGATTCAAGGTTCCCGACTCATTATAATGGGAATAGAAATGAAACGAGTATTTCATTTATGATTAGAATACTTATGAGTACATCACTTAAGGAAGGACACGTTCAAAGATTTGCAAAAAATAGCATTGGAAGGGCACACATAACTTCACATACATGATTGTTTAATAATACTTGTATGATCTGAAACATTACAAAACTTGTAGCCTTTGGGCGACACAAATATTTGAAGGGTCTATTCATTAATATTAGTGCACTCCAAGATGCTACAGTCAATCTTCTTCCTGGAAAACTTCAGAAATACCAAAGGCCTTGATCTTGAAGCTTTATTAAGAGTGCAATCCAGAAGGCCGCTGCCAATCTTGTTCCTGCAAAAATTCCAATCTAAAATGTTAGAGATTGTGTGAAAATTGGCCATGCGAGCTATTTAATAGTATGATGTTGTGCACTTACGTTTTTCGGTTTGATACCAACTACTTGCAGTGAAGCTAAGTCTGCAAGCGCAGCAATAAACTTTTCTTTTGGTTGTGTAGCTGGAATAGGTCCATTGTACTGCAGTGTTGTGTTGCCTGATTGTTTTGTCTCCGATTGTGAAATGTTTATTGATAGGAAATGAACACTGTCCACACAAATTTGATGGATTGGCTACAATATTTCCTCGTTGCTCTGTTTTAGATAAGCCGTATATTTCATGCCGACTTCATAGTTCTCTTAATATATATTCTCAAATTCTATGGCTGCACGCAGTTTTCTCTGTAGAGCAGCAACCTGGCTTCGATTTGCATCATCAACCTTGACATTGCAGTTTGGTATGCATTTTCCAATGAATGATATGCGGTATGCGCAGCCTCCCCAAGTTATCACCCAACCCTTTATGTATGAGACTAATTCATGGACAGTACCAGTAGAATAGTAGATTGCAGAGCTAACCCAAGTGATTGTATGATTTGTATTAATAACCCCTAATTTCTAGAAACATATGTTTTTTCTACCACCTAATTAAGGAACCAAAAGTTGTATATTGTCAGGAAAGATTGAAAATAAGGGTACATGAATGAGATTGTAGGTACCAAGTATGCATAGTTGGTAAAGGCTGCGTCTACACGGAAGGGGACAACAACGTGAGCATATTCTTACGTATTAGTTTGTCAAGAACTGATAAATTTCAGTTTTAGGCATGGATCTGAGCTCTCTCGAAGTGGAGTTCCTTGTACCTTGATTTATATTATGTTCAAAAAATTGTTCTAGACAGAAACTTACCTTATGATTGGAATGATGCAGAGCCTGCACCCTGTCTTCAAAATCCACATACATAAGTAAAAATATACGTAAGATTATTGGGCTTTGCTCATTTATGGATAGAAGCAGAAGATACTGAGGCTCCCCTAGTATGGCTACAATTTTTTGTGCAATTTACTGTTCTAATTAACCCGTCGCATACAACAGCAAATTGCACCAGGGAATGAATAACACAGAAACATGTAATGTGAGGAATCGCACGCTCTAAAAACATGGATGGTAACACATGAAACGGTACGGTCTGGCAGTTCACGTGAAGTAATTACCTGCCCAGCTGAAGAATTTCGGAAATAAACAAAATGCAAGAACCATTCTCCAATATCTGTCCGAATCCATCGACCACCTCCCAGTCCAGTATGAAACAATACCTTTACAAAATTCAGATTGGGAGGATACAATGTAATTGTTAGGGTGGAAGAAGCAAATCGTACATGAATGAGAAAATATAAAGATAGTGGGGAACCTAGAAGAGCACCATGTTGATGAATGTTCTATCGCCGGAGTAAGAAGAGTGAGCGGAGAGTGCTAGGCGAGGAAGCATATATACATGAGTCTGTACCGAAGCCGCAAAGAATGGGGAAACAGAGAGGCAGACCCATTAATCACCGCCGGAGAGGAGCGCACATCATCGACCATGAATGCCTGGTGCGAAACTGAAGAGTGATTGCTTCCTCAGATCCAGGAGCAGTTTCACGCGATGAAATAGCTGAACAGCCAGACGGCGATTGAGTTGGCCAGCATTGTTGTGCGCTCCGTGAGGAGCTCTACTGCACCGCGCTGGTCCGTGCCCGGTCACCCACGTCGCGTGCCTGTTCAACCGGTTCCCCTCGCCTTCACATATGACTGATCCCCTCGTCCTCTCCATGGACCATATCGTAATCGAGTTCCCTCGTCCTCTCGGCTGGATCGAGCCATCACCTCCACTTTCTACCTCCAAATCGATCCTGTTGACCTTCCTTGCCTTTATTTCGGGAGGTTGCGATCTCTCGTGTGTGTACCTACCGAAGCACATGGGATGGAATGGGCTGGCATAAGGCCCAATTAACGAGAGGCCACCATTTCGCCTGCTGGAGCAGCAGCCCATAGGACAGTTGGGCCACTATTTACCACACACGGGACAGATGGCTTTACGCAGATATCCGACGGCCAAAAACATGCAGATCGCAGAAATGGACGGCCAAAAATGCAAATCGCTATGAGGGCTCGCTTTAGGCTCGGTTTTACTGTCCTTAATATCACTTGACTAGGACTTGGTTAAGTCTCAGTCGATTTGGTTAAGTCTCAGTCGACTGTGATCTAGCCACATCCTTTCATTTTCGCACCATGCATGCATCTATATATCAAATCACTTCCGTTTGCGTTGCTTAAAAAGGAAATATATAGCATAGAAGGACTTTGTACTATTTATGTTACTTATTTGTCCCATCGTTCACGGAAAGTGAACAAAATAAGACGAAAACAAACAGGAAATGATGCCAAAATTAGCGTGGCAGAGATGAGTCAAGAGAGGCCGAGAGGGGACATTTCGGTTTACCGACGGTAGCACCGGACGGGCGTACGACGCATGCTATGCTAGCTGGGACCAAAAGAAACACACATCCATCATCCAATAGACAGATTCCGCACTACTAGCTGCTCTGCTCGGTCACTGCAGCAGCGCCAGCGACTAAACGCGCGCTTTATCTCGATCGCCGGCTATGTTTTGTCAGCACGAAGCACGCTCTACCCACGGCGCATAGGGAGGAGAGGGAATATTTGTTCGCCCCTTTTTCTCCTTTGGCAACATCAACGACATACGCGGGATTTCGCTTTGTCTCCTCCGTCGCCGTCCGTCGCTCGTCGCCGCCGTAGCCGTGGTGCGTGTCCAAGTCTCCATGGGCACACGTACACTTCGACCTTCTAGACGCCAGCGGCAACAACAGTCTACCCATTTTTTCTTTTTGTTGTTATTTGTTTCTTTTGTTGTTGCTAAACTTGAGCTAGCTAGGTAGCTCACCGTGGAATGTTCACTTACTCACAGAGGGAGGGAGCTTGCATTGGCTCTGCGAGTGCGGGCACCGTTAAAACTGAATTGTCAGGCATGATGGTCTCTCGCCTTCGACCGGCTCTTTGATTAGTGGAGGGTGTGCACACTTCTTCCAGAGCGCAATTATAGCCGGCGATCTCTCTCTAATGGAGGGACATATGCTAACTTTGTTTACCTCGCTAGTGAGCTTCTCTACGGGGTATGTTGGAAATATGAGCAAATTACTACGAGATTTAATTCGAATAAACAGAAGATAAGCCATGACAGCAATAGCAAAGATTAAACTAATCATGCAAACTAGCATAGTAGATGAACAGATCACATCTAGGGCACATACTAGAAACATGAATTCTACCACGATCTCGAACAAGAAGGATAGAATCACATACGGTGCAGCGGGAACAGCACCGCCGGCATTGAGGTTGTCGCCCATGTCGTCGAGGATGAGGTTGCAGAGGTCGGGGAAGAAGTCGTCATTGGCGAAGTCGTCACTTCCAGCAGTCGCGCGAGTGCGCTCCCCAAAAACCTGATCGCCCCTCTCCCGTACAGGATCACGAGAGGCGGGGTTCCGGAGGCCTGCTGTCCCTTCTGGCGGTGCACGCCGGAAGAAGGGATGAAGAAGACTTGCGTGGCGGCGCAATGATCTGGAACGGTGGTGCGAAACCATACGAAGTGGCGGCGGCTAGGGTAGACGTCTGCCTGACTATATAGTGCGGGCCGGGTAGGTCGTGGGAGTAAATCCCACGTCCGAGTCGCGATCCAAAAGAATCGGAAACGGTTCAGTAATTAACGCGTCCGTTAATTATTAATTAATGACTCATTAATTTTTTCCGAGCAGCAAAAATATAGACAACGTGCATAGCTGTGTCCTCGGCTCGGCTCAATCCCGCAACCCACGGCGCGTCGTGACGAGGCGTGGCGTGGCGAGGAGGAGGAGCGCGCGTGTAGGTCTCCTCTTCTCATGCTCTTACAAGTGGTAGAAGAGCTCACCTTATAAAGAGGTGCAAGTCTCACTCAACTTCCGGGGTGGGACTAAACTTTAGTCCCACTCACACCACTCACAAGCTATGCATGAATGGGCCAAGAGAATTTCAGAATTTTAGTTGGGCTTTGGGCCAAAGGCCTACTAGCAAATTCCAACAATCCCCCACAAAGTCTCATTGGCACATCTCATCACTTAGTTTCAAAACATTGTTTATATACTGGTGCTCAGTGGAGACTGTAAAGTTGAACTTCCACTTAGAGATTTATGCTACACTAGATCACAACTTGAATAGTGGACTATGCCTTGAACTACAAGTTTTCTGCAAGACTAGTTTCACACAAATTCTTGACCGATACTAGGCTGCCGCAAGGCTTCCCCGCGGATGGAGAGTATACGTCATACTCCAGGGCCTTTCATGAATTTATTAGAGAACACCCAATTCTCACAGACTGCGATGTTAACAGTCAAATTCATATAGGTGTGTTCCTCAGGAGATGCTCTGCAGGACAACATCTCTGCTTACCCGAATAAGCCACTTGGAACACATTAAGATAAGTATCAACCTGCCATGCAGATCAGGAGAGTATTGCATCTTCACGGAGTGGGATAATTAATATAGGGATACTCTCCTCCCAGCTGACCAACAGCTTGTCTCTCACTTCTACCTCACGGGATCTCCAATCACATAGAATGGGTTACCACTATGGACAACTCATGCGGTGGGTCTCAAACCCATCTCCATCGATGCATTATCTATCACATTACGTGATAGACACAACCCTTTGTGAAGGGATCTGCCAAGTTTTTCGACGTTTGGATATAATCCAACGTAATAACTCTGGAGTTCCTCAATTTTCTGACGGATTTTAGTCTCCTCTTCATATGCCTTGAGGACTTCATATTGTCCTTAGAACTGTTTATCTTGACGATCACAGTTTGATTATCACAGTTCATCAGGATAGGGGGTATTGGTTTCTCAACCATAGGTAAGTCCATCAAGAGCTCACGAAGCCACTCTGCTTCAACAGTGGCAGTGTCTAATGCTGTGAGTTCTGCTTCCATAGTTGACCTTGTTAAGATGGTCTGCTTGCAAGACTTCCAGGAAACAGCGCCACCGCCAAGTGTAAAAACATAACCACTTGTGGCCTTAATCTCATCGGCATCAGATATCCAGTTTGAGTCACTATAACCCTCCAGTACCCTTGGATACCCGGTGTAGTGAATCCCATAGCTCGCAGTGCCTTTCAAATAGTGCATAACTCTCTCAAGCGCATGCCAATGATCATCTCCCGGTTTTGACACAAACCGACTCAGTTTGCTCACAGCAAAAGAGATGTCAGGCCTCGTGGCACTCGCCAAATACATAAGCGAACCAATAATCTGAGAATACCTCAGTTGGTCCTTAGCAATCCGTCGATTCTTTCGAAGAAACACACTAGCATCATATGGAGTTGGAGAAGGCTGGCAGTCGCTATACCCAAAACGACTCAAGACCTTTTCCACATAGTGAGACTGAAGCAGTGTAATCCCACCATTCTCATCTCTCAACAGCTTGATGTTTAAGATAACATCAGCTACTCCTAGATCCTTCATCTCAAAGCAACGAGATAAGAAATCCTTAACCTCATTGATTAAATCAAGTTTGGTTCCAAAGATCAGTATGTCATCGACATACAGACAAAGAATAACTCCTTCGCCCCCACCATGGTGATAGTACACACACTTGTCACCATCATTTACTACAAAGCCGGCAGCAGTTAATGTTCTTTCGAACTTCTCATGCCACTCCTTAGGAGCTTGTTTAAGGCCATATAAAGACTTTAATAACTTGCACACCTTTCCTTCCTGACCAGGTACTACAAAACCATCTGGTTGATCCATGTAAATTTCCTCCTTCAACTCTCCATTGAGGAAAGCCGTCTTAACGTCCATTTGATGAACGAGAAGACCATGTGAGGCAGCCAGTGATAGTAGCACCCGAATAGTGGTCAGTCTAGCCATGGGTGAGTAAGTATCAAAGAAGTCTTCACCTTCTTTCTGGGTATAACCCTTAGCCACAAGCCATGCCTTGTACTTTTCAATTGTACCATCAGGTCTAAGCTTCTTCTTGAACACCCACTTACATCCTACAGGTTTGCACCCATAAGGACGGTCAGTGATCTCCCAGGTACCGTTAGCTAAGATGGAATCCATCTCGCTACGAACAGCTTCCTTCCAGTAGTCAGCATCAGGAGATGCATAGGCTTCTGAAATAGTCCTGGGTGTGTCATCTACAAGGTACACAATGAAGTCATCACCAAAGGACTTTGCAGTCCTCTGTCTCTTACTCCTCACAGGAGTTCCATTGTCACCCTCAACAGGATTCTCAACGTGTTCCATCGCAATGGTGGGTTCAGGAATTACAGCGAATTCCTCACTAGATGGAGTAGGTATCTCCTGATTTGATGAACTCGACATATCCTTCATAGGAAATATGTCCTCAAAGAAAGTTGCATCATTCGACTCCATAATCGTACCAACATACATGTCGGATACCTCAGATTTTATTATCAAAAATCTATAACCAATGCTATGAAAAGCATAGCCCAGAAGAACACAATCCACGGTTTTTGGTCCAAGCTTGCGCTTCTTGGGAATTGGTATATTGACTTTCGCCAAACAACCCCAAGTACGTAGGTAAGAGAGTTTCAACCTTTTCCTTTCCCATTCCTCAAATGGAGTCATGGTCTTATGCTTTGTGGGAACTCGGTTTAGGACATGACACGCAGTCATTAGCGCCTCCCCCCACCATTCCTTGGAGAGACCCGATATGTCTAACATGGTGTTAACCATATCAGTTAGAGTTTGGTTCTTTCTTTCGGCTACCCCATTTGACTGAGGTGAGTAGGGAGGCGTCCTCTCATGGATTATACCATGTTCCGCACAAAACAAATCAAAATCATTGGAAAAATACTCTCCACCACGATCAGACCTAAGCCGTTTAATTTTCCGATCAAGTTGGTTCTCTGCCTCAGCTTTATAGTTTTTGAAGAAAGTTAAAGCCTCATCTTTTGATTTCAGAAGATACACATAACAATATCTAGTGGAGTCATCGATCAACGTCATGAAGTATCTCTTTCCACCTTTTGTCAACACGCCATTCATCTCACAAAGATCAGAATGTATAAGCTCTAGTGGCGCCAAGTCTCTTGCGTCTGCAGTCTTATGGGACTTGCGAGGTTGCTTAGCTTGCACACACACTTGGCACTTGGAGCCCTTGACAGTAGGTATTTTCGGAATTAAATTCATATTGGCTAGCCGTGTCATGCAACCAAAGTTAATATGACAAAGTCGTGAATGCCAAATATCAGAATCATTATTGTGGCAAACATTATTAATAACTTTAGTGCAAATATCTGACAAAGATAGGCGGAACAAGCCTCCGCTCTCATAGCCTTTTCCAACAAATTGTCCATACTTAGAAATTACAACTTTATTGGATTCGAAAACAAACTTAAAACCATCTCGACATAAACGGGAACCGCTAACGAGATTTTTATTGATGGACGGCACATGATGAACGTTCTTCAGACACACGGTCTTCCCCGAAGTAAACTTCAGATCGACTGTACCGACACCTCGAACGATGGCATGCGATCCATTCCCCATCAGCACGGGAGAAGTCCCTGTGACCTGGTAAGAAGAAAACATGGAGGCGTCAGCACAAACGTGCACATTGGCACCGGTGTCAATTAACCAATCAGGAGATTGAAATACTGAAAGGATGGTAGGAAGAATACCGTACCCAGATTCCTTCATATCAGTATCACCGATGACAACATTAGCGGACTTGCCGCTCTTCTCATGTTCGCGCTCCTCAAAGCGGTTAGAACACTTCGGAGCCCAGTGATTACGATCACCGCAGACATGGCAAAGTCCCTTCCCCTTCTTATGAGAATTCTTCTTGAAGTTGGTAGAATGTGACGGCTTGTTCTTTGTATCAAACTTGCCTTTGCCCTGAGTTTTGTTCTTGTTGTTTTTGAACTTGTTGGGCTGGAAGTTCTTCTTCTGTACCATGTGGGCACTAGAAGCTCCCTCAGCAACTCAAGCACGTGTGTCCTTTGCTCTCGTCTTCTCTTCAACATCAAGAGTACCAATGATATCCGCAACGGAAAACTCCTATCTCTTGTGTTTCAGGGAAGTAGCAAAATTGTTCCACGAAGGTGAAAGCTTGGCAATGATGCCTCCGGCAACACACACTTGAAGTACTCGAGTTCCTTTGCGAGCGACTGTATCTCATGAGCTTGCTGTACAACAGAGCGCTCATCAGTCATCTTGTAGTCATAGAATTGCTCCATGACGTACAACTCGCTGCCGGCGTCCGAGGCACCAAACTTGGCCTCGAGCGCAGCCCACATGTCCTTGCCGTTGTCAAACGACATATATGAATCCACAATGGAATCATCAAGAACACTCAGAAGAGCGCCTTTAAAGAGAGTATCGATCTTCTCAAAAGCTTCCAGCTGTGCTGGATTAACATCGCCCTCAGGCTTGCCCTTAGTGGCATCATAGCAGCACATGGTCTGAAACCAGTAGACTGCTCTCGTGGGCCACCTCTTATATTGCACCCTCTTAAAGGCAGGCGGCTTCAAATGCGCAGTAAAGCCACTCGGAGTAAATTGCCTATAATCAGGTTTTTGGATTGTTGGAAATATGAGCAAATTACTACGAGATTTAATCCGAATAAACAGAAGATAAACCATGACAGCAATAGCAGAGATTAAACTAATCATGCAAACTAGTATAGTAGATGAACAGATCACATCTAGGGCACATACTAGAAACATGAATTCTACCACGATCTCGAACAAGAAGGATAGAATCACATACGGTGCAGCGGGAGCAACACCACCGGCGTTGAGGTTGTCGCCCATGTCGTCGAGGATGAGGTTGCTGAGGTCGGGGAAGAAGTCGTCGTTGGCGAAGTCGTCACTGCCAGCAGTCGCGCGAGTGCGCTCCCCAAAAACCTGATCGCCCCTCTCCCGTACAGGATCACGAGAGCGCGGGGTTCCGGAGGCTTGCTGTCCCTTCTCGCGGTGCACGCCGGAAGGAGGGATGGAGAAGACTTGCGTGGCGGCGCAATGATCTGGAACGATGGTGCCAAACCATACGAAGCGGCGGCGGCTAGGTTAGACGTCTGCCTGACTATATAGTGCGGGCCGGGTAGGTCGTGGGAGTAAATCCCACGTCCGAGTCGCGATCCAAAAGAATCGGAAACGGTTCAGTAATTAACGCGTCCGTTAATTATTAATTAATGACTCATTAATTTTTCCCGAGCAGCAAAAATATAGACAACATGCATAGCTCTGTCCTCGGCTCGGCTCAGGAGGAGGAGCGCGCGTGTAGGTCTCCTCTTCTCATGCTCTTACAAGTGGTAGAAGAGCTCACCTTATAAAGAGGTGCAAGTCTCACTCAACTTCCGGGGTGGGACTAAACTTTAATCCCACTCACACCACTCACAAGATAAATTGGCTAAGAGAATTTTAGAATTTTAATTGGGCTTTGAGCCAAAGGCCTACTAGCAAATTCCAACATGGTAATCATGCGAATACTTACTGATCAGTCGATCTCCATGTTTCGCTCCACGGGGCACTCGCTCCTTGCTGGCCTGGCCCAGGGCCGATTCGTCGTGTCCTCCCTCCCTTTTCCCTCTTCTTGGTGGGGTTTGGTGTGTTGGGAAGGATACGATCTCGCCATCCATCCATCCATCTGATTGATGTCTGTGGCGCTGGCGGTACGTGCTGTGATGCGTGCCCCGAAGCTCGGCTAGCAATACCGTCGGCGACGGACGTACGCTTGTCGAGCGCCGGTTGCTGTCCCTTATTTCCTTCTGCTTTCTTTCTTCTCCGGAAAGAGGAAAGAGAAAGAAAATCCACATCTTTTTGGGCGATGATGAAGAGCAAGAATGTCTCTGCGTATGTGGTTTCCCTTTAAGTTTGTTCGTGATGAGTAGGCCATGAATTGATCGTGTGATGTAAGTGGGGAGGTTTGCACAGCTGATTTGGACTTGGCACGAGCTAACATCAAGTCAGCCCTGGATATACAGTACTCCCTCAATCTGGTGAAGATTATACGTTTGGCTTTAAAATTTGTCCACAAAAGAGTGTACTTCTATCTTCTCAATGCATTTTAAAGTAGAAAAAAATGTTTCTCCCTCATCAAACGGTTATCCAGATCAATAACATTCTACAAATGGTCTCCTTAATTTTTACATGCACTTAGCTCATTGGGGGTTAGGTAATTAAAGAGGAGAGAGATAGTGGTTTGCACCTTTCCAATGAATTTTTTACTTCACTCTATAATTTGTCCTAAAAAAATTATATGTATATATTTCACCGGACAGAGGGAGCAGTAGTTTGGTGGTGTTATGGATGGATGGATGCTTTGCTTGGTTTTTAATTAACTTTGCATGCATGGAGCCGGCCGTGCATGGCGGCTCCAAAGCCGTAGAGATTTGCTTTCCTATATTCATTCATTACTTAGAGCAGAATAAAGATCTAGTCCACTTCAAGATATCATGTCATGCGACAAGTCCATATATATACTCTCCAAGTGGCATATTATTTCATTCTCCATTTCATAGTCAATTAGCTACCTGAAATCTGGTGAGCAGAAAGTCTGTTAATTAGTTGACCACTTACAATATTCCGTAGGGTACTTCATTTTTAAAAGAATTGGAATGGGATCTTTTCATTGTTTTTTTCTTAACTGAAAGAGTAGCAGGAGATGCTCCTAAAGAATTAAGGAGAAGGAAATAGGCCGAGACCTGGATTTGAAAGAAGAAAACTCACATCACCGAGTGGGGATTCTCCTCCCACCCCAAGATGATTGCTCAAAAAAGACATGGTAAAACAAGCATAATTTGTGCAAAATGCTTTACTTTCCAATGATTTTTCCACCAACACGAAGGGCAATGGTGATTTTTAGTTTCAAGACCGTAACATACCTTTCTTTTCAAATTTTGCAACGCGCGAGAATCACAAATAATGAAGACTATCCTTTTGCAGGGGACGCCTGGATGGCACGTAAAACCATCCCAATGGTATGCCACATAGCCTGTTGATCCATGCCTAGTAAACAGATTAGCATCGTGGTTCGTATTCTATTGAAATATCGAGGTTCAAAGAGCATGTAAGAAGCAATCTCGGGAGTGTCTTTGCAGAGCTAGCATAATGGTTGGTGAGGCTATCCTCTTGTCACAAGTCGGTCCAACGTCCAAAGACGATTCCAAAGGGCAAGCCATGCGAATATCTTGCATTTAGGAGGCACCCAATCCTCTGGGGTTACTTTATTCGAGTAGATTGACTTGAGATGATGTTTACTTTACACCTATATCGAGCATACAAATAGAAGTGTCTCGCCCCTAAAATCGCCATGTTTCATGTGTTGATTTCCATCCACGATAGATTGTCGTACTCGTTAGCTAATTGAAAAATCATGAGCACACAACTATGTTAATTGACCTCTTAAATTATTCTGTCGGTCGGGTACTTCAATTTTTTTTAAATTGAAACACGGCAAGAGCTTTGCCTTTTCATTGATTAAGGAGAAGAAAACATGTTTGCCGAAATCTAAAGTAAAAAGAGCTCAAATCACATATGGACAACGAGCCAAGCTCGACCTTCCTCCTTGATGTTTGCGCCGGCACAAAGGGCACTGATGATTTGTAGTTGAAGGCCTTAATGTTCATTTCTTTCAAGATTTCCAACACACGAGAATTGCAACGGACCGGGGAGTGGCCTTTTGCGTGGACGCCTCGGTGGCACAAAAAACTACCTAATGTTGCGCAACATCGGCACCCGGGCCATACCTGCAAATAGGTTAGCATCGCGGCCTACATTCTCCTGGAACATCTGACATTCGAAGAGCGTGTGAGAAGTAATTCCGGGAGCAGCTTTGTAGAGCTGGAATAAAAGATCGGTGCGGGCTCCAGCTGACTTTGTGCTTTAGAATTTGGACGGCGAACCGACTTGTGACAATAGGATTGCCCTCACCCTGAAGGATATTCATCTCAAGTCCAATATAGGTGTAAAGACGGTTCTAAGAGCATCTCCAACGCGTCGACCCAAATGGACGGCACTTTTATCCATCTTTTGTCCATTTGGATCGGCCGCCCACTTGGTGTCCGCCTTCTTTTTAATTTGGGTCGGCAGTGCGCCCAACGCATCGATCCATATTTGCCGGCGTGGCCGGCAGGCCGCCGTTTTTCAACAAATATGCACACATTTTGCATAGTTTCACAAGCAAACAAAAATTGCATAATTTCTCACAACCAAATAAAGCGTAGTTTCACAATCAAATAAATTTAGCATAGTTTTATAAGCCGAATAAAAATTAAATTTCTGAAATACATTTGAAAAAAAATCTATTGGTTGCCAACATGAGCCCACATATGCTCAACCAAATCATTTGCAGCTGCATGTGAGTTTTTCAATACCGCATTTCATGATGAAATTGGGTGAACTGTTCAAACGTTGCCGCTCCTGCATGCTCAGGCACAACATTCTTACCCTGAAACTAAAACCCTTGATCGTAGATACGTTTCGGACGCTCATCCTCTACGATCATATTGTGCATGATCACACAAGCAGTCATCACCTCCCACAACTTCTTGGTGCTCCACGTCCTAGCAGGATACCGGACAATGCCCCATCGAGATTGCAGAACACCAAAGGCACGCTCGACGTCCTTCCTAGCACTCACTTGCTCTTGGGCAAATCTTTTCCGATTCTCTCCGACAGGGTTGGGGATTGTCTTCACAATACTGGTCCACTAAGGATAGATACCGTCACCTAGGTAGTATCATTTGTCGTAGTTGTGGCTGTTGATGGTAACATTCACCGGCGGGCTGTTGCCTTCGGTAAGCCTTGCAAAGACCGGCGAGCATTGAAGCGCGTTGATATCATTGTGCAATCCGGCCATGCTGAAGAAAGAGTGCCAGATTCAAAGATCTTGTGAGGCCACGGCCTCAAGTATGACAGTGCAAGCCCTGACATGGCCCTTGCCAAGCAGAAGGGCAATTCTTCCACTCCCAGTGCATGCAGTCTATGCTGCCAAGCATCCCTGGGAAGCCCCTGCTGGCATTTATCGCCAACAAGCGGGCTGTATCTTGAGCAGTCGACTCTCTCAAGTACTCAGGGCCAAACACAGCAATCACAACCTTGAAGAACTTGTACATGGAGTCTAGGCATGTAGACTCGCTCATACGGACGTACTCATCAATTAGATCACCGGGCACTCCGTATGCAAGCATCCGGATGGCTGCAGTGCATTTCTAATAAGATGAGAAGCCAATCTTTCCAAGGGCATCGTCTTTGCACTCAAAATAATTATCGTATCTGACAATCCCCTCTCTAATACGGTTGAAAAGATGCCTACCCATACGGAAACGCCGCCGGAATTTCTGATGTTTGAACAGCGGGTTGGTTGTGTCAAAGTAGTCCTTCCAAAGAAGGAAATGGCCGCTCTCTCGGTTGCAATTCAACGCCGGAAGGTGCCCCGGGATCGAGCCACGGAACAACGGCCGCTACCTGTTAAGGTGGTGATGGATCAACACGGCAGTCAAGATCTCCTCCTCATCATCGGACGAGGAATCGTCGGAGTCGCAAAGGAAATTGTGAAAAAAGAACTCGTCGGCGGAGTCCATTTTGTACCTTGGCAAACTGTCGAACAACTTGCGGGCGTCGACGAAGAAGATGGCCGGCGAAGAGACGCGCGCCTCCCTTGGACCAGGTGGCTGGCCTGGTGGCGTCCGACGAGCGTGCCGGCGTCAGGACAGCGGGCATGCTGGCCGGGGCGGGGAGGCGGCTTCCTTCTCGCGGCGGCGTCAGGAGGTGTGGGTGGGAAGCTTCGGTGCCCCGACGGCGAGGCGGTGGTGGCGGCATTGGGGGGAGGTGTGTCGGCACCGGCTGCTGGCAGAGGCACCGGAAATGGGCGGCGGTGGCGGCGATAGGGCGAAGGCGGGCGAGGGTTTGCTGTCGATATGGAGTGGGAGAGAATGGCCAATGTGCCACCGACTAGCGGGCCAGGGGGAGGAGTAGGCGCGCGTCCGCGCCGACGCAAATGAGACTCAAAATTGAGCCAGGAATGGGTCGGCAGGCGGACGAAAAACGGACGCGCGTCCGTTTTGATCGGCGCGTTGAGCCGACTTTTATGTCTGCGCCGACCCAAACGAACGCGGGCGGATGAAATGGGTTGGCGCGTTGGAGTTGTTCTAAAGAGCAAAGACCCCAGCATACATGTGTCTTTGGTGAAAGACGATTCTAAAGCATGAAGTCAGGTGAATATCCTCCAGGGTGTACTTGATCCGATCGGTAGCTTGATTTTGAGATGGCCGGTACTTTACACTATATTGGACTTGAACCCGTATCTAGCATTGTATAGAGAACTGTCCGGACCCCTCAATTAGGTCCATTCCATGTGATGATTTCCAACCTCAATAGTATAAACTTATTTGCTCGTCGTACTTGCCGTTTGACTAGCTAGCCCCCATGTTGTTTCCCAAATAAAAAGGATTAAATCATGCATGTATTTTGCTTAACCAAATTAATCTCATAAACATAAACAATACTCGTGAGTATATTACAGTAGCAGCAGCAACAACAATCGAAAGAAACAAAGCACAAGCATGATGAGATTTACTTCAAACTATCAAGTCTAGTTTAATTTGATGGTGTGATCGAGTTATGACAAAGTTTTGGCATCATTGCACGCATGGGCGTGGCCTAGGAGGCATCATCATCATGCGCGCGCTAACGGCCGAGCTCATGCATGGCAAAGCCACACGCACAATAAAAAAGAGGCCAAGGCCAAGGATTCTCCCTCCACCACCATGACCCCCTTGGCCTGCAGCAGCTTTGCAGAGTGGTTGATCTCCAAGACCTCCACCATGACCCCCTTGGCCTGCTGCAGCAGCTTTGCAGTGTGATTGATCTCCAAGACCAAAGAAAGAGGCTGGCCAGCGCGCCAATCATCACGGCGGCCAGCACCCGGCGCCTGTCCACGTAGCACCCCTGCTCCCCCATGCACAGTCGGCCGCCATCGCCACTATGTATGTATGATGCCGTCGGGGATCGGGCGTCTAATGATCCACATACATATATTAGCAGCACCTAACACCCCACCACGCTCGCAAGGCCACGGAAGAGTAAGCAAGTAGTCCTAGGAATCCTAGGTAGCAACCGCTAGCGTGGGCGAGGCCTCGCACTAGCTGTGTTCCTCGAATGATTGAGCAATGCTTGAGCCTTGAGCTGATAGTGGGAGTAGATAATCACAGCCTTCTTCAGCACAAGCATAGATCAAATCTGGACTGTAAAACAAGGACAAAGTGCATGAGTAAATCCACTTCTTTTGTGAAGACAAAACATGGTCTGTTGGTGTACTATTACATGCAGTATTTATTTTTTTACTCCCTCCGTAAGTCTTTGTAGAGATTACACTATGGATCGGACTACATACAGAGCAAAATGAGTGAATCTATACTCTAAAATATATGTCTATATATATCCGTATGTAGTTTGTAGTGGAATCTTTAAAAAGACTTATATTTAAGAACGGAGGGAGTATTTTTTTGTCTATATAGGTGCATGGATGAATCGCTAGGCAACTGTTTGAACCGTCACTCTCAAAAAAAAAAAAAATGTTGCTCTGGCCCTGCCTGGCTATTTGGGAGGACCATTTCTGGACTCACCCGCACCAAACGACCGGCGCCACCACACCAAATCAGAGCAGCGACCCGTCGAAAACAGAATGCATGTGCGTGAAGATTGCGAGCCATATGGCAAAGGTCTCCATCCGACACACACAGGACAAACACGTTGTCGCCCCGAGCTAGGAAACATTTTCAAAGCCTGGAAGAGGCTTCGGCTCGAGTCTTGTCTCGAGCGTCCGTGTGGAACATGCCGGGTTTAGGTCAGGTCTCAGGTGTAGCTTCAGCTCAGCTGTATGGCAATCTAGATTCTAGAATGGCCTGCCTGAAGCCTCTTGCTTGCAGGCAACCTGACGGAAGCAGACGGGCGCATTTGACAAAGGGAAACTGACCAGCAGTGAGAAAAACATGTTATCCATGTTTGGTTGAGTGATGTGCTATGGCTAAACTAGTTGCACCTGATGTGGTGTGTGGAGAACTTGTCTGCTGGTGGTCCAAAGTCGGGCACGGGGAACATCAGCTCTGGCTGCTCTGCAGTTAGCATCTGGCTTCAGAAACAAGCGAATATGGAGCTCATGAGAGTATAATGCTAACAATTTAATCTCGAAACAACTCGCGTGTTACCGAGAGAACAGAACTCACCTGCATTCTGGCCGGCAAAAAGCAAGTAACATAACACTGTCGCGCTACAGGTGCATCGACGCCGATCCTCAAATCATACTGACCAATTCATAGTAACTTGCTCAGCACACTTGCCGGGATTCGGAATTGAGATTCTGGAACACCGTAGCGCACTCCCGATCCCATCTCCTTCCATCAATCACATGCAAAAAAGGTTGCAAACGCACAGGAATGTAGTATGCTTCTCATTTCTTCCCATGAATCAGACAGCTTGCACCGCAACGCCACGTCCGCCTTTGCTTTGGC
Source organism: Thinopyrum elongatum (assembly GCA_011799875.1). Classification (NCBI taxonomy): domain Eukaryota; kingdom Viridiplantae; phylum Streptophyta; class Magnoliopsida; order Poales; family Poaceae; genus Thinopyrum; species Thinopyrum elongatum. Next base: position 71,750,822 of record CM022303.1, read on the forward strand.
TCGTGCAGTGGGCATCAGACCTGAGAGCAAGTAAAGCAGCAGCAGCTTCCATCACCAGGGTCGCCTACGTGCAGCCTCGCGACACTGTCCAACCTGCAGCCCAAGGATCGATCATCAGACCATGTCCAACCCCCAGTGCAGATGGATGGGAAACAGGCCAACAAGTGCAGACCAAGGCAAGCACCATCTGGGAACTAGACTGCGACAGGCCACCAAAGTCATTCATGGAGATCGATCTTTGCCCTAGCTAAGTAGTAGCACAATAGCATAACAGAAAAGGTAAAAGGAGAGCCCATACCAGGATAGCCATTTGTCCATGTCTGCAGCATGCATGACCGGGCCGGCAAGAGCTAGTGACCAGAGTGCCCACAGCACCACGGAGGAGTAACAAACTTGCTTTATTTTAGCTCCACGATAAGGAAGCATGCAAGCTTTCAACACCAAATCAAATCAGCAGGTCTAGGCACTAACTCTTGAGGGGGGAGTGCCTTCCAAAAAGATATGATGTTAACACGGCCAAAAAGGAGATCAGGTACTAGGCAAACTCAAATCCGGGCTTTACCATGCATAGCTCCATCCACTTGATGAAAAGTTGCTCCACCTTGTTAATGATCAGAGCTCGGTGCTTGCACCGGTCTTGAAACCATCTGCTAACACGTCATAACGAACTTTTTATAGTAACTAAGATTCAGTAAGGTTTACCCTAACGAGCACGATCGAGACGTTTTCCTCGGCTGACAAAAGCCGACACATAGTTCATGACTTCAGCTTTTTTTCTCGTGCATTATGGCTCAATTTTTGTGGGGATGCATTTGGGACACTTCGGGTTGCACGTGGGCACCGGCCAATTTCGCATAATTCCATGATCTTTGTTCCGGCCTATCGGGGTGCCTTAGACGTGTCTCCTGGATCGGCTTAGCGGCTATGGCGTCGGCGTTGTTGCAAATGCGCAACAAATTCCTTATTGAGGGCATCCTTATTAAGCTTCCTGCTGGCGGGGTCTACAGAATGAATATCTTCTTGTCGCTTCGGAGGCCGCTTCTCAAGCACCAGGACTTGCCTAGAATTGAGCTGCTCATCGCCAACCTCCGGAGACATGCGGCTGTGCTCCGGACAGTGGGCGAGGATGACTGAGGAGGGTCGGTGTTCGCCTTCGATCGCCGTTGGGGGTTGTTCGTGCAGCTATTGGATTTTTTGCACAAAGATTCATGCGCTTTCGCACGTGGGTGGTTGTTACGGAGAGGCTGCGTTGTCTGGGTGAGCGCGATATTCCGTCCAGGGTTTGTGGGCTTTTCTTTTGCCAGGGGTGGGCTTTGTCCTATGACTTGGGCCTTTTTATTTTCGTTTTGAATCAGTTGTGTTTTTTCTGTAGATGTGGGTTTTTTCCAGCCTCTTTTTTCCGTGCGCTTGTCCCAGGGGGAGTTCCTAGTCGCCGCTCTTTGCGTCAAATTGGCGTCCGCACGCACAGGAGGCAGCCCGACTGGGCCGGCCCATCAAGCAGTACCGCTGGCCGAAAAACATGGCAAAAAAAGAGGCAGCGCGATTGTGGGTTTCGAACAACCGACCAACTGCTTACGATCGCACGCACATAACCAGTCCAACAAGGGTGGGTTCTGTTGAAGCTAAAGCAGCGCATAACTTTAAGAACTAAATCCAACCGGCCTACTGTAGCGAACCAGAAATAGTTGTCGTAGTGAACGTTTTTATAAAAGTGTCTATTTTGAAAAAGTCGAACGGTTTTTGAATTTCTGAACAAATTTTCGTTGATAGGAACATTTTTTGAATATGTGACAAAAAATTGAAAAAAGCAGAATTGTTTTTGAAAATATGAACCATTTTTTGAATTTGTCAACAAATTATGAAATTCAGAACAAATTTGAAACTGTGAACATCTTCTGAACTTGTGAACATTATTTGAAAATGGATCATTTCATGATATTCCGAACAAAAATTTGAAACCGAACATTTTTTCAATTGGTGAATAAAAATTTAAAAAATGGAATATTTCATGAATTTGCGCACAAAAAATTGAAACTGCGACCATTTTTCGAAATACCTGAACACTTTATGAAACACGAGCATTTTTTGAATTTCTGTCCAAATTTTGAAACCGTGAACATCTTTTGTACTCCTGAACGTTTTTTGAACATTGAACATTCTTCAATTTGTGTACAAAAATTTAAAAGAAGAACATTTTTTGGAATTCCTGAACATTTTCTTGAAGTTTTGACCAAAATTTTGAAATAGGAACACTTTTTGAAAGTCCTGTACATTTTTGAAACTCAGACTTTTTTTCAATTTGTGAACAAATTTATAAAAGAGGAACATTTTTTCAAAATCTCGAGAAAATTTGAAAATTTCTAAAAATCTTAAAAGAATGTTCAACTTGAAAAAAGAAAAAGAAAAGAAAACCAAAACAAAAAGAGAAGAGAATTTTTTTTGAAAACGCGAACATTTTTTGAATTTGTGAACAAATTTGGAAAAAGGGACATTTTCTGAAATTCCAAACAATTTTTGAAACGTGAATATTTTTTGAATTCTAAAATGCAAACATTTTTGAATTTGTGATTTTTTTTTGAAAAGGGGAACATTTTTGAAATTCTGAACAATTTTTTATAACCATGAACATTTTTTGAATTTGTGAACAAAATTTGAAAAACAGGAACATTTTTTGAAAATTCGGAACAAAATTTTTGAAACTGGGCACATTTTTTGAATTTGTGAACAAATTTTGAAAAAAGGGAACCTTTTTTGAATTTATGAACAAAATCTGAAAAATAGGAACATTTTTATAAATTCGGGAACAAAAATTGAAAAGAAACTTGAAAAGAAAAAAAGGAAAAGAAAAGAAAAAGAAAAAAGAAGAAAAAACGAAAAAGAAGAGAAATAGAAAAAAGGAAAACGAAAAAGAAACTGAAAAAGAAAAAGCCGGTTCAGGAACCTTCTAGAAGGTTCCCAAAACCGAAAAAAAAACCGGCTGGAAACATCATAGAAGGTTCCCAAAAACCGGTGTCTGCTGAAACGCTAAAACGGGCCGGCCCACTCAGTCGCTCGCTCGCACCTCCTCCTGTGCGAAGCGTCGACAGCTTGCCGCAACGAGCGGCGAGTTGGATTTCCTGTCCGAGGGACGGAAAGATGTAGAGAACAACTACGTGAAATGTGTGTTTGTGTGTGTGGGGGGGGGGGGGGGGGGACGGGGGAGGGGGGGTGGGACGCTCACTGTCACATAGTCGGGCAGACGTACAAGGCGCTCGCCATCATGGGCCGGCCCAGTCAGTCGTCTCGTGTTGTATCTTCATTCACTACAGCACGGTAGACATTAGGAGGCGTTTTTAAACGGAAAGTGTTTGTGAACGGTGCGCCGGCCGAACCGTTACACCGGACGCGCGCGACACGTTCGATGCGAAGCGATCCTACGCCCCAACGCGCTTGCTCCCACTTAGGCCCACCTTATCCCCTTCTGGTTCTCTCCCTCCTTCTTCTTCGCACCCATCCACTAGCGCATCTACACGGCCTGCTCGGCGCCAATCTCGCGCTCTCCGGCATTGCCAGCGAGCCTCTCAGCCATGGATGTAGCACCCTTGAGCTTGACCTCTTCCCCTCCTCTATCTCCACCTCCCCACAAGAACCACCGTTTGCACGCCCCTCACCACCGCTGCTGCAACGAACCCACCCCAGGGTCGTTGGCGTCGGCGTTGCCGGCGACGGCGCTGCGAGCGACGACCTTTTTTCTGCTTCAACCGAAACGGTCGCTGTGAAACGAGATGAGGGTAGTGCTACAACCGGCAACGTCGGAAGCTACAACCGGCTTTGGTGAAAGCTACAGCCGAAGAGTAGAAAGCTACAACCGACCACAATGCATCGGCAAAAGCTGGAACGAGAGACAAAAAAAAGCTACAACCACTGATACGAGTGTTGCAACCATTGACGAAAAAAGCTTCAAGACTAGAGAAAAAGCTTCAACCATCAACAGGGGAAGCTTCAACTAGCCACTGTCAAACTGAAAAAGCTGCAACCGTTACGAATAAAACTTCAACCTTAGGTGAAAAAATATTCAACCGAAAGATATACAAAGTTTCAACCGGGCTCTGCAAGACGAAAAAAGTTGCAACCGTTTACAAAATAAGCTTCGATCGTAGATGAAAAAAGCTTCAATCGGCACGGTGGAAAGCTTCAATCTGCGAAAAAAACTTCAACTGGCATGGGAAAAGCTTCAACCGTTTTGAGAAAAAACTTCAAACTGTGGAAAAGGTTTCAACCGGGAAGGAAAAAGCTTCAACCGGCAAGGAAAAAAGTTTCTACCAGGCGCCGGCATGATGACGATGTGCGAGTGGCAATACCGGGAGCTGCGACGACATGGCGGTGCTGCGACGGGTGAGCTACGACGGCGGCGGTTAATTGCTGCAACGACGAAGGGGTCGGGCGTCCTACGACGACGGCGTTCTACAGACGAGGGCGGGGTGCTGCGATGAGGTCTTGCTGGAACCAGCGAGCACGGGTGTTGCGAGGACGACGATTGGTTGCAGGGACGACGACCGGCGGCGAGGACGGCCGGCGACCAGCGGCGAGGACGCGGGAGCACGCATGGTCGGGGTGTGGCGACCTGCGCGGGAAAGGGAAGGACCTGCGCGGGGGAGGATTAGAAAAAGGAGCGAATCGGGGGAGAAAGAAGACGACCTGGGGATAATAATCCAACGGCTTGGAGGGGCCCAATCCGACGGCTAGCACGCGTCCGGCCGAAAGTTTAGGCCGGCACGCCGGCGTCTATCAACGACCTTTTTAAACGACTTGAAAAGCTAAGAAAGTGCCTTCAAAGAGCTAACCTGGCGTTCCTAAAAAATGCTAAGTATACTCACCAAGGGAAAGATGTTTGTTGGCACTTTTGGAGAATGCCTCGGATGGTCAAATGTGGAGGCGATTTTACAAAATGCCTCCAAAACTGGACGGGGCAAACATTCAATAAATCAAGCGACTCTTCTTGGCTGCTGGGGCCACAACGCTGTACAGCAAGTCGCGCACGATCTCCTATAATCAGGGGAGGAAGAAACGGCTTGGAGGGACCCAATCCGACGGCTAGCGAGTACACTGCTTGCTAAAAGGAGGTTTATTTATATATTGTGTGCCTTCAAAGGGTGCCGGCGTTTCGAGGCGTTTCAACGCTGAACGCCTTCAAAGCGTGCTGGTATTTTACAAAAGGCCTCCTATGCTTTCATATATTAAGGTTTTTCTAGAAACGCCTCCAAATATGTATCGACATTTTTACAAATTGTCCCGTATGTTTTGATATATTAAGGTGACTTTCAAAATGCCTTTTTTTTACTAAACATCGTCAGAGGGTGGGGAGTTCCCACGATGCATATAGAAGAAGAAAGTTGGTCTAGTTAATGAGGGGAACCAGACCCAAAAACCATACAAGGCACGATTGATTAAGGGACAACTGTGCAAAAACCTCAACCACACGATTGATTAAGTGACAACCATGCAAAAACCCCGACCACACGATTGATTAAGGGGCAACCGTGCCTTTGATTGAGCATGGTCTGAGGCATTCTCTGTGATTGCTTTGGAAACTAGAGACTTTTCAAGGCGTTTTTTAAGAATGCCTCTAAGAAACACAATCTAAGGCATTTTTCAAAACGCCCTGTAGAAAATGCCTTTAATACTTAACCATGTTGTAGTGATTATCAAGCACTCCTTTAGTTTTCCAGCTATTTTTTTCCAGGTTTTTCGGTTTCTTTTGGTTTCTTAGTCGGTTTCTTTTGTCTTTCCTTAAAAACACGAACATTTTTAAAAAAGTGAACACTTTTTTAATTATATGAATATTTTTTAAATGCCTGGTCAATTTTAATTTACATGAACAATTTTTAAATTACATGAACACTTTTTTATTACATGAATATATTTTTTAAATAGGTAATTTTTTTAATAAAATGGTAATCATGTATTTAAAAGAGTTTATCGTGTATTAAAAATGTTCACCGTGTTGAAAAATGTTCATCATGTATTTTAAGAAAAAAGTTCATTGTGTGTTGAAAAATGTTCGCCGTGTATTTAAAAAAATGTTCATTGGGTGTGGGAAAACATGTTTGTAGTGTATTTGGGGAAAATGTTCGTATATGCACACAAGAAATGTATTTTTACTAATGAAAAAAGTGTAAAAAAGAAAAAAAAACTGGGAAGAAAACCGAAATGGAAAAACCCCCAAAAAGGAAGAAACCCACCCAGAACTGAAGAAATAAAAAAAAGGCGGAAAAATAATCTGTAACATGGGCCAGCCCATGTGCGCTCGCCTATGTGCGTTTCCTGGGCAATCTGACGCTCCTCCCCAGCGCTTAAGGCTTGACGCATGCCAGCAGGCCGCGGCCCAAAATACGCTTCCGTGCCTCGCTCGGCCGCGCAGCTCATTCGCTCGCTGGCTGCCGGCTAAAATCCGGAAGCTATGGTTTAGGAAAAAAATAGTACATTCAAAAAATATTCACAAATTTGAAAAATATTCATGAATTCAAAAATGTTTGCAAATTCAAAAGAAAGTTGACGAATTCAATTTTTTTTCAAAGATTCTAAAAATATTCATGAATTTGGAAAGAGTTCATGAATTTAAAAAGTATTCATGAATTTAAAAAATGTTCATGGAATTTGAAACAAGTCCACGAATTTGGAAAAAAAGTTCATGGAATATGGAAAATGTTCATGGAATTTGAGAAATGTTCACGGAATTTGAAAATTTTTATTGAATTAAAAAATGTGTATTTTAAAAATGCTCATTCAGTTTGAAAAAAAGCTCATGAATTTGAAAAAAATTCATGAAATTTGAGGAAGTTCGTTGAATTTGAAAAAAAAGTTCATGGAATTTTAAAAAGCTCATGAAATTTAAAAAAGTTCATGGAATTTGAAAAATGTTCACAAAATTTGATTTTTTTTAAAAGAAAAAAGAGAAAACAAACAAAAAATAAAAAATAAATAATAAAAATAAGGAAAAAGGAAAAAACCAGACAAAAACCAGAATAATTCACCGAGTACGAAACACTAAAAAAGAAAAGAAAAAAACCTGGACAGAAGCTTCACAAAACCGGCTGGTGCCTCCGCAAACAGCAAATGCGATATGGGCCGGCCAATTAGAAATAAAGGCCGTCGAAGGGGTGTGCGCTCTCTACCAGAATGCATGTATGTGGCACAACGGGCGCCAAATAGCATTTTCCGTGAGCATCATCTAGGATTACCAAATGGGGGAGTTGTCCCGTGACTTGTGTTGTGGCTTTTTTTGGGAGCAACTATTCCAGGGGTTCCCCTGGAACGTGCTCGCAGTGGACACCCACGGGCATACGAGCTGCTGCCGCTTGGCAGCCTTTAACCGAGCGAGGCGTGCGAGCCGGGGAGCGCACCACGTGTCGCGCGATGGGCGCTTTCCTCACCGGGGCGGTTTTTTTCTGGTTTTTATAAGGTTTTCAGTTTTTTCTTTATTTTTTTGGTTTTTTATAAGGTTTTCTAGTTGTTTCTATTTTTTTTATTAGGAGCACAACTGTGCTTCTCGCGTGAAAGTATAATTGTGCTTCCCCAAAAAAGTGAAGCACATATGTGCTCACCGTTGCGCCTCTCGCGTGAAAGCACAAATTGTGCTTCCCCAAAAGTGAAGCACAGGTCGCGTGAAGCACAACTGTGCTTCCCCAAAAAGTGAAGCACAGTTTAGTACAGTTTTGAAGCACAAGTTAGTACAGTTTTGGAGCACAGATTTCGCCCAAAAAAAGTTCGGCAAAACCTATCAACATGGGATCTACTTTTGAAGATCTCGATGCGATAAACGCAACGGTGAAAACGGTTCGTGATTTGGACGCACAGTTTGAGAGATAAATCATTTGGAAAAAATTGAATCTACAGAAAAGCAAAAAAAAGCCACTCATCTCTCCCTGCGCGTGGGAAGAAATCCCACCAAAACTCTCTGATTGCGATGTGGCACTTGTCACCATCAGAGGAGGTGGGAGTGACCTTTGCAAGGGGTACCCCTTAATTAGTGATTTCGGCTTTTCTTTTGCCACGGGGATGGGCTTGTCGTGTGACTTGGGCCTTTTTTTTCACCACTAGCTCATTTCTTTTTTAGTTGGAGCAAAACCAGGCTACCTTTTTCATCATTCTCCCAAATGTCATGCTCGAAAGCATATGCCCATTTTGGAATTGTTTTTGGCTCAATAAACTTGTGGTCATTTTTTTTTCTTTTCAATATCACCTTATGCACAGTTAGACCACATTTTTCCGATGTGCAAAACCGTAGGGGAATTTGCCCGGCTTTATTTATTTATATTCAAAAATTTCATCACAGTTGCACGTCCGCCGGGTCACGTGCAACTGGGGATAGTTGCGTTCTTTTCTTTTAAAAAAATGTCACACTTGGTTGCACATCCGCTGGTCGTTTGCAACTAAAGATTGGGGAAGGGGCGAAGTTTGCATTTTTTTTAAATATCACCACAGTTTCACATCAGCCAGCGCGTTGATGTCCTGCAAGTGCACATGCTGGTTGTAGCTGCTTTCGAAGTTAAAGTACTGATCCCACGAAGAGCGGAGGAAATGGTCGTTTGCCCCTTGTAGATGTTTGTTGTGATGTGCCTGCAAGTTATTCCTTGATTCCAAGCGGGGGTGTAATGAAGGTCAATTGGTGCAAAGTGTTTGAGAGCAAAGAACTAGAGTGTGTAGTAATTAGAGTAAAGAATGAGAGAGTAATTAGGAAACTGCAATGAGGGTAAAGGCGTTCTCGAGGGTTTCAGATTCCCCGCTAGTATATGATGATAGTGAATGGGAAATATTCCATCCCTGTGATACATGTTTGTATGAGTGCGGAGCCAATAATAAAGATATTTACTAATGCCTTAGTTCACTAGTAGAAAACAGGGCTTTGGTCACAGCTTAATATACACATTAGTCCCAGTTGCATTACGAACCGGGACTAATGTGAGCATTAGTCCCGGTTTGAGCGGCTAAAGGCATTAGTACCAGTTCAAATGAGACCTTTAGTCCCGGTTTGAGACACGAACCGGGACTAAAGGGTGCGATGTCGTATCTCAAACCGGGACTAAAGGTTAGACCTTTAGTCCCGGTTTGAGACACGAACCGGGACTAAAGCGCGCCGGTTTGAGACACGAACCGGGACTAAAGCGCGCGATGCCCTTTAGTCCCGGTTCGTGTCTCAAACCGGGACTAAAAGGGTTCGTGTCTCAAACTCTACCCCCCCCCCCCCCCCCCCACCCGGTGTATCGCCATTTCAGTTTTGAAAAAAACAAAAAAAAATGATAAAAACTTCAAAAAATAAAATCCTTCGAGATGTAGTTATATTACTACATCTAATAGTTAGGAAAATTAAAAAACTTAAATTTGGACATGTTTTACAAAAAAGTGTTATGAAAAAGTAAAACGGCTATAACTTTTGCATACGATGTCGGAAAAAAACGTATAATATATCAAAATATTCAGCACGAAAATCCGCATCCGATTTTGACGGCCATAGGCCGTTTTGCAATTTTTTAGAATCCTCAAATTCTAAAAGGAAAAAAGTTATGCTCAAATTTCAGTTTTTTTAAATTTTGGTTAAATCTGGTCAAACTACTTATTCAAGAAATATTAGTGTTACTAAATAATTATTCAAGAATATTAGTGTTACTAAATAATTATTTTAGTTTTTTTGAATTTTGGTCAAATTTAGTCAAACTGTGGTCAAACTATGGTCAAACTACTTAGTCAAGAAATATTAGTGTTACTAAATAATTATTGGTTTTAAGAATAATAGTTTCAAACTCAAACGGTGTAACGTGTGACTTCATGCTCAACTTCAACTCCTAAGGGTTAATAGGATTGACAGCTTACTATTGTCAGGAAAACAACAAGTGCAGACTTGGAAACAAGGGGGAATATAACTCGAAAGTTAAGCGTGCTCAGGCTGGAGTAGTGAGAGGATGGGTGATCGGCCGAGAAGTTAGACGATTTGGAATGATGAGGGATGATTAGAGATTAGAGATTAAATTGAGCAGTGATGAGGGGCGATTAGAGATTAAATGCAAATAATTCAGAAATTTAAAAATTTAAAAAAACATTCAAATTCCAAAAAAATTCAAAAAATTCCTTTAGTCCCGGTTGGTGCTCCAGACAGCGGCCACGTGGAGGGCCTTTAGTCCCGGTTCGTAACACAACCGGGACTAGGGGGGGGGGGGGGCTTTAGTCCCGATCCTTTAGTCCCGGTTCCACTAAAGGCCCTCTAGAACCGGGACTAAAGGCCCGTTTTCTACTAGTGGTTCTGTATCATGCAGAACCACCATCACCCCTCCATAACTGCCGCCGGAGTACGATGATGATTAAGGGTCTCCCCGTAGATGTGGCATAAAGCATATGGGTCTTCGTTATTCCCATACCAAAGGTCCGCTAAGGAGAGAGATAGTGTAGGTGCATCTAATGCCCCCTGTAGTGTTTTGGAGATTGTTGGAGAAAACAGTTGAGGGACTAATGTGTTTGCTAGTATACACAGAGTTAAAAGTCCCTGAGGAGTATTGAGAAGATTGCTAAATATTATGAGAAGTATGCCGGCGCTGTAGAGAAGATTGCTACATCTTCGGAGAAGATTGCTGAGCTATTGAGGAGTATGCTATTGAGAAGATTGCGTGTGGGAGACGACCCCTAAAAATTGCTGTTGAGAGCAATCATTTCGGCACGCCGTTCGAAGAAGAATGGACTGCAGCGAGAAGAATGAAGACAGCGAGAAGATGCAGTTCTTTCTCTAGTTTCATTTCTTTTCATTTGAGTCATAGGGAAAACCGTACTATTAAGGGGGGGGGGGGGTCCAAGTTAGTCGAGATTTAGGTCTTTGTTGAATGCTCAATCATAAACCTATCTCCATGTGAAGTCGACAGAAATCTCTTCGTGCGTCGAGTTTTTCCTCATAGTCAGAGACGAAGTTCTTCTGGACTTTGAGAGAAAATCACGAGCAGTTGAGTTAGCTTTGCTTGTTCCTCATGTAAAGTTGCCGTGTGTGTTTGAAATCCGACCGTTGGACACGTGCCAGTTGACCGTTAAGTGGCTCAGGCCCCTATTGGTCATTTCACACCTCGGGATTGCTCCGGCTATAAATAGCCACCCCCCACTACCTGCAATGGTTGGCTGCTCCATTTGATTTGACGTGAGTTCATCTGAACTACCCGTCTACGAGAGTATTGAGAGATTTCACCTGGACAAAATCCCAGAGCCCAAAGCTTAGTTAAGTGGTTGAGCATCACAGAGAACTAAGTTGAGATGAAACTTGTGCCTATTACTCTTATGAGCTGTACACTCACTAGACAGTTAGGTGTCGGTCCAAGCAACCAAGAGTATTAGAGTTCACCAAGGACTAGTCTGTGAAGGTTTGGAGATTGCCTTGAAGAATCAACCAAGAGTAAATCAACTGAAGTTTAAGGAACTTCATGTTCAGGAGAATAGGACGGAGAGAGATTTGCTCCTGTGTTCAATCATAAGTCCCTCCAACCAGATGTAGCACTTTGGCAGAACTGTGAACTGGTCGAACAAATCACTTGTCGCCATAGAGCACCACTGGTTTCCTCTCTACTTGATTTACTTCTTGTATTTCTATTTGTTGAGTTATTCCTCTCAGTGATTGTTCTTTGTGATCAGTTCTTCGCAACTGAATAACATTTCCCTCTGCGTGTGTTATCATGTTCGAGTTTGTTTTTCATCTCGCTATACTTAACGTAGTATGCCTGTATGTTCATGTGTTTTACCTCTACCGCTACCTAGTTATCCTTCTAGCTTCAATTCTGATAGATATCTCCTAGTAGTGTGTTTTAGTTTTTCATCTAAGTTAATTCCTTCCTTAGATAAATCTCTACTTAGAATTGCATTAGTCTATTTACACCGCTGTGCTGTGTTGAGAGATTTGGTTTTTCCGAAGAAAAATTTAAATCTCCTATTCACCCCCTCTAGTCGATTTCTGATCCTACAATTGGTATCAGAGAAAGTTACTCCCTTGTCTATGCACATTAAGGTCTAACCGCCTAGAATTTTGAGTATGTCAATTGCAGTGAATTTCAAGTCATCCGAGAAGATTCCTGTCTTCGATGGGAAAGATTATCCCTTCTGGAAAGAGAAGATGCGGATCCGTCCGTAGGCTATTGATGAAGATCTCTGGCGAGTTGTAAAAGATGATTATGTCATTGAAGACCCTCCTTACATTACTCCTACTGAGAAAAAACTCATGCATTTGGATGCCCAAGCCAAGGATGTGATCTGTAATCATCTCTCCAAGCCACAATTTCTTTGTTACCGAAGATTGGAGAGGTAGAAGGAAATCTGGAACGGACTTGAGAAGGTGAATGAAGGTGTTTCCACTCAGAAAGAATCTCGCATTGATGCTCTTCGCAACCGCTTCAATCGCTTCAAGAGAATTGGCAACGAGTGCGTCCAAGATACTTTTGATCATCTGTGTGATATCTCTGGTTAACTGCAAGGTCTTGGTGCTGAGGACATTACTGATCATGAGATAGTGAACAAGTTGCTTCAATATTCTTTGGTTCTGATGATCAAGGAACAATCAGATTACAAAAGCCTTGACCGTGCTGAGGTCATTGAGAGACTTAACACTCATGAGTTGCAAGAAGAAGAGAAGAGAGATTTGTATGATTCCAACTATCGCAAAAGCCATGCACTCAAAGCTGCCGCTGTTTCTTCCTCAAAAGCTGAGGAAAATGTTGATGAAGATTCGGATGACCCTGATAGTAGCAAAGACCTCACACTGATCACGAAACATTTTAACCATTTCCGAAAGAAGAATAAGTTCTAGAAGAAGAATTCAAAGAGTAATTCCAAGTCCACCTCCAGCTCAAATTCCTCTTGAGACAATTCCTGTTTCAAGTGCAAGAAGTTTGGTCATTTCATTGCTGATTTTCCTCAGTGGGAAATTGAAGCAAGGAACAGTGGCAAGTTCAACATGGGTATCGAGATCAGGAAGAGTGGCAAGGGCAAAAGCAAGATCGATGATTCTGATGATGAGAAGAAAAAGAAGAAGCATTTCAGGAAGAAAGAGAGTTCTTCCTCGAAATCTTCCTCAAAGTCAAGCTCCAACAGGAAGAAGAATTCTCACAAGGCCAAGGCTTACATTGGCAAGAGATGGATTCCGAAGAAGAAGTTTTCGAGTCTAGTGCCGTCGAAGAGGAATCCTCTGTTGGGGAATCTGACTCCGGCATGGCGGGTATTGCATGCGCTTCTACACCTGCGTTGAGCTTCTTCGACAAATATGATAGTGATGATGAAGCCCTTGCATACTACTTCATGGCAAAAGCCTCAAAGGTATCCTCTCGGAAATCTCAGGTCTATGCAAGTGATGATTCTTCCTCTGAGGACATTGATGATAAGAAACTAGACTATGCTAAACTTGTTAAAATTGCCTCTAAGCAACAAGATTCTTTGGATAAACAGCAAAAGACTCTTGTCAAGCAAGAACGTTTGTTGGTCGAGGAGATGGAGAAAAACCAAATGTTGACCAATGAGCATTCTGCTCTTTTGTCAAAATTTGAGGAACTATCTAGTCGTCATGATTCTCTCTCAGCCGATCACGAGCGACTTACCTATGATTATCTCAAAAGGAAACAAGAACTCGAATCACTGAGAGTAGCTCATGATGATCTAAGGATGGAAAATGATTCTCTTCTCGCCCAACAAATTAGTGCTTCTCAAGAGGAGTTTGTTCCACCTTGCTTAAAATGCTTAGAATGTGATAATGTTGATTCTACTGCTGGAACATCAAATGTCATCGAGAATATTACTTCTACTGCTAATGTGGTTACTAACCCCACGTATGAGGAAACCACTGCTCTTTCTAATGAGAATGCTAGGTTGAAGAATTTATTTGAGACTAGAATGTTTAAGAGTCTCAAAGGGCACCAAATCCTTTGTGATGTTCTTAAGAAGTCAATTCTTCACGAGAACCCTAGAAAGGAAGGGGTAGGTTTCACGAGAAATATTAATGCAGATGGTACCTACTGGACTCCAGAGCAATATCCCAAAACCCAATGGGTGCTTGCTAAGGGAAAACCCCTTGATCCCTTACTTCTCTCTGGTTATGATTGCAATACTCTCTCCACTGATGATGAGTTATTTGACTCTAACTATAAATTGTTTAAGAAACAAAATGGGGAGGTATTTGCTCACTATATTGGTGCTAATTGCAGGAACGGGCCTCCTAAGAAGAAAATCTGGGTTTTAAAAACCCTCATTGATGAACTGCATGTGAATGTTTCTCTAACCTCGCAGGGAAATAACTCTCAATCGAGGAAAAACTCCTCACAGTATTAGACTGCAAATTGCTCTAAAGGTTCAGGAAATAATTCTTGCTCTAATGAATATATGCATCATTCATCCAACCATTATGTTCATTCATCTGAAAAGAATTTCAATGCATATTCTTTTAATTATGCTAAACCCTCGTCGAGGAGAAACTCAAATGCTCCTTGAGCAAATTCCTCACAAGTTCTGCGTGATGGGGAACACGACAGAAAACAAAAAAAATTGGTACTATGAGCACGCCCAGGATCACTATGGAGATGCATACAAGGTTTTGATCTGATCATTACCGACTCGTAGCACAGCGAAAGTAGAGACGATGAAGATCGGCGGTGCAGATCCCCGCAACTAGGATTTACAACCTCCCAACCATGAGGATGTACTCCCTCATCTGCTCCTCAGACAGTCCCTCGGACAGCCCTTCGGGAGGCGGTCGGACAGTCCCTCGGACGGTGTCACGGACAGCCCTTCGGGAGGCACTCTCAGAATCTCGGACGATCACTCGGACAACCCTTCGGGAGGCACTCTCGACCTAAGATCGAAACTATGACCTCTCTACTAGGTTGCACACATACGCTGTCAGCTATCCGGCAGGGCTTTGCTGTCCAGAACCAGTTCCCACCAGAACCCAGACAGCCTTTCGGCTCTATGAAACTATTTCGTGTGAGGGAGAGAAGAAAGCCAGATCATGCATGGCATTTGTATGAGAGAAAGGAGTGAGTGTGGAGAGCCCCTCTCCACCTCTATTTATAGGAAAACCAAGGGGTAGGGTGGCACTTGAAAAACCCAAAATGCCCATGCTATATGTCACACATAAAGGGCAAAATGGGGAGGCAAGTGGAGATCCATGGAGGAGCTCCACTGTAACACCCCCGGTGGTTAACCACAGTAATCCCATTTTGATAATGCCAAGTCAGCATGATTATCAGTGCATGATCATCATTAACATCATATTGCATTTCAACTCCTAACCTCAAATTCAAATTTAAATGAAAGTGGAAAATAAAAGTTGTCCAACATAGAAACTAAATTGTTCATTAAATAGCAAATAAATCAGAGACAATTCTAAAATTGAAACCAACATCATTGGAGTTGGGTAAGTGACTCAAACATCTTCAAACAGCGACTAAAAACAATATTTAATAACCATTTATTAAATCTAATTTAAGTATGAAATGATGTTTTGCCCAAACTAATTTTAGGTGGGAGGAATAAAAGCACTGGTATTTATGGACTAGGTCCCCTTTTTACAAAATCGGTTTGGGGCCTAACTATTTACTAAACCGAGGTATATGGATTTATAAAAAGAAAAAGACACAAAAGAAATAAAGCACCCCCCCCCTCGTGGGCCTCGGCCCAGCTGGCCACTGGCTAGCCAGGCGGCCCAGCCGGCGCCCTCCCTCCATTCCCCCCCACCGACCCCCACCATCACCCTAGGAACCACACCCAACCCGATCAGAATCTGATGGATCCCCCCCCCCCCCGCCGTCGCGTCGCGGCCGGCCGTCCCCGACCCGCCGCCGCTCGCCGTCCTGAAGCCACCTCGACGCCGTCGCCCCTCCTCATCTCTCGCGCGACGCGCCTGAGGCCACGGCCTCGCCTCGTCGCCCGGCCCGATCCCGTCGTCGTTCGCCGCGCCCGGACCTCACCGCCGGCCTCCACCGCCTCGGCCACCACGCCGGCCGCCACCCCTACTCGCCGCCCCGGCCAACCCGCGCGTCGTCCCCGTCGTCATTCCCAAGCCCCGCTGCCTAAGAACTACGGCCCCCCGTGAGCTCCGACCTCTCCTCCTCTCTCCCCTGTTCCCCGCTGCCCATCGACCGCGTCGTCCGCGCCTAGGGCCAGCCCCGCACGACGCCTCCTTCTCGTCCCGCTTCCCCTCGCTAGCGCAACGCGGTCACCGTGTTGCACGCACCTCGACCGCGCCCTGCACCTCGAGCTGCTGCTCCGCCGCGCCCTGCCACGCTCCGGGCACGATCGTCGCGCCCGCGACCTCCTGTGGCCGCGCCTAGAGTTCTGCTCCCCTGCGCCTGCTCCACTCCCTCTGCACCCTGGCCGCACCCACCTGCGCCCAGCCACGCGTGCCCGCTCTCGCCGCCGCAACCGCAGCTCGCCCCGCTGGCCGCACGTTGGCGCCCGCGTGCGTCCCCGCAGCCGCGCGCTGACCTCGCCCGCGCCACGCCCGGCTCGCTCGTCGGCCGCGCGGTTCTGCTGCGCCACCGCCCGGCCTCGCCCTGTCCGCTCGCCCGCGCCGCCCACTGCTGTGCGAGCCGCCGCCCTTCCTCCGCCCCGCGGCAGGGCGCCTGTGGCCGCCGGTGCCCCGTAGCTCCCCGCGCCCGGCGCTGCTTCCGCCGTCGCCGGCCATCGAGGCCTCGGGCGCGCTCGCCCTCGCCTCTCGTGGCCTCGGGTGAGAGCACCCGCACCTGTACGCCCGTTCGCCCGAACCCGCTATGGCCTATGGGCCAATGACATATGGGCCCCGCCCAGAAAACGTTTTAAAGTAAATGAAAATAAAAAATAAAAATAATTAAACTAATTAATTAATTAGTTAATTAATCCTGATTAGGTTAATTTAATTAAGTAGTTAGTGTTAATTAAACAGTAATTTAATTAGTTAATCACTAATTAACCTAACAGCCTATGACAGGTGGGACCCACTGGTCCTGACGTCATGCTGACGTCAGCATGACACTGTTTCGGATAATGTTAATTTAAATAATTGATTAAATTTCAGAAATTAATAAAAACTTTAGAAAATCATATAAAATAATCCGTAGCTCAGATGAAAATACTTTGTACATGAAAGTTGCTCAGAACGACGAGACGAATCTGAATACGCGGTCCGTTCATCCGTCACGCGTCCCTAACTATCCGAACTTGCAACCGTTCCCCTCTTATCCTCTGTCCGATAATTCCAAAGACCCGGGAAATATCGTCAGATATTCTCCCGCTCCGTCTGTTACGTGTGATGCTGCGTTAGACTACCCCTAGCACCGTGTATCGTATTTGTCATGCTCATGTTTGCTATATATTTATACTGTTTCCTCCCCCTCTTCTCTCTCGATAGCCCCCGACCCCGACGTCGTCCCCGAGACCGACGCAGCTCCGGATCCCGAAGACACCATAGACGACCTTGCCCTTGCCGCCGAGCAACCAGGCAAGCCCCTCCCTTGAGCATACCGATATCGCCCATTCTAAATTTCTCATGCTTGCATTAGAATTACTGCTGCTGCTGCTTTACCTATTCTGATGCATAGCCTGTTCATTGTAACCTACTGTTGATAATTACCTGCATATCCTAAACTGTTTAGTCTAGGCTGGGTAGAGACCTATCAGTGACCCCACTTATCCCGACTGCCGCGCTGGATCGTCAGAAGACCCGATCAATGGGATTGAAGACCAGGACCCGACACCGCACATCACCCCCCTTAGTTGTAACGACACTGCAGCGTTACTATCGAGTGTCGAGGGTGAAACCTCATGTAGCACTTCTGATGTTAACTCTGTAGAGTAGTTATTCGGTCGTGGTCATCGAGGGTGATTCCTCCTTCACCGCTTCCGATAACGACGCTGTCGTACAACACCTCAAGTGTGGACCCAGTGAGGGTGATTCCTCCTAGTTCACCTTGACGGATACATCGAGTGGGAATTCAATGAGGGTGATACCTCGGATTCCCTGATGTTATGGACACACGGATACTTGGACTTTACAATGTTACTTGGAAAGGCGGGTCGACCCTGAGGGGTACCCGCGTGTGATGTGAAGGCGGGTTGCCAGTGTGGTGCCCGAGTGGTGAATACGAGGCGCGGCCGGGCATTCTTAACCCTTGCCGCAAGTCCTCGAGACGGGGCGACGGGGTCACATCTTTCGTGAGTCTCTGCTCGTTACCGCAAGCCCCTAGTCGTAGCGATTTGGATATTTGATCCGAGCAGGCCTCTGGTCTGATAGCACTAACAATCACGTGGGCATAGTATGGGCGTTCTGCATCGTATGCATCAGCCGAAAGCTCTGTCAGACGTCCAGTTCAGCACTGCGGCCGGGCTGGGCCGGCGCCATCCTGAGGGGTGGTACCGTGATTCGCTCTGCTCGCAACGACCCGGAGTGCACAGGGCGATGGCCCATGACCCCTGAGCGCTTAGGATATAGACCGACGGGGACCTCTCTGCTGAGCTGTAGGTAGGGTTGCGATGTGTCGTTTGGCCGAGGCCGGGCATGACCCAGGAAAGTGTGTCCGGCCGAAGTTAATCGAGCGTGTTGGGTAAGTTGGTGCACCCCTGCAGGGAAGAACACTTCTATCGATAGCCGGTCCTACGGTAAAGGACACTCGGAGTTGTATCCTGATTGATACAATTTAGAACTGGATACCTGTGATGAGACCTGTATATATGGCTTTGGGATTGCTTTCTCGCAGGGAGTCGAGAAAGGATCTCTGGGTGAGGTTGATATTATTACTGCTACATTATATTGTTTTGTTCTACTCTCTTCTACTGCTGCAAGACTGCCGAAGATGCTAGTCTTCGATAGGACTAGGCCTTCTCTCTATTCTGGCATTTCTGCAGCCCAGTCCACATATACAGCCTCCCCTTGAAAATGTTGCATATGTAGTGTAGATCCTTGCTTGCTGAGTACTTCAGAGTACTCACGGTTGCTTTGTTTTCCTTTTTCTCCCCATATCAGTTTGACGTGACCAGAGGACGGAGCCCCCTGAGACAGATGCCCCGACGATCGCTACTACTACTACCCAGAGGATGGATACTACTACGAGTTGACTGACGACCAGGAGTAGGATCGGAGGGTCCCAGGCAGGAGGCCTTCGCCTTTCGATCGTAGTGTTTTATTTTGTCCCGCCTTCCTAAAGGCCTTTCTGTTTCTATTTCATATCTGTACTCAGATATCTGATGCTTCTGCTGACGCTTGTGCGCAAGCTTATGTATTCGAGCCCTCGAGGCCCCTGGCTTGTAATATAAAGCTTGTATGACTTTATTTATGTTTTAGAGTTGTGTTGTGATATCTTCCCGTGAGTCCTTAGGCTTGATCGTGTGCATGTGCGTGTATGATTAGTGCACGATCGGGCCGGGGGCGTCACAAGTTGGTATCAGAGCCGACTGCCTGTAGGAACCCCCTTTCCAACTCCTTGGCCGAAGTTGAGTCTAGAAACCGGAAAACTGTTTTACTAACTTGGCTGTGTGGCTTACGGGCCCACGTCGCCAATTGGGTGGTATTAGGATCTTTTACTCCTCGACCTTTACTCTAGGACTCTGATATCTCGTCTATTCGGGTTAAACTTTTACTAACTCCAACATTAGGATCTCGTAATTCTCGTCCACCCGGAGAGCTGGATATATGTGCGATTTCCCTGACATTGATCTGATTAGTCTGATAATCATTTTCCTTTCCATTGTTTTGTTTAACCTTTCTCTCCGAGATCGGTTATACTTCTCCTTGTCTTTTGACAATCATGAGTTTCCTCTGTTTCAGATGGATCGTTTGTTTCCACCACACCCTGCGACGCAGCTACCAGCTGTTCGAGCAGGGATACATCCAGAGTACATTCTTTATCCACTGGGGCAGATGTCAATCCGTTACAATACCCCAGTACTTGCTCCTCCAGATTCTCGCAAAGACTTTGTGATCTATTGTGACGCATCCCGTGAAGGATTAGGCTGTATCCTAATGCAAGAGCGTAAAGTGATTGCCTATGGCTCTCGTCAGTTGTGACCGCATGAAGAGAATTATCCGGTACATGATCTAGAACTAGCTGCTGTCATCTATGCATTGCAGTTATGGCGACATTACCTTCTCGGTAATCGTTGCGAGATATACACGGATCATAAAAGTTTGAAGTACTTGTTCACTCAGCCATCTCTGAATCTCCGTCAGCAAAGATGGATGGAGACCATTGCGGACTATGACTTGGGTATTTCTTATACCCCTGGCAAGGCTAATGTAATGGCTGATGCGTTGAGCCGCAAATCCTATTGCTGCGAACTTGAGGTTCAGCTAGAGCAACCACTTCTGTATGAAGGGCTTCGAAAGCTAAATCTCGAGATAGTTCCCCAAGGATACCTAAAAACCTTGGTTGTTGAACCAGACCTTGAGAAAGCTGTTAAGAATGCGCAAGCTAAAGATGCTGAAATTGATCTGATGAAGAAAGACCTTCACCTTGTAAAGTACAGGGATTTCTCGCTGTCTGAAGATGGAACCTTGTATTTCAGAGACCGCATTGTAGTACCTCGCTTTGAGCTTATGACTGATAAAGTCATGAAGGAGGCACATGATACCCCGCTGTCTATTCATCCGGGTAGCACCAAGATGTATCGTGATCTCCGTCAAAGGTACTGGTGGTCTAGAATGAAGCAAGACATTGCTCGTTATGTTGCTGAATGTGATGTGTGTCGTCGCGTTAAAGCAGAACATCAGAAGCCTGCTGGAATTCTGCAACCACTTCCTATTCCTTTATGGAAATGGGATAAGGTTCAGATGGATTTCATTACAGGACTTCCCAGGTCACAGAAGGGTCACGATGCTATTCTTGTCGTTGTCGACCAACTCTCCAAAGTTGCACACTTTCTGCCTGTCAAGGAGACGATCACTGCTAGTCAGTTAGCAGAGTTATATATCTCCAGAATTGTTTCACTCCACGGTATTCCGAAAGAGATCAGTTCAGACCGTGGCAGCATATTCACTGGTCATTTCTGGGAAAGTTTCCAAAAGGCTATGGGAACTCATATCACCTGGAGTTCAGCTTATCATCCTCAATCCCAAGGCCAAGTTGAACGAGTTAATCAAGTGCTTGAAGACATGCTGCGAGCTTGTGTTATATCGTTTGGCAAGAAGTGGGAAGAATCTCTTCCATATGCCGAGTTCTCTTATAACAACAGCTATCAAGCCAGTCTGAAAATGGCCCCCTTTGAAGTTCTCTATGGACGTAAGTGTCGAACCCCTCTGAATTGGTCAGAAACTGGGGAACGACCGCTCGTGGGTCCAGATATTATTCAACAAGCCGAAGAACAAGTTCGTATTGTCCGGGAAAATCTCAAGGCGGCTCAGGACCGCCAGAAGAGCAACTATGATCGCAAACGATGGGGTTCGACTTATCAACCTGGTGATCAAGCTTATCTTCGTGTCACCCCTATGAAGGGCACTCACCGTTTTGGAATCAAGGGCAAGTTAGCTCCCCGCTACATTGGTCCTTTCCGCATTGTTGCAAGACGTGGTCAAGTGGCGTATAAATTGGAATTGCCGCCGCAATTCTCTCATATCCACGACGTCTTCCATGTGTCGCAACTTCGTAAATGCTTCAAGGAATCTCCGCACCGATCTGTGGATCACGAGATGCTCGAATTGCAAGATGATCTATCTTATAAGGAGCATCCGATCCGCATTCTCGATGAAGCTGAACGTCGGACCCGTCAGAAGGTTACCAAGTTCCTCAAAGTGCAGTGGTCAAATCATACTGAAGATGAAGCCACTTGGGAACGCGAGGATAATCTTCGTGCGGAATACCCCGAACTTTTTCCTTCTACTTCTTAATTCTCGGGACGAGAATTCTTGTTAGTAGAGGAGATTTGTAACACCCCCGGTGGTTAACCACAGTAATCCCATTTTGATAATGCCAAGTCAGCATGATTATCAGTGCATGATCATCATTAACATCCTATTGCATTTCAACTCCTAACCTCAAATTCAAATTTAAATGAAAGTGGAAAATAAAAGTTGTCCAACATAGAAACTAAATTGTTCATTAAATAGCAAATAAATCAGAGACAATTCTAAAATTGAAACCAACATCATTGGAGTTGGGTAAGTGACTCAAACATCTTCAAACAGCGACTAAAAACAATATTTAATAACCATTTATTAAATCTAATTTAAGTATGAAATGATGTTTTGCCCAAACTAATTTTAGGTGTTAGGAAATAAAGCACTGGTATTTATGGACTAGGTCTCCCTTTTTACAAAATTCGGTTTGGGGCCTAACTATTTACTAAACCGAGGTATATGAATTTATAAAAAGAAAAAGAACAAAAAAAATAAAGCACCCCCCCTCGCTGGGCCTCGGCCCAGCTGGCCACTGGGCTAGCCAGGCCGGCCAGCCGGCGCCCCCTCCCCTCCCCCCATATCTCCCACCCCCACCCGAAACCCTAGCCGCTACCCACCCCCCCTCGCTCATCCCCCCCCCCCCCCGATCCAGAAATTCTGGATCGGGATCGACCCCCCCCCCCAGTCGCCCGTCGCCGGCCGGCCGTCCCCGACCGCCGCCGCCGCTCGCCGTCCCTGAAGCCACCTCGACGCCGCCTCGCCCCTCCTCATCTCTCGCGCGACGCCCGCCTGAGGCCACGGCCTCGCCTCGTCGCCCGGCCCGGTCCCGTCGTCGTTCGCCGCCGCCCGGACCTCACCGCCGGCCTCCACCGCCTCGGCCACCACGCCGGCCGCCACCCCTACTCGCCGCCCCGGCCAACCCCGCGCCGTCGTCCCCGTCGTCATTCCCACGCCCCGCTGCCTAAGACCCTACGGCCCCGCCGTGAGCTCCGACCTCTCCTCCTCTCTCCCCTGTTCCCCGCTCGCCCATCGACCGCGTCGTCCGCGCCTAGGGCCAGCCCCGCACGACGCCTCCTCTCTGCTCCCGCTTCCCCTCGCTAGCGCAACGCGGTCACCGTGCTTGCACGCACCTCGACCGCGCCCTGCACCTCGAGCTGCTGCTCCGCCGCGCCCTGCCATGCTCCGGGGCCACGCTCGTCGCGCCCGCGACCTCCTGTGGCCGCGCCTGGAGTTCTGCTCCCCTGCGCCTGCTCCACTCCCTCTGCACCCTGGCCGCACCCACCTGCGCCCAGCCACGCGTGCCCGCTCTCGCCGCCGCAACCGCAGCTCGCCCCGCTGGCCGCACGTTGGCGCCCGCGTGCGTCCCCGCAGCCGCGCGCTGACCTCGCCCGCGCCACGCCCGGCTCGCTCGTCGGCCGCGCGGTTCTGCTGCGCCACCGCCCGGCCTCGCCCTGTCCGCTCGCCCGCGCCGCCCACTGCTGTGCGAGCCGCCGCCCTTCCTCCGCCCCGCGGCAGGGCGCCTGTGGCCGCCGGTGCCCCGTAGCTCCCCGCGCCCGGCGCTGCTTCCGCCGTCGCCGGCCATCGAGGCCTCGGGCGCGCTCGCCCTCGCCTCTCGTGGCCTCGGGTGCGAGCACCCGCACCTGTACGCCCGTTCGCCCGAACCCGCTATGGCCTATGGGCCAATGACATATGGGCCCCGCCCAGAAAACGTTTTAAAGTAAATGAAAATAAAAAATAAAAATAATTAAACTAATTAATTAATTAGTTAATTAATCCTGATTAGGTTAATTTAATTAAGTAGTTAGTGTTAATTAAACAGTAATTTAATTAGTTAATCACTAATTAACCTAACAGCCTATGACAGGTGGGACCCACTGGTCCTGACGTCATGCTGACGTCATGCTGACGTCAGCATGACACTGTTTCGGATAATGTTAATTTAAATAATTGATTAAATTCCAGAAATTAATAAAAACTTTAGAAAATCATATAAAATAATCCGTAGCTCAGATGAAAATACTTTGTACATGAAAGTTGCTCAGAACGACGAGACGAATCTGAATACGCGGTCCGTTCATCCGTCACGCGTCCCTAACTATCCGAACTTGCAACCGTTCCCCTCTTATCCTCTGTCCGATAATTCCAAAGACCCGGGAAATATCGTCAGATATTCTCCCGCTCCGTCTGTTACGTGTGATGCTGCGTTAGACTACCCCTAGCACCGTGTATCGTATTTGTCATGCTCATGTTTGCTATATATTTATACTGTTTCCTCCCCCTCTTCTCTCTCGATAGCCCCCGACCCCGACGTCGTCCCCGAGACCGACGCAGCTCCGGATCCCGAAGACACCATAGACGACCTTGCCCTTGCCGCCGAGCAACCAGGCAAGCCCCTCCCTTGAGCATACCGATATCGCCCATTCTAAATTTCTCATGCTTGCATTAGAATTACTGCTGCTGCTGCTTTACCTATTCTGATGCATAGCCTGTTCATTGTAACCTACTGTTGATAATTACCTACATATCCTAAACTGTTTAGTCTAGGCTAGGTAGAGACCTATCAGTGACCCCACTTATCCCGACTGCCGCGCTGGATCGTCAGAAGACCCGATCAATGGGATTGAAGACCAGGACCCGACACCGCACATCACCCCCCTTAGTTGTAACGACACTGCAGCGTTACTATCGAGTGCCGAGGGTGAAACCTCTTGTAGCACTTCTGATGTTAACTCTGTAGAGTAGCTATTCGGTCGTGGTCATCGAGGGTGATTCCTCCTTCACCGCTTCCGATAACGACGCTGTCCTACAACACCTCAAGTGTGGACCCAGTGAGGGTGATTCCTCCTAGTTCACCTTGACGGATACATCGAGTGGGAATTCAATGAGGGTGATACCTCGGATTCCCTGATGTTATGGACACACGGATACTTGGACCTTACATTGTTACTTGGAAAGGCGGGTCGACCCTGAGGGGTACCTGCGTGTGATGTGAAGGCGGGTTGCCAGTGTGGTGCCCGAGTGGTGAATACGAGGCGCGGCCGGGCATTCTTAACCCTTGCCGCAAGTCCTCGAGACGGGGCGACGGGGTCACATCTTTCGTGAGTCTCTGCTCGTTACCGCAAGCCCCTAGTCCTAGCGATTTGGATATTTGATCCGAGCAGACCTCTGGTCTGATAGCACTAACCATCACGTGGGCATAGTATGGGCGTTCTGCATCGTAGCATCAGCCGAAAGCTCTGTCAGACGTCTAGTTCAGCCTTGCGGCCGGGACGGACCGGCGCCCCCCTGGTGCCTGGCTTCCCCCTGCACGCAACGACTCGGAGTGCACAGGGCGATGGCCCAAGACCTCTGAGCGCTTAGGATGTAGACCGACGGGGACCTCTCTGCTGAGCTGTAGGTAGGGTTGCGATGTGTCGTTTGGCCGAGGCCGGGCATGACCCAGGAAAGTGTGTCCGGCCGAAGTTAATCGAGCGTGTTGGGTAAGTTGGTGCACCCCTGCAGGGAAGAACACTTCTATCGATAGCCGGTCCTACGGTAAAGGACACTCGGAGTTGCATCCTGATTGATACAATTTAGAACTGGATACCTGTGATGAGACCTGTATATATGGCTCTGGGATTGCTTTCTCGCAGGGAGTCGAGAAAGGATCTCTGGGTGAGGTTGATATTATTACTGCTACATTATATTGTTTTGTTCTACTCTCTTCTACTGCTGCAAGACTGCCGAAGATGCTAGTCTTCGATAGGACTAGGCCTTCTCTCTATTCTGGCATTTCTGCAGCCCAGTCCACATATACAGCCTCCCCTTGAAAATGTTGCATATGTAGTGTAGATCCTTGCTTGCTGAGTACTTCAGAGTACTCACGGTTGCTTTGTTTTCCTTTTTCTCCCCATATCAGTTTGACGTGACCAGAGGACGGAGCCCCCTGAGACAGATGCCCCGACGATCGCTACTACTACTACCCAGAGGATGGATACTACTACGAGTTGACTGACGACCAGGAGTAGGATCGGAGGGTCCCAGGCAGGAGGCCTTCGCCTTTCGATCGTAGTGTTTTATTTTGTCCCGCCTTCCTAAAGGCCTTTCTGTTTCTATTTCATATCTGTACTCAGATATCTGATGCTTCCGCTGACGCTTGTGCGCAAGCTTATGTATTCGAGCCCTCGAGGCCCCTGGCTTGTAATATAAAGCTTGTATGACTTTATTTATGTTTTAGAGTTGTGTTGTGATATCTTCCCGTGAGTCCTTAGGCTTGATCGTGTGCATGTGCGTGTATGATTAGTGCACGATCGGGCCGGGGGCGTCACATCCACCATGGCCGGCCACCCTTGTGGGTCCCCCCAAAAGGGGATCCAATCCATCCATGTCATCCCTCCTAGATATTTTGTGGAAAGTCAACAAAGGTGGCTATGCAAAAATGCAACCATAAATGCAATTTCACTATTCATGAAAATATTTTTTCCGTGGCTGTTAAATCCAAAAATATTTCTGTAGGTCAAGACCATTTCTAGTACCCACTAAAATAATTCTGGACGCGTTCCGAAACATTTCTGGATCAATGATTTTCATCAGCGAAAAGCAACCAAGGCGTTTTCGGCAGCTCCAGAACATTTCTCGTTTTTTCTTCTCCGGAAAAATTCCAGAAGTTCCCAGAACAATTTTGGCACCCTCCAAAAGTTTCAGGCACGTGCCGAAACCTTTTTGGCTCAATGGTTTACTCTGAAACAACTTTTTGGTTTCACCGAAACTTTTCTGTTGTCTCCGAAACTTTTCTGGTGACTTTCTCTCAGACTCCCTGTCTAGTATTCAGCAGATAGATGACCATTAAGCATGTGACCCTGTAGGTTTGGTGAAGTATAGACATGACCAAAACACTTTCCGATCAATGATCAATAGCGGAACCGTGGACATCCATATTAATCCCTATACTCACACGAATAAATATTCGAGTGAACCTGTAGTTGCCATGTGCTATTCATGTTGCTTCGTGATATGTTACAAACAACCGAGGTGAGATTTATCGGCATCCCTGTGAATCAATAACTTGTCCACTATGCCAGTTACCTCATTACCGGTTTTGTTCTCTTTTCTCGTTTTCGCATTCCGGAATCGCTGTGATCAAATCACATTGTGTCTGGCCAGACGATGATGGATACCGTAACACCGAGAGGGCCCTACGAATATCTCTCCATCATTGGAGGAGCAAATCCCAATCTCAAGATATCTAGTTTCTTGTCATACTTTTCCATGAACCCGTAAGCCACCGTAATAGCCACCCTGTAACAGATGACGTTTAACAAATCCCAAAGTTCACGAAGCAAGCACGAAGGAACTTGATACTCTCATGGTCTAAGGAATTATGCAAATGTTAACTCTCTCTGTGTTATTAACCATTTACTTGTGACAAAAGTATCTCATAGCATAACATCAATTCGGGTCGATTCAACACAAGTGTTCTTCTAACATTGTGCCCTCAAAGTTGCCGGCATAGTCATGCCCATGATCAGGAAAACATGACCATCATGCATGTTGGGGAACATTGCATGGGAAAGAAAAATTTTCCTATGCTCACCAAGATCCAATCTAGGAGATGACCATCTATGAGAGGAGAGATTGGATCTACATACCCTTGTAGATTGCTAAGCGGAAGCGTTAAGAAACGCAGTTGATGTAGTCGAACGTCTTCGCGATCCAATCACGATTCATCCCGCGAACTCCCGATCCAAGTGCCGAACGGACGGCACCTCCGCATTCAACACACATACGGCTTGATGACGCCTTCACCTCCTTGATCCAGCGAGCGATGGTGAAGTAGTAGCTCGAGTCCTCCAACAGCACGATGGCATGGTGGCGATGGTGGTGGAGGAATCTCAGCAGAGCTTCGCTAAGCACTACGGAGAGGAAGATGGAGGCGAGGGAGAGGAGAGGCAGCACCGTGGCGTAGAGATGTGTTCTAGGGGTGCGGCTGCCCTCTCTCTACCTCTCTATATGTAGGGGAAGGGAGGAGGGGGTGGCGCCCCTAGGGTTTCCCCTAGGGGGGGCGGCGGCCAGGGCAGATGGGATCTCCCCTAGGGTGACTTGCCCCCCAAGCCGGGTGGAGGGAAACCCTAGAGGGGGCGCCCCACCTCTCCTGGTCACGTGAGAAAGGTTGAGGGGGGCGCACAACCCCTTAGTGGGCTGGTTTGCCCCCTCCCCTTGGCCCATGAGGCCCCCCAACACTTGCCGGGACCCCCGAAACCCCTTTCGGTCATGCTGGTCATCACCTGGTACCCCCGGAACAATTCCGGACTCCAATACCCTCGTCCAATATATCAATCTTCACCTCCGGACTATTCCGGAGTTCCTCATCACATCCGGGATCTCATCCGGGACTCTGAACAACCTTCGGTAACCACCATAATGACTCAACTATACTTATATCATCACCAAACGTTAAGTGTGTAGACCCTGCGGGTTCGAGAACTATGCAGACATGACCGAGACACCTCTACGGTCAATAACCAATTCGGGACCTGGATGCCCATAATGGTTCCTACATATTCTACGAAGATCTTATCGGTCGAACCTCGATGTCAAGGATTCAGCTAATCCTGTATGTAGTTCCCTTTGTCTATCGGTATGTTACTTGCCCGAGATTCGATCGTCGGTATCTCCATACCTAGTTCAATCTCGTTACCGGCAAGTCTCTTTACTCGTTCCGTAATACAAGATCTCGTGGCTAACTCATTAGTCACATTGCTTGCAAGCTTACTGTGATGTTGTATTATCGAGTGGGCCCATAGATACCTCTCCGTCTTACGGAGTGACAAATCCCAGTCTTGATCCATGCCAACTCTACGGACACCCTCGGAGATACCTGTAGAGCACCTTTATAGTCACCCAGTTACATTGTGATGTTTGGTACACACAAGGTATTCCTCCGGTGTCAGTGAGTTGCATGATCTCATGGTCATAGGAACATATACTTGACATGCAGAAAACGATAGCAGTAAACTTGATACGATCATATGCTACGTTTATAGTTTGGGTCTTGTCCATCACAGCATTCTCCTAATGATGTGATCCCGTTATCAAATGACAACTCATGTCTATGACTAGGAAACCATAGCCATCCATTTGCCAAATTTCATAATCGAAAAATGCAGCTATTGCTAACATGATTCTGACGGACTTAAGCATCGCTACGGGTGATAAAGTGTCATCGTAGTCAACTCCTTGAACTTGTGAAAAACCCTTTGCCACAAGTCGAGCTTTATGGACGGTGACATTACCGTCCGTGTCCGTCTTCTTCTTGAAGATCCATTTATTCTGAATGGCCTTTCGCCCTTCAGGTAAGACTTCCAAAGTCCATACTTTGTTTTCATACATGGATCCCATCTCGGACTCCATGGCTTCTAACCATTTGTTGGAATCCGGGCCCACAATCGCTTCTCCATAGCTCGTAGGTTCACCGTTGTCCAACAACATGACCTCCAAGACAGGGTTACCATACCACTCAGGAGCAGTACGTACCCTTGTCGACCTACGAGGTTCGACAGTAACTTGATCCAAAGCTTCATGATCATCATCATCGGCTTCCTCTTCAACTAACGTAGGTTCCACAGAAACATCTTTCTGCGCTGTGCTACTCTCTGGTTGAAGTAAATGTTCAACAACCTCATCAAGTTCTATCTTCCTCCCACTCAATTCTTTCGAGAGAAACTCTTTCTCAAGAAACGACCCGTTCTTAGCGACAAACACTTTGCCCTCGGATCTGTGATAGAAGGTGTACCCAACCGTCTCCTTTGGGTATCCTATGAAGACGCATTTGTCCGCTTTGGGTTTGAGCTTTTCTGGCTAGAGCCTTTTGACATAAGCATCGCATCCCCAAACTTTAAGAAACGACAACTTCGGTTTCTTGCCAAACCACAGTTCATACGGCGTCGTCTCAACAAACTTAGATGGTGCCCTATTTAAAGTGAATGCAGCTGTCTCTAACGCATAACCCCAAAATGATAATGGCAAATCGGCAAGAGACATCATAGAACGCACCATATCCAATAAGGTTCGATTACGACGTTCGGACACACCATTACGCTGTGGTGTTCCCGGTGGCGTCAACTGTGAAACAATTCCACATTGTCTTAAGTGATTGCCAAACTCATAACTCAGATATTCCCCCCCCCTCGATCAGATCGTAGGAACTTGATCTTCTTGTTATGATGATTCTCAACTTCACTCTGAAATTGCTTGAACTTTTCAAACGTTTCACACTTGTGCTTCATTAAGTAAATATACCCATATCTACTCAAATCGTCGGTGAAGGTGAGAAAATAACGATATCCACCGCGCGCCTCAATACTTATCGGACCGCACACATCAGTATGTATGATTTCCAACAAGTCACTTGCCCGTTCCATTGTTCCTGAAAACGGGGTCTTAGTCATCTTGCCTATGAGGCATGGTTCACATGTGTCAAGTGATTCAAAATCAAGAGACTCCAAAAGTCCATCGGCATGGAGTTTCTTCATGCGTTTTACACCAATATGACCTAAGCGGCAGTACCACAACAATGTGGTACTATCATTATCAACTCTATATCTTTTGGCATCAATGTTATGAACATGTGTATCATCACTATCGAGATTCAATAAGAATAAACCCCTCACAATGGGTGCATGACCATAAAATATATTACCCATATAAATAGAACAACCATTATTCTCTGATTTAAATGAGTAACCGTCTCGGATTAAACAAGATCTAGATATAATGTTCATGCTCAACGCAGTCACTAAATAACAATTATTCAGGTTCATCACTAATCCCGATGGTAATCGAAGAGCGAGCGTGCCGATTGCGATCACATCAACCTTGGAACCATTTCCCATGTGCATCATCACTTCGACCTTCGCCAGCCTTCGTCTATTCCGTAGTTCCTGCTTTGAGTTGCAAATGTGAGCAACCGCACCGGTATCAAATACCCAGGCACTACAATGAGAGTTGGTAAGGTACACATCAATAACATGTATATCATATATACCTTGTTTGGCGTTTGCCCCCTTCTTGTCGGCCAGATACTTGGGGCAATTCCGCTTCTAGTGGCCAGTCCCCTTGCAATAGAAGCACTCAGTTTCTGGCTTGGGTCCAGCCTTGTGTTTCTTCAAGGGAGGGGCAACTGCTTTGCCACTCTTCTTGGAGTTACCCTTCTTGCCCTTGCCATTCTTCTTGAAACTAGTGGTTTTATTGACCATCAACACTTGATGCTCCTTCTGGATGTCTGACTCGGCGACTTTTAGCATCGCGAACAGATCGGCGACTGACTTATTCATCCCTTGCATGTTATAGTTCAACACAAAGCTCTTGTAGCTAGGTGGTAGCGATTGAAGAACTCTGTCAGTCACCGCCTTTGGCGGGAGCTCAACTCCCAACTCAGCCAGACGGTTGTAGTACCCAAATATTCTAAGTATGTGCTCACTGACAGACCCGTTCTCCTCCATCTTGCAGGCATAGAACTTATCGGAGGTCTCATACCTCTCGATCTGGGCATTCTTCTCAAAGATAAACTTCAACTCCTGGAACATCTCATATGCTCCATGACGTTCAAAATGCCTTTGAAGTCCCGGCTCTAAGCCATACAACATGGCGCACTGAACTATTGAGTAGTCATCAACACGCGACTGCCAGGCGTTCACAACGTCCACAGTCGCTGGAGGGGGTGGCGCACCAAGCGGTGCATCAAGGACATAAGACTTATGCGAAGCCGTGAGGATAATCCTCAGATTACGGGCCCAGTCTACAAAGTTGCTTCCATCATCTTTCAGCTTAGCTTTCTCTAGGAATGCATTAAAATTCAGGGGAGCTACTGCGCGAGCCATTGATCTACAACATAAATTTGCAAAGGCAACTTTAGACTATTGTTCATGATAAAAGAGTTCAAATAATCATATTACTTAAAACTCCCACTCAAATTGACATCCCTCCGGTCATCCGAGTGTAGCATGATCCAAATTCACCAACCCAAGTCCGATCATCACGTGAGATGAGGTGGTTTCAATGGTGAACATCTCCATGTTGATCATATCTACTATATGATGCACGTTCGACCTTTCGGTCTCTTGTGTTCCGAGGCCATGTCTGTACATGCTAGGCTCGTCAAGTTTAACCCAAGTGTTCCGCATGTGCAAAACTGGCTTGCACCCGTTGTATGTGAACGTAGAGTCTATCACACCCGATCATCACGTGGTGCTTCGAAACGACAAACTTTCGCAACGGTGCACACTTGGGGAGAACACAATTTTATCTTGAAATTTTAGTGAGGGATCACCTTATAATGCTACCGTCGTCCTAAGCAAAATAAGATGCATAAAAGGATTAACATCACATGCAAATCATAAGTGACATGATATGGCCATCAACTCGTGCTTTTGATGTCCATCTCCAAAGCACCGGCATGATCTCCATCATCACCGGCATGACACCATGATCTCCATCATCGTGTCGCCATCGGGGTTGTCACGCCAACCATGCTTCTACTACTATTGCTACCGCTTAGCGATAAAGTAAAGCATTACATAGCGCTTAATGATTGACACGCAGGTCATACAATAATTAAAGACAACCCTATGGCTCCTGCCGGTTACCGTATGCATCGACATGTAAGTCGATATAAACTATTACAAACATGATCATCTCATACATCAAATATATTTCATCATGTCATTGGCCATATCATATCACAACATACCCTGCAAAAACAAGTTAGACGTCCTCTAATTGTTGTTGCATGTTTTACGTGGCTGCTATGGGTATCTAGCAAGAACGATTCTTACCTACACAAAGCCACTATGGTGATATGCAAGTTGCTATTTAACCTTCTACAAGGACCGCCTTTGTCGAATCCGATTCAACTAAGGTGGGAGAGACAGTCACCCGCCAGCCATCTTTATGCAACAAAGTCACATGTCAGTCGATGGAACCGGTCTCATGTACGTGGACATGTAAGGTTGGTCCGGGCCGCTTCATTCCACAATACCGCTGAATCAAGAAAAGACCGAGGAAGGAAGCAATCTCAATATAAACGCCCACAAACTCCTTTGTGTTCTACTCGTGATGTAATCTACGCATAGACCTAGCTCTGATACCACTGTTGGGGAACGTTGCATGGGAAACAAAAATTTTCCTACGCTCACCAAGATCCAATCTAGGAAATGACCATCTACGAGAGGAGAGATTGGATCTACATACCCTTGTAGATCGCTAAGCGGAAGCATTAAGAAACACAGTTGATGTAGTCGAACGTCTTCACGATCCAATCACGATCCGTCCCACGAACTCCCGATCCAAGTGCCGAACGGACGGCACCTCCGCGTTCAACACACGTACGGCTTGATGACGCCTTCACCTCCTCGATCCAGCGAGCGATGGTGAAGTAGTAGCTCGAGTCCTCCGATAGCATGACAGCGTGGTGGCGATGGTGGTGGCAGAATCTCAGCAGAGCTTCGCTAAGCACTGCAGAGAGGAAGATGGAGGCGAGGGAGAGGAGAGGCAGTACCGTGGCGTAGAGATGTGTTCTAGGGGTGCGGCTGCCCTCTCTCTACCTCTCTATATATAGGGGAAGGGAAGAGGGGGTGGCGCCCCTAGGGGGGCAGCGGCCAGGGCAGATGGGATCTCCCCTAGGGTGACTTGCCCCCTAAGCCGGGTGGAGGGAAACCCTAGAGGGGGCGCCCCACCTGTCCTGGTCATGTGGGAAAGGGTGAGGGGGGTGCACAGCCCCTTAGTGGGCTGGTTTGCCCCTCCTCTTGGCCCATGAGGCCCCCCAACACTTGCCGGGACCCCCGAAACCCCTTTCGGTCATGCTGGTCATCACCCGGTACCCCCGGAACAATTTCAGACTCCAATACCCTTCGTCCAATATATCAATCTTCACCTTCGGACTATTCCGGAGTTCCTCGTCACATTCGGGATCTCATCCGGGACTCCAAACAAACTTCGGTAACCACCATAATGACTCAACTATACTTACATCGTCACCAAACGTTAAGTGTGTAGATCCTGCGGGTTCGAGAACTATGCAGACATGACTGAGACACCTCTACGGTCAATAACCAATAGCGGGACCTGGATGCCCATAATGGTTCCTACATATTCTACGAAGGTCTTATCGGTCGAACCTCGATGTCAAGGATTCAGCTAATCCTGTATGTAGTTCCCTTTGTCTATCGGTATGTTACTTGCCCGAGATTTGATCGTTGGTATCTCCATACCTAGTTCAATCTCGTTACCGGCAAGTCTCTTTACTCGTTCCGTAATACAAGATCCCGTGGCTAACTCATTAGTCACATTGCTTGCAAGCTTACTGTGATGATGTATTACCGAGTGGGCCCTGAGATACCTCTCCGTCTTACAGAGTGACAAATCCCAGTCTTAATCCATGCCAACTCAACGGACACCCTCGGAGATACCTGTAGAGCACCTTTATAGTCACCCAGTTACGTGCGATGTTTGGTACACACAAGGTATTCCTCCGGTGTCAGTGAGTTGCATGATCTCATGGTCATAGGAACATATACTTGACATGCAGAAAACGATAGCAGTAAACTTGATACGATCATATGCTACATTTATAGTTTGGGTCTTGTCCATCACAGCATTCTCCTAATGATGTGATCCCGTTATCAAATGACAACTCATGTCTATGACTAGGAAACCATAGCCATCTTTGATCAACGAGCTAGTCCGGTAGAGGCTTACTAGGGACATATTGTTGTCTATGTATCCACACATGTATTTGAGTTTCCGGTCAATACAATTATAGCATGGATAATAAACGATTATCATGAACAAGGAAATATAATAATAACTACTTTATTATTGCCTCTAGGGCATATTTCCAACAATGCAATCACTTGAGTTAGTCTTAGAGGCATGACTAGGAATGCATTTCACCGTTTAATATACCACACGTGCAAATGAGTTTCCATCTGAGCCTCGTGGTTATTGTAGACTCGAGAATCATTGCAGTTATAGCATGGAACATAAATATTCATTACAAACTTGGAGATACAAAATAATTATTATTATGCCTCTAGGGCATATCTCCTACAGACTCCCACTTGCACTAGAGTCAATAATCTAGTTACATGGCTTCCCTGACGCCAATGGCTATCTGGTGCTGCTCATGCTTTGCTCGTGGTAGAGGCTTTGTCATCGGGCCTGACACGTTCAGATCCATGTGAACTTTGCGTACTTTCACTAAATCCATTTCAACATGATGTCGAATGAGTTTATATTTGCATTCAATATGTCTTGTCTTTGGTGGGAACAAGGCTCCCTTGCCTGAGCCACGGCGCCACTATTATCACAATAGATCTCCACTGGGTCCAGCGCACTTGGGATCACACCAAGGTCTTCAAGAAACTGCTTGATCCAGACCGCCTCCTTGGAGGCTTCTGAAGCTGCAACATATTCCTCCTCCGTCATAGAATCCGCCACAGTCTTTTGTTTGGAACTTTTCCAGTCAACTGCGCCACCGTTCAATATGAAAACATAGCCTGATTGAGATATGAAGTCATCTGGGTCAGTCATGAAGCCTGCATCAGTGTAACCACTTACAATGAGCTCTTCATCACCTCTGTACACAAGGAGTAAATCCTTGGTCCTTCTGAGGTACTTAAGAATATTTTTGACTACGGCCCAGTGTTCCAATCCTGGATCACTTTGGCACCTGCTGCTAACACTTAGCGCATAGGAAACATCTGGTCTTGTACATAACATGGCATACATAATTGAACCAACTGCGAAAGCATATGGAACATCATTCATTTGTACTCGCTCATCGAGAGTTCGAGGACACTGATTCTTGCAGAGTACTATGCCAGGTGACACGGGGAGTAGGCCTTTCTTGGAGTTCTCCATGTTGAACCTTTTCAACACCTTGTCAATGTACATGCTTTGGCTAAGCGCTATCAGGTGTCTGGATCTATCTCTATAGATTTTGATGCCCAATATGTATGCCGCTTAGCCCAATTCTTTCATTGAAAAACTCTTCTTCAATGAGTCTTTTATTTCACTAAGGAAATTCACGTCATTTCCAATCAACAATATGTCATCCACATATAGGATTAGAAATGCTTTTGCGCTCCCACTAAACTTCTTGTGAACACAAGATTCTTTATCATTCCTGATGAAGCCAAACTCTTTGACTACTTCATCAAAATGAATGTTCCAGCTCCTTGATGCTTGCTTCATACCATAGATGGCCTTCTGAAGCTTGCATACCTTTCCAGCATCCTTAGGATCAACAAAACCTTTAGGTTGTATGATGTATACATCCTTATTGAGATTTCCATTCTGGAAAGCCGTTTTGACATCCATCTGCCATATTTCATAATCAAAATAAGCAGCAATTGCTAGTAGTATCTGTACAGACTTAAGCATAGTTATGGGCAAGAAAGTCTCATCGCAGTCCTCTCCCAGAACTTGCGTGGAACCCTTCCGCGACTAGTCTAGCTTTATGGATAGTAATGTTACCATCCGCATCTGTCTTTCTTTCAAAAATCCATTTATAACCAACAGGTTTTACGCCTTCTGGAAGTTCTACCAAGTTCCAAACTTGGTTTTTGTACATGGATTCCATTTTGGATTTCATGGCTTTGTGCCATTCCCTTGAGCTGGGCCCCGCCATCACTTCCTTGTAGTGTGCAGGTTCATCATCTTCAAGGATAAAGATTTCGTTGTGAAACCACGCAGGTGGCTGGATAGCCCTACCTGATCTGTGCGGTTCAGTTACAAACTTGTCAGAAGTTTCCGCATCACATGCGACAACTTCTGGCTCGGTTGTAGGGATAATTTGCGGAATTACTTCTGGTTCCTTAGCCATATCAACAGTTGGCAAAGATTCACTAATCTCATTAAGTTCTACTGTCCTCCCACTTAATTCTTTAGCGAGAAATTCCTTCTCGAGAAAGTGTCCAACTTTTGCGACAAACACTTTGCCCTCGGACTGGTGGTAGAAAGAATACCCAACAGTGTTATTGGGATAACCTACAAAGTAACATTTGTCTGATCTGGGATCGAGTTTGCTTGGCTGTAAACGCTTTACATATGCCTCACAAGCCCAAATTTTGAGATGCGACACACTAGGTTTCTTCCCATGCCACATCTCATGTGGTGTCGTCTCAACGGACTTAGACGGTGCTCTATTTAATGTATAAGTGGTAGTTTCTAGTGCGTGACCCTAAAAAGATATCGACAGTTCTGTAAGAGACATCGTCGACCTTACCATGTCTAACAAGGTTCAGTTACGTCGCTTGGACACTCCATTTCACTGTGGAGTTTCGGGTGGCGTAAGCTGTGAAACAATTCCACGGTCACTCAGATGTTGGCTAAACTCATGACTAAGATGTTCGCCCCCGTGATCTGATTGCAAAAACTTAATCCTTTTGTTACGATGATTTTCTACCTCATTCTGAAATTCTTTGAACTTTTCAAAGGTTTCCGACTTATGCTTCATCAAGTAGATATATCCATACATACTTAAATCGTCAGTAAAACTCACGAAGTAGAAATAGCCACCACGTGCGATCGTGCTCATTGGACCACATACATCACTATGTATTATTTCCAACAATTCACTCACCCATTCAGGATGACCTGTGAACGGCATCTTGGTCATTTTACCCATCAAACAAGCCTCACATGTGTCAAATGATTCAAAATCAAAAGATGGTAGAACTCCATCTTTATGGAGTCTTTTCATGCGTTTCTTTTCGATGTGGCCAAGACAACAATGACACAAGTAAGTGGTGGTGGTATCAGCCTTCTTAAGGCGTTTAGCATTTACGTTAAAGACATCATTTCCACATTCAAGATTCAGTATGAAAAGGCCCCCAAAAATGGGTGCAAATCCATAAAACATATCCTTCTAATAAAGTGAACAACCATTGTTCTCAGACTTGTAGGAATACCCATCATGCACAAAACATGATCTAGAGATAATGTTTCTACACAATGCCGGAACAAA
The DNA here is from genome assembly GCA_011799875.1 of Thinopyrum elongatum. Classification (NCBI taxonomy): domain Eukaryota; kingdom Viridiplantae; phylum Streptophyta; class Magnoliopsida; order Poales; family Poaceae; genus Thinopyrum; species Thinopyrum elongatum. The sequence goes on from CM022303.1 coordinate 71,788,672, forward strand.
ATAACAGTTATTTAGTTCTAAGATAAATCCTGAAGGGAGACATAGAGGCATAATGCTGACGGCTTGAGCGATGATTCCAGCACCGTTCCCGACGTGCATCACGACTTCAATATTTGCCAGCTTGCAGACCATCTGAAGTCCCTGTATCATGTTGCAAATGTGAGCAACCGATCCGGTATCAAATACCCAAGACTTAGAATTTTCGCTAGCAAGCAAAACGTCAATGACATTAACATGTATAATAGTTATACCTTTCTTCTTATCTGCCAGGTACTTCTTGCAGTTCCTCTTCCAGTGTCCGGTGCCCTTGCAGTAGAAGCACTCAGTTTCAGTCTTGGCTCCGCCCTTAGAGTTGCTATGGGAGCCGGTCTTACCAGTGACCGGCGCCCTTGCCCTTCTTGGACTTGCCTTTATTTTTGAAACTGGCAATTTTATTCACAAGCAACACTTGCTTGCGATTTTTCCGCAGTTTTCAGCATAGCGAGCACCTCATTTGGTGTCTTCTCCATCCCATTCATGTTGTAGTTCATGATAAAATCGTCGTAAGACGGGGGGAGTGAAGCAAGCAACTTGTCCATCATATGGGCTGGTGGAATTGGAAATTCTAGGGTTTTAAGCCTTTCAGCGTAGCCAATCATATTGACCACGTGCTTGCCAACTGAACTTCCCTCAGCCATCTTGCACTCCATCATGATCTTCGTTATATCATAACATTCAGACCGTGCATTTTGCTTGTACAGAGCATCCAACTCTCGGATCATATCTTCGGTGTTATGGAATTCAAAACGTTTTTGAAGCTCTGGACTCATGCAAGCTAGCATGAGGCACTGCACTAAGTTGCAGTCATCATCTTTAGTGGCCCAAACATTTTGTTTATCTTCCGGGGCAGTTGCCGCCGGTTTAGCTGGAAGAGTCGTGTCAAGCACATACACTTTCTTAGCACTCTTGTGGACAATCCTCAGGGTACGGACCCAGTCTGCATAGTTGTTTCCATTTGCAGCTAACTTCTCTCTCTCTAACATTGGGCCTAAGCTGAACGGTGCGTGCGAGCCATGTGATCTACAACGGTAAACACAAGTTTCACTTAGACTTTGTTCATGATTAATTTGCACTGAGAATTAAACAAGTTAATTCTAAGGTGCGCTCCCACTCAAATCAATATCTCTCATAATTGATTGTGAGTGATTCAAGACCCATATTTCAATTCAACACCAAGGATGTATCCACCTCAAGTGACAAGGATTTCAATTGGTAGGCCAACTTGCCAATCACATCTCTATGTGACTCTTGTTTATCTTTCGATGGGCGTGTTCCAAGCTCAGAACGATCCTCCGGAACATCAAGACAACCAAGTGTTCTCGCTGCGAGGTCTCAACTCACCCGCCTCACACTTCTCTAATCGTTCATACCCACGTATCCATGTGATACCCCGAAGAGATAGGTGACGTGATGATGCTACACTTGGGAGAACACTAACTACTTGATATTTTAAGTGAGAGATCACCCTAATAAAATGCGACTACCGTGCAATCGAAAGGGTGCATCATAAGGGATAAACATCTCAGGCAATTCATAATAGCATGATATGGTACAGCCCTTTCTGACGGAGAAGTCTTTAATTTCTTCGTCTTCGGCATTTGCGTCGGTGTTCACCTTCGCGAAGATTGCCACCACCTTGTCAATGCACCAGATAATATTGCTATCTCTATAGCTAATGAATTTAGTGCATTACATAAGGTTGACACACAGGTCATTAAAGTGACAATCATATGGCTCCAGCCATCCTGCTAAATCATGACACGCAGGTCATGTTAATTAATTTTACATCATATAGTCATCTCATACATAATCAAATTAATATGAGAACTGCTATACCACGTCACATGCCATCCTGCAAAACCAAGTTAGATGCCTCTAATCGGTTTATGCAAAATTTTATTTTACCTGGCTTCTAAGGTTTTTACTTAAACCGCAGCTACCAACGTTTATCATCAAGTATGATTATTCAAGTTGCTAGATTAACTTTGCGGGGCGTATGAAACACGAGATAATAAAATCTCAAGCCCCATACGGAACTTCGTCATACGCAAGAAACCTGTGCAGATCATATCTGCATTGCCCTTTAGTCTGCGAAACATCCATCTTTCTTGACTATGGTGGAACCCAAAGAATTGAAGCACTTCATTGATCTGTCAACCAGCATACTCAGGAGCAGCATTGAAGGATCGCGGATTGCCAGAACTTTGTCACAAAAGTTCCATCATGCCATTAAGATCAGGACTACGCAAATTCAAGAGAAGCAACAGGAACATCGGGCAATAGATTTCATCTGCTACCCGCATAAATAATTTTCAGCAATAGATCTCATCTACTACAAAATTATACTATGCAATACCCATACATCTCTATGTATTCTAGATCGAAACCTGCATCTACGCATAGCACGGCTAATGATGCCACTGATGGGGAACGCAACAGAAAACAAAAAAAATCGGTACTGTGAGCACGCCCAGGATCACTATGGAGATGCATACAAGGTTTTGATCTGATCATTACCGACTCGTAGTGCAGGAGAAGTAGAGTCGATGAAGATCGGCGGTGCAGGTCCCCGCAACTAGGATTTACAACCTCTAAACCGCGAGGATGTACTCCCTCATCTGCTCCTTGGACAGTCCCTCGGACAACCCTTCGGGAGGCGGCCGGACAGTCCCTCGGACGGTGTCACGGACAACCCTTCGGGAGGCACTCTCAGAATCTCGGACGGTCACTCAGACAGCCATTCGGGAGGCACTCTCGAACTAAGATCGAGACTATGACCTCTCTACCAGGTTGCACACATACGGTGTCAGCTATCCGGCAGGGCTTCGCCGTCCAGAACTAGTTCCCACCGGAACCCAGACAGCCTTTTGGCTATACGAAACTATTTCGTGTGAGGGAGAGAAGAAAGCCAGATCATGCATGGCATTTGTATGAGAGAAAGGAGTGAGTGTGCAGAGCCCCTCTCCACCTCTATTTATAGGAAAACCAAGGGGTAGGGTGGCACTTGAAAAACCCAAACTGCCCATGCTATATGTCACACATAAAGGGCAAAATGGGGAGGCAAGTGGAGCTCCATGGAGGAGCTCCACCATGGCCGGCCACCCTTGTGGGTCCCCCCAAAAGGGGATCCAATCCATCCATGTCATCCGTCCTAGATATTTTGTGGAAAGTCAACAAAGGTGGCTATCCAAAAAAGTAACCATAAATGCGATTTCACTATTCAAGAAAATATTTTTTCCGCGACCGTTAAATCCGAAAATATTTCTATAGGCCCAGAACATTTTCAGTACCCACTAAAATAATTCTGGACGCATTCCAAAACATTTCTGGATCAATGATTTTCATCAGCGAAAAGCAACCAAGGCGTTTCCGGCAGCTCCGGAACATTTTCGGTTTTTTCTTCTCTGGAAAAATTCCAGAAGTTCCCAGAACAATTCTTGCACCCTCCAAAAGTTCCTGGCATGTGCCTAGACCTTTTTGGCTCAATGGTTTACTCCGAAACAACTTTTCGGTTTCACCGAAACTTTTCCTGTGTTATCTCCGAAACTTTTCCGTTGTCTCCAAAACTTTTCCGGTGACTTTCTCTCAGGCTCCGTGTCTAGTATTCAGTAGATAGATGACCCTTAAGCATGTGACCCTGTAGGTTTGGTGAAGTATAGACATGAACGGAACACTTTCCGATCAATGATCAATAGCGGAACCGTGGACATCCATATTGATCCCTATACTCACACGAATGAATATTCGAGTGAACCTGTAGTTGCCGTGTGCATTTCCTGTTGCTTCGCAATACATTACAAACACCCGAGGTGAGACTTAATGGCATCCCCGTGAATCAACAACTTGTCCACTATGCCAGTTACCTCGTTACCGGTTTTGTTCTCTTTTCTCGTTTCCGCGTTCCGGCATCACTATGATCAAATCACATTGTGTCTGGCCAGACGATGATGGATACCGTAACACCGAGAGGGCCCTAAAAATATCTCTCCATCGTCGGAGGAGCAAATTCCAATATCGAGTTATCTAGTTTCTTGTCATACTTTTCCGTGAACCCGTAAGCCGCCGTAATAGCCACCCTGTAACAGATGATGTTTAACGAACCCCAAAGTTCATGAAGCAAGCACGAAGGAACTTGATACTCTCATGGTCTAAGGAATTATGCAAATGTTAACTCTCTATGTGTTATTAACCATTTACTTGTGACGAAAGTATCTCATAGCATAGCATCAATTCGGGTCGATTCAACACAAGTGTTCTTCTAACATTGTGCCCTCAAAGTTGCCGGCATAGTCATGCCCATGATCAGGAAAATAGGACCATCATGCAATCACTTGAGCTAGTCTTAGAGGCATGACTAGGAATGCATTTCACCATTTAATATACCACACGTGCAAATGAGTTTCCCTCCGAGCCTCGTTGTTATTGTAGACTCGAGAATCATTGCAGTTATAGCATGGAACATAAACATTCATTACAAACTTGGAGATACAAAATAACTATTATTATTGCCTCTAGGGCATATCTCCTACACTGCATACAGCTCAAACTTCTCAGTCACCCATCAAAATGTGGGTGGTTAAGAAGAACTAATTCTTCTGCAGGACTATGTCTTCGGTAGCATGGAATGGGTCATGGGCAGTGGCTGCACTAATCATATGACTGGAGACAAAAGTTTGTTTGCCGATCCTAATTTGACTACTTCCTCACAGAAGTATATCACTTTTGGTGACTCCAACAAAGGAAAGGTAATTGGGTTAGGTAAAGTTGCTATCTCCAAGGATAAGAACATTGAGAATGTTATGCTTGTTAAATCTTTTGGATTCAATCTCATGTCCATTTCCAAGCTATGTGATTGAGGCATGATGGTATTATTCTCTAGAACAAAATGCATTGTATTCGTGGAATCTGATAACACCTTTGTCATTGAGGGTAAAAGAAAAGGTTATTTATATATTGTGGATTTCTCTAAGGGTCCCTTAGTGGCCACATGTTTGCTTGCAAAAGCTATAGAGGGTTGGCTGTGACACGGAAGACTTGGCCATGCAGGTATGAGAAACTTGCAGGCACTGGTGAAGAAAAAGCACATCGTGGGAATTGCTGAGGTAAAATTTGATAAAGATCGCCTCTATGGTGCTTATGAGGCTGGGAAGCTTGCGAAAGAAACATCATTCCATGAAGACAATTGTGATGCCCCCGGCCCAATCGTGCACTAATCATACATGCAAATGCACACGATCAAGCCTAAGGACTCACGAGAAGATATCACAACACAACTCTAAAACATAAATAAAGTCATACAAGCTTTATATTACAAGCCAGGGGCCACGAGGGCTCGAATACATAAGCTTGCGTACAAGCGTCAGCGGAAGCATCAGATATCTGAGTACAGATATAAAAGCAAGCACAGAAAGGCCTTTAGAAAGGCGGGGCAAAGTAAAACACTATGATCGAAAGGCGTAGGCCTCCTGCCTGGGACCCTCTGAACCTACTCCTGGTCGTCAGTCAACTCGTAGCAGAATCCATCCTCTGGGTAATAGTAGTAGTCGATCGACGGGGCATCTGTCTCAGGGACTCCGTCATCTTGGTCACGTCAAACTGATATGGGGAGAAAAGGAAAACAAAGCAACCGTGAGTACTCAGAAGTACTCAGCAAGCAAGGATCTACACTACATATGCAACATTTTCAAAGGGAAGGCTGTATATGTGGACTGGGCTATAGAAATGCCAGAATAGAGAGAAGGCCTAGTCCTATCGAAGACTAGCATCTTCAGCGGTCTTGCAGCAGTAGAAGAGAGTAGAACAGATCAATATAAAGTAGCAGTAGTAATAAGTCTCAACCTCACCCAGAGATCCTTTCTCGACTCCCTGCGAGAAAGCAATCCCAGAGCCATACAGTCATCAACCTCGTCCTGAGATCCCTTCTCGACTCCCTGCGAGAAGCAATCCCAGAGCCATAGTATCCAAGTATCCAGTTTAAAAATTGTATCAATCAGGATACAACTCCGAGTGTCCTTTACTGTAGGACCGGCTATCGATAGAAATGTTCTTCCCTGCAGGGGTGCACCAACTTACCCAACACGGTCGATTAACTCCGGCCGGACACACTTTCCTGGGTCATGCCCGGCCTCGGCCAAACGACACACCGCAGCCCTACCTAAAGCTCAGCAGAGAGGTCCCCGCTGGTCTACATCCTAAGCGCTCAGGGGTCTTGGGCCATCGCCCTGTGCACTCCGGGTCGTTGCGAGCAGGGTAAAGCCAGGCACCCGGAGGGCGCCGGTCCGTCCCGGCCGCAAGGCTGAACTAGACGTCTGACAGAGCTTTCGGCTGATGCTACGATGCAGAACGCCCATACTATGACCACGTGACGGTTAGTGCTATCAGGCCAGAGACCTGCTCGGATCAAATATCCAAATCGTTAATGGACTAGGGCTTGCAGTAACGAGCAGAGACTCACGAAAGATGTGACCCCGTCGCCCCGTCTCGAGGACTTGCTGCAAGGGTTAAGACTGCCCGGCCGCGCCTCATATTCACCACTCGGGCACCCGTCTTCACAACACTCGCCTCTCAGGCACACACGGGTACCCCTCAGGGTCGACCCGCCTATCCAAGTAACAGTGTAATGTCCAAGTATCCGTGTGTCCATAACATCAGGGGAATCCGAGGTATCACCCTCGTTGGATTCCTACTCGATGTGTCTGTTAAGGTGAACTCGGAGGATTCACCCTCGATGGGTTCACACTTGAGGTGTTGTACGACAGCGTCGTTACCGGAAGTGGTGAAGGAGGAATCACCCTCGATGACCACGACCGAATAGCTATTCTACAAAGTTAACATCAGGGAGCTACAAGAGGTTTCACCCTCGGCACTCGATAGTAACGCTGTAGTGTCGTTACAACTAGGGGGGTGATGTGCGGTGTCGGGGCCTGGTCTTCAATCCCGTTGATCGGGTCTTCTGAAGATCCAGCACGGCAGTCGGGATAAGTGGGGTCACTGATAGGTCTCTACCCAGCCTATCCTAAACAGTTTAGGGTATGCAGGTAATTATCAACAGCAGGTTACAATAAACAGGCTATGCATCAGAATAGGTAAAGCAGCAGCAGCAGCAATTCTAATGCAAGCATGAGAAATAGAATGGGCGATAGCGGGATGATCAAAGGGGGGCTTGCCTGGTTGCTCGGCGGCAAGGGCAAGTTCGTCAACGGTGGCTTCGGTCTCCGGAGCTGTGTCGGTCTCGGGGACGACGTCGAGGTCGGGGGCTATCGAGAGAGAAGAGGGGGAGGAAACAGTATAAATATAGAGCAAACATGAGCAACACAAAGTACGACATGACAATATGCAGTGCCGGGTGTGTTCTACGTGTGGTTGCACGTTACCGAGAAAGGAGGAATCCATCCGGGAATGTTTTCCCGGTTCCGGACATTTGTCAGACAGATGACCGGAGGGGAACGGTTCCATCTTCGGATAGTTAGTGACATGTGACGGACGAACGGACCGCGTGTTCGGATTCGTCTCGTCGTTCTGAGCAACTTTCATGTACAAAGTTTTTCGATCTGAGTTACGGATTATTTTATATGATTTTCTAAAGTTTTTATTAATTTCTGGAATTTATTTAATTTATTAAATCAACATTATCCGAAACAGTGTTTGCTGACGTCAGCATGACATCAGCATGACGTCAGGACCAGTGGGTCCCACATGTCATTCTCACATTAGGCTAATTAGGGTTTGATTATGCTAATTACAGTTTAATTAGACTAATTAATTAATTAGATTAATTTAAACAGGATTAATTAAATTAATTAATTCACTAATTAATTACCTAATTAATTATTAATTCTATTAATTTCTATTTTCATTATTTTAAACGTCGTGGGCAGTGGGGCCCCTGTGTCATAGACACATGGGGCGGGGCCCAATAGTCAGAGGCCCATGCGGCCACAGCGGGCGCGGGCGTCGGGTGCAGGCGAGCGCCCGAACGGGCGCGTGCCCGAGGGGTGCTGGGCACGCACGGCGCACGCTGGCGCCGGCGGCCAGGGCCCGGGGAGGAGGCGATGCGCGCGGGGTGGCTCGCCGCGGAGGCAGAGCGCGGCGCAGTTAGCGGATCCGGGCGGCGCATCGGGAGGGAAGGCGGAGCAGCGGGCAGCGGACGATGTGCGGACGCGCGCGGGGCCACGCGAGCGCGTGCTCGGGCGCGGGGTGGCACCAGCGAGCGCGGACGAGCGCGTGCGTGCGTGCGTGGTGGACGGGCAACGGGCGCACGGCGCGAATGGCGCAAGGCTGACGCGGTGGTGGAGGCACGGGGGGGGGGGGGGGGGGGGGAGGGGAGGCGCGGCGCGCGGCCGGTCGGTGGTCGAAGGACAGAGAGGGGGGCGAAGGGTGCGGGGTCTCACCCCGTGGCAGGGGATCAGGCGGCGAGGCGCGAGGGAGCCGATCGGGGAGGAGGCGAGGACGACGGTGATGCGGATGGGGCGGCGACGGGTGGGCGGCGAGGCGACAACGCGACGGGGGGGCCCAGGGCGCGTGTGGGCTCGAGGAGAAAAGTGGATGAGGGGAAGAGTGAGGGGTAGCTAGGGTTTTCGGTGTGGTGGGGGGGATAGGGGGGAGTAGGTGGGCGGTGGTGGTAGCGGGCCATGGAGTTGGTCCGAGGGGGGGGGGGATTTTTTTTTATCCGCTGTGGTTTTTGCATCTTTGGTTAACGTACCATCATCCTCTTTTTTTGTTTCTCTTGTTTGTTCTTCCCTTGTAAGTCTGACTACACGGACCTCCCCATCCACCCATCTCCACGCTCGACTAATCTCTATCTGCGCACCTCACCAGACATATTCCTACCCACCGCTTATGCTCTTTGTATCCCCCTCGTGTGCTCGTTACGTACTTTTCCATTGATTGATGTAGCATTACCTCACTTTATCCTCTGGATTTTGCTCACATGCGCTTCCGCAGTTCCGACACATCCTCTAACACTTCATTGCCTCTTATCCTGGCCACGTACTGTCCACTGATTGAGTTGGTTGTTTCTCTCTCCACCTCAATACTGGTCCGTGTCCTTGGTCTCTCCCTGTCCCTTATCTTACCTGTTCTTAGCCTTTCTTCTCTGTTCGGCTGTGCTCGTACCCCCGGTAACCTTCTCTTCCCGCTCCGTGTTCACCTTCCACACCCCGATGCCCCCTAAGATAGCTGCGTGCTTTTCGTCATCTGTGTTTTGGTTATCTGTTGAATTTAGTGTGCTTTTGCCTGGGGCCGTTTTTTTGTTCGTTTTTTCACATGCTTTTTGATTTGGTCTGGAATTCATTGTCAACTCCTCTATTCTCTTTGTCTCAAATACTTTTTCACTGTTTTTTTTTTTTTTGTCATTTTTTTTTGTTGTAGTTTTATTTCTCTTTTTCTTTTTATTTATTCTTTTCTCTGTTTTGCAAATAGTTAGGCATCCAAATCAGTTTTGTAAAATATGAGAGCTGGCCCACAAATCACAACACATTATATCCTACCACCAAAAACTATATTGGGCAAAACATAATTTCATAATTGGTTTAGAATAATTAAAAGGTTATTAAATATTACTTTCGGCCGCTGTTTGTGGATGTTCGAGCCACTTACCCAACTCCAATGATGTTGGTTTCAATTTTAGAATTGTCTCTGATTTATTTGCTATTTAATGAACAATTTAGTTTCTATGTTGGACAACTTTTATTTTCCACTTTCATTTAAATTTGGATTTGACTTAGGAGTTGAAATGCAATATGATGCTAATGATGATCATGCACTGTTAATCATGCTGACTTGGCATTATGGAAATGGGATTACTGTGGCTAACCACTGGGGGTGTTACAAATCTCCTCCACTAACAAGAATTCTCGTCCCGAGAATTAAGAGGTAGAAGGAAAAGTTCGGGGTATTCCGCACGGAGATTATCCTCGCGTTCCCAAGTGGCTTCATCTTCAGTATGATTTGACCACTGCACTTTGAGGAACTTGGTAACCTTCTGATGGGTCCGACGTTCAACTTCATCGAGAATGCGGATCGGATGCTCCTTATAAGATAGGTCATCTTGCAATTCGAGCACCTCGTGATCCACTGCTCGGTGCGGAGATTCCTTGAAGCATTGACGAAGTTGCGACACATGGAAGACGTCGTGGATATGAGAGAATTGCGGTGGCAACTCCAATTTATATGCCACCTAACCACGTCTAGCAATAATGCGGAAAGGACAAATGTAGCGTGGAGCTAGCTTGCCCTTGATTCCAAAACGGTGAGTGCCCTTCATAGGAGTGACACGAAGATAAGCTTGATCACCAGGTTGATAAGTCAAACCCCATCGTTTGCGATCATAGTTGCTCTTCTAGCGGTCCTGAGCCACCTTGAGATTTTCACGGACGATACGAACTTGTTGTTCGGCGTGTTGAATAATATCCGGACCCACGAGCGGTCGTTCCCCAGTTTCTGACCAATTCAGAGGGGTTCGACACTTACGTCCATATAGAACTTCAAAGGGGGCCATTTTCAAGCTGGCTTGATAGCTGTTGTTATAAGAGAAGTCTGCATACGGGAGAGATTCTTCCCACTTCTTGCCGAAAGAAATAACACAAGCCCGAAGCATGTCTTCAAGCACTTGATTGACTCGTTCGACTTGGCCTTGGGATTGGGGGTGATAAGCTGAACTCCAGGTAATATGAGTTCCCATAGCTGTTTGGAAACTTTCCCAGAATTTGGAAGTGAAAAGACCGCCACGGTCCGAACTAATCTCCTTCGGAATACCGTGGAGTGAAACAATTCTGGAGATATACAACTCTGCTAACTGACTAGCAGTGATCGTCTCCTTGACAGGCAGAAAGTGTGCAACTTTAGAAAGTTGGTCGACGACGACAAGAATAGCATCGTGACCCTTCTGTGACCTGGGAAGTCCTGTAACGAAATCCATCTGAACCTTATCCCATTTCCATAGAGGAATATGAAGTGGTTGCAGAATTCCAGCTGGTTTCTGATGTTCTGCTTTAACGCGACGACACACATCACATTCAGCAACATAACGAGCAATGTCCTGCTTCATTCTAGACCACCAGTACCTTTGACGGAGATCACGATACATCTTGGTGCTACCCGGATGAATAGACAGCGGGGTATCATGTGCCTCCTTCATGACTTTGTCAGTCATGAGTTCAAAGCGAGGTACCACAATGCGGTTTATGAAATACAAGGTTCCATCTTCAGACAGCGAGAAATCCCTGTACTTTACAAGGTGAAGGTCTTTCTTCATCAAATCAATTTCAGCATCTTTAGCTTGCGCATTCTTAACGGCTTTCTCAAGATCTGGTTGTATCACAAGGTTATTCAGAGAACCCTGTGGAACAATACACAGATTCAGCTTGCGCAGTTCTTCAAAAAGACGAGGTTGAGCTCGCCTAACCATGAGGTTGTCGCAATAGGACTTGCGGCTTAAGGCATCAGCCATCACGTTAGCCTTGCCAGGGGTATAGGAAATACCCAAATCATAGTCCGCAATGGCCTCCATCCATCTTTGCTGACGGAGGTTTAGAGATGGCTGAGTGAACAAGTACTTCAGACTTTTATGATCCGTGTAGATCTCGCAACGATTACCAAGAAGGTAATGTCACCACAACTGCAGTGCATAGATCACAACAGCTAGTTCTAGATCATGTACCGGATAATTCTCTTCATGTGGGCGCAACTGACGAGAGCCATAAGCAATCACTTTACGCTCTTGCATTAGGACACAACCTAATCCTTCACGGGATGCGTCACAATAAATCACAAAGTCTTTGCGGGTATCTGGAGGAGAAAGTACTGGGGCAGATGTTAGCTTGTCTTTGAGTGCTTGAAAACTTTCCTGACATTTTTCTGTCCATTCGAACTTAACGCCTTTGTGAAGCAGATCAGTCAGGGGCTTAGCAATCTTAGAAAAATTCTCGACAAAACGGCGGCAATAACTTGCAAGGCCGAGAAAACTTCTGACTTGCTTGACATTCTTCGGAGGAGTCCAGTCAAGAATAGCCTGAACTCGTTCTGGGTTAACGGCGATGCCATCTTTGGAAATCACATGACCAAGGTAAGTTACTTTAGAAAGCCAGAATTCACATTTGGAGTATTTGGCATACAACTGGTGTTCTCGGAGCCTTTCCAGTACAAGACGGAGGTGTTCGGCATGTTCTTCCTTATTCTTCGAATAAACCAGAATATCATCTAAATAAACCACGACGAACTTGTCGAGTTAATCCATGAAGATGTAATTCATCAGACGAGAGAATGTGGCTGGAGCATTTGTTAAGCCGAAGGACATGACCGTGTACTCGTAGGAGCCATAGCGAGTAACAAATGCAGTCTTGGGAATATCCTCTTCACGAACACGGATCTGATGGTAACCCAATCTCAAATCAAGCTTAGAGAATACTGAGGAACCGGCAAGTTGATCATACAAATTGTTGATTCTGGGAAGCGGATACTTGTTCTGAATTGTTGCTTGGTTGATTGGTCGATAATCTTGAACCAACCGATTAGTTCCATCCTTCTTCTTAACGAAGAGTGAAGGTGCTCCCCAAGCAGAGGAACTGGGGCGGATGAAACCTTTCTTAAGTGACGTGTCGATTTCCTCCTTAAGTTCAAGAAGATGATGCGGAGGCATCTTATAAGGACGCTTCGCAATAGGAGTTGTGCCAGGCTTCAAGTCGATGACGAACTCAACAGCTCTAGCAGGGGGTATTCCTGGAAGTTCTTCTGGAAATACATCTTGAAAATCATGAACAACTGGAATGTTCTCGATGCCTTCAAGAGGTGAAGCATTCAATGCATTCAGAACATATATCTGGCTCTCAGCATCTTGAGCTATTCGGGCAGAGTAATTGATCACCTGACCAGAAGGGTGTGTGAGCTGGACTGTCTTAGTAGCACAGTCAATCAAAGCATTATGGGTTGTCAACCAATCCATACCGAGAATGATGTCTATGTCGGAAGGTCCAAGAGCAATAAGGGAAGCAGAGAACATCAACCCTTCAATTCTGATCTGATTGTTGTGACTTACCATTTTGGTTTGCCACCGGGAACGGGGAGTGATGATTTCTAAAGGAGTGGGTAATGAGCTCATAGCTAACCCATGCAATTGTGCAAATTGCTGGGACACAAAGGAATGTGATGCCCCGGAATCAAAGAGAACAGAGGCTGCAACTGAATTAACTGACAGAGTTCCCATCACAATTTTAGGTGACTCACGAGCTTCTCCCATATTGACATGAGTGACCTGGCCACGACCCATAGTAGGCAGCCTGGCCTTACGACTTCTGGAATGATGGGTTTGATGGCCCTTCGTACGACCATCAGGAGGACGTGGTGCAGCCTGAGGTGTAGCCATGGCATTGGACTGTCCACCCTGAATCGTTAGCTGTCTCGGCGGCGAAGGCAGACGAGGTGCAACATATGACGGCCTTGGTGTTGGAGCAGGTCGGTGGTAAACATTGTGGGGAATCCAGACTCGATGCTTCTGAATAGGCTGACCCGAGGATGAGCCAGCTTCATGAGTGCGCTTGAGTGACTCCTGGTACTCAGTCAGAGCTGTTTCAACTTGGAAAGATTTGCTGACAAGCGTTGCGAAGTCTGTGAAATCATGGACAGCAAGTGCAAGTTTTATATCGGTACGCAGTCCTTCACGGAATTTCTCCTGCTTGCGAGTGTCAGTGTCGACGTCATCCGCAGCATAGCGGGATAATTCAAGGAATTTCCTCTGATATTCATCCACAGTCATGGTGCCCTGTGAGAGTTTGCAGAACTCCTGCTTCTTCTGGTCCATCAGACCTTGAGGAATGTACCGTGCACAAAAAGCTGACTGAAATTCCTGCCAAGTGGTTACAGTCTCTGTAGGCAACATAGCCTTGTGGCTTTCCCATCATTGAGCAGCTGGACCCTTCAGGTGGAATGTCGCAAAGATGACGTAACTGTCAGGAGCGACATTAGCTGATTCCATCTCAAACAGGATGTCACGAAGCTAATCATCAGCATCCATAGGATTGGTGGAGTTGCGAAAAGTGGACGGATTGAGGCGCACGAATTCTGACAGTGTTATTGGTGTAGGCTGTTGATGAGCATTCTGGTTTGGGAACTGAGCCAATATCCCGGTCATAACCTGACGGTTCAGTTCGAATTGCTGCATCATTGCGGCAATATAAGGTGGAGGAGGAGGATCGTCAGCCATCCTGCCAAATCAACAGGGGCAGTTTAGCAAGAAAAACTGCATGTGTATGGAATGATTCATGAAGTATCACGCACAACAGAAGGAAGTGCAATAGATAATTCAGCATATTCGCACCAGACATTCAAATCCGCACATAGCCTCGGTTAGTATCCGGCATTACGACAGTTGAAAAGGGAGGGCTAGACATCTAGGCGGCGCGCAGGCACGCGGTAGGGAAGTACACAACGAGACATAGCAAAGGCTACATCAACGTCGGAGAAAACTATTGGAGCGAGGAATCTGCAAGTGAAACACAGGGTGCCCTCGATAAGAGGATCCTGCAAGAAGAACCTGGTCCACAATCTTGGAGCAAGGGGGGATATTTCAGAACTCCGGGTGGATGTGATTACGAGAACCTAATGTTGGAGTTAGTAATTTTTTTAAACCCGAATAGACGAGAGGTCAGAGTCCTAGAGTATAGGTCGAGGAGTAAAAGATACTAATACCACCCAACTGGCGACGTGGGCCCGTAAGCCACACAGCCAAGTTAGTAAAACAGTTTTCGGTTACTAGACTCAACTTCGGCCAATGAGTTAGAAAGGGGGGGGGGGGGGTTCCTACAGTCAGTTGGCTCTGATACCAACTTGTGACGCCCCCAGCCCAATCGTGCACTAATCATACACACAAATGCACACGATCAAGCCTAAGGACTCACGGGAAGATATAACAACACAACTCTAAAACATAAATAAAGTCATACAAGCTTTATATTACAAGCCAGGGGCCACGAGGGCTCGAATACATAAGCTTGCATACAAGCGTCAGCGGAAGCATCAGATATCTGAGTACAGATATAAAAGAAAGCACAGAAAGGCCTTTAGAAAGGCGGGGCAAAGTAAAACACTACGATCGAAAGGCGTAGGCCTCCTGCCTGAGACCCTCCGAACCTACTCCTGGTCGTCAGTCAACTCGTAGCAGAATCCATCCTCTGGGTAGTAGTAGTAGTCGATCGACGGGGCATCTGTCTCAGGGACTCCGTCATCTTGGTCACGTCAAACTGATATGGGGAGAAAAGGAAAACAAAGCAACCGTGAGTACTCAGAAGTACTCAGCAAGCAAGGATCTACACTACATATGCAACCTTTTCAAAGGGAAGGCTGTATATGTGGACTGGGCTGTAGAAATGCCAGAATCGAGAGAAGGCCTAGTCCTATCGAAGACTAGCATCTTCAGCGGTCTTGCAGCAGTAGAAGAGAGTAGAACAGATCAATATAAAGTAGCAGTAGTAATAAGTCTCAACCTCACCCAGAGATCCTTTCTCGACTCCCTGCGAGAAAGCAATCCCAGAGCCATACAGTCATCAACCTCGTCCTGAGATCCCTTCTCGACTCCCTGCGAGAAGCAATCCCAGAGCCATAGTATCCAAGTATCCAGTTCTAAAATTATATCAATCAGGATACAACTCCGAGTGTCCTTTACCATAGGACCGGCTATCGATAGAAATGTTCTTCCCTGCAGGGGTGCACGAACTTACCCAACACGCTCGATTAACTCCGGCCGGACACACTTTCCTGGGTCATGCCCGGCCTCGGCCAAACGACACACCGCAACCCTACCTAAAGCTCAGCAGAGAGGTCCCCGCCGGTCTACATCCTAAGCGCTCAGGGGTCTTGGGCCATCGCCCTGTGCACTCCGGGTCATTGCGAGCAGGGTGAAGCCAGGCACCCGGAGGGCGCCGGTCTGTCCCGGCCGCAAGGCTGAACTAGACGTCTGATAGAGCTTTCGGCTGATGCTACGATGCAGAACGCCCATACTATGCCCACGTGATGGTTAGTGCCATCATGCCAGAGACCTGCTCGGATCAAATATCCAAATCGTTAATGGACTAGGGCTTGCGGTAACGAGCAGAGACTCACGAAAGATGTGACCCCGTCGCCCCGTCTCGAGGACTTGATGCAAGGGTTAAGAATGCCCGGCCGCGCCTCGTATTCACCACTCGGGCACCACACTGGCACCCGTCTTCACAACACTCGCCTCTCAGGCGCACGCGGGTACCCCTCAGGGTCGACCCGCCTATCCAAGTAACAGTGTAATGTCCAAGTATCCGTGTGTCCATAACATCAGGGGAATCCGAGGTATCACCCTCGTTGGATTCCTACTCGATGTGTCTGTCAAGGTGAACTCGGAGGATTCACCCTCGATGGGTTCACACTTGAGGTGTTGTACGACAGCGTCGTTACCGGAAGTGGTGAAGGAGGAATCACCCTCGATGACCACGACCGAATAGCTACTCTACAGAGTTAACATCAGGAGAGCTACAAGAGGTTTCACCCTCGGCACTCGATAGTAACGCTGCAGTGTCGTTACAACTAGGGGGGGGGTGATGTGCGGTGTGGGGGCCTGGTCTTCAATCCCGTTGATCGGGTCTTCTGACGATCCAGCGCGGCAGTCGGGATAAGTGGGGTCACTGATAGGTCTCTACCCAGCCTATACTAAACAGTTTAGGGTATGCAGGTAATTATCAACAGCAGGTTACAATAAACAGGCTATGCATCAGAATAGGTAAAGCAGCAGCAGCAGCAATTCTAATGCAAGCATGAGAAATAGAATGGGCGATAGCGGGATGATCAAAGGGGGGGCTTGCCTGGTTGCTCGGTGGCAAGGGCAAGGTCGTCAACGGTGGCTTCGGTCTCCGGAGCTGCGTCGGTCTCGGGCACGACGTCGAGGTCGGGGGCTATCGAGAGAGAAGAGGGGGAGGAAACAGTATAAATATAGAGCAAACATGAGCAACACAAAGTACGACTTGACAATATGCAGTGCCGGGTGTGTTCTACGTGTGGTTGCACGTTACCGAGAAAGGAGGAATCCATCCGGGAATGTTTTCCCGGTTCCGGACATTTGTCAGACAGATGACCGGAGGGGAACGGTTCCATGTTCGGATAGTTAGGGACATGTGACGGACGAACGGACCGCGTATTCGGATTCGTCTCGTCGTTCTGAGCAACTTTCATGTACAAAGTTTTTCGATCTGAGTTACGGATTATTTTATATGATTTTCTAGAGTTTTTATTAATTTCTGGAATTTATTTAATTTATTAAATCAACGTTATCCAAACAGTGTTTGCTGACGTCAGCATGACGTCAGGACCAGTGGGTCCCACATGTCATTCTCACATTAGGCTAATTAGGGTTTGATTATGCTAATTACAGTTTAATTAGACTAATTAATTAATTAGATTAATTTAAACAGGATTAATTAAATTAATTAATTCACTAATTAATTATTAATTCTATTAATTTCTATTTTCATTTTTTTTAAACGTCCTGGGCAGTGGGGCCCCTGTGTCATAGACACATGGGGCGGGGCCCAATAGTCAGAGGCCCATGCGGCCACAGCGGGCGCGGGCGTTGGGCGCAGGCGAGCGCCCGAACGGGCGCGTGCCCGAGGGGTGCTGGGCATGCACGGCGCACGTTGGCGCCAGCGGCCAGGGCCAGGGGAGGCGGCGATGCGCGCGGGGTGGCTCGCCGCGGAGGCAGAGCGCGGCGCAGTTAGCGGATCCGGGCGGCGCATCAGGAGGGAAGGCGGAGCAGCGGGCAGCGGACGACGTGCGGGCGCGCGCAAGGCCACGCGAGCGCGTGCTCGGGCGCGGGGTGGCACCAGCGAGCGCGGACGAGCGCGGTGGGGCGGTGCGCGTGCGTGCGTGCGCGGTGGACGGGCAACGGGCGCGCGGCGCGAACGGCGCAAGGCCGACACGGCGGTGGAGGCACGGGGGGGGGGTGGGAGGGATAGGCGCTGGCGCGCGGCCGGTCGGGGGTTGAAGGACAGAGAGGGGGGGCGAAGGGGTTCGGGGTCTCACCCCCGTGCCAGGGGATTAGGCGGCGAGGCGCGAGGGAGCCGGTCGGGGAGGAGGCGAGGACGACGGCGATGCGGATGGGGCAGCGACGGGCGGCGCCGGCGAGGCGAGACGACGACGGCGTCGGGCGCCCAGGGCGCGCGTCGGGCTCGAGGAGAAAAGGGGATCGAGGGGAAGAGTGAGGGGTAGCTAGGGTTTCGGTGTGGCTGGGGGGGATATGGGGGAGTAGGTGGGCCGGCCTAGGGGTCCAGCTGGGCCACGGCCCAGTTGGTCCGAGGGGGAGGGCTTTTCTTTTTATTTTAGTTTTATTTCTCTTTTTCTTTTTATTTATTCTTTTCTCTGTTTTGCAAATAGTTAGGCATCCAAATGAGTTTTGTAAAATATGAGAGCTAGCCCACAAATCACAGCACATTATATCCTACCACCAAAAACTATATTGGGCAAAACATAATTTCATAATTGGTTTAGAATAATTAAAAGGTTATTAAATATTACTTTCGGCCGCTGTTTGTGGATGTTCGAGCCACTTACCCAACTCCAATGATGTTGGTTTCAATTTTAGAATTGTCTCTGATTTATTTGCTATTTAATGAACAATTTAGTTTCTATGTTGGACAACTTTTATTTTCCACTTTCATTTAAATTTGGATTTGACTTAGGAGTTGAAATGCAATATGATGCTAATGATGATCATGCACTGTTAATCATGCTGACTTGGCATTATGGAAATGGGATTACTGTGGCTAACCATTGGGGGTGTTACAACAATCATGACTACTATAAGGCCTCTCGAGATACTTCACATGGATCTCTTTGGACCACAAAACTACTCGAGCTTTGGTGGTAATCACTATGGACTTGTAATTGTCAATGATTTTTCTTGATTGACCTGGGTTTTCTTTCTCGAGGATAAATCCAGGACACAAGAAACTTTCAAACGTTTCACCAAGAAGGCTTAGAATGAATATGAGGTCACCATCAAGCATGTGAGAAGTGATAATGGCACGGAGTTCATGAATACCAATATCGAGGACTTTCTCAATGAGAATGGCATCACTCATGAGTTCTCCGTAGCTTATAATCTGCAGCAAAATGGAGTTGTGGAGAGGAAGAATCAGATGCTCATTGAGATGGCGAGAACAATGCTCAGTGAGTACAAGACTCCAATTCGCATTTGGGCGGACGCCATCAACACCGCGTGCCATATCATCAACCGAGTTTATCTTCACAAATTCCTCAAGAAAACCTCATATGAGCTTATCACTGGTAACAAACCAAATGTTTCATATATAGAGCCTTTGGTGCACCATACTATATTCATGATATGAATCATAATTCTAAATTTGCACCTAAGGTACATGAGGGATTTCTTCTCAGTTATGGCTCAAATTCGCATACTTACCGGGTCTATAACTCTCACTTTGGGAAAGTTATGGAAACCGTAAATGTGTAGTTTGATGAATCAAACGGCTCTCAAAAAGAGCACCTACCAAATGTCCTAGATGAACCTCCTCTTGATGAAGTTATTCGATCCATGGCTATTTGGGAAGTCAGACCTGTTGAAGCAAATGCTTTGGAATCTTCCTCTGATGATGATTCTCCTCCGATGCGACCAAGAACTCATCAAGCTGCTGCTGAGGAGAGTGCTGATGCTGAGAACAATGCTAATGGTGAGAATAATGCTGAGCCCGAGACAAATGCGGACAATGAGAACAATGCGTAGCCCGAGGGAAATGAAAATCCTCCTTTACGTTGAGTGGCAAATTGAGTGGACGCCAACTTAATCCTCGATGATATAAATCAAGAAGGTACATCTACTCAATCTTGTACTCGATTAGCTAACTTCTATGGGCATTTGTCTTTTGTCTCAATCACAGAGCCATCCAAGTTTGATGAAGCAATGAAAGATCTGGATTGGATGCCAGCAATGCAAGAGGAATTACTTCAATTCGAGCGCAACAACGTGTGAACTTTGGTCAAGCGAGCAAATCCCAAGAAGCATAATGTCATCAACACCAAATGGATCTTCCGCAATAAACAAGATGAAAATGGTGTTGTGGTAAGAAATAAAGTTTGACTTGTGGCTCAAGGCTGCACACAAGTTGAAGGTATTAACTTTGGTGAGACCTATCCTCCTATTGCTGGTCTTGAGGCAATTTCCATTCTTCTCACATATGCTAATTTCAATGATATATTGCTATTTCAAATGGATGTGAAAAGTTCATTTATCAATGGTGAGATTGAGGAAGAAGTATATGTTAAGCAACCACCAGGTTTTGAGAATCCAAATTATCCTGACAGAGTTTACAGGTTGAACAAAGCTCTCTATGGGCTAAAGCAAGCTCCTCGAGCTTGGTATGACACATTGAAGGAATTCCTGAAGAAAAAGGGATTCAAACCTGGATCCAGTGATTCCACTCTATTCACACGCTCTTATAATGGTGATTTATTCGTGTGTCAAATTTATGTGGATAATATTATCTTTGGTTGCACTAACAACACATGCAGTACTGAGTTTGCGAGAATGATGTCTAAGAGATATCAAATGTGCATGATGGGCGAACTGAAATTCTTTCTCGAACTTCAAATTTGTCAACAGAAGAATGGGACATTTATCTTGCAGGAGAAGTATCTCAAGGACTGCTTGAAGAAATTCAAGATGCAAGATTGCAAAGGCGTCAAAACTCAAATGCTGACAAAGGTTCTTCTGGACGCTGATGAAAATGGTAACTCATTCGACCAAAAGTTATACCGCTCCATGATTGGTTCTCTACTCTACCTCTGTGCATCTTGGCTTGATATAATGTTGAGTGTTTGCATCTGTGCATGTTTTCAAGCTGCACCAAAAGAATCGCACCATCTTGCTGTCAAATGTATCCTTTGATATTTGGCGCACACCCCCACTTTGGGTTTATGTTACCCCAAAGGAGCACGGTTCGATCTTGTGGCATATTCAGATTCAGATTATGCTAGTGTCTGCATTGATAGGAAATCTACTTCGGGGACTTGTCATTTCCTTAGGAGATCTTTGGTGTGTTGGTCTTCGAAGAAGTAGAAATGTGTTTCTCTCTCAACTATGGAAGCCAAGTATATTGCTACTGGTGCATGTTTTTTGTAGTTATTGTTGATGAAGCAAACTCTCAAGGCCTATGACATCAAGGTCAAGAAGATTCCTTTCCTCTGTGACAATGAGAGTGTGATCAAATTGCTCACAATCCAGTGCAACATTCTCGGACGAAGCACATTGACATAAGACATCATTTTCTTAGAGATCAGGTTCTCCGAGAAGATATTGTCATCAGTCACGTCAAGACGTAGAATCAACTCGCTAATATTTTCACAAAGCCACTTGACGAGAAATGGTTCTGTGCGTTACAGTGTGAGCTAAATATCTTAGAATCATCGAATGTGTTGTGAAAGATTTGCACATGCGCTAACACTTAAACACTATTGAGGGAATTGATGCACAACACTCAAAGAAATAGTAATCTTCTCTCTGTCAAGAATTACTCTCTGAGTGTGAAAACATTGACGAGGAATTTGACTCACAGAACTCTAGGATAAATTGTATGAAGTTCTAGGTCTTTTAATTCCTATACGGTGGGTAACGCCGCCACCCCTAAGTGTGTTCTTTCTCGCTGATTTTATCTGCCTTAGCTTAGATTTGGTTTTAGTCCTCTATTGCAATTCACTCATAGTTATTTCTCTCGATTTGATTTTCTCTCTGAGTGAATGTGCTTTAGAACCTTCTCTCTATTCTTTCTCATCCAATCTATTCTATCTCTCATGAATGTGCTATTGAAACTTATCACAATTCTCTTCGGCGTCCTTGGCTGCGAGATATTTGTGAAAATGAGAAAATTCTGATTTGGCAAAAGGCCTCGAAAATTTGAGTTTTTCCGCTCAAACAGAGAGACCCCAGTTCTTTCTCGGCTAACATGTGACCACGTTTATCCACTAGCAAATCTCGTCCATTGAATTCGAAGGGACAGTGGATGTGAACCGTTGGATTTATTCTCATGACGTATGGGTTTTTCTCTCGCCTATAAATAGTGGCCGTCGTCCTCCTCTCGACGGTTTCGAATCTCCTTGAAGCCTCTCGCCACTCTCTCTCCCCCGAAGAACACCATGAGCACCACCGCTCTAATCTCCATTGCCACCATTGTTATGGCCGTCTGACTGTCGGAGAAACGCCATCATGGATCTTCCTCGCCGCCGCGGTACATGTCCTTCACCGCGCTGCTGTAGCCGGAGGTCATTACCGAGTTAGGGTATGATTTCATTGGGCTTGTTCTTCTGTCCAATCTATTTTGAGTTCGTTCGCAGTGATTTTTCACCGATTTACTGCCTTCCGTAGATCCGTGGAAACTTAGGATAAGTTTTGTATGCGGTTTGTAGTTATTCCTCGTGTACATCATTTAGATCTATTCCCTGGTATTTTCTCTTGATCGAAAGTCCTGCAATAGATTCTGTATTAGTGAAAATCACTCAATCTACACTAGTATAGAATCTTTCGACAATC
The DNA here is from genome assembly GCA_011799875.1 of Thinopyrum elongatum. Classification (NCBI taxonomy): domain Eukaryota; kingdom Viridiplantae; phylum Streptophyta; class Magnoliopsida; order Poales; family Poaceae; genus Thinopyrum; species Thinopyrum elongatum. The sequence continues at coordinate 71,811,263 of CM022303.1, forward strand.
TTCTTACCCAAGGAACATCTCAAGGATATGTTATGTTCTCTTGAAAAATGATTTTCTTCAAAATTTCTCTCTGTGTGTATTCATGACTGCATCCCATTTTCCCTCATACCTATTCTTTTTCATAGGTGCAATAGGTTGTTCTTCTACTCAGATTGCCAGTCAGACAGACAAGAATGGAAGTTCTCAGCAGGGCACTGCAGATGAGCCGCAGAAGAGAATGTGTGGCACCGGTAAAGAATCAAAGAAGAATAAAAAGGCTGAAGGAAATGATGATGGAAATGAACCAAAGAGAAATGGGGGCAAGCAGCTAGAGAAGAATACTACTGAAGGAATAACTGATAATGAGGGATATAAAACCATTTCTGGTGAAGATCAACATCAAAGAAATATTGGGATTCAGAAAATCCAAAGTCATTGGGCAAAGAAATGATATTTCTATCAGAAGCTCAATGAAAGATATGCAAAGAAGTTTGCTTTCACACATCCCTGCGGAGATGTAGAAGCTAAGGGTTGCATCAAGAGAGGAGATCCTAGAGTATGTCCTCTTCCTATTCCAAAGGATGCACATGAAACCTCTTTGCGAACTCTTACCGATTATCCCGATGAAATTGCAAAGAGAGAGCAAAATGCTGAAAAGAGAAGGATAAAGGCAGAGAAGAAAGCTGCACGAGAAGCAACAAACATAGAATTGTTAAAAGGAGATCTTGCCAAGAAGAAACAAAAATCCGCTAAGAAGGAAAGGCGTTCAAAGAACTTGCATGATTCAGCTGCAGAAAATGCAAGTACCTCAAAGTCTCGGAAGAAAAAGCCAGCACGCAAGCCAAAAGATTCTGAGAAGGTTGGTTCTGATAACTCTCAGGGAAAGGCAAACCCCTCACTGGTGCAAACCAATGAAAATGCCTTGGTGAGGGGTTTGGCTCCTCCTCCGAAGAGTAACTCTAAGAAGCCTGCTGGAAGAAAAACTAATAAGGGCACAGTCAAGATGAAACACTCTGTAGATCCAACTGCTTTTAATGGGTTTGCTGATATGTGTGCAGATCCACCGCTAGCAGCAGAACAATCTCAGCCTCAATAACAAGCAAAACCTTCTGCTTAGAAAAGGAAATCAGATTCCGAGGAATATGAAGTTCTAGTTGCTAAGCGTATTATCAAACCTCTTGCATCAAAACCTCCATCTCCCTTGAAGTAGCAGGTGATAGATGCAGGCGCGTCTGGTCCGATAGAAAATCCAACAGACTCTTTGTCTTATAACGCTGCATCCATAATGGAAAATTTGGATAGGTGGGCAGCCGATCCGTTCAATGTTGATTTTTTGTCTCTGCAAATCTCGAGCAATATTATCAATGCCACCTCTCAGCTCCTTGAAGAGCTAAAGAATCTCGTTGCTGATCTCAATGCAGCAATTCATTAGAGAGATGAGGCAGAGAAGAAGATGGATCTTGTGTTTTCTGAGTTTGAAACTCATGAGCTGAAAGACATTTTCGTCGAGTGCAACAAATCTATCAAAGTCCTCCATGAGAAGAAACTTACCTGGCATGCTCGTCTTGCTGACGTAGTTTGCAAAATGACCCTCGAGCATAATGAAGAAGTCACGAGTTATGCTGCCTTGAAGAAAAGGAAAGCTGTCGAAGATATTGCTGGACAACCACAATAGAAGAAGATCACTGCGGTGAAGGAAAATACTTGCCGCCAGCTAATATCCATAAGCACGAGTGATATCCCCATGGGACAGAGTGCCCCAGAAAAGTCATCGAAGCAAAATGCTCCCAAGAAAGATGTTGTCCCATATGCTGAGAAAGTTGAAGCAATTCCCTCTAAGTCCAATCTAGAGGAAGGAGAAATTCTTCTCGAGCCAAATGCTCATTCTGAGGAAAATGATGTTGTGGCCCAAGAGCCATCTTTTGAGAAAGTTGTTGATGAGGCCCCAGCGCCATCTGTCGAAAGATATGAAGAAAAGGCCCTAGAGCCTAATGCTGAAGAAATTGCTAGGAATGTTCATCAGGAGAAAGAACAGACCAATATTTCATCTCAGTCTGTTCCCGAGAAACATTCTCAGTCTCATTTACCTCCTATCAATGAAAATGTAGACGTACCTGACAATGTTGAGGAAGAATTAATTCATCCCAATCTGAAAGAAAGATATCCGTGTTTCTTTGAAAGCCAAGGACTCCAAGGTCCTCCCTTCGGTGAAGCTCAGTACAAGGCAAAGCTTGCTTTCTTCAAGAAAAGTCCATACATTGAAGATCTCACTTCCGCTTCTCCTCGTTTTTAGACTTCAGAACAAGCCATTTATTACTCGAAGGTGATGTGCTACGAGGACCGGATTTTTGAGCATAAATCACTTGGCATCCCAATGATGCAGAAGTTGAATTGCTTCAAAGAAGTGATAAATACCAATGTTCAGGATATCCCTTATCATGATTAGAGATTAATCGGAAATCAGCCGATTAATCGATTTTATCAGTCAACTATTAATCGGCCATTTTTTGTAAATTCTAGGTTCTAGCACTAAAATATGCTATATTCAACACAAAAACAATATTGGAGATAAGTGTTACCTTGATTCCTTGCCTTTGAGTCCTTGTACAACACTAAAATCCCAGGTTCTCTGATTCTCTCATAGTCATAATGAAAATAAATTGCTTGCAAATAATAGTACATTACATAGTGCTAGGAATAGGCCCGATTTATCAGTAGATTCTCGATAAATCGCTTGTCAGAGAGATAAATCAGCACAACCAATTAATAGTGACGATATGGCATAATCTTATCGGTTACCCCCCGAGTTGTAATAAATCGGTCGATAAATCACTGAATCGGCCGATTTTTTTAACAATGCTAAATACTCTTGAGGATCTTCAACTTACAAATATCCTCTATTTCAGTCATGGATGGAACCGAGCTAATTTTTTTTAAGTAATACATTTTTTTAATAAATTTGAAAAATAATATGCAGTTTGAAAAATTTGCAAAAATAATACACCGTCGGCCTACTAGAGGCCGACTGGCACTAATCGTCATACTATAGACCGATTAGTATCCATTCGGCTTATAGTAAGACGATTGGTGCCAGTCGGCCTATAGTAAGACGATTAGTGCCAGTCGGCCTATAGTAAGACGATTGAGACCCTGTCGTCCCCATAGTTTCTTCTCTCTCCCCTCGGTCAACATGTGTGACATTGCTCGGAGCCGTGCGCAGGTTCCCTGTAGCAGAGGTGACGGCGGACGTGGAGCAGCCATATCCGCTGATCCTGACGACGGTGCTCCGAAGAGATGTGAACGGAGCAGGATCAGAATGTGCCATGTCGCGGGGGCAGAGTGAGGCCAGCGGCGATGGGGGTGCCCCTGGGGGCAAGAGGAGTTGTTCGCCTAGCAGATCCGTCGAGTCCACAGGGAAAGTGAACCTAGAGGCTTCTGGATGGACAAAGTGGTTCGTGAAAGAAATAGCCATCCATTTTGTGTGCCTCGTACTGTCTTTTGGTAGCTGATGATGAATTTGCTGACAAACAAAATCTATGCATTAGCACACCCTTTGGTATACCATATGCTTGCCTATGGTGATCTGGATTAGGTTCGCGCTTGCATTATAACTGCAAAAATGTTCTGAAATAGCAAAAGAGAGGTGTTGTAGTTTCAGTTAGAATCCGCTGGCCTCGCTCTGCCCCCGCTCCGTTCACATCTCTTCGGAGCACCGTTGTCTGGATCAACGGATATGGCTGCTCCACGTCCGCCGTCACCTCTGCTACAGGGAACCTGCGCACGGCTCCGAGCAATGTCACACATGTTGACCGAGGGGAGAGAGAAGAAACTATGGGGACGACAGGGTCTCAATCGTCTTACTATAGGCCGACTAGCACTAATCGTCTTACTATAGGCCGACTGGCACCAATCGTCTTACTATAAGCCGACTGGATACTAATCGGTCTATAGTATGACGATTAGTGCCAGTCGGCCTCTGGTAGGCCGATGGTGTATTATTTTTGCAAATTTTTCAAACTGCGTATTATTTTTCAAATTTATTAAAAAAAAGTATTATTTAAAAAAAATTAGCTGGAACCGAGAGTTAATATATCTATTCTACGCCACCCTATGTGTTTCTGGAAAGAAAATGGATGTGAATACTTGGGTGCTGGAATGGATGACTGAAAACCGGAAGGTCAAATGCACTGCCGCAAGATTCTTGGAATGTTTCAATTTCCCTTGATTCGAGGGTAACGTCATAGAAATGGGCATGCATGTTGCTCCAGTCAGTACCGATGAACAACTACATCTACTAATGGCGCCTGACAAGGTTGGCAACGCTATGTTGAGAGATCCAAAAGCTGATGATCTGGAATTTAAATGCAAAACATTTTATTACATCCTCTACAAATCTCTCTGTCCAACCATCGGAGCAAACAGTAATGGCAAAGTTCTTGGTGCCCTCAAGAATACTCTCCATGCTCTGCCCTGCAGCACTCCCTTCGATGTTGAAGATCTGTTTATGCAAATCTTAGTGGACTCGGCTGAAGTCCCGCTAGCTCCAAAGCCTTATGCTCCCGGGATATAGTTAGCTCTCAACATTGATCTCGGCTGGGAATATATTGCTCGTCTCACTCTGAAGAAATTCCTACTGACAGTTAGATATTCTATTAAAGTTCTAAAAGAATATGGGAAGGGCAAAGCCATCGCTGGATGCATTTCTCCTCGTGTTCGAGAAAATGAGAAGAATGATGTGTCAAAGAAGTCTACAACTCCATCGCCTCTTGAGATTAGTCTTCAGACTCAGCAATTGCTTGAGAGGCATCCCAGGCATGATCGAAAAGAGAAACAACAACTTGCCACTAAGATAAATTATGTTTCCAACATATCTAGGCTGGTGCGTCTGTTTGTAAAAGAGGATAAGCATCACTCGTGGAAGATGCTTAGAAAATTCTACACCAAGAAACAACTCAAGAAAATGGGAATTCTTGAAAAATATAAATTCATGGATGTGGTTTCTAACAATCATGAATATAAGCGAAGAAGAATTCCTCCACTTCCAGAGAAATCAAGCACAACTGATTTAGTGATTCTTGGAGATGACATTATTCTCGATGAATCTGAAGCTACATCTCCTGCATTCAAGCTAGGGGAAGATATTCATCGTGAAGATCATCCTGCAGGCCCAACTGAACCAATCATTCCCAAAGACCAACTAGATGCTTGTGTAAATGGTACATGCTCCGAAGAAGAAACTTCATTGCCAGCATCATCATCTCGCAACGAAGTAGATTCTTCATCGAGCGGTTCAGAATCTTCATCGTCTTTGAATGATTCTTCCAAGAAGACCGGATCTCCATCTGTGGGTGGTTTTGGCTAGCATGAGTAGTATACCTCATGTCCTTTGAGACCCTTTTGACACTTGTTGACAAAAAGGGGGAGAAGACTAAGTGTTAATAGCCAAGCGGGTTATTTGCAGGGTGTTTTATTCTCGACTATTGCAACACTTGATTCTTCTTTTGATTCTTAAATGTGTTGCAATAACTCTCGCCAGTTGTGATACTCTGATGTTATGCTGTAATGATTAAATATTTCTCCTGCTGCATTATTCTTTATCTAACATGCAGGTGAAAATTATCTCAGAGATCACAGTTGTGGATGCATTGTATTATTCCTCGTACTTACTTTTTGCAATGCATTCCATTTCCCTCTAAGATATAGAAAAGCATCTCCTCATATTTATCCTATCATATGCATTTGCAATTCATCGCAATTCTTTCATATGCATATCTTTAGGGTGAGCTTGTTTTATATCTTAGAGATTTATCTCCGCACGTTAAATTCAATTATTCCTCTAATGAAGCTTTAGCTGGTTTTGTCAACAATCGTCCAAAAAGGGGGAGATTGTAGGTGCCTCTAGTGCCCCCGGTAGTGTTTTGGAGATTGTTGGAAAAAACAGTTCAGGGACTAATGTGTTTGCTAGTATACACAGAGTTAAAAGTCCTTGAGGAGTATTGAGAAGATTGCTTAATCTTCTAAGAAGTATGCCAGTGCTATAGAGAAGATTGCTACATCTTCAGAGAAGATTGTTGAGCTATTGAGGAGTATGCTATTGAGAAGATTGCGTGTGGGAGATGACCCCTAAAAATTGCTGTTGAGAGCAATCATTTCGGTATGCCATTCAAAGAAGAATTGACTCCAGCGAGAAGAATGAAGACGGCGAGTAGACGCAGTTATTTCTTTAGTGTCATTTCTTTTCATTTGAGTCATAGGGCAAACTGTACTATTAAGGGGGTTCCAAGTTAGTCAAGGTTTAGGTCTTTGTTGAATGCTCAATCATAAACCTATCTCTGAGTGAAGTCGAGAGAAATCTCTTCGTGCGTCGAGTTTTTCCTCATAGTCAGAGATGAAGTTCTTATGGACTTTGAGAGAAAATCACGAGCAGTTGAGTCAACTTTGCTTGGTGCTCAAGTAATGTTGCCGTGTGTGTTTGAAATCCAACCGTTGGACACATGTTAGTTGACCGTTGTGTGTCTTAGGCCCCTGTTGGTCATTTCACCCCTCGGGATTGCTCTGGCTATAAATAGCCACCCCCATAACCTACAACGGCTAGCTGCTCCATTTGATTTGACATGAGTTCGTCTGAGCAACCCCTCTCCGAGAGTATTGAGAGATGTCACCGAGAGAAAACACCAGAGCCCAAAACTTAGGTAAGTGGTTGAGCATCACAGAGAACTAAGTTGAGATGAAACTTGTGCCTATTACTCTTGTGAGCTACACACTCACTAGACGGTTAGGTGTCAGTCTGAGCAACCAAGAGTATTGTGGTTCGCCAAGGATAGGTCTATGAAGGTATGGAGATTGCCTTGAAGAATCTACCAAGAGTAAATCAATTGAAGTTCGAGGAACTTCATGTTGTGTAGAATAGGATAGAGAGAGATTTGCTCCTGTGTTCAATCACAAGTCCCTCCAACTAGACGTAGCAATTTGGCAGAAGTGTGAACTGGTCGAACAAATCACTTGTCGCCATCGAGCACCACTGGTTTCCTCTCTACTTGATTTACTTCTTGTATTTCTATCTGTTGAGTTATTCCTCTCTGTGATTGTTCTCTGTGATCAGTTCTTCGCAACTAAATAACATTTCCCTCTGCGTGTGTTATCATGTTTGAGTTTGTTTTTCATCTTGCTGTACTTAACGTAGTATACCTGTATCTCCGCGTGATTTACCTCTACGGCTACCTAGTTATCCTTCTAGCTTTAGTTCTGATAGATATCTCCCAGGAGTGTGTTTTAGTTTTTCATCGAAGTTAATTCCGTCCTTAATTATATCTCTACTTAGAATTGCCTTAGTCTATTTACTCCGCTGTGCTGCATTGAGAGATTTTTTTTCCTGAAGAAAAATATAAATCTCCTATTCACCCCACCTTTAGTCCATTTCTGATCCTACAGACAGCTTCTGTCACCGCCATTCCTCTAACCCCTCTTCTCAGTGGCATTGACATCCTTCACATCCCATTAGGGTCAATATTGTACAATCGACATTCGTACGACATCGTGAAGAATATCATCACGACTATATTACACAAATGAAATATTTTACCACATTCCAATCATATGATGAACTAGGGTTCCTCCGTATCCCCGAGAACTAGGAAAATTACTCAGACATGTGGGCGCAAGACATAAACGAGATAGCCATATGAATCATAGATGAATGATTAAAGTAATCTGCGTACAAATCCACAACGAGTTCAGAGATTACAATGAGATGAGCGTGAGAGTCGATGACGATGGCATAGATGATGATGAAGGTGGTGGATCTCACTGTCTTGGCTTCCGTGCTTGAGTTATTGGCATGGTGGATGAGCTCTCGCCGATTTCCCCTCCGGATCCCTTCCAAAGGTGAGGTTTCTGGTACTGGTTTCTTCTCTAGAGGCGCTCTGTTCGTCCTCTCTCAGATCCGTTTGCACATCAGCTAAGTAGTTGATGTGACGCCCCCGGCCTAATCGTGCACTAATCATACACGCAAATGCACACGATCAAGCCTAAGGACTCACGGGAAGATATCACAACACAACTCTAAAACATAAATAAAGTCATACAAGCTTTATATTACAAGCCAGGGGCCTCGAGGGCTCGAATACATAAACTTGCGTACAAGCGTCAGCGGAAGCATCAGATATCTGAGTACAGATATGAAACAGAAACAGAAAGGCCTTTAGAAAGGCGGGACAAAATAAAACACTACGATCGAAAGGCGTAGGCCTCCTGCCTGGGACCCTCCGATCCTACTCCTGGTCGTCAGTCAACTCGTAGTAGTAACCATCCTCTGGGTAGTAGTAGCAATCATCGGCGGGGACAACTGTCTCAGGGGCTCCGACATCTTGGTCACGACAAACTGATATGGGGAGAAAAGGAAAACAAAGCAACCGTGAGTACTCAGAAGTACTCAGCAAGCAAGGATCTACACTACATATGCAACATTTTCCAAGGGAGGCTGTATATGTGGACTGGGCTGCAGAAATGCCAGAATAGAGAGAAGGCCTAGTCCTATCGAAGACTAGCATCTTCAGCGGTCTTGCAGAAATAGAAGAGGGTAGAACAGTACAATATAATGTAGCAGTATCATTAAGTCTCATCCTCACCCAGAGATCCTTTCTCGACTCCCTGCGAGAAAGCAATCCCAGAGCCATACAGTCATCAACCTCATCCTGAGATCCCTTCTCGACTCCCTGCGAGAAGTAATCCCAGAGCCATACATACAGGTCTCATCACAGGTATCCAGTTCTAGTTGTATCGATCGGGATACAACTCCGAGTGTCCTTTACCGTAGGACCGGCTATCGATAGAAGTGTTCTTCCCTGCAGGGGTGCACCAACTTACCCATCACGCTCGCTTAACTCCGGCCGCACACACTTTCCTGGGTCATGCCCGGCCTCGGCCAAACAACACACCGCAACCCTACCTACAGCTCAGCAGAGAGATCCCCGTCGGTCTATATCCTAAGCGCTCAGGGTTCATGGGCCATCGCCCTGTGCACTCCAGGTCGTTGCGAGCAGAGCGAATCTCGGTACCACCCCTCAGGATGGCGCCGGCCCAGCCCGGCCGCAGTGCTGAACTGGACGTCTGACAGAGCTTTTGGCTGATGCATACGATGCAGAACGCCCATACTATGCCCACGTGATGGTTAGTGCTATCAGACTAGAGGCCTGCTCGGATCAAATATCCAAATCGTTAGGATTAGGGGCTTGCGGAAAATGAGCAGAGACTCACGAAAGATGTGACCCCGTCGCCCCGTCTCGAGGACTTGCGGCAAGGGCCATGAATGCCCGGCCACGCCTCGTATTCACCACTCGGGCACCATACAGGCACCCGTCTTCACAACACTCGCCTCTTAGGCGCACGCGGGTACCCCTCAGGGTCGACCCGCCTATCCAAGTAACAGTGTAAAATCCAAATATCCGTGTGTCCATAACATCAGGGGAATCCGAGGTATCACCCTCGTTGGATTCCTACTCGATGTGTCTGTCAAGGTGAACTCGGAGGATTCACCCTCGATGGGTTCACACTTGATGTGTTGCACGACGGCGTTGTTACCGGAAGTGGTGAAGGAGGAATCACCCTCGATGACCCCGACCGAATAGCTACTCTTCAGAGTTAACATCAGAAGTGCTACAAGAGGTTTCACCCTCGGCACTCGATAGTAACGCTGCAGTGTCGTTACAACTAAGGGGGGTGATGTGTGGTGTCGGGGCCTGGTCTTAAATTCCCGTTGATCGGGTCTTCTGACAATCCAGCGCGGCAGTCGGGATAAGTGGGGTCACTGATAGGTCTCTACCCAGCCTAGACTAAACAGTTTAGGATATGCAGGTAATTATCAACAGCAGGTTACAATGAACAGGCTATGCATCAGAATAGGTAAAGCAGCAGCAACAGCAATTCTAATGCATGCATGGGAAATAGAATGGGCGATATCGGGATGATCAAGGGGGGGGGGGGGGGGGGCTTGCCTGGTTGCTCGGCGGCAAGGGCAAGGTTGTCAACGGTGTCTTCAGGCTCCGGAGCTGCGTCGATCTCGGGGACGACGTCGGTGTCGGGGTCTAACGAGAGAGAAGAGGGGGAGGAAACAGTATAAATATAGAGCAAACATGAGCAACGCAAAGTACAGCATGACAATATGCAGTGCCGGGTGTGTCCTAACGTATGGTTGCACGTCACCGAGGAAGGGGGAATCCATCCGGGAATGTTTTCCCGGTTCCGGACATTTGTCAAAGAGATGACCGGAGAGAAACGGTTGCATGTTCGGATGGTTAGGGACGTGTGACGGATGAATGGACCGCGTATTCGAATTCGTCTCGTCGTTCTGAGCAACTTTCATGTACAAAGTTTTTCGATCTGAGTAACGGATTATTTTATATGATTTTCTAAAGTTTTTATTAATTTCTGAAATTTATTTAATTATTTAAATTAACATTATCCGAAACAGTGTATGCTGACGTCAGCATGACGTCAGGACCATTGGGTCCCACATGTCATTCTCACCTTAGGCTAATTAGGGTTTGATTATGCTAATTACAGTTTAATTAGACTAATTAATTAATTAGATTAATTAAACAGAATTAATTAAGTTAATTAATTAATTAATTAATTAATTAATTAATTAATATTTTTTTATTATTATTAATATTATTTTTATTTTCATTTTTTTACAGGGGCTGGGCCCCAGTGGTCAGCGGCTATAGCCGGACATGTCCGCGGTGTGCCTGTCCGGTGCCGGACATGTCCGGGCCAGCGCGCGCGCGTGCACCAGAGGCGAGGCCAAGGCCGGAGCGTGGCACGGCGAGGCCGGCCGGGCGGGCCTCGTCGGGCAGCGACGAGCGGGAGGGAGGAGCGGGCGCGCGGGCGGAGCAGCGGGCACGGGCGGCGGCTGCTGCGGGCGGGCGCGAGGGGAGGCGCAGCGAGCGCGGGCACGAGCGGCGGGGCCAGGCGGCGGAGCAGGGCAAGCGAGGCGAGCGGCAGCAGCGCTGGCGAGGTCACGACACAGCGAGCAGCGGCACGGGGGCGGGCGCGGTCGCGCGGCGTCGACGACAGAGATGGAGGGAGAGGGGAAACGGGGTCCTCACAGAGGAGCTGCAGGGGATGGCCGTGGGCTCGGGGAGGCAGACGGGCGTCGGCGGTGTGGACGGGGTGGCGTCCGAGCCGCCGGCGACGAGGGCGGCGGGGCGATGGCGCGCGACGGCGGCGGGGCGTCGGGGGCGGCGGTTGCCCCCGATCCAGATGACGGGGAGGGGAGACGAGGGGGATCGGGGGAAGTGGGGTAGTGGGCTTAGGGTTTCATGGGAGTGGGGGGTTAGGTAGGAGGGGAGGTGGGCCGGCTGGGCTTTGGCCCAGTTGGGCCGGGGGATTTTCTCCCTTTTTCTTTTTCTGTTTTCTTCTGTCTTTTTCTTTTATTTATTTTCTTTTCTCAGTTAGCAAATTGTTAGGCCACATTTTGAATTTTGCAAAACACAGGGACTGCTCCAACAAATACTAGGTATCCTCAACTACTACCAAAATTTAGTTTGGAGACAATTTGAGTTCACACCACTTTTATAATAATTAAAATGCATTAAACCTTACTGTTTTAATTATGTTAGAGCCACCTAAGTATTTTACTATTTATTGGTTTCAATTTTAGACTAGCCTCTGCAATATTTGTCATTTATCGAACATTTTAGTTTTTATGCTGGACAACTTTTATATTTCACTTTCATTTAAATTTGAATTTGACTTAGGAGTTGAAATGCAATATGATGCTAATGATGATCATGCACTGTTAAACATGATGACATGGCATAATCAAGGTGATTACTGTAGTTAACCACCGGGGGGTGTTACAAATCTCCTCTACTAACAAGAATTCTCGTCCCGAGAATTAAGTGGTAGAAGGAAAAAGTTCGGGGTATTCCGCATGAAGATTATCCTCGCGTTCCCAAGTGGCTTCATCTTCAGTATGATTTGACCACTGCACTTTGAGGAACTTGGTAACCTTCTGACGGGTTCGACGTTCAGCTTCATCGAGGATGCTGATCGGATGCTCCTTATAAGATAGATCATCATGCAGTTCGAGCATCTCGTGATCCACTACTCGGTGTGGAGATTCCTTGAAGCATTGACGAAGTTGCGACACATGGAAGACGTCGTGGACATGAGAGAATTGCGGCGGCAATTCCAATTTGTATGCCACCTGACCACGTCTAGCAACTATGCGAAAAGGACCAATGTAGCGCGGAGCTAACTTGCCCTTGATTCCAAAACGGTGAGTGCCCTTCATAGGAGTGACACGCAGATAAGCTTGATCACCGGGTTGATAAGTCAAACCCCATCGTTTGCGATCATAATTGCTCTTCTGACGGTCCTGAGCCGCCTTGAGATTTTCTCGGACAATACGGACTTGTTCTTCGGCGTGTTGAATAATATCCGGACCCACGAGCGGTTGTTCCCCAGTTTCTGACCAATTCAGAGGGGTTCGACACTTACGTCCATAAAGTACTTCGAAGGGGGCCATTTTCAAGCTGGCTTGATAGCTGTTGTTATAAGAGAACTCGGCATATGGGAGAGATTCTTCCCACTTCTTGCTGAAAGAAATAACACAAGCTCGTAGCATGTCTTCAAGCACTTGGTTGACTCGCTCGACTTGGCCTTGGGATTGAGGGTGATAAGCTGAACTCCAGGTAATATGAGTTCCCATAGCTGTTTGGAAACTTTCCCAGAATTTGGAAGTGAAAAGGCCGCCACGGTCCGAACTAATCTCCTTCGGAATACCGTGGAGTGATACAATTCTGGGGATATACAACTCTGCTAACTGACTAGCATTGATAGTCTCTTTCATAGGCAGAAAGTGTGCAACTTTAGAGAGTTGGTCGACGACGACAAGAATAGCATCGTGACCCTTCTGTGATCTGGGAAGTCCTGTAACGAAATCCATCTGAACCTTATCCCATTTCCATAGAGGAATAGGAAGTGGTTGCAGAATTCCAGCAGGTTTCTGATGTTCTGCTTTAACGCGACGACACACATCACATTCGGCAACATAACGAGCAATGTCCTGCTTCATTTTAGACCACCAGTACCTTTGACGGAGATCACGATACATCTTGGTGCTACCCGGATGAATAGACAGTGGGGTATCATGTGCCTCCTTCATGACTTTATCAGTCATGAGCTCGAAGCGAGGTACCACAATGCGGTTTCTGAAATACAAGGTTCCATCTTCAGACAGCGAGAAATCCCTGTACTTTTGAAGGTGAAGATCTTTCTTCATCATATCAACTTCAGCATCTTTAGCTTGTGCACTCTTAACAGCTTTCTCAAGGTCTAGTTCAACAACCAAGGTTTTTATGTATCCTTGAGGAACTATCTCGAGATTTAGCCTTCGAAGCTCTTCATACAGGAGTGGTTGCTCTAGCTGGACTTGAAGTTCACAGCAATAGGATTTGCGACTCAACGCATCAGCCATTACATTAGCCTTGCCAGGGGTATAAGAAATACCCAAATCATAGTCCGCAATAGTCTCCATCCATCTTTGCTAACGGAGGTTTAGAGATGGCTGAGTAAACAAGTACTTTAGACTTTTATGATCCGTGTATATCTCGCAACGATTATCGAGGAGGTAATGTCGCCACAACTGCAGTGCATAAATGACAGCAGCTAGTTCTAGATCATGTACCGGATAATTCTCTTCATGTGGGCGCAACTGACGAGAGCCATAAGCAATCACTTTACGCTCTTGCATTAGGACACAGCCTAATCCTTCACGGGATGCGTCACAATAAATCACGAAGTCTTTGCGAGAATCTGGAGGAGCAAGAACTGGAGCAGAAGTTAGCTTGTCCTTGAGTGTTTGAAAACTTTCCTGACATTTTTCTGTCCACACAAACTTAACGCCCTTGTGAAGCAGATTGGTCAGAGGCTTAGCAATCTTTGAGAAATTCTCGACAAAGCGACGGCAATAGCTTGCAAGGCCGAGAAAACTTTTGACTTGCTTGACATTCTTCGGAGGAGTCCAGTCCAGAATAGCCTGAACTCGTTCTGGGTTAACGGCAATGCCTTCTTTCGAAATCACATGGCCGAGATATGTCACTTCAGACAACCAGAATTCACACTTAGAATATTTGGCATACAGTTGGTGTTCACGCAGCTTCTCTAGTACAAGGCGAAGATGTTCGGCATGTTCTTCTTCATTCTTCGAATATACCAGAATATCATCCAGATATACCACAACGAATTTATCGAGGTAATCCATGAAGATGTAGTTCATTAACCGGGAGAAGGTTGCTGGAGCATTTGTTAAGCCAAATGACATGACTGTGTACTCATAAGAACCATAGCGAGTAACGAATGCTGTCTTCGGAATATCCTCTTCTCGAACTCGAATCTGGTGGTATCCCAATCTCAAATCAAGCTTAGAGAATACTGAGGAACCAACAAGTTGATCATACAAATCGTTGATTCTGGGAAGCGGATACTTATTCTGGATTGTAGCTTGGTTAATGGGCCGATAATCTTGAACCAACCGATTAGTTCCATCCTTCTTCTTAACGAAGAGTGAAGGTGCTCCCCAAGCAGAGGAACTGGGACGAATGAAACCTTTCTTAAGTGATGTGTCGATTTCTTCCTTAAGCTCGAGAAGGTGGTGCGGAGGCATCTTATAGGGTCGCTTCGCAATAGGGGTAGTGCCAGGTTTCAAGTCGATGACAAACTCAACAGCTCTAGCAAGGGGTATTCCTGGAAGTTCTTCTGGAAACACATCTTGAAAATCACGAACAACTGGAACGTTCTTGATGCCTTCAAGAGGTGAAGCATTCAATGCATTTAGAACATATATCTGATTCTCGGCATCTTGAGCTGCTCGGACTGAGTATTGTACTGTTTGGCCAGAAGGATGTGTGAGCTGGACTGTCTTAGTAGCACAGTCAATCAAAGCTTTATGGGCGGTCAACCAATCCATGCCAAGAATAATGTCTATGTCGGAAGGTCCTAGAGCAATAAGGGAAGCAGAGAACATCAACCCTTCAATTCTGATCTGATTATTGTGACTTATCATCTGAGTTTGCCACCTGGAATGGGGAGTGATGATTTCTAAAGGAGTGGGTAATGAGCTCATAGCTAACCCATGCAATTGTGCAAACTGCTAGGAAACAAAGGAATGTGATGCACCTGAATCAAAAAGAACACAAGCTGCTACTGAATTAACTGGAAGGGTACCCATCACGATTTTAGGGGACTGTCGAGTTTCTTCCATTTTGACATGAGTGACTCGACCACAATTCATAGTAGGCGGCGTGACACCATAGCTTCTGTTGCGATGGTTTCGACGGCCCTTCTTATGGCCAACAGGACGACGTGATGAATTCTGTGGCTGACCCTAAGGACAGTTGAAAGCACGGTGCCCTGGCTGTCCACACTTGCGTCATAAACCATCATTATGGGGAGGAGCTATAGCATTGGACTGTCCACCCTGAGTCATTAGCTGGCCCGGGTGCGGAGGCAGACGAGGCGCAACATATGATGGCCTTGGTGTTGGGGCAGGTCGGTGATGAACATTGTGTGGGATCCAGACTCGACGTTTCTGAACAGGCTGACCCGAGGATGAGCCAGCTTCATGAGTGCGCTTGAGCGACTCCTGGCATTCAGTCAGAGCTGTTTCAATTTGGAAAGATTTGCTGACAAGCGTTGCGAAGTCTGTGCAATCAAGGACTGCAAGTGCGAGTTTTATGTCAGTACGGAGTCCTTCACGGAATTTACCCTACTTGCGGGCGTCAGTGCAGACGCCATCTTCAGCATAGCGGGACAATTCAAGAAACTTCCTCTGATATTCATCCACAGTCATTGTGCCCTGTTTGAGTTTGCGAAACTCCTTCTTCTTCTGATCCATCAGACCTTGAGGAATGTACCGTGCACGGAAAACTGACTGAAATCCCTGCCAAGTGGTTACTGTCTCTGCAGGCAACATACTCTTGTGGCTTTCCCACCATTGAGCAGCTGAACCCCTTAGGTGATACGTCGCATAGGTGACGTAACTATCAGGGATAACATTAGCCGACTTCAACTGAAAGGCAATGTCACGGAGCCAATCATCAGCATCCATTGGATCAGTCGAGCTGCGAAAAGTGGACGGATTGAGGCGCACAAATTCTGGCAGAGTTATTGGAGCAGACTGTTGCTGAGCATTTTGAGTTGGGAACTGAGCCAATACGCCGGTCATAAACTGATGGTTGAGCTCAAACTGCTGACGGTTGAGTTCAAACTGCTGCATCATGGCGGCAATATAGGGTGGAGGTGGAGGATCGTCAGCCATCCTGCCAAATCAACAGGGGCAGTTTAGCAAGAAAAAATGCAGGTGTATGGAATAATTCATGAAGTAACACGCACAACAGAAGGAAGTGCAATAGATACTTCAGCATATTCGCACCAGACATTCAAATCCACACATAGCCTCGGTTAGAATCCGGCATTACGACAGTAGAAAAGGGAGGGCTAGACAACTAGGTGGCGCGCAGGCACGCGGTAGGGAAGTACACAACGAGACATAGCAAAGGCTACATCAACGTCGGAGAAAACTATTGGAGCGAGGAATCTGCAAGTGACAACACAGGGTGCCCTCGATAAAAGGATCCTGTAAGCAGAACCTGGCCCTAAATCTTGAAGCAAGGGGGGATAATTTCAGAACTCCGGGTGGATGTGAGCACGAGAGCCTAATGTTGGAGTTAGTAAAATTTTAACCCAAATAGAAGAGAGAGCAGAGTCCCAGATTAAAGGTCGAGGAGTAAAAGATCCTAATACCACCCTATTGGCGACGTGGGCCCGTAAGCCACACAGCCAAGTTAGTAAAACAGTTTTCGATTACTAGACTCAACTTCGGCCAGGGAGTTGGAAAAGGGGGCTTCCTAGAGGCAGTCGGCTCTGATACCAACTTGTGATGCCCCCGGCCTAATCGTGCACTAATCATACACGCAAATGCACACGATCAAGCCTAAGGACTCACGGGAAGATATCACAACACAACTCTAAAACATAAATAAAGTCATACAAGCTTTATATTACAAGCCAGGGGCCTCGAGGGCTCGAATACATAAACTTGCGTACAAGCGTCAGCGGAAGCATCAGATATCTGAGTGCAGATATGAAACAGAAAGGCCTTTAGAAAGGCGGGACAAAAGAAAACACTACGATCGAAAGGCGTAGGCCTCCTGCCTGGGACCCTCCGATCCTACTCCTGGTCGTCAGTCAACTCGTAGTAGTAACCATCCTCTGGGTAGTAGTAGCGATCGTCGGCGGGGACAGCTGTCTCAGGGGCTCCGACATCTTGGTCACGACAAACTGATATGGGGAGAAAAGGAAAACAAAGCAACCATGAGTACTCAGAAGTACTCAGCAAGCAAGGATCTACACTACATATGCAACATTTTCAAAGGGAGGCTGTATATGTGGACTGGGCTGCAGAAATGCCAGAATAGAGAGAAGGCCTAGTCCTATCGAAGACTAGCATCTTCAGCGGTCTTGCAGAAATAGAAGAGGGTAGAACAGTACAATATAATGTAGCAGTATCATTAAGTCTCATCCTCACCCAGAGATCCTTTCTCGACTCCCTGCGAGAAAGCAATCCCAGAGCCATACAGTCATCAACCTCGTCCTGAGATCCCTTCTCGACTCCCTGCGAGAAGCAATCCCAGAGCCATACATACAGGTCTCTTCACAGGTATCCAGTTCTAGTTGTATCGACCGGGATACAACTCCGAGTGTCCTTTACCGTAGGACCGGCTATCGATAGAAGTGTTCTTCCCTGCAGGGGTGCACCAACTTACCCATCACGCTCGCTTAACTCAGGCCGGACACACTTTCCTGGGTCATGCCCGGCCTCGGCCAAACAACACACCGCAACCCTACCTACAGCTCAGCAGAGAGGTCCCCGTCGGTCTATATCCTAAGCGCTCAGGGTTCATGGGCCATCGCCCTGTGCACTCCGGGTCGTTGCGAGCAGAGCGAATCTCGGTACCACCCCTCAGGATGGCGCCGACCCAGCCCGGCCGCAGTGCTGAACTGGACGTCTGACAGAGCTTTCGGCTGATGCATACGATGCAGAACGCCCATACTATGCCCACGTGATGGTTAGTGCTATCAGACCAGAGGCCTGCTCGGATCAAATATCCAAATCGTTAGGACTAGGGGCTTGCGGAAAACAAGCAGAGACTCACGAAAGATGTGACCCCGTCGCCCCGTCTCGAGGACTTGCGGCAAGGGCCATGAATGCCCGGCCACGCCTCGTATTCACCACTCGGGCACCATACAGGCACCCTCTTCACAACACTCGCCTCTTAGGCGCACGCGGGTACCCCTCAGGGTCGACCCGCCTATCCAAGTAACAGTGTAAAATCCAAGTAACAGTGTAAAATCCAAGTATCCGTGTGTCCATAACATCAAGGGAATCTGAGGTATCACCCTCGTTGGATTCCTACTCAATGTGTCTGTCAAGGTGAACTTGGAGGATTCACCCTCGATGGGTTCACACTTGATGTGTTGCACGACAGCGTCGTTACCGGAAGTGGTGAAGGAGGAATCACCCTCGATGACCACGACCGAATAGCTACTCTACAGAGTTAACATCAGAAGTGCTACAAGAGGTTTCACCCTCGGCACTCGATAGTAACGCTGCAGTGTCGTTACAACTAAGGGGGGTGATGTCTGGTGTCGGGGCCTGGTCTTAAATTCCCGTTGATCGGGTCTTCTGACAATCCAGCGCGGCAGTCGGGATAAGGTGGGTCACTGATAGGTCTCTACCCAGCCTAGACTAAACAGTTTAGGATATGCAGGTAATTATCAACAGCAGGTTACAATGAACAGGCTATGCATCAGAATAGGTAAAGCAGCAGCAGCAGCAATTCTAATGCAAGCATGGGAAATAGAATGGGCGATATCGGGATGATCAAGGGGGGGGCTTGCCTGGTTGCTCGGCGGCAAGGGCAAGGTTGTCAACGGTGTCTTCAGGCTCCGGAGCTGCGTCGATCTCGGGGACGACGTCGGTGTCGGGGTCTAACGAGAGAGAAGAGGGGGAGGAAACAGTATAAATATAGAGCAAACATGAGCAACGCAAAGTACGGCATGACAATATGCAGTGCCGGGTGTGTCCTAACGTATGGTTGCACGTCACCGTGGAAGGGGGAATCCATCCGGGAATGTTTTCCCGGTTCCGGACATTTGTCAGACAGATGACCGGAGAGGAACGGTTTCATGTTCGGATAGTTAGGTACGTGTGACGGACGAACGGACCGCGTATTCGAATTCGTCTCGTCGTTCTGAGCAACTTTCATGTACAAAGTTTTTCGATCTGAGTTACGGATTATTTTATATGATTTTCTAAAGTTTTTATTAATTTCTGGAATTTATTTAATTATTTAAATTAACATTATCCAAAACAGTGTATGCTGACGTCAGCATGACGTCAGGACCAGTGGGTCCCACATGTCATTCTCACATTAGGCTAATTAGGGTTTGATTATGCTAATTACAGTTTAATTAGACTAATTAATTAATTCGATTAATTAAACAGAATTAATTAAGTTAATTAATTAATTAATTATTTAATATTTATTTCTTTATTTATTATTATTAATATTATTTTGATTTTGATTTTTTTTACAGGGGCTGGGCTCCAGTGGTCAGCGGCTATAGCCGGACATGTCCGCGGTGTGCCTGTCCGGGGCCGGACATGTCCGGGCCAGCGCGCGCGCGTGCACCAGAGGCGAGGCCAAGGCCGGAGCGCGGCACGGCGAGGCCGGCCGGGCGGGCCTCGTCGGGCAGCGACGAGCGGGAGGGTGGAGCGGGCGCGCGGGCGGAGCAGTGGGCACGGGCGGCAGCGGGCGCGGGCGGGCGCGAGGGGAGGCGCAGTGAGCGCGGGCGCGAGCGGCGGGGCCAGGCGGCGGAGCAGGGCAAGCGAGGCGAGCGGCAGCAGCGCTGGCGAGGTCACGGCACGGCGAGCAGCGGCATGGGGGCGGGCGCGGTCGCGCGACGGCGACGACAGAGATGGAGGGAGAGGGGAAACGGGGTCCTCACAGAGGAGCTGCAGGGGATGGCCGTGGGCTCGGGGAGGCAGACGGGCGTCGACGGTGTGGACGGGGCGGCGTCCGAGCCGCCGGTGACGAGGGCGGCGGGGCGATGGCGCGCGACGGCGGCGGGGCGTCGGGGGCGGCGGTTGCCCCCGATCCAGATGACGGGGAGGGGAGACGAGGGGGATCAGGGGTAGTGGGGTAGTGGGCTTAGGGTTTCATGGGAGTGGGGGGTTAGGTAGGAGGGGAGATGGGCCGGCCGGCTGGGCTTTGGCCCAGTTGGGCTGGGGGGTTTTCTCCCTTTTTCTTTTTCTGTTTTCTTCTGTCTTTTTCTTTTATTTATTTTCTTTTCTCAGTTAGCAAATTGTTAGGCCACATTTTGAAATTTCCAAAACACAGGGACTGCTCCAACAAATACTAGGTATCCTCAACTACTACCAAAATTTAGTTTGGAGACAATTTGAGTTCACACCACTTTTATAATAATTAAAATGCATTAAACCTTACTGTTTTAATTATGTTAGAGCCACCTAAGTATTTTACTATTTATTGGTTTCAATTTTAGACTAGCCTCTGCAATATTTGTCATTTATCGAACATTTTAGTTTTTATGTTGGACAACTTTTATATTTCACTTTCATTTAAATTTGAATTTGACTTAGGAGTTGAAATGCAATATGATGCTAATGATGATCATGCACTGTTAAACATGATGACATGGCATAATCAAGGGTGATTACTGTAGTTAACCACCGGGGGGTGTTACAGTTGACCAGGTGGTGGCGGCGGCACCCGGTGTGCAACCATCGGTATGAATGGGTGTGCTTGTACCAGGGGTCGGCGACGCTTCCATTAACACATAATGTCGCAAGGTTTTCTCCGGTGGGTTCCTCTCTTCCTAAGGAAGGTTCTTGTAGCGTC
The DNA here is from genome assembly GCA_011799875.1 of Thinopyrum elongatum. Taxonomy (NCBI): domain Eukaryota; kingdom Viridiplantae; phylum Streptophyta; class Magnoliopsida; order Poales; family Poaceae; genus Thinopyrum; species Thinopyrum elongatum. The sequence goes on from CM022303.1 coordinate 71,832,229, forward strand.
CAATCATCATATTTTCCACCAAAAATAGAGATTTTCCAATAAATTTTTAGATTCTCCTTAATCTGGTAATCCTGGTGAAATCAGGCTATAAGGGCAAAACAATCACTGTAAAATACGGAAAATCCTACCGCTACGGTGCAAAAACATTAACATAAACATGATGCAAAACGCACGCATCAACCTCCCCAAGCTTAGACTTTTGCTCGTCCCCGAGCAAATTGCAAGCTGAGAGAACAGGGTCATCATGTTCATGAAGCGCAACTCGTTAAAATTAAATGTGAGCATTGTAGCATCATGATTATTCATGAAAAATACAAAAGCATACATGAGAATTCACAAACTCGAACTAACCACATGATCATATACTAGCTTCCACACCTTAAGTGACTAATTGCTTAGTGAAGGAAATTCAAAACAAGAAAATAAATTATTTTAGCCTAACCCGAAAGAGCAATGGAGGAGTTCTCAAAAATCCTCCACACCTCCTATTTAGAGTGTCATACTTCAAATGGTTACTTATGTTACCACACGAGACTATCAAACATAAACTTTGATCCATGGCCTAGAGGGAATAGAATATGAGAAAATTGGTTTATAAGATTATCTGTGCTGACATTCGTTAGGCAAATACTCATAGCCCGAAGACCAGCGTAGCAGCCGAGAATTGAAGCGAGCTTAACAAATTATCATGCCTGGGATAGTGATTTCCACTACACTCAACTTGCCACTCTTAACCATTATACGAGTGCTTGGAGGGTCAAAAGTTTTGACATAGCATTTTTGCTACAGTCAATCAAGTATGTTTAATAATCATGTGAGCTAAACAAAGTAATCAAAAGAAGTAATAGCTCTCATAGGGAGCGTGGGGTAATCCACAACATTGTGGCTTGAGTGTTCCCACCTCAACTGTTACTCACTCTATGCTAACTTTTTATTATAACTTAATTTTAAATAGTTAAGCCAAACTAACTTAATCTAAGATATAGAATTGAAAAATCTAATCTAGACAATTAGCACTAATGGTGTGGAATAGCCATGATCAGTCAAAAAGTAACAAGGGAAAACTCAACCTAATTCATACATCTAATAGCAATAACCATAAGCTGTAATAAATACAAACATTAATAACGATGAGTTCATCAAGGGATATAAATTGTCCCCCACTCACGGAAGGATTACAGTTGCAACTTACTATGCAGATATGAAAATTAAACTAATATGGTTTGCAGAAAATTAAACATGCAAAAAGTAGTAAGATACAAGGTCTTATAGATCCTCCCTAAGCTTAAAATAAGCTAAGGAGGCCCATGTAGCTATATTTTTTTAGTCATGGGCGTCATGATGTGGCTGCCCCTTTTCAGCCTCCTTTGTTGTTGGGGCATCTTGAGTCAAGGCTAAGTTAAGCCTTTTATTTGCTGCTTCTAGTGCCGAGGTATGGAGTAAAAAACTGCAGATTTCCTCCTCAAGGGTGGTGATGCGAATGAAGAAAACCTGGAGAGTTGCCTTTGTATCCATAGCTATCTTCTTCTCTGACTTCTTAACACGTTCACATAAAAGGTGAAGGTGAATAGGCAAAGTGTTTGCTTGTACCTCCAGTCACCCAAGGTGCTCTTCATCTCTGAGGGGTTGTGCTTTTGGGAAGATGCCGGGGTCGGTGAGCAGTTTTTGTGTCCTCCCTTCTGGAGGCCTGGTGGAGATGCAAGCATTGATCTTGAACTTCTTAAAAGAAGTCCGACATGATGAGGATTCATTGTGGACATTCTCATGATGCAACTTGCTTTGCACCATCTTGTGGATGGAATAATCATCCTGAAATATATGGCCTTCCTTCATAGGTGCAGGGACACTAGAACTAATGTGCTTAAGTGTCTCCACTTCTTCTTCCCCCTTAGCTTCCTTCTTTGGTTCCTCTTCCTCTTCCTCTTCCATCTCTTCCGGACCAGTAAGCTTCCTTAGATGTGTCTTCTTCTTCTTGATCCTACCACGCTCAGTCATGCTTCACCCCTTTGGTGCGTGTGTCCGGCATGGTGTAACCAACCTCGACGCACTACTAGGAAAAAGCCTAGTAGTAGCGTAGGTTGAACAACTAGTAGTAGCGCGGGTGCCCGCGCTACTATTATGGCACTACAACTAACTGGTATTAGTAGCGCGGTGCATCCCGCGCTACTAGTACATGTGTTAGTAGTAGCGCGGATTCCACACGCGCTACTACTAACTATCTATAGCGCGTGTCTGTGACCCGCGCTACTACTATTAATTTCAAAAACCTCGTGCGTGTTGTCAATGGTGTCAATGGTTCGATTCAGCGATGACAGGGGACGCCGGAGGTGCGGACGGGTAGCGGCAGACCAGATCTGGCAACGACTGTTGGAGAGGGACCGGATCCTGTGCAGAGCAAGACGACGGTGTGAGGATCCTCTTCGCGGCCAAGGCAGAGAGCTCCTGGTTGGCCATGTCGACGACCTGCGCAGACATGGGCATGGGAGGTGATTAAAACCGGAGTGAGAGAGAGAGAGGGAAAAAGAGAAACAAGGGAGAAAGGAAGGGGATGGAGAGCGCATCGGGGCTGGTCGCCGGTGGTGAGGTGCTCCGTCGTGGTGGCATGGAGGTGAGGGAGAAGACGGGCGAGCTCCTGGACACCAGCGACGCGAGGAGGCGGACTCGTTGGGCGCCGTGGAGGAGGAGATGTGCCTGGGCAAGAGCACCATGGGAGAGCCTATGGAGAGAGGGGGGGGGGGAGAGTGAGGGAGAGAGGGGGGAGAGTGAGGGAGAGAGGAGGGATTCGGCCGAGGATATGGGGACTTCACCTACCTTGTACTTAGTAGTAGCGAGGGGTAAAACCCGCGTACTACTATCACTAGTAGTAGCGCGGGTTTATACCCCTCGCTACTACTATGGCATGTCCCGGGGGGCACGGTAGAGACCACTTAGTAGTAGCGAGGGGTATAAACCCGCGCTACTACTATCAAGTTAGTAGTAGCAAGGGGCATAAACCCGCGCTACTAGTAAGTAGCAGTAGCGAGGGGTATAAACCTGCGCTACTAGTAAGCGGCTACCAATAAGCTTTTCCCTAGTAGTGACGTCTTCATCATGGAAGGGGCTTGTGCCATGCGGTGGACTTGCACCGTTGATCACATGATTTTCCTCCTCTTGCAATGATGTTTGGCGTTTGTCCTAAGATTGCGCCATGGCCTCAAGTCTTTTCTCTCTTAATCTGAACTTGATATGCATTTGGTGAAAATTAGATTGACAAAGTACATGAGATAGCCTCCCCAAGGTTATATAAAGGGTAAAAATCCTAGGGATTTATGAGATTAGTTGTTAGAAACCAAATAGGAAATGAACAAAAGGTTTTAGGCAAGGATTAGATGTTTCCCGAGCATCTAGGATGCAAGACAGCAACGGTATGAGCAGGCATTCTTGTACAGTTGCTTGTACCGGGCTCACCTCGGCACCCGTCAAATTTCCAGAAATGTAGCTGAGGTGTGGCGCGATCATACCCGATTGTAGCGCTCCTCGTACTACGTCTGCGACCTATTTTTTTGAAGTTGAAGAAGTGCATCCAGAGTTCCAAAACCATTGCCGAGGTATGGTATGAGCGTAGCTGCTCGTACCAGTACTCCTACTAGCTGGGCTCCTCTTTGCTCCAAATTTCCAGGAGCAACACTGAGCACTAGTATGAGCATCGGTGCTCGTACCATTGCTAGTACCAGAAGAAGCATGCATGCTTCTTCTTTCCAGAAGCCATGCCGAGCATTGAGACGAGCATCGGGTGCTTGTACCATTGCTCGTACCACCCTGAAAAATCTTCCTCTTCCGGCATGACAAGTTCAGAGACTTCGACAGTCTTTTCTTCTCCAGTGAGGTAGTGCTTTAGGCGTCGTCCATTTACTCTCCAGGGTGCTCATATTCGTCCTCTTAGCATCACAGGCCCAGAGTTAAATACATTTTTAATTTCATAAGGGCCTTCCCACTTTGATTTAAGTTTCCCTGGAAATAACTTCAAGGGAGAATTATAGAGTAAAACTTTATTGCCGGAATGAAACTCTCGCTTTTGAATTTTTCTATTGTGCCACATCTTAACTTTCTCTTTAAAGAGCCTGGCACTTCATAAGCTTCATTTCTTAATTCATCAAAGGCATGTATATCAAGTAAGCATTTATCCTGTAGCCTTAAGATCATAATTCAAATACTTGATTGCCCAAAAGGCTCTATGTTCAAGTTCTAAGGGAAGATGACATGCTTTACCATAGACCATTTTATTTGGTGTCATCCCCATGGGGTTTTTGAAGGTAGTCCGGTATGCTCATAATGCATTGTTCAATTTGGACGACCCATCCTTTCTTGACCTGTTCACCATCTTCTAGAGGATCGATTGTAGGGTTTGACTTGTCCACTCATTTGAGGGTGGTAAGGTGAAGCAACATGATGTGTTACTCCATACTTATGGAAGACCTTCCTGAAAGTACCTTGTATAAAGTGTGATCCACCATTAGTAATTAAAAACCTAGGAACTCCAAACCTGGGAAATATGATGTCCTTGATCATCTTCATTGAAGTGGTTGAATCTGATGGGTAGTGGTAATTGCTTGCACCCATTTTGTAACATAATCAACAACCACAAGAATATGAGTATTGCCATTATACGGTGGGAACGGTCCCAAATAATCCATTCCCCAAACATCAAAAGGTTATATTATCAAACTATATTTCATAGGCATTTCTTGTCTCTTTTCGATATTACATGTTCATTGACAAGCATCACAATTCTTTACGTACCTACGAGCATCTTTGAATAAGGTAGGCCAATAGAATCCTGACTATAGAATTTTGGCAGCAGTTCTAGCACCAGTGTGATGCCCTTCGTATTGGCTACTATGACATGCCTGGAGTATGGCATCCATCTCATGTTCAGGAATACACTTCCTTATCATTCCATCAGGTCCACGCCTGTAAAGATATGGATCATCCAAAGAGTTATATTGTAGATCATAGAAGAATTTCCTACAAGAAAATTAGCATAATCTACAAACCAAGGTACTATATCTTTGATAACAACCAGATTTACACCAGAAAATGAATCATTTATAGGAATGATATCATCAATGATATCTTCCATCCTTGATAGATGATCTACTACTGGATTGTCTTCACCTCTTCTATCAATGATCTGCAAGTCAAATTCTTGTAACAATAAAATCCAACGGATCAACCTAGGCTTTGCATCTTTCTTTGCGAGAAGGTATTTCAAAGCTTGAAGGTCCGTGTAAATTTTTACTTTAGAAACAACAATATAAGATCTAAATTTACCACAAGCAAAAACAATAGCTAGCAACTCTATTTTTGTGGTGGCATAATTCTTCTGAGCATCATTAAGGGTGCGAGTAGCATAATGGACAACATTCAACTTCTTATCGACACATTGACCAAGGAAAACTCCTATGACATAATCACTTGCATCGCACATGATCTCTAAGGGTACGTCCCACTTCCATGGTTGAATGATCGGTGTTGTGATTAAGGATTTCTTCAGACTATCAAAGGCAACCATGCAGTCTTTTTCAAAATAGAATGGAACATCCTTCTACAATAGGTTAGTTAATGGTTTTGAAACTTTAGAGAAATCTTTAATAAGCCATCTACAAAACCCTCCATCCTCGAGGAAGTTACAAATTCCTCTCACATCCCTCAGGTAAGGCAACTGATGATGCCATAGCCCTTGGGTATAGTTAGGGAGGGCAAATATGGCTCAGTAGTCATAGGGTGGGCCAGGTCGATGACTCGGACTCCACCTTCCATATGGTGGCACATCATCAACTTGGATTACAAGACATGTATTTTAGGTAGATTTAGTTGCAAACCGACTGGAGCTCTACCTTGTAAACCGACTTGGGACCATGTAATCCTACCTCTTGTCCACCTATATAAGGTGAGGTATGAGCCACGTCACCCTCCATATGGCATGCCATACAAGGGCCCAAAAGCCTTCGGTCCTCATGTCCGCACTGCCATCTTCCCATCAAAATTCCACGTCTCCAACATTGAAAGGTATACAGGCGAGGCTTGGCGTCACATCTGGTAGGGAGATTATCACACCATGTGTGCATCCAATTCGGGCGATGAGTTCGTGGCAATCCGCAACCATCCCTTGCATCTGGCTGACTCAGTGAGAGTATGGCTTACCTGTCTACCTGAGGGTAGCATCCGCAACTAGGACGACTTCGAGAGGCTCTTCATGAAATATTTCCAAGGCACCTATAAAAAGGCCTGGGAATGTGTGGGACCTCTAGCTTTACACTTAGAATGATGGCAAGTCTCTCACGGACTACATCTAGCATTTTTCCCAAAAAATTCTCTATCGGACATCCGCGAGGCTGTTGTCATCACCGCTTTCTGCAAAGGCATCCAGAGCAAGGAGCTCACCCATAAAATAGGGCGCACAAACCCCCAGACCATAGGCGAGCGCTTTGACATAGCCAATAGCTACGCCACTGGTGAAGAAGCCATGCTCAACAAGGAGAGGGTTAGAAAAGGGAATATCAAGGGCAACCCCGAGTCTTCCAAGTAAAAGGACAATGGCAAGTTGTCCAAAAACAACAACAATAATCGCAAGGGCAAAGGTGTTGAGGGCAGTAGCGGAGGCGACTTCATTGCGGTTGTCGAGCGTTCCACTCAGCGTTGTCCCAAGCATGGAAACACCACATTTGAGGACATAATGGGAGGGACGTGTTCTTTCCATGATGCTAATGCCCAACATCTCATTCGGGACTGCAGTTTCCTTTTTTTTGCAGTGAGTCAATCTTCAGCTTTCGACCAGGACAAGAAGGATCCGCCTCCTCCAAGTGATGCATAAGACAAGTTTCTAGACCAGAGAGGTGTCCTGATGATCTTCGATGGGTACATGTCTAGGCGCCAGATGCTCATGACTCGCAAGGTCAATGCGGTCATTCCGGCCGTACGCCAATGGCTCCGGTGGTCTGAAATGGTGATTTCTTTTGACTGCTTAGATCATCTAGACCACATACCATGCCTGGGACAAAATGCCCTAGTGGTGGACCCTCTTGTCAGCGGTGTTCAACTCACCAAGGCCCTCATGGACGATGGAAGCGGACTCAGTATTCTCTACATCAAGACTCTGAATGCTATCAAAATTCCTCATTCCCGACTGAAACCAAGTGACTCACCTTTCCAAGGGATTGTGCCACGCAAGAAGGCTCAACCATTTGGGTGGATTGCTCTAGAAATTACTTTCAACACCCCCAAAATTTTCTGGATTGAACCTTCACTTTTGAGGTCGTCGAATTCAAGGGCGTGTACTGATGGTTGCTAGGTTACAACCAAACAACGTAGTTGGGTCCCCTAGAGCAAGGGTTTGTAGCAAGCATCAAGTTCTTGCATTAGTGAGAAACCAAGATTCCTACACCAATGATAAGTTCTGTAACACTTGTGCCCCCAATAACACAACAAGGGTGTCAACCTTGCTAGCTTTGCTAGTTGTACAAGATATTATAAGATCATGTGGTAGATAATATTTTTTGTATTTTCAGAATAAATAATAACTAAAAATAAAAGTGCAAGTAAAAGATATTGGAAGTGTTTTCTTATAGTAAAAACTGCATCAGGGTTCATTGGTTCAACAAGGGTAACTCTCCATACGATAAAAAGTGCGACAAGTAACATAGTCGTATGAAAAAGAAGTGAAATATCTCGTGCTCATGCTAGATTGTGTGTAATGTGTTGATCTTATATAGGTAGTACATCCATAAATCTCTAGACCGAGACGCTCTCTGCATCTATAGCTCTTAATCCACTCTTTGATCGAGATTTCTCTGCATCATCCAAGTATTAAGTTTAAAATAGATAATTGCCTTAAGCATGATGACAAACTGTTGATTGCATAATGTTATTAGAGGCCTCATACAATCATTTATCCTTAGTGGAAATAATACAATGCAAGCCTTTTCCATTTACTGTCACTATGGTAGATTACTTGCAAGATTAAACCCAACTAATGCACACATTTCCCACTACTAATTTCCCTTCTAAACTGGCCAAGAGAAGACAAATAACTGGAGAAAATTATGCATCTATAAACCAAACATAAGGCATCAACACAATTGAAACATAAAGAAATAATTCATCATATGATCAACATCACCGCTAGGTTTACATCAGATGGACCATAATCATGTTAGGTAACTCATATGACCATTGTGTTGAACAACAAAGAGGAGAGATTACATCTTGGCTACTACCATGAACCCGTAGTCCAGGGGCAGGACTACTCACAACTCATCTTGGAGCAGCGAGGATCGATGTTGATGTAGATGATGCTGAATTCTCCCTCTGGCGAAGTTCCGGATTAGGGCTGAAAAATGAAGATCACCTCGAAACCCGAAATGGTGGTGGCGGACAAATGCTTGATAAATATTTCAGAGCTCCAGGGGTATATAAAGGCACTCAGCAAAATTAGGGCACCAGGGGGTCCTGGTGAGCCTAGGCGCCCTAGAATTCTTAGCGCCTAGAGTAGGCGCATGGGCCCCTGGGCATCCCCAGGTGGGCCCTAATACGTCTCAAATGTATCTATACTTTTGGCTATGTTCATGCTACTTTTATACCATTATTGCATCATTTTGGCACAATTTTATGTTGATTTATTGGACTAACCTATTAATCTAGTGCCCAGTGCTAGTTGTTGTTTTCTACTTGTATTTGGACGTTACAGAAAATACCATTTCGGGGATCAAAAAAAGAAATGAAAAATACAGGATGAAGTTTCAAGTCAGGATGGAGCCAGGAGCATTGAAGGCCACCATGGGGGAGCCTTGTGGGCCCCATGCAATGGGGGCTCACGGCCCAGGCTCGGAGATGGGGCCGCTTGACCCTCCCTGGCATGCATCTCCACTGCCTCTCATTTCCTATGCCTTTATATACCCCCAAAATGACATAAAATAATCATCGACAAATTTTTCACCGCCGCCACCTCCCGTTCCGCGGCGATCCAATCTGGAGGCCTTTTTCGGTACTCCGCTAGAGGGGGCATTCATCACCGGGGCAATGTTCATCAACCTCGCTTCCACCATATCCATGTGTGAGTGGTCCTCTTTGTACTATGGGTCCACAACAGTAGCTAGATGGCATCCTCTCTCCCTTGCTTCTCAATAGTAAGATCAAACAAGATGCCCTACATGACTATGATCTGTCTGATGTAATTCTCGGTCTGTTTGTTGTGGTGTGATGAATTGCCACTTTATGATTAGATTATCTATGGATTTATTTTGGATTCTTTTTAGTTCTTTGCTGCATGATTTATAGACATATATGATTTCGATCTATTAGTCTTACACTGGCCATGATTTGATTGATGATCTCGAAGAGTGAGTTGTGTATGTTAGTTGGGTTTAATCTTGCAAGTAATCTGTCATAGTAACAGAAAGGAAAAATGGCTTGTATTGGGTTATTGCCCCTTAGGATAAATAGGTAGTTGACTAATTGTCTCGGTGATGAACTAGAGGTAAAGAGAATATACTATCAACATTATGTCACTTTGCTTAATGCAATGCTTGGTTTTTACTTAATACATAGAAATGCATGCTGGATAGCAGTCTCAGGTGGAGTATTAGTTATAGATGCGATTGGATAATGGTCTATAGATACGAGGACATCATGCCTATATGCAATCATGACATATATGATCAAATCATAAACACTAAAATTTAATCGATACGCAACTCTAATTTATTCACCACGCCTATGCTATGTTTTCTGGAGAGATGCCACTAGTGAAATTATGGATCCCAGTCCTTTATTCCTCATAATCACAACCTCGATCACTTTATTTGCTGTTCTTTTACAATCTGAACATATATTTACACTTGCTCACCATCATCACTTCCAATCCCAAAATACATTAATACTTGTAACTAGCAAAGCTAGTGAGGTTGACACCCTCACTTGAAGTGTTGGGGACCAAGTGAAGTGTTTTAATTGTGTGAGAGTACTAATTATTGGCTACCAATCAAGGACTCTCTGGATTGATACCTTGGTTCTTAACTGAGGGAAATACTTGCTGCTCACCACAAACCCTTGCTCTTCAGGGCCCAACAACTATGTTCACCAGGCATAAAGTTTAGCTAAGAATATCAATAGCAGAAGGATTTCTGACGCCGTTGTCGGGGAGTTCTTGCTGCAGACATAGGTTCAACACTCCATTAATTTACTTCCTTGTTTTTTACTTTGCTTAGTTACTTTTTATTTGTCATTAGTTTTTTTTTGCACTCCAAAAATCTCAAAAAGAAAGATTTAAATTTCAGCAAGTAGTTACTTTTGTTTTAGGTCTGTTATATGGGTACTTCTGCTGAAAATACCAAACTTTGTGAGATTACAAGTACTGATAATGATGACTTGATTAGTACACCTATTGCTCCACCAACTACTAAGGTTGAATCTTACGAAATCAGCGATGCTTTATTGAACTTGATGATGAAAGATCAATTCTCTAGTTAATGAAGATGCTGCCTCTCACTTGAATAATTTTATTGAGCTATGTGATATGCAAAAATATAAAGAGGTAAAAGTTGATATTGTTAAGTATATACTTTTTCCATTTTCATTAAGAACTAGAGCAAAAGAATGGTTACTATCTTTACCGACGAATATTATTGATTCATGGACTAAATGTAAAGATGCTTTCACTGGAAAATATTATCCTCCGGCTAAAATCATAAAACTAAGGAATCTTATCTTGAATTTCAAAGAATTTGAGCAAGAGCATGTAGCCCAAGCTTGTGAAAGGATGAAAACTATGACTAAGAATTGTCCTACTCATGGTCTTAATGAATGGATGGTATTGCAAACTTTCTATGCCAGACTTAACTATATGTCCATTAATATATTAGACTCTTATGCAGGTGGGAACTTATTGGCAACAACTTTACAAAGAGATACTAAGTTACTTGATGAGGTGATGGCAAATTATGCCAAACACACACTGAAAGAACTCGAACTGGTGAGAAGGTAAATTATGTTGAAGAAATTTCTTTCTTGAATGATAAAGTTGATATGATCATGTCTATGCTTGCTTCTAAACAAGTTCCTATAGATGCTAAATATTTTCCTATAGCCTCACTTTTTGAACAAAATAATGATCAAGTTGACGTGACTTTATTTCGAGAAGCAATTTTAACAACAATGTTATAGGAATAATTATGGGAACAACTATACTAGACCATATCCTCAAAATAGTTAAAACTCTTATTGAAATTCTTATGGCAAAAAATGTATACCTACTTGTCTTCAAAGTGTTTTAAAAAATTCATTGCTACACAAAAAAATTTCAATACTATTGTTAGTGGGAAACTAGAACAATTGGACAACATCTCACAGAAAGTTGACAATTTAGCACATGATGTTGAAATGCTTAAAATAAGAATTATGCCATCTAAAGAGTATATGCCAGAGTCTTTGGAAGCTATACAAACTAAGATAGATTACACAACTAGCACTCTTGCCATGATTAGAACTAGAAGCGAGAATGAGAGATTACAGAGATAAGCTAGAAATGCTGAAATTTTTGCTAAAAGGGGTATTGATGAGGTCAAAACTTTAGGTATTGTTGAAACACCTCTTAAGGATGATATTATTAAAATATTAAAGATTAGTTATACTTATGAAAATGGGCTTGGAGAGGTCATGACTTTAAGTAGTAATGACCCCACTAGGTCTGAGAGTGTTCAGTCTTATTATAATAATGTCAAAAGTGGGTTTGGAGAGGTCAAAACTTTAGGTAGTGTTTATCCCACTGTTTTGGATGGAAAGAATTTCAATTATGATGATTGTACACTTACTGAGGTCATAAAGGTTCTACAAGAAATTGTTAAAATGCCTAATGCAAATGAATATAAGAGAGGAAAGGCTTGACCAAGAAGTCTCTATTCCTAGGAAACTAGAAGGTGGATGGGAACCTACAACTAAGATCGCAATTAGTAACTTTGAGTGTAATGTTTTATGTGATTTAGGTGCTAGTATTTCCACCATGCCAAAGGCTTTGTATGATGTTCTAGGTTTGAAGCCTATGTCTGAATGTTCCTTGAGTTTACATCTAGCAAATTCAAATATGAAGAAGACAGTAGGTAGAATAGATGATGTACCTATTATGGCAAATATGAATTGTGGATTTTCTTGTGATGGATATTGAATGTAATCCTTCATGCCCAATTATACTTGAAAGACCGTTCTTGAGAACAATTGGGGCAGTAATTGATATGAAAGAAGGGAGCATAAAGTTACAATTCCCGATGAGAAAAGGAATGGAATGCTTTCCAAGGAAAAAGATCAAATTACCATATGAATCTATTGTGTGAGCAACATATTCTTTGGAAAATGACAATGAGAAAACCTAAAAACTACACCAAGAACACTATACCTAGCTAAAAGGCATTAAAGAAAAGCGCTTATGGGAGGCAACCCACATTTTATCTTTATTTTCCTTGCACTTGAATAAAGTTGTTACCTTCTGTAACAACAAAGTTTTTTATGTTTTGCTTGAATAAAGCACCAAGAATTTCCTTTAGCATGTTAAGATTACAAGTGTATGTGTTGCTGTCCTAAAACAGAAAGTATTGCTGCTGTTGTTCATTTTGGTGAAAACATAGCGACTTGACCCAAATGGATCGGTGCCTCTGTGCTTTCTATGCTATCCTTGGATAAGTTTGCTAGCACACACAGTACATCGATGAAATACCATAACATCACATGTTAAAAAGGTAACGTAGATCCAGAGTATACCTCATATATCGCAGTGCAAACAATCATAAGGGTGTGGAGTCCCATCATCGCCAACGGCAAGTTGAGTGGAGACCGTAACCCTATAATGTAACTCTCACTCGTCGAGATGAAATCTTGCAACATGAAATGTTGCAGCCATATAGGTTAATACATTGAATGTATTGGCAAGTCACCCATAAGATGTCGAAGATAATTCTATCTCTATATGCAATTTGGCTTTGTGGCTCTAAGTCTGAGGTTTTGCATAAAGGCTAGTTTTTGCCTAACTCAAGATTAATCAGATTAATTACTACACAATTGATGTCATTAATGAGATGGTTCCACCAACCATTTCTCATAAACCCAAGTTATCATTTACCCAAATTCATTAAATCGGTAATAGTGTTGAGATCTCCAGATAATCCAATTCCTGTTGCTCAAATTGTCCGTAACCGGGGACACGGCTAATCGATTAGTTTGACACTCTGCAGAGGTTTGCGCACTTTCCCCCGCAAGACTCGATTGCCTCCTTTGAAATCCTCGCACTGCCTGGAATTTGAGAACAGGATGACCGAGACACAGTCTTTTAGAAGTAATCAACTATGCTAGAGCCCATAATAGCTTGCGGCTGCACACGGAAGCTTTTGGTCTTGAAAGATCCATCAATCCCTTTGAGCCTGGGTGGCCTTTAAAACTGGGTGATCACTGGTACATCCCCAGTATCCCCTGGGCAATTCCTGATAGACATCAGGTGCCCTGGCAAGGTCATAGAACTGGGTGATCACTGGTACATCCCCAGGATCCCCTAGGCAAGTCCTGATAGACATCTGGTGCCCTCTCCTTGCAATTAGTCCACTCAGAGGTGTATTGAAATTGTTGAAGTCTTGAAGTCTTGAGGTTGATCCATATCATCTTCTCTCTCACAACTTTCATGAATCACTCATACCAATCCCCGTCTACTAAAGCATAGCAATAACAACTATTCATCTATTCCCGAGGCTTAGTAACAAGGGCATTGGGGTTCCTACCTCATGATACTAGTCAAGAACTACAATTTCAATTTACCTACTTGATGCAAGATGGAAGGTGGATCTAATGCAATAAAACATAGGTAGTAAAAATATGATCAAAGTAACTTGCCTGGTACTTGTTGGTGAAGTTCATCGCACTCAGAATTCCTGATAATTCTACTCGTCACACTCTGAGAAATAGAGGCGTACAGAGGACGGGCGGTGTGGCGGCCGCTCCGGCGAGCAACGGCGGCAGTTGAGGAGGGGGTTGGGGGTGGCACTGAGTGGGGGTCCGTGGGGTGTTGAAGTTGGTCATCGGCGTCATCGATGGAGAGCGGGGCGAGCTTGTCTCTTTGGTGAACTTTGGTGCTCCGGGTCAGCATTCGATCTTGGGTAGCTTGCAGCATCGGGAACGGCCGGTGAACTTCGATGAACTCTGGCGAGATCCAACTCATTCTTGCGGTTGATACAAGAGGGTTTGGGCGAAGGTGTTTGCGGGAATCGGTCAAGGGGGTGCTTGGGTATTTATAGGACATCTTATTAGAAGGAAAGGATCAATGGGGGATCGAATACAGGGAGGAGAGGATTTGGGCCATGATCTGGAAAGGAAACAGAGAAGGAAAAGGAAAGGAGGAAGAAGGAACGAAAAAAGAAAAGAAAAGAAAAGAAGGAAAGGGAGGTGGACTGCGCCCTGGGAAAGAAAGGAAAGGGAAGGGGCAGCTGGACTGGGGCGGCCTGGTGGGGGGGGCTGCGTGAGTTGTGTTTCCCTTTTTTTTGAAATGAACCACAAAAGTGCTGGAAAAAATAGCAAATGAAATCATCATAAATTGAAATTTTGCACAAAAATACTAGGGAATATGTAGGTCCATGTGAACTATTTATTTTGGCAAAATAAATTATGTAAATATTTATAAAAATTGCAAAAGCAATCTGGTGCTCAAAATCAATTCAAATTTGCTTTTTGAAAATACCAAATTACTTCAAAATAATTCCGCACTATTTTTCCTTTGGAGGGAGTCATTTTACCCTTACTCATAATTAATCTTTTTTTAGAGGAAAAAATATTTTTAATAAAACCCAATAAAAGCATTATGCAAATGATGTCAAATATTTTTCAAATATATCTCTGTTAGTTTCATAATTCATTTTCCATATTTTCTTTATAATATTTGAAGGAGTTATATTTCTTTACCTCTTTATTGTATTTGAATAAATGGAAATGATCTAGAAACTCAAAATGGAAAACTTTCCAAAAGCGAATCAAATGGAATTCAAAAGTGCTCCTCATCACTTCCCACTCTTTCATATATTTTGAAGAGGTCATATTATCTTCTCTCATGAAAATCATTGAATGGCATGAAGTTTGTTTTTTTTCTCTGGTTCAAAAATCAAAGGGGATTCAAATGGCAATTCAAATAGAAGTGCATATCGATGCCAAATGAAATCTTGTGGGAAAGTCCTTTTATTCCCTCTCATTTAACTTTTAAAATGTTTCAAATTTCCACTCAATTTCAAATGACAATCACACAAGCAGTCATTATTACTTAATTAGTATAACATTCCAAAATTTAGAATTTTTGGATGTTACAAACTACCACCCTTAAAATGAATCTCGCCCTCGAGATTCGAAGAGGCTAGAAAGAAAAGGTTAGGTTTGGGGTCTTCTTGAAAATCCATCAATCATAAAAAATATCCGGGATACTACCACCCTTAGAATCAGAGTTACTGGTCCATCCCAAACGCATGTACTTCCTCTTTAGTGTTGACACCATTGGTCTTCTCGCATATCTTGTGGTAATTCTTTATTGATGCTCTTCTGGTATAGGCATAATGTTTTCCTCAAAATCTTGAGTCCTTTTTTCAAAAGAAAAGTTCTTCCGTGACTGGATCTTCTTGGCTGACAGGTCTAGCGCCAATGCCAAACAACTATAAAAAATCTCATTGTGGTAAACAAATGATGGTTCCTGCAGAAAACAGGTCTCGGCTTCATTCTCACCGTATAACCTACTGTTGGCAACGGTTGCCTTGTACAAGAGTTAATCGTCATACCATTTTAAGGTTTAAACAAGCTTTGACAATCATCATCTCTCTACTACAGGTAAGTCACTCTAGATTTACCATTCCAAATAGCAATAGCGAATGATAAGAGTAAGTCGGCATGGTGATCAATCCATTCCGCACCCAAATCATTACCCTGCATAAGGTATAGCGAATCTCACATTCTAACACTCGAGCATCCTCACAAGCATTGCAGAAATTTTTCTTACTCATGAACTGGGTTTGAGTTAATCCATTGATTCTGCAAGCAGAACAAAACATCTATCGTTTCTTCACAACTCTCAGGTTTTGCGTAAATTCCTATGAAACGTCTGCTGATGAAGTCGCAGCTTCTTCCAGAGTTCTTCCTTCAACAAGGTTGTGCTTGCTCCTTAACAGATCCTAGGGCCTGTGGGTTATGGCCTACTTCAACACTTGTATAGCTATGTCTCGTCTTAGGGGTTGTAACTGATCCATAATTCCACCGTCACACTCTTGGGGTAAACCATCATATCATAAAACAAAGCTCAACTTATCTTGTCCGAATTCCATTCTATGGGCTGACATGATTAACACATTTTTTCCATTGATGAGTGGTCTTGCAGGGTACTACCACCCTTAAAATGAAATGCACTAGTTCATCCGTAGAGCATATTTTCTCATATTTCTGTACTTTATCACAATCATTGCTTATAGAGTATCACATACAATTCAACACATGAGATCATGATATATCAACCTTTATTGATACATGAATCATTACAATCTCTTGGATTTCCATTACATAACTTAACTCAACATCCTCATGAAAATAAGAGTGCTTCCTACTACACTTATTACATTTTTTATTCCAATACCCAAAATCTCAATTACTCAGTACAAGCTTTCTTCTCGTCTAAACATTCCCTGGCAAAATGTCTTGCTTCCTTGCAGCGTAAACAAATGACTTCTGACAAGTCTCGGGGCTTCTTTGTGATTATGTAATTTCCTTGAGTTCTTGGCTTCCTTTTTAGGCATTTACTGGTGTAGTGACCTGTATTCAGGCACTCGAAACAAGTAATATGACTCTTATCCTTCTCTACTGATGCAGCTGGGTTGGGATGATGCTGGTTTCCAATTCCTCCAGTTCCATTTCCATGCCTATGGACATTGTGATTGTGTCCAATGCCTCCGTGCTGAGAATGACCTCCATGGTTTGGATGGGTGTTTCCTCCAAACTTACTGTTTCCGAATCCAGTACTCCCTGAGTAAGGAGTGCATCGAGGCTTCTACTGAGCTCTAGGGTTAAACTTTTCTGGTCCAAACTTCCTCTTGCAGTTCTCAATCTGACAATGCTTGCCTTCGAGGATAATAGCTTTATCAACCAGCTCCTGGAAATTCTCAAAGTGAGCAACAGTCAATTGAACTCCAAGTTCATCATTCAGACCTTCCAGAAATTTCTCATGTTTAACTGCATCGGTGGCCACGTCTCCTGGAGCATGACGGGCCAATCTACTGAACTCTTCAACATACTTAGACACTGAACGTCCTCCCTAACGTAAGTTACGGAATTCCCTCTTCTTGAGACTCACAGCTCCAGCTGAAACATGAGCAGTATGAAATGCCTACTGGAATTGCTCCCAAGTCACATCTGCCAGGGAGTATGTGGAGGTGTAATTTTCCCACCATGAGGCTGCTGGTCCATCCAGTTGATGCGAAGCAAACCTCACTTTCTCCGCATCCGTGCATCCTCCGTTGGCTAGCTTCCTTCCCATATTGCGAAGCCAGTCATCTGCAACTATCGGTTCAAGGCTACTGGAGAACATAGGTGGGTTCAGTCTCAGAAAACGGGTAAGACTATCAACTGGGGGTGGATGCGGTGGAGGGTTGTTGTGGTTCTGGTGGTTGTTGTTGTTGTTCCTGTTCTGCATCAGGAGTTGTAGCATCTGGTTCTGGGTCTGGAGCAACTGCTCTAAGCCAGGTGGGATACTGTTCACTGGTTCCTCGGCGGCACGTCTTGGCGGCATCTGATGGGTTTAGCAGTGATGAGGTAAGGTTGGAGAGAGAGGGAGAAAGATACCCATACAAACAATATAGTTTTCAAAATAGGTTTTATTTGTTGCTGTCAGAAAAACCACCCAAAAATGACAGCTCACAAATCATCGCATCTAACGTGTGTATAAAACAGGGGTTTGGTCTTCTAAGGGTCATATAGATCTTGAATTCTTCAGGGTCTTCAAATTCTTTGAGTGTTCAGAGTCTTCAACTGTTGTAGCTTCTTTTTTCTGAAATGCATAGTGTAATCCTCTTTCTCTGAAGTGGTCCTCAGTTGTCTGATATCTTGTCCTTCTCGAAGTGATCTCAATTGATTCTCCGTGTGGTCAAAAGGGAAAGGGGTATTGCCTCACTATTTGAGGTAAGAAGGAATATTTGATAAAGCTCAGAAAAGATGAGAAGTAAAGGCTGTTAGGGCATATTTCTCCCTTAGTGGTTTTGGTGATTGATGACAATGCTTTTGCTGACTAATCATGCGCATTGAGCATTTCAGATAATCTACCATATGGCACAAGACGATTCGTGCCCCTCGGAGCTATTGCGAAGACGGTGTTTTTCCTTCGTTTCATTTTCGGTGGATTTGAGTCATAGGAACACCGCACTATTAAGAGGGGTCTGCTTACACTGTCTTTCCTTCCCGGCATTTGAGCTTGTTCTTCCCCTATGTTTGGGCTTTCCAGGGCATCATAAGCGGTAGTACCGCTCCAGCGGTACTACCGCAGTTCAGTGCTATCCTCACTTCCGCTTGTTTTTATGTTCTGTAAATGTGCGGTAGTAGAGCAGCAGTTCAGCGCGGTACTACTGCTCCCATGGTACTACGGCCCTGACTACCACCCCACTACTGCAGGTTTACTGGGCACACTTCAGCTAAGCGGAAGTACCACTCCTACGGAGCGGTAGTACCGCTCTAGCGGAACTACCGTTTTTTCTCTACCGCACAGAGTATCGCTTGTTTTTTCCTTCTAGATAGTTCTATCCCATGAGCAGAAGTAGAGCGGCAGTTTCTAGCGGTAGTACCGCCCCTGGTGGTAATGGTTCCGGCTGCTGTTCAATACACAACAGAAGTACAACTGGTGGGAGTGGTAGTACCGCTCCGGTGGCACTACCGTCTCCCTGACCTGCTCTGTTGAACGCAGCGCCTGGAACTTCCGTGCCAGAGGAAGTACCGCACACCTGAGCGGTACTACTGCTTGTGCACGGGCTATGGGTGCATAACGGCTGGATCTCTTTTCCCACTATATAAGTGAGTCATCTTCTCCAAGTTGATTCACCTCTTCCTCCCGCAAGCTCCATTGTTGCTCACAAGCTCATTCTTGCCCGATCTCTCTCCCTAGCCAATCAAACTTGTTGATTCTTTAGGGATTGCTTGAGAAGGCCTAGATCTACACTTCCACCAAGAGAAATTTGATCAACCCCCCCCCCCCACTAATCCCTTGAGGATCTTGTTACTCTTGGGTGTTTGAGCACCCTAGACGATTGAGGTCACCTTGGAGCCACATTACATTGTGGTGAAGTTTTGTGGTGGTGTTGGGAGCCTCCAATTCGGTTGTGGAGAGAGCCCCAACCTTGTTTTAAAGGTCCGGTTGCCGCCTTCAAGGGCACCACTAGTGGAATCACGGCATCTCGCATTGTGTGAGGGCATGAGGAGAATACGGTGGCACTTGGGGAGCATTGTGCCTCCACACCGCTCCAACAGAGACGTACTTCCTCTCAAAGGGAAGGAACTTCGGGAACACATCTTCATCTTCACCGGCTCCACTTGTGGTTACTTCTTACCTTTACTTTGTGCAAGCTTTACTTGTGTTGTATCCTTTGCTTCATTGTGGTGTCTTTGTTGCTAGCATCATATAGGTTGCTCACCTAGTTGCAAATCTAGACAACCTACTTGTTGCTAATCCTAATTTGTTAAGAAAAGCTAAAAATTGGTAGTTGCCTATTCACCCCCCCTCTAGTCAACCATATCGATCCTTTCAAAGGGTCTTTTTGAAAATAAAGTTTTAGAGAGATACTTTCCTAGGGCTTTTAAGTTTCTAGGGTAACGTCCTACAGACAACATGTGCTCCGATATGATCTCCATAGCGACCCGACCCAAATGGATCGGTGCCTCTGTGCTTTTTGTGCTATCCCCGGATCAGTTTGCTAGCACACACAATACATCGATGAAATACCATAACATCACATGTTAAAAAGATAACATAGATCCAAAGTATACCTCAAATATCATAGTGGAAACAATCATAAGGGTGTTGAGTCCCATCAACACCAACGACAAGTTGAGTGTAGACCGTAACCCTATAATGTAACTCTTACTCGTCGAGATAAAATCCTGCAACATGAAACGCTGCAGCCATATAGGTCAATACATTGAATGTATTGGCAAGTCACCCATAAGATGTCGATGATAATTCTATCTCTATATGCAATTTGGCTTTGTGGCTCTAAGTCTGAGTTTTTGCATAAAGGCTAGTTTTCCCTAACTCAAGATTAATTAGATTAATTACTACACAATTGATGTCATTAATGAGATGGTTCCACCAACCAATTCTCATAAACCCAAGTTATCATTTACCCAAATTCATTAAATCGGTAACAGTGTTGAGATCTCCAGATAATCCAATTCCAGACACTCAAATTGTCTGTAACCGGGGACATGGCAAATTGATTAGTTTGACACTCTGCAGAGGTTTGCGCACTTTTGCCTACAAGACTCCATCGCCTCCATTGAAGTCCTCGCACTGCCTGCTGTTTGAGAACAGGATGACCGAGACACAGTCTTTCCGAAGTACTCAACTATGCTAGAGCCCATAATAGCTTGCAGCTGGACACGAAAGCTTCTGGTCATGAAAGATCCATCAATCCCTTTGAGCCTGGGTGGCCTTTAAAACTGGGTGATCACTGGTACATCCCCAGTAACCCCTGGGCAAGTCCTGGTAGACATCAGGTTCCCTGGCAAGGTCGTAGAACTGGGTGATCACTGGTACATCCCCAGGATCCCCTAGGCATGTCCTGATAGACATCTGGTGCCCTCTCCTTGCAATTAGTCCACTCAGAGGTGTATTGAAACTTTTGAAGTCTTGAAGTCTTGAGGTTGATCTAGATCATCTTCATTCTCACAACTTTCATGAATCACTCATAACAATACCCGTCTACTAAAGCATAGCAATAACAACTATTCATCGATTCCCGGGGCTTAGTAACAAGAGCATTGGGGTTCCTACCTCATGATACTACTCAAGAACTACAATTTCAATTTACCTACTTGATGCAAGGTGGAAGGTGGATCTAATGCAATAAAACATAGGTAGTAAAAGTATGATCAAAGTGACTTGCCTAGGACTTGTTGGTGAAGTTCATCGCGCTCATAATTTCTGATAATTATACTCATCACACTCCGAGAAATAGAGGTGTACCGAGGGCGGGCGGCGGCTCCAGCGAGCAACGGCGGCGATTGAGGAGGGGGTTGGGAGCGGCACGGAGTGGGGGTCCGCGGGGTGTAGGAGTTGGTCCTCGGCATTGTCGATGGAGATTGGGGCGAGCTCATCTCTTCGGTTAGATTTGGTGCTCTGGGTTGGCATTTGATCATGGGTAGCTTGCAGCGTCGGGAACGGCCGGTGAACTTCGATGAACTCCGGCGAGATCCAACTCGTTCTTGCGGGTGATACGAGAGGGTTTGGGCGAAGGTGTTTGCGAGAATCGGTCAAGGGGGTGCTCGGGTATTTATAGGACATCTTATTAGAAGGAAAGGATCAACGGGGGATCGAATCCCGGGAGGAGAGGATTTGGTCCATGAACTGGAAAGGAAACAGAGAAGGAAAAGGAAAGGAGGAAGAAGGAAAGAAAAAAGAAAAGAAAAGAAAAGAAAAGAAGGAAAGGGAGGTGGACTGCGCCCTGGGAAAGAATGGAAAGGGAAGGGGCGGCTGGACTGGGCCAGCCTGGTGGTGGGGTGGGGGGGCTGCCTGAGTTGTGTTTCCCTTTTTTTGAAACGAACCACAAAAGTGCTAAAAAAATAGCAAATGAAATCAGAATAAATTGAAAGTTTGCACAAAAATACTAGGGAATATGTAGGTCCCTGTGAACTATTTATTTTGCCAAAATAAATTATATAAATAATCTTATATTTACTAATTGGAGGCACCTTTCAAGATCTCTCATTAATCCACATCATCAAAATTAATTACACTGTTGGATTGTAGAATTTATGTTCAGGATAAAACGAAAACTTACGTAACGTAGATGACCCCGTCCCACAAAAAAGGCATCTGACACGTCCAACGTTATTGGTATACAAAAGAAATAAAACTTCCATCCGTTCACTCAAAATATAAAAAAGAACAGCCTCACGTCAAAACAAAAGGAAAGCATCCACGCATAATAAATATTCCAACTAAAAAAGGAAAGTAATCCACACGACCTGACTGATTACCCGCATCTATTTTTTTAGGTTAAAGATCTCATCTATTGACTCTAAATAAAATAGGACAGTCTCCCGTCAAAAGAAAGGAAAGCCTCTGTCCATAAAAAGTACAACGTAAAAGAGGGAAAGAAGTCCACATAATCCGGCTGATTACCCACACCTTTAAAGTTCTCTTATTAATCCACGAATCATAATTTATGTTCACCATATAATAGGAAAAACATGTGTAACCCATATGGTCCCGTCCCACAGAAAAGGCATATGACACGTTCAAAACAAATAAAGGATCCATCCACTACGTCAAAAAAGAGTCCTAGAAGATTGTTATCCACGCAGATGGCTCCTCTCCTCTCTATCTCTCTTCCTGTAATCCCTGTATACAACAGAAAAAAGAAAAGCCTCTAGGATTCGCCAGGATGGACAAGTTTGATGTTCAGCTGGACGGCTCCAGTCGCAGCTGCAAGGCGGAGTTGTGTGCCCACCATGTCTGCATCTATGTGACCTCTCTGCGTCATCTGCAGATCGGGCACATCGGCGGTAGAAGTGGTGAATATTTCCACAACCCCCAATGTCTATAGGGCCATGGGATGGTGGTATGCCAGCCTTAACTTGGCTCGGCAGTATTACTCTAAGTTATCATAGGTAGGTTGAGTGATAGACCTCCTACGTTTCAAATCACATCCGTTTTGCTGAGGTATGGTATTTGCAAGGATCAATTTTTTGATAGTTCCTTCAATGTCAAGAGAACAGATGTGGACCTGCAATAATTTGCATGCACAGAGATAGACACACCAGGAGGATTGAGAATGCAAGTCGCATTATATTGATTGATCGATTGTTGAATATACATATGCAAAGGTGTAGCATTTTATAATATGATATGTCAGTTAAATCTTATAGTATAGGGGAACTGTTCATCATTAATTGCAAGCCCCATGCGATGCTTTTTACATGCTCTTAAATCTTAATGGGCTACGGACGGCAACGACTTAGATCCGGACACCTGCCTACTGGCCACCATGCATGCTGCGAACTGGATGTGGGATGGCCGTACGTGGTGCTCCATCTGAGATTTAGTCATCTTCTACACACTTTGATTAATTCCATGCAATGTTATTTGGATGGTACTTGACAATGAACGGATGGAATTAGTAGATACTTGCTAGAATTAATTTTTGCATAATCAGAATGGTTCTGTTCTGGATTGATGTGCTTAGATTGATATCCAGTCTCACTGTAGATATGTAGACACGAATAAATCATTTGCACATCTGTTAGTGTAGAGATGAGGAGGCCTTCTGATTATGGGGCGCATGTGAAGCCGCCAAGTAGGGGTGCTACAGGGGAGGGCCCTCCGGACTTGGACATTGTTTAAGGTCAGTCTGTCAGCAGTTATTCATGCCCTAACTTATCAGGCAAGTAATCCCAATTTCGAAATTTACTATTGTAGTGATTGTTGATAATAGTAGCAGAAGCAACTGAACCTTCAATATAACACGTTCTAGAATACTATGTGTCATCTATAAAAGAGTATCCTAATCCATCTAACCTCCAGCAAATGATTTTCCAGTGCGCTTATAAAGCATTAAATAATACAGTGTCACGAAAAGGTTTTGACAGGCGCTGTTTGACAGTAGGATTTATTTCTGTCCATTTCATGATTTTTGATTCAAGCAGTCTTCTCGATTATTAACAGAAGGAGGTCATGGCTTCTTTCGCTTATGACATGCGATGATGGTGGTGTGTGTAGCTCCAACCTAACTCCAACCCCTCCAAAACTCAAATTCAGGCGTTTGGATGATACTTGGTGATCAGCTGATGCAAATAATTAACGGATTGACACTTGAATGGTTCGATACTTTGATTGTGAAACATTTATATTTTGGGAAGAACATACATATACACCAAATAGGTCAATTGTTTTCTGCATGCAATTATTAACATGCAGTGATGAAGCAATAATATAAGACAATGTGATCAGTGTACTTCTTGGCATCGCCTAATTTTGTTACAAAGGCAAGTGGTTGTTGATGTAAATTGGCACCAAGACAATTTTAATATATATTAAGATAGAGCGTAAATCTGTAGCTTTTTCTGTATTTTTTTGGGGTAACATCATGTTTGTGGTTTCTCATGTAGCAATGTTGTGGTTCTATTTGATCTTTGGCAAGTTATTGATGTAGCAAGACTTCCAAAGTGATGTCCAATCTTTTGCATTGCAGGTGATAGAGTAGCTCACATGTACTTGATCGGCATTTTATTCTTTGTACATTATTTTTGTGCGGAACCTTCTTTTCAACTAGAAAAGTTATATAGGACAACTAACTAAAAAAAAATTCCAACCATCTAACAACTTTTAAGTTACATATGAGGAAAACATTAAATGATATTGAAATTGTAACTAGACCTAAATTTTTTGTTACATATTTCCCGTCCCAAAAATCTAATTACAGTCAATGTTTTCATCACATAATGCTAGCCCGTGCAGAAGCACGGGTTGATGACTAGTTATAAAAATTGCAGAAGCATTCTGGTGCTCCTAATCAATACAAAATGACTTTTTGAAAATACCAAATTACTTCAAAATAATTCCCCACTATTTTTCCTTTGGAGGGAGTCATTTTACCCTTACTCATAATTAATCTTTTTCAGAGGAAAAAATATTTTTAATAAAACCCAATAAAAGCATTATTCATTATTTTCAAGAAATGGCTATGTAAATGATTTCAAATATTTTTCAAATATAGCTCTCTTGGATTCATAATTCATTTTCCATATTTTCTTTCTGATATTTGAAGGAGTCATATTTCCTAATCTCTTTATTTTATTTGAATAAATGGAAATGATCTAGAAACTCAATATGGAAAACTTTCTAAAAGCGAATCAAATCGAATTCAAAAGTGCTCCTCATCACTTCCCACTCTCTTTCATATATTTTGAAGGGGTCATGTTATCTTCTCTCATGAAAATCATTGAATGCCATGAAGTTTGTTTTTTTTCTCTGATTCAGAATTCAAAGGGGATTCAAATGGCAATTCAAGCAGAAGTGCATATGGATGCCAAATGAAATATTTTGGGAAAGTCCTTTTATTCCCTGTCATTTAACTTTTAAAAAGTTTCAAATTTCCACTCAATTTCAAACAACAATCACACAAGTAATCATTATTACTTAATTAGTATAACATTCCAAAATTTAGAATTTTGGGATGTTACAGAAAATAAACAGAGCGTCATAAATTCATGAAACAAAAGTCCCAAGCTCTCGTTGACTTTGTGGCTGAGTGGACAGAAGCCTAGTCTCTGCCTCCCGCAGTGAACCCTAAACATTGGGCTCTCTACTTCAATGGCTCAATGATGCTTAAAGGTGAGGGAGCTAGCATCGTGCTCATATCTTTGAAAGGGGAAAAAATGTACGTGTTGCAGATTCACTTAACGGCATCCAACCACATGGCTTAGTATGAAGCCCTGTTGCATGGTCTGCGCATCGCTATTTCTCTTGGGACCAACCGGCTCCTTACCTGCAGAGACTCCGATCTGGTGGTTTAGCAGGTGATGAAGGTTTAGAAGTGCAGAGATCCAACCATGCTAGCCCATTCCAAGGAGTTGCGCAAGCTTGAGGGCAAATTCGATGGCCTCAAACTCTCTCATGTGCTTCATCGCAGCAATGAGGCAGTGGATGCCCTTGCCAAGATGGGCTCTAGTTGGGATGTGTACTACCTAGAGTCTTCCTCCAACACATGCACGCACCCTCTGTCAAAACAAAGTCAGGCCAGAGTGCGAGGAGATTCAGACTAAAAAGCCAGGCGCTACCGATCTGACTGAACATGATGTCATGGTCATCATCACTGACTGGACCAAGCCCTTCCTGAATTTTCCTAAGGGACATTTTCCCACAAGATCATACTAAGGCTCAGTGCATAGTGAGGGGTTCCAAGGCCTAGACCATTGTTGCAGGAGAGCTCTATAAGAGGAGCACCTCCGGAGTCCTCCAGTGGTGCATATCCAAGGGTGAGGGCAGACTGCTGCTCCAGAAGATTCATTCCAAAGTCAGTGGGCATCATGCAGCACCTTGGATGCTAATCAGGAAAGCCTTTCGCCAAGGTTTCTACTGGCTGACTGTGGTGGCAGACTTTGAAGACATCGTGCACAACTGTGAAGGGTGCCAGTTCTACGCTAGGTAGATACACATGCTGACTTGGGCATTTGAAACCATCCCAATCCTGTAGCCCTTTCCTGGGTAGGGCCTGGACATGGTTGGTCCCCTCAAAACAGCACCCGGGGGCTTCATGCATATTTTCATCATTGTGGACAAGCCGACCAACTGGACTAAAGCCAAGCCTGTGAGTTCATACACTGCCGAACGGGCCTCTGAGTTCATACAATACATCATCTTCTGATTTAGCGTCCCCCCATAAAATGGCTTGTATTGTGTTATTGCCACTAAGGATAAAAATGCAGTTGACTAATTGTCTCGATGATGAACTGGAGGTAATGAGAATATACTATCTACATTATGTCACTTTGCAATGCTCAGTTTTTACTTAATACTTAGAAATGCAAGCTAGATAGCAGTCTTAGGTGGAGTATTACCTATAGATGCAGTTGGATAATGGTCTATAGATTTAAGGACATAATTCCTATACGCAATCATGACATATAGAACAATATCATAAACACTACAATTTAATCGATACGCAAATCTAATTTTTTCACCACACCTATGCTATGTTTTCTGGAGAGATGCCACTAGCGAAATTATGGATCCCAGTCCTTTATTCCTCATAATCACAACCTCGATCACTTGATTTTATGTTCTTTTACAATCCGAACATTTATTTACACTTGCTTAAAATCATCACTTCAAACCACAACATATATTAATACTTGTAACTAGCAAAGCTAGTGAGGTTGACACCCTCACTAGAAGTGTTGGGGACCAAGTGAAGTGTTTTAATTGTGTGCATGTACTAATCATTGGTTGCCAATCAAGGACTCCATGGATTGATGCCTTGGTTCATAACTGAGGGAAATACATGCTGCTCACTACAAACCCTTGCTCTTCAGGGCCCTACAACTGTGTTCACCAGGCATAAAGTATAGCTGAGAATATCAGTAGCAGAAGAATTTCTGACGCTGTTGTTGGGGAGTTCTTGCTTCAAACATATGTTCTACACACCATTATTTTACTTCCTTGTTATGTACTTTGCGTAGTTACTTTTTATTTGTCCTTAGTTTGCTTTTTTGCAGTCCAAAAAACTAAAAAAAAGATTTAAATTCCAACAAGTAGTTACTTTTATTTTAGGCCTGTTATCATGGGTACTTCTGCCGAAAATACCAAACTTTGTGACTTTACAAGTATTGATAATGATGATTTCATTAGTACACCTATTGCTCCACCAACTACAAAGGCTAAATCTTATGAAATCAGTGATGCTTTACTGAACTTGGTGATGAAAGATCAATTTTCTAGTTCTTATAATGAAGTTGTTGCCTCTCACTTGAATAATTTTGTTGAGCTATGTGATATACAAAAATATAAAGAGGTAAAAGTTGATATTGTTAAGTTAATACTTTTTCCATTTTCATTCAGAGCTAGAGCAAAAGAATGGTTGCTATCTTTACCTAAGAAAATTATTGATTCATGGACTAAATGTAAAGATGCTTTTATTGGAAAATATTATCCTCCTGCTAAAATCATAAAACTAAGTAATCTTATCATGAATTTCAAAGAACTTTATCATGAGCATGTAGCCCAAGCTTGTGAAAGGATGAAAACTATGACTAAGAATTGTCCTACTCATGGTCTTAATGAATGGAAGGTATTGCAAACTTTCTATGCCAGACTTAACTATATGTCCAGGAATATGTTAGACTCTGCTGTAGGTGGGACCTTCATGGCAACCACTTTACAAAGAGCTACTAAGTTACTTGATGAGATGATGGCAAATTATGCCCAAAGGCACACCGAAAGAGCTCGAACTGGTGAGAAGGTAAATTTTGTTGAAGAAATTTCTTGCTTGAATGATAAAGTTGATATGATCATGTCTATGCTTGCTTCTAAACAAGTTCCTATAGATCCTAAAGATGTCCCTATAGCCTCACTTGTTGAAAAAAATAATGATCAAGTTGATGTGAACTTTATTTTGAGAAACAATTTTAACAACAATGCTTATTGGAATAATTATGGGAACAACTATACTAGACCATATCCTCAAAATACTCGAAACTCTTATGGAAATTCTTATGGCAACAAAAGTATATCTACTGATCTTCAAAGTGTTTTGAAAAATTCATTACTACACAAAAAGTTTTCAATACTATGGTTAGTGGGAAACTAGAACAATTGGACAACATCTCGCAGAAAGTTGACAATTTAGCACATGATGTTGAAATGCTTAAAATAAGAATTATGCATTCTAAAGAGTATATGCCAGAGTCTTTGAAAGCTATACAAACTAAGATAGATTACACAACTAGCACTCTTGCCATGATTAGAACTAGAAGAGAGAAAGAGAGATTACAGAGATAAGCTAGAAATGCTGAAATTTTGGCTCAAAGGGGTATTAATGAGGCCAAAACTTTTGGTATTGTTGAAATACCTCTCAAGGATGATATTCTTAAAATATTAAAGAGTAGTTATACTTCTGAAAATGGGCTTGGAGAGGTCATGACATTAAGTAGTAACGAGCCCACTAGGTCAAAGGTTGTTCAATCTGATTATAATAATGTCAAATGTGGGTTTGGAGAGGTCAAAACTTTAGGTAGTGTTTATCCCACTATTTTGGATGGAAAGAATTTCAATTATGATGATTGTACACTTACTGAGGTCATAAATGTTCTACAAGAAATTGTTAAAATGCCTAATGCAAATGAATACAAGAGAGGAAAGGCTTGACCAAGAAGTCTCTATTCCTAGAAAATTAGAAGATGGATGGGAACCTACCATTAAGATCCCAACTAATAACTTTGAGTGTAATGCTTTATGTGATTTAGGTGTTAGTATTTCCACCATGCCAAAGGCTTTGTATGATGTTCTAGGTTTGAAGCCTATGTCCGAATGTTCCTTGTGTTTACACCTAGCAGATTCAACTATGAAGAAGACATTAGGTAGAATGGATGATGTACCTATTATAGCAAATATGAATTATGGATTTTCTAGTGATGGATATTGAATGTAATCTTTCATGCTTGAGAACAATTGCGGCAGTAATTAATAAGAAAGAAGGGAACATAAAGTTACAATTCCCTATGAGAAAAAGAATGGAATGCTTTCCAAGGAAAAAGATCAAATTACCATATGAATCTATTATGTGGGCACCATATTCTTTGGAAAATGACAATGAGAAAACATGAAAACTACACCAAAAACACTATACCTAGCTAAAAGGCATTAAATAAAAGCACTTATGGGAGGCATCCCACATTTTATCTTTATTTCCTTGCACTTGAATAAAGTTGTTACCTTCTGTGACAACAAAGTTTTTTTATGTTTTGCTTGAATAGAGCACCAAGAATTTCCTTTATCATGTTAAGATTACAAGTCTATGTGTTGCTGTGCTGAAACAGAAAGTTTTGCTGTTATTGTTCATTTTGGTGAAAATAAATAGAGTATTATAAAATCATGAAACAAAAGTCCCAAGCTCTCGCTGACTTCATGGCTGAGTGGACAGAGGCCCAGTCTCTGCCTCCCATAGTCAACCCTAAACACTCTGCCCTCTACTTCAATGGGTCGATGATTCTTAATGGCAAGGGACCTAGCATCATGCTCATATCTCTGATAGGGGAAAATTTTAACTACGTGTTGTAGATTCACTTAACAGCATCCAACAACATGGCTGAGTATGAAGCCCTACTACACGGTCTACGCATCGCTATTTCTCTTGGGACCCACCTACTCCTTGCCCACAGAGACTCTGATCTGGTGGTTCAGTAGGTGATCAAGGTTTGGGAGTGCAGAGATCCAACCATGCTAGCCCATTTGCTGAGAGTTGTGCAAGCTTGAGGGAAAATTCAATGGCCTCAAACTCTCTCATGTGCTTCAACACAACAATGAGGCTATGGATGCCCTTGCCAAGATGGGCTGTAGTTGGGAGGTGTGCTACCTGGAGTCTTCTTCTAGCACATGGACGCACCCTCTGTCAAAACAAAGTCAACCCAAGTGCAAGGAGATTCAGACTAAAAATCCAGGTGCTACCGATCCGACTGAACATGATGTCATGGTCATCATCACTGATTGGACCAAGCCCTTCCTGAATTATCCTAAGGGACATCCTCCCACAGGATCATACTAAGGCTCAGTGCATTGCGAGGTGTGCCAAGGCCTACACCATTGTTGCAGGAGAGCTCTATAAGAGGAGCACCTCCAGAGTCCTCCAGTGGTTTATATCTGTGGGTGAGGGCAGACAGCTGCTCTGGAAGATTCCTTTGAAAGTTAGTGGGCATCATGCAGCACCTTGGATGCTAGTCAGGAAAGCCTTTCGCCAAGGTTTCTACTGGCCGACTGCGGTGGCAGACTTTGAGGACATCGTGCGCAACTGCGAAGGGTGCCAGTTCTACGCCAGGCAGATATACATGTGTAACATCCCAAAATTTCATTTTGGCATGTTATACTATAGCTAAGAATCCATCATCATCATTGCATTTGAACATCATTTGAATATTGATTTACTTGGGTTTTATTCAATTTATTTTTCTCCTGAAAAAGAATATATGGAAACGATTGTATCATGATTCCCTCCAATGGAAAAATAGGAGAAAAATACTTTGAAGTTATTTGGACATTTTTTAAAGTCATTTTGAATTATTATATTGCATCAAAATGCTACTGTAATTTTTATAATTTTAGTTGTATTTTATTTGTCTCTGAAAAATAGTTCATATTTTTCCTTGAAAAATTCTAAGAATTTATATATTATATGTCTACTACTTTTTTGTTTTTATTTTCCTTTATTGTTTTTCTTTGCTGGTTTATTTGATAAACAAAACAAAAAAAACAAAGCGGCCAAAGCCTTTCGCCCACTAACCCCCACGGCCCACCAAGCACGCCAGCCCAGCTACGCTCCGAATCCATTTCAGATCGGCCACCGATCCCTTTCCTTTCTTTCTCTCTCTCTGCCACGCCGGACCCACTGCCCGATCTTTTCCTCCCTTTTCTCTTCTTCTTCCTTTCCTTCCCTGCACCGGCAGCGGATCTCCGTCGTGATTCCTTTCGTTTGGACATCGCCCCCTCCTCCAAGTCTATGTCCCCTATATATACCCGAGGCCCCTCATTCGTT
Organism: Thinopyrum elongatum; assembly: GCA_011799875.1. Classification (NCBI taxonomy): domain Eukaryota; kingdom Viridiplantae; phylum Streptophyta; class Magnoliopsida; order Poales; family Poaceae; genus Thinopyrum; species Thinopyrum elongatum. The sequence goes on from CM022303.1 coordinate 71,863,764, forward strand.
TCCTCCACAAATCTTTGCCCGAGAGCGTCCCCGCTGCACGCACGTGCCGCTCGCATCTCTGCCACCGAAGTTTCGGCCGCCGTCAAATTCATCGCCGGTGAGTCCTCTCCCGACCCCGCACACTATCCTTCGGACGCCCTCATGTTTACACCTCTCCATGACATGGTTTCACCCCTCTCCTCCTCTGCAGCTTCAACTCAGGCGACGTGTGCTCTCGCCGGAGCACCGGGACACCCGAGCCTCCGCCAAGCTCCGTCCGATAACCTCCATCATCAACAACCATCGCCAAGACCACCCACGTGATCTTTGTGCATGCCTGCATCGCCCAGACCACTTCACCTTCGCTGGAGACCACCGGAGGATCGCCACCGCCGACGTTCGAGCCGTTTCCCCGCACCGTCGACGTCACCTCTCCACTTTAAGCCGCCCGATCGACCCCCTCCGTTAGATCCTAAGCCGACGGCCCTGATTAGACAAATTAAAATGCTGAAGCATTTTTTAAATGTTCGGTCATCACCCCATAGCGCTCGCTCGTTCGCCAGCTCGCCCAACCACATCTTGCCACGTGTCCCCTGGCCGACGCGTAGTTTTCTGTTTTATTTCTTTTTTAGAATAGTTTCTATTTTGTTTCTTTTATATCTTTTATGTTTTTAATCCAAATTGAGTGATTCCACTTGAATTAGTACGGAAAAATTATAATGTTACTGTAGATCCAAAAATATTTTATGTTTGAGGTTTTTAAATTTAAATTTGAATAGATTTGCTTTAAACACCAATTTGCTAATAACTTTTTTATAGGAAATATGTTTTTAATTAATTCTTTCTGCCACTGTTTTCTATATGTTTTGTTTCTTTCAAATCGTTCATGTTAACAGAGGAGTAATAAAAATAATTTTTGACAAAACTATTTTGATTTGTTTTGATCAGATTAAAATCTGAACTACTATATGCTTATTTTCAATGAAAAATAAAATATTTTCATTTATTCAAAAGTAATTCTTTTTGCCACTTCAACATAATAAATTATTTTTCATTAGTACAATAGAAACTTTTTTTATGAAAATATTAAATTTGTTTTGTTCAATTCTAAGTTGAATCTTGTTTAGGCCATAACTTGTGTTTTATAAAAGCTTTTAAATTGATTCTTTTTGCTAATGAAAGATTTACTAAAATACTTTCTGTTAACATAAAACTTTTATATTTTATTTTCTGTTAAAATTTTATTTAGCTCAGAAAGCTATTCTGTTTTGTTTGTTAAGAACTTGAGTTTTCTCTAAGCTTTTACAAGGTTTTTCTTAGTTTTTCTTTTGGATTTATTTATGTTTTTCCTCGTAATTTTACTTGTTGATTTCCTTGATTGTTAGTATGATTGCTTATGTCTGTCATTGTTTGCTTCATTAGATTATCCTGAGTGCGAAGCTTGCTACTATGAATCTTTAGAGTTTCAAGGACATCATCAAGGCAAGTTCACTTTGATCATGATTATCATCATACCAATGTTTTTATTGCATTTAGTATTTATCCTTTCCCACCATGCATGCAAAGTAGGTAAATTGGAAACTTGGACTTGAGTAGTGTCATGAGGTAGGAACATAATGTCCTTTGTTACTGAGCCCCGGGAATGTTATTATTTTCAACTGCTATGCTTAGTAGACGGGGATTGGTATGAGTGTTCATGAAAGTTGTGAGAGTGATGAATTATATTTGATGACAACAACATCAAGACTGATGACGATAACTTCAAGACCTCAAGACTCAAGACATGATTTTCAAAGTACCTCTGGGTGGAGAATGGATAGAAGGGCACCCTGGAGTACCCAGTGGTTGACCCAGTGATGCTGGAGAAGTGCCATGTCATCATGCAGAAAGCTCCAACCAGGCTCAAAGAGATAGATGGATACTTCAAGACCGGAAGCTTACATGTGCAACCAGATGTCAATATGGGCTCTGGCTTGGTTGATCTTAGTTGTGACTCTGACTGGAGAGTGCTACGAGATGTAGACGAATGGTAGGATTGGATGGGCACTGTCATTGGTTAGGGAAACTCTCTGAAAGACCATGTTTCGGTCATCCTGTTCTCAAACACTAGGCAGTTCGAGGACGTAAAAGGAGGGATAGAATCTTCTGGGGAAAGTCCACAAAACTCTACAGAGTATTAAATTAATCGATTAGCCGTGTGCCCGGTTACGGACAATTTGAGCCTCTGGAATTGGATCTATCATGGAACTCTCAACACCGCACAACAATTTGATTATTGGGTTTAATAATGACTTTGGGTTATGAGACATTGGTTGGCGGAACCATCTCATTAATGACATTAATTTGTAGTAATTAATTTGTTATCCTTTGATGTAGGGAGAAATTAGCTTTTATGCAAAAAATTAAACTTAGAGCCACCATAGCCATATTGCATATAGTAATAGTATTTTTTTATCTGTTCTATTTGTGACTTTGCCGGCATATTCAAAACGCTGACCCACGCGGCTGCAACTTATCATGTTGCAGAGGTATTTTCCGACGAGGAGTAAGGTCTATGTTCTATGCTCGGTGTTGCCCTTTGCAGTCGGATGGACTCATCTACCTTCGACGCTTCCGTAGTAGTTTTTATCTCATGAGTTGGCCTTTAGCCAATTTATTATTATTGTAATAAAGACTCGATATGAAATTTTTGACGTAATAAAGCATGTGATTGAACTTTGATATATACATTGATGTATTGTGTGTGCTAGCATGATCCAGGGATAGCACAGATACACAGAGACTTGACCGTTTTGGGTCAAGTCACTACAAGTGCTAAGTTGGCCAAGATATATATGACCAGGAAAACCACATATACAAGTGCTAAGTTGGTCAAGATATATATGACTAGGATAGTCTGTTTGCATGGAGTACCAAGCAGGATTGTATCAGATAGAGGAACACAGTTCACATGTAAGTTTTGGAATTAGTTGCATGAAACTTTTGGTACCAGACTTGAGTTCAGTGCATCTTTTCATCCGTAGATAGATGGACAGACCAAAAGAGTAAACCAGATTCTGGAAGACATGTTGAGAGCTTGTGCGCTAGATTACGGATCTAGCTGGGATGATAATTTTCCTTACGAAGAGTTCTCGTACAACAACAGTTACCAGACCAGTTTGAAGATGCCCCTTTCAAAGCTCTATACGGAAGGAGGTGTAGAACACCATTGATGTGGGATGGTGTTGGAGACCGTAAGTTATTTGGTCCTGACTTGATCAGAGATTCTGAAGAGAAGGTCAAGTTAATCCGAGACAGCTTGATGGTAGCCCAATCCAGACAGAAGAGTTATGCTGATAATAAATGCAAGGAAGTAACGTACGAAGTGGAAGACCGAGCATATCTCCGTGTGTCTCCACTTCGAGGAGTCAAAAGGTTTGGAGTTAAAGGAAAGTTAGCACCAAGATTTGTGGGGCCTTACAGAATTCTGGAACGCAGAGTAGAAGTTGCATACAAGTTGGAATTACTGAAAGGCTTGTCAGGGGTTGATGATGTATTTCACGTTTCCTAGCTGAAGAAGTGTCATGCAGAGATGGCTGCTATTCCTTTGAGAGACACAGTGCCACTGGAGTCCATACAGCTTGATAGTGATCTGACTTATAAGGAGAAGCCCATTAAGATTCTCAAGACTGCTAACAGAGTTACCCGCAGCAAGATCATCAAGTTTTGCAAGGTTCAGTGGAGTCACCACACCGAGGAGGAAGCCACCTGGGAACGAGAAGAAGACCTTCGACGAGACCACCCGCACCTTTTTACTAGCCATCCCGAATCTCGAGGGCGAGATTCATCTTAAGGTGGGTAGGTTTGTAACATCCCAAAATTTCATTTTGGCATGTTATACTAAAGCTAAGCATCCATCATCATCATTGCATTTGGACATCATTTGAATATTGATTTCCTTGGGTTTTATTCAATTGATTTTTCTCCTGAAAAAGAATATACGGAAATGAGGGTAACATGATTCCCTCCAATGGAAAAATAGGAGAAAAATACCTTGAAGTCATTTGGACATTTTTGAAAGTCATTTTGAATTATTTTATTGCATCAAAATGCTACTATAATTTTTATAATTTTAGTTGTATATTATTTGTCTCTGAAAAATAGTTCATATTTTTCTTTGGAAAATTCTAAGAATTTTGATATATTATATGTCTACTACTTTTTCTGTTTTTATTTTCCTTTATTGTTTTTCTTTGCTGGTTTATTTGAAAAAAAATGGTTGAAGCCTTTTGCCCACTAACCCCCATGGCCCACAGAGCGCACCAGCCCAGCCGCGCGCCGAATCCATTTCAGATAGGCCACCGATCCCTTTCCTTTCTTTCTCTCTCTCTACCACGCCGGACCCACTTCCCGATCTTTTCCTCCCTTCTCTCTTCTTCTTCCTTTCCTTCCCCACGCCGAGCCATACCAGCTACGGATCTCCGTCGCGATTCCTTCCATTTGGACGTCGCCCCCTCCTCCAAGTCTGTGTCCCCTATATATACCCAATACCCCTCGTTCGTTTCCCCCATTAAACTTCCCCCGAGAGCGTTCCTGCTGCACGCACGTGCCGCTCGCATCTCCGCTACCGAAGTTACGGCCGCCGTCAAATTCATCGCATGTGAGCCCCCTCCCGACCCCTGACTCTGTCCTTCGGACACCCTCATGTTTGCACCTCTCCATGACATGGTTTCACCCCTCTCCTCCTCTACAGCTTCGACTTCAACGACGTGTGCTCTTGCCGGAGCACTAGGACACCCGAGCCTCCGCCAAGCTCCGTCCGCTCACCTCCGTCATCGCCAGCCATCACCAGGACCACCCACGTGATCTTCGTGCATGCCTGCATCGCCCAGACCACTTCACCTTCGCCGGAGACCACCAGGGCACCGCCACCGCCGACGTCCTAGCCGTTTCCCCTCGCCATCGACGTCACCTCTCCACTGTAAGCCACCCGATCAACCCCCTCCATTGGATCCTAAGCCGAAGGCCCCGATTAGACAACTTAAAATGCTGAAGTGTTTTCTTTTATTGTTCGGTCGTCCACCCGTAGCGCTCGCCCAACCACATCTTACCATGTGTCCCCTGGCCGACGCGTAGTTTTTTGTTTTATTTCTTTTTAAGAATAGTTTCTGTTTTGTTTCTTCAATATCTTTTATGTTTTTAATCCAAAGTGAGTGATTCCGCTTGAATTAGTTTGGAAAAATTATAAAGTTTCTGTAGATAGAAAAATATTTTAAGTTTGAGGTCTTTAAATTTAAATTTGAATAGATTTTCTTTAAACACCAATTTGCTAATAACTTTTTATAGAAAATAGGTTTTAAATTAATTCTTTTTGCCACTGTTTTCTATATGTTTTGTTTATCCAGAGGAGTAATAAAAATAATTTTTGAAAAAACTATTTAGATCTGTTTTGATCAGATTAAAATCTAAACTACTATATGCTTATTTTCAATGAAAAATAAAATGTTTTCCTTTATTAAAATGTAATTCTTTTTGCCACTTCAACATAACTAAATTATTTTACATTAGTACAACAGAAACTTTTTTTATGAAAAAAATTAAATTTGTTTTGTTCAATTCTGAGTTGAATCTTGTTTAGGCCAGAACTTGTGTTTTATAAAAGCTTTTAAAATGATTCTTTTTGCTAATGAAAGTTTTACTAAAATACTTTATGTTAAAATAAAACTTTTATATTTTCTTTTCTGTTACAAATTTATTTAGATCAGAAAGCTATTCTGTTTTATTTGTTAAGAACTTGAGTTTTCTCTAACCTTTTACAAGGTTTCTCTTAGTTTTTCTTTTGGATTTTCTTTTGGATTTCTTTATGTTTTTCTTGATAATTTTACTTGTCGATTTCCTTGATTGGTAGTATGATTGCTTATGTATGTCATTGTTTGTTTCGTTAGATTATCCACTTTGAGCCGCCCGATCGACCCCCTCCGTTAGATCCTAAGCCGGCGGCCCTGATTAGACAACTTAAAATGCTGAAGCGTTTTTTAAATGTTTGGTCATCCGCCCATAGTGCTCGCTCGCTCGCGAGCTCGCCCAACCACATCTTGCCACGTGTCCCTTGGCCGACGCGTAGTTTTCTGTTTTATTTCTTTTTTAGAATAGTTTCTATTTTGTTTCTTTTATATCTTTTATGTTTTTAATCCAAATTGAGTGATTCCACTTGAATTAGTACGGAAAAATTATAATGTTACTATAGATCCAAAAATATTTTATGTTTGAGGTTTTTAAATTTAAATTTGAATAGATTTGCTTTAAACACCAATTTGCTAATAACTTTTTATAGGAAATAGGTTTTTAATTATTTCTTTTTGCCACAGTTTTCTATATGTTTTGTTTCTTTTAAATCATTTATGTTAACAGAGGAGTAATAAAAATAATTTTTGACAAAACTATTTCGATTTGTTTTGATCAGATTAAAATCTGAACTACTATATGCTTATTTTCAATGAAAAATAAAATATTTTCATTTATTCAAATGTAATTCTTTTTGCCACTTCAACATAATTAAATTAGTTTTCATTAGTACAATAGAAACTTTTTTATGAAAATATTAAGTTTGTTTTGTTCAATTCTAAGTTGAATCTTGTTTAGGCCATAACTTGTGTTTTATAAAAGCTTTTAAATTGATTCTTTTTGCTAATGAAAGATTTTCTAAAATACTTTCTGTTAACATAAAACTTTTATATTTTATTTTTTGTTAAAATTTTATTTAGCTCAGAAAGCTATTCTGTTTTGTTTGTTAAGAACTTGAGTTTTCTCTAAGCTTTTACAAGGTTTCTCTTGGTTTTTCTTTTGGATTTATTTATGTTTTTCTTCATAATTTTACTTGTTGATTTCCATGATAGTTAGTATGATTGCTTATGTCTGTCATTGTTTGCTTCATTAGATTATCCGGAGTGCGAAGCTTGCTACTATGAATCTTTAGAGTTTCAAGGACATCATCAAGGCAAGTTCACTTTGATCATGATTATCATTATACCCATGTTTTTATTGCATTTAGTATTTATCCTTTCCCACCATGCATGCAAAGTAGGTAAATTGGAAACTTGGACTTGAGTAGTGTCATGAGGAAGGAACCCAATGTCCTTTGTTACTGAGCCCCGGGAACGTTATTATTTTCAACTGCTATGCTTAGTAGACGAGGATTGGTATGAGTGTTCATGAAAGTTGTGAGAGTGATGAACTATATTTGATGACAACAACTTCAAGACCGATGACGATAACTTCAAGACCTCAAGACTCAAGACTTGATTTTCAAAGTACCTCTGGGTGGAGAATGGATAGAAGGGCACCCTGGAGTATCCAGTGGTTGACCCAGTGATGCTGGAGAAGTGCCATGTCGTCATGCGAAAAGCTCCACCCAGGCTCAAAGAGACGGAAGGATACTTCAAGACCGTAAGCTTACCTGTGCAACCACAAGTCAATATGGGCTCTGGCTTGGTTGATCTTAGTTGTGACTCTAACTGGACAGTGCAGTGAGATGTAGACGAATGGTATGATTGGATGGGCACTGTCATTGGTTAGGGAAACTCTCTGAAAGACCATGTTTCGGTTATCCTGTTCTCAAACACCAGGCAGTGCGAGTACGTAAAAGGAGGGATTGAATCTTGTGGATAAAGTGCGCAAAACTCTACAAATGAGATTTAATCTTTCTTGTATGCTTCGAGCGCATGTGGATTTTGATAGTCTAACGACTCCTTTCACACATGGAGAGATCGATAATGTGATCAAAGAAATGCCTCCAGACCATGCTCCAGGCCTAGATGGTTTCAATGGTGCGTTCTTAAAAGCTTGCTGGCCTATCATCAAGGAAGATTTTTACCTCCTATGTGATGAATTCTATCATGGCACTTTAAACCTCGAGAGCCTAAACTACGGGTACATCACACTCATACCTAAAACCAGGGCCCCTGAAACAGTCAATGATTTCCATCCGATCACTTTGCTTAACTGTTGTCTCAAGCTAATTACCAAAATCCTAGCCAACCGACTCCAAAAGGTGATCCTAAACATGGTGCACAGAAATCAATACGGGTTTTTGAAGGGTAGATCCATCCATGACTGCCTTGCATGGGCCTTTGAGTACATACATCAGTGTCAAGCTTCCAAACGTGAAATAATCCTTCTCAAATTGGACTTTGCTAAAGCATTTGATACTGTTGAACATGACGCCATCATCCAGATAATGAAGAGCATGGTGTTCAATGATAAATGGATATCCTGGATCACTAGTATTTCATCACCGGGGAAATCTTCTGTCCTGCTAAACAGGGTACCCAGGAAGTAATTTTGGTGCAAATGCGGGGTGCGTCAAGGGGACCCTCTCTCTCCTCTAATCTTTGTTCTAGCAGCCGACCTCCTACAGTCTGCTATTAATGAGGCTTTGGAAGATAATCGTCTGCAATTGCCTATTCCTTCCAACAGCGCGACCAACTATCCAGTGATTCAATACGCCGACGATACAATCATCATCATGCCGGCTTGCATAGATCAGGCGACGATCATGAAAAACATTCTGACAGGCTACGCTGCCTTAGTTGGCCTGCACATCAACTTCCATAAATCCACCTTAATCCCTATCAACACTCCGGAAGACATGTGTAATGACCTTGCAGCCACTTTGGGTGCGTCACGGCCTGCATGCCGTTCACGTACCTTGGCCTCCTCCTTTGAACCACTAAACCATCGGTGCTGGACATGACTCCCTAGGTGTGCAAAGCAGAAGGCAGGATTACGGCTGCCATGTCCCTCATGTCATATGCCGGGAAACTAGCTCTCATGAACTCGCTGGTCACTTCGCTAGCCATTTACCCAATGGGGGTACTGAGACTACCCCCCAAAATAATTGAGCAGCTTGATAAAATTTGAAGACATGGGTTCTGGAAGAAAAAAACTGAGACAGGTGATAAGTCTAATTCGCTGGCTGCATGGGATATGGTATGTCGCCCAAAGAAGAATGGTGGTTTGGGAGTTCTCAATCTTAAAATTCAAAATGATGCGATGCTGCTCAAGTTGCTCCACAAGTTCTATAATCAACTAGATATACCCTGGGTGAAACTTATTTGGAACACCTACTACTCTGATGTGATCCCACATGCGAACTAGTGAAACTCGTGCCAATCTATCGTGGGGTCATGAAAGTTTTGATCAACGATGGGAAGACAACCCTTTTTTGGAAAGATGACTGGAATCAACACATTCTTGAGGAAGCCTTCCCCAGAGCGTTCTCCTACACCACCTTGGAAGATGCCTCGGTCAACACAATGCTCACAATTTCCAATATTAGGGAGGCATTTCAGCTACCCCTCTCCATACAGGCTCATGAAGAACTCCGAGCCCTCCAGACTGATGTCAGCTCCACCACCCTTTCTGAAAACAAAGACACTTGGATTTGTACGTGGGGAGCGCAGCTTTTCAAAACCATGGCTTACTATAAGTTCTGCTTCTGAGAGGTAATTGCACATGCAGCATTCGGATGGTTGTGGAAGGCAAAAAGTGTTCCCAAAATTAAAGTTTTTGGGTGGTTTCTCCTGGTAGATCGCCTCAATACACGCAACATGCCGAAGAGAAGACACTATAACATCGGGACTAATCTTGATTGTCTGCTTTGTGGTGAACATGTTGAAGAAACGGTTGAGCATCTCTTCTTCCATTGTAAATTCAGTGAGCATTGCTGGCGTGAACTTAATATTAGCTGGCCGGCTGTTGGCAACCACCTGGACATGATGACCCACCTAAAGACAAGACATCGCCAAAACATGATCATGGATATATTCCTTGTGGCTGCTTGGAGTCTCTGGAAAGAAAGGAATAATAATTACTTTCGACAGGTGACAGCCTCCTTCTCTGCTTGGAAGACCAGATTCAAGACTGATTTTTCCAACATTGCTCACAGACTGCCAGAGCACAAGAAACATCTTGTTTCCAATTTTCTAGACTCTGTAGCATAGCTTCCCTTTGAGGCACAAATGTAATATTAGCTCTTGTATAGGTCCCCCCCCCCCACAATCCCCCAGCTCCTTGTACAGTTGACCAGTTACTTTAATATATACATGCAGTAGGAGCTTTTCCTACTGTCTAACCCTAAAAAAAACTCTACAGAGTATTAAACTAATCTATTAGCCATGTCCCCGGTTACAGACAACTTGAGCCTCTGGAATTGGATCTATCATGGAACTCTCAACACTGCACAACAATTTGATTGTTGGGTTTAATAATGACTTTGGGTTATGAGACATTGGTTGGCGGAACCATCTCATTAATGACATTAATTTGTTATCCTTTGATGTAGGAAAAAATTAGCTTTTATGCAAAAACTTAAACTTAGAGCCGCCACAGCCATATTGCATATAGTAATATTATTTTTTTAATCTATTCTATCTATGACTTTGCTGTCATATTCAAAATGCTGACCTACATGGCTGCAACTTATCATGTTGCAGAGGTATTTTTCGACGAGGAGTAAGGTCTACGTTCTATTCTCGGTGTTGCCCTTTGGAGTCAGATGGATTCATCTACCTTCGTCGCTTCCACATTAGTTTTTATCTCATGAGTTGGCCTTTAGCCAATTTATTATTATTGTAATAAAGAGTCGATATGAGATTTTCGATGTAATAAAGCATGTGATTGAACTTTGATATATACATTGATGTACTGTGTGTGCTTGCATGATCCAGGGATAGCACAGATACGCAGAGACTTGACCATTTCGGGTCGGGTTGCTACAACATGAAGGCACATGCACTTGAATCCATCCCAATCCCATGGCCCTTTATTGGGTGGGGCCTGGACATGGTTGGTCCCCTCAAAACAGCACCCCGGGGCATCACTCATATTTTTATCATTGTGGACAATTTCACCAAGTGGACCGAAGCCAACCCTATGGTCACATACGCTGCCGAATGGGCCTCTGAGTTCATACAATACATAATCTTCCGATTTGGCGTCCCCCATAAAATGGCTTGTATTGTGTTATTGCCACTAAGGATAAAAAGGTAGTTGATCAATTATCTCGATGATGAACTGGAGGTAAAGGGAATATACTATCTACATTATGTCACTTTGCAAAGCTCTGGTGGAGTATTAGCTATAGATGCAATTGTATAACGGTCTATAGATTCAAGGACATAATTCATATTTGCAATCATTACATATATGATCATATCATAAACACTACAATTTAATCGATACGCAAATCTAATTTGTTCACCACACCTATGCTATGTTTTCTAGAGAGATGCCACTAGTGAAGTTATGGATCCCAGCCCTATATTCCTCATAATAACAACCTCGATCACTTTATTTTTTGTTCTTTTACAATATGAACATTTATTTACACTTGCTTAAAATTATCACTTCCAACCACAAAATACATTAATACTTGTAAGTAGAAAAGCTAGTGAGGTTGACACCCTCACTTGAAGTGTAGGGGATCAAGTGAAGTGTTTTAATTGTGTGTAGGTCCTAATCATCGCCTGCCAATCAAGGACTTCATCGACTGATACCTTGCTTCGTATATGAGGGGAATACTTGCTTCTCACTACAAACCCTTGCTCTTCAGGTCCCAACAACTGTGTTCACTTGGCATAAAGTTTAGCTGAGAATATAAGTAGCAGAAGGATTTATCACGCCATTGTCAGGGAGTTCTTGCAGCAGACATAGGTTCTACACTCCATTATTTTACTTCCTTGTTATTTACTTTGCTTAGTTACTTTTTATCTGTCCTTAGTTTGCTTTTCTACACTCCAAAAAACTAAAAAAAAGATTTAAATTCTAGCAAGTAGTTACTTCTGTTTTAGGCCAGTTATCATGGATACTTCTGCTGAAAATACCAAACTTTGTGACTTTACAAGTACTGATAATGATGATTTCATTAGTACACATATTGCTCCACCAACTACTAAGGGAGAATCTTATGAAATCAGTGATCCTTTATTGAACTTGGTGATGAAAGATCAATTCTCTAGTTCTTATAATAAAGATGTTGCCTCTCACTTGAATAATTTTATTTTTTTATGTGATATGCAAAAATATAAAGAGGTGAAAGTTGATATTGTTAAGTTAATATTTTTTTTCCATTTTCATTCAGAGCTAGAGCAAAAGAATGGTTGCTATCTTTACCTAAGAATATTATTAATTCATGGACTAAATGTAAAGATGCTTTTATAGGAAAATATTATCCACCTACTAAAATCATAAAACTAAGGAATATTATAATGAATTTCAAAGAACTTGAGCATGAGCATGTAGCCCAAGCTTGTGAAAGGATGAAAACTATGACTAAGAATTGTCCCACTCATGGTCTTAATGAATGGATGGTATTGCAAACTTTTTATGCCGGACTTAACTATATGTCCAGGAATATGTTAGACTCTGTTGTAGGTGAGACCTTCATGGCAACCACTTTACGAAGAGATACTAAGTTACTTGATGAGATGATGGCAAATTATGCCCAATGGCACACTGAAAGAGCTCGAACTGGTGAGAAGGTAAATTTTGTTGAAGGAATTTCTTGTTTGAATGATAAAGTTGATATGATCATGTCTATGCTTGCTTCTGAACAAGTTCCTATTGATTCCAAAGATGTTGCTATAACCTCACTTGTTGAACAAAATAATGATCAAGTTGATGTGAACTTTATTTCGAGAAACAATTTTAACAACAATGCTTTTAGGAATAATTGTGGGAACAACTATACTAGACCATATCCTCAAAATACTCAAAACTCTTATGGAAACAAAATTATACCTACTGATATTCAAAGTGTTTTAAAAGAACTCATTGCTACACAAAAAATTTTCAATACTATGGTTAGTGGGAAACTAGAACAATTGGACAACATCTCGCAAAAAGTTTAAAATTTAGCACATGATGTTAAAATTCTTAAAATAAGAATTATGCCTTCGAAAGAGTACATGCCAGAGTCTTTCAAAGCTATATAAACTGCCATGATTAGAACTAGAAGAGAGAAAGAGAGATTATAAAGAGAAGCTAGAAATGTTGAAATTTTTGCTGAAAGGGGTATTGATGAGGTCAAAACATTAGGTATTATTCAAGCACCTCTTGAGGATGATATTCTGAATATATTAAGGAGTAGTTATACTTCTAAAAAATGGGATTGGTGAGGTCATGACTTTAGGTAGTAATGATCCGACATGTTCAGAGAGTGTTCAATCTGATTGTAATAATGTCAAATGTGGGTTTGGAGAGGTCAAAACTTTAGGTAGTATTTATTCCACTATTTTGGATGGAAAGAATTTCAATTATGATGATTGTACACTTACTGAGGTCATAAAGGTTCAACAAGAAATTGTCAAAATGCCTAATGCAAATTAATATAAGGGAGTAAAGGCTTGAACAAGAAGTCTCTATTCCTAGGAAACTAGAAGATGGAAGGGAACCTACCATTAAGATCACAATTAATAACTTTGAATGTAATGCTTTATGTGATTTAGGTGCTAGTATTTCCACCTTGCCAAAGGCTTTGTATGATGTTCTAGGTTTGAAGCCTATGTCTGAATGTTCCTTGAGTTTACACCTAGCAGATTCAACTATCAAGAAGACATTAGGTAGAATAGATGATATAGCTATTATAGCAAATATGAATTGTGGATTTCCTAGTGATGGATATTGAATGTAATCCTTCATGCCCAATTATACTTGAAAGACCATTCTTGAGAACAATTGGGGCAGTAATTAGTATGAAAGAAGGGAACATAAAGTTCCAATTCCCTATGAGAAAATGAATGGAATGCTTTCCAACGAAAAAGATCAAATTACCATATGAATCTATTATGTGAGCAACATAATCTTTCAAAAATGACAATGAGAAAACTTGAAAACTACACCAAAAACACTATACCTAGCTAAAAGGCATTAAAGAAAAGCGCTTATGGGAGGCAACCCACATTTTATCTTTATTTTCCTTGCACTTGAATAAAGTTTTTACCTTCTGTAACAACAATGTTTTTTTATGTTTTTCTTGAATAAAGCACCAAGAATTTCCTTTACAATGTTAAGATTACAAGTGTATGTGTTGCTGTGCTGAAACAGAAAGTTTTGCTGTTGTTGTTCATTTTGGTGAAAATAAACAGAGCATCATAAAATCATGAAATTGTTACACAGTATAGCTATATGAGTTCTCTATTATGTGTTAGTTTTCATAATTTTTGGAGTTATCAAAGTATGGATTGTATTTAGATCTTACAGGCTGCTCTGTTTTGATAGATTGCTGTTATAGTTGTATTTGGTTGCTTATGTTTGCATTTTGTTGTTTCTATAGGGGTGAAGGAGTTTTAAAATTGTGTTAGAATGTAGTAGCTAATGATGAATTATAATTTTGCAATTAGTCCACATCAAGGTTTTATTATATTGAAGTGTTATTTACACTAACCTATCTGACGAGTTATGTATGAGTTTTGTGTCGATGAAGTTTTGAAGACCCAGGTGAGACTGTGGTATGAGAAATTGAGGATATGCAAAGCTCATGCTTGGGGATGCCCAAGGCACCCCCCAAGAAATATTTCAAGAGATCTCAAGCTTCTAAGCTTGGGGATGCCAAAGGCATCCACCTTCTTCTTCAATAATCATCGGTTTGTCTCGGTTGGACCTATGTTTTTAGTCATTCACATATTATGTGTTGCTCTTGGAGCATCTGTTTATTTTTCTTGTTGATAATTACAATCATCACATTTGAGCATCATTATTTGGGAGAGCTTATGCATGGTCATGTATTTAAAAAATTGCTCTATTGCTTCACTTATATCTTTTAGAGCATGTAGTCCAAATAGAAACATTTTAAAGTCTCTTTGCTTCACTTATATCTTTTTAGAGAGTTGGATAGCAATTGGTTGTTGGCATGATATTAATATGTTGGGTCTAAAATTGATAAGTATGTATCGGTGGTATAATCGAAAAACTTGCTTGAACAATCGCTATGAGTTATAAACTTGAGAACTAGATTCTTAGCTATTGTTTTGAGATAATTGGAGGGGAATAGATAAGCATGGCTATAAATGAGCTGTCATCTATTAGTGGAAAGTTTTTATTAAAGTTGACTGTACATGAGCCTTTTTATCATTAATAAACTAAAAGTTGGGAACTTAAGTTAGTACTCACGTCAATCGAAGTGTTGAAGTGGTGTTGTAAGTAGACCAATGACTTTGGTTTAGGCTGGGATGCGTAATGGGTTTTGCCTTCAAAATACCCCTCGGAGTACTTGATTACATGGTTCTATGTTAATGCTACAAGGCCCTTGTGTAGTACCTTAAGTTATTTATGATTAATGTGAGATTGAAAACTTTATTCACTTCCACTTCATCCATATTGCAAGCCTCTTCGGTATCATGCATTGCCCACTTTCACCTCGAGATTTGGTGCATCCTTTGCTGATACATCTAAATCTCGTGGGAGAACTTCCGCCTATTCTCCTACACATATTAAGCCCATATATCTTCCTCAAAACAGCCACCACACCTACCTACCATGGCATTTCCATAGCCATTAAGAGATATACTGCCATGCAAAAGACATCATCATTCACATTACATTACATGACTAGAGATGTGATCCTTCACTGTCATTTTGCTTTGCATGATCATATATAGCGGGCATGATATTTATGTGGCAAGGCCAAACTATTCATTTTCATATATGCTACGCTAGATCATTGCACATCCTGGTACACTGCTAGAGGCATTCATATAGAGTTTTTACATCATGTTCATCATATTGATTAGTTGAGTTGAGTTATGAGTAAATTCAAAAGTGTATTGTTCATCATTATAGACTATTGCTTCTACCTTGATAGATCAAATAAAAGATACACCATGGAGGTGTCACAAAAAACGGAGAATGAGAGAAGGAGCAACACTACTATTCCTTTTTAGTATACACTTGTGCTTCAAAGTAGCACCTGGTTTTAGCAGATATCATAAAGTCCTTCAAAGTAACACGACTGCACTGTAATTGAGAGTTTTCATGTACTTCACATTTCATACACTAGTGGGGACTTTTACATTGTAGAACTTGGCTTGTATATTCCAATGATGAGCTTCCTCAAATGCTCTAGGTCTTCATGAGCAAGCAAGTTTGATGCACACCTCACTAGTCCATATGGGAGCTTTCATACACTCATAGCTCTCATGCATCCGTTGCATGACAATCCCTTCTTCTTGCATTAACATCGATTATTAGGCCTTCCCATTGCCTAATGATCATCCTCATTGATGCAAGCCTTTCTTGATTTTTGACTTCTCATAAACCCCCATCATTATTCTATTTTCCCCATAAGTGATAAGGTCTAGACTCATGCTTGAGTATTGTATGAGTAAGTTAAGTGGATAATACAGAAAGGATGTGTAGTTATTGTACTTGATCGGCCTTGGGTTGGTTTATTACAAGATTGCCATTAGACATAACGAAAGACATAAGTCAATGCTGAGTTCCCAACATAATATTGACAATCTTTCTAAACCTTTGGCAAGGGGAACGATTATTTAACACATTGATTCCTAAAAAATAATAGCAAGTTTATTTAAGTGCTTAGTTATTGCTTGCTTATTATCAACCATAGACAATTGCTTTGCATCACTGTTCTTTTGACTTAAACTTTTATGAGACTAAATGAGATAATCATGTTCATGTTAAGGTAGCATGCACAATAAAAAAATATTTTTGTTATCATGTACCTACTCATGGGCGAGTAGGGATTAAGCTTGGGGATGATGATATGTCTCAAACGTATCTATAATTTTTGCTATGTTCATGCTACTTTTTTACCATTATTGCATCATTTTGGCAAAAAAAATTATTGATTTATTGAACTAATCTATTAATCCAGTGCCCATTGTTGTTTTTTTGCTTATTTTTGGACTTTATGGAAAAAACTGTTTTGGGGACCAAAAAATAAAATAAAATTGTGGGACGAAGTTTCAAGTCAGGACAGAGCTAGGAGCACCGGAGGCCACTATGGGGAGCCCTGTGGGCCCCATGTGGTGGGTCACATGGCCTGGGCCTAGGTCATGAGGTGGGGCTATATGATCCCCCTGGCAAGTTTTTCCACCGCCTCTCGTATCCGCCGCCTTTATATACCCCCAAATTGACCATAAATAATTATCGAGGAATTTTCCGCCGCCGCCACCTCCCGCTCCGCCGCGATCCAATCTGGAGGCCTTTTCCTGTACTCTGTCGGAGGGGGAATTCATCATTGGAGCTATCTTTATCAAGCTCATTGCCACATTGACTATATGTGAGTAGTCCTCCTTGGACTATGGGTACATAAAAGTTGCTAGATGGAATCCTCTCTCCCTTGCTTCTCAATACAAAGATCACATGAGCTTCCCTATGTCATTGTGATCTATCTGGTGTAATTCTTGGTGTGATGAATTGCCACTTTATGATCAGATTATTTATGGATTTCTTTTGTATTATTTTGAGTTCTTTGCAGCATAATTTATAAACATATATATTCTATGATCTATTAGTCTTTCACTGGCCATGATTTGATTGTTGACCTCCAAGAGGGAGTTGTGTATGTTAGTTGGGTTTAATCTTGCAAGTAATCTATCCCAGTGATAGAAAGGGAAAAAAATTGTATTGTGTTATTGCACTAAGGATAAAAGGGTAGTTGACTAGTTCTATTGGTGATGAATAGGTAAAGAGAATATAGTACTACATTATGTCACTTTGCTTAATGCAATGCTCTATTTTTACTTAATACTTAGAGATGCATGCTGGATAGCTGTCTCAGGTGGAGTATTAACTATAGATGCAGTTGGATAATTGTCTGTAGGTACAAGGATGTAATGCCTATATGTAATCATGACATATATGATCATACCATAAACACTACAATTTAATTGATACGCAACTCTAATTTGTTCGCCACACCTATGCTATGTTTTCTGGAGAGATGCCACTAGTTAAATTATGGATTCCACTCCTTTATTCCTCATAATCACAACCTCGATCTCTTTATTTGCTGTTCTTTTACAATCTGAACATATATTTACACTTTCTTGCAATCATCACTTCTATCCACAAAATACATTAATTCTAGTAACTAGCAAAGCTAGTGAGGTTGATACCCTCACTAGAAGTGTTGGGGACCAAGTGAAGTGTTATAATTATGTGTAGGTACTAATCATTGGTTGTCAATCAAGTACTTCGTGGATTGATACCTTGGTTCTTAATTGAGAGAAATACTTGTTGCTCACTGCAAACCCTTGCTTTTAATGGCCCAACAACTCTATTCAATAGGCCTAAAGATTAGCCGGGAATATCAATAGCAGGCCCCTTCAGGCACATTGGCTCCTCTGATGAAATATTGGCCTCTAAAGTTTTTCTTTATTATCTGAGCTGCATAGGTATTTTATTTCCCTGAAAAGTCAAAAATAGGAGACAACATAAATTGCCACTGGGCACTGAATTAATAGGTTAGTCCTAAATAAAATTTAAAAACATTGCAAAAATAATTATAGATACATTGATGACATATCAGCATCCCCAAGCTTAATCCAAGCTCGTCTCCGAGCATGTAGATGATAAAAAGATAATTTTTGTATGTGAATGCTACCTATCAAGAACTTGATTCATTGATGTAAAATTTTGGTGAGTCTAAATCAATAGTAAAGATACATGACAATGGTCTATATTTAACAATCTTAAACTATCACAATGCATACAAAAGAAAGTTCCCACATATTCTTTGAAAATCGAATGCATCAAGTCAAATCACCATTGCCAAACGTTTAGAAAGAATGTCAATATTTATTGGGAACACAATGATAACCTTCATAACAAAGAGTATTTAACATGACAATCACTTCTAGGCAAACCCTTGATACAAGACCAAATACAAACACTTGTTGCTTTTCTGCGCTATTTCAACCATTCAAACAACTTAGAGAAGAATTTGGGCATAAATCTTGGTTCCATGCCCTAATCATTGGTAGCAGAACATAATGTTGGTGGTTGAAACAAATAAATAATAAAGATAGGCTTGCATCAATGTAGTTGATCATTAGGCCAAGAGGAAGACCTTATAATTGATATTAATGCAAGGAGTAGGATTTGCCATGCAACTAGGATGCACATAGCTAGAGCTATGTATGTATGAAAGCTCTCCTATGGACTAGTGGGGGTGCATCCAACTTGATTGCTCATGCAGACCTAGAGCTTATTTAAGAAGGCTCATCATTGGAATATACAATCCAAGTTCTATAATGTGAGGTCCCCACCAGTATATGAAACAATGAAACCCATGAACTCTCAACTATCAAATGCATGAACTTGTGCTGCTTTGAAGCACTTATTTTTACTTCCAATGCATAGTGCTACTTTGAAGCACTTTACAGAATTTTCTACTTTAAATGCATGGTGCTACTTTGAAGCACTACTCATGTGTACTCTAAAAAGGAAAATGGTGTTGCTCCTTATCTCTCTCACTTTTTTTGTGATTCCTTGGCAAATCTTTTTGTTTATTCTCTCAAGGGAGAAGCAACACCTTACAATAATGATTAGTACACTTTCTCAACTTCATCAAAATGCTAACATAGCTCTTTCTATGAACATGAAAATAAACTCTAAATGGAGGCCTCTGGTAGTGTACTAGGATGTGCAATGATCTAGCGTAGCATATATTGAAAAATGATGAGCAATGGCCTTGCCATATAAATAGCATGTTAGCTATAAATCATCATGCATAGCATATGACAATAAAGAACACATCTCTAGTCATGTAATGTAGAGGATGGAAGTGCATGGGAATTTACTCAGAATGGCTATGGAAATGCCATAATAGGTAGGTATGGTGGCTGTTTTGAGGAGATATGGGGCTTATGTGTAGGAGGAGAAGAGGAAATCCTCCCACGGAGTTGGATGTACCAGCGAAGTATGCACCATGTCTCAATGTGAGAGTGGGCAATGCTAGGTACCGAAGAGGCTAGCAATAAGTATTATCTGGAAGCAAAGAACTCTAGAACTTGCATTAATCATAAAAAATTCAAAAACTAAACAAGTGCATTTTGGAGTCATATTGCATAGTACAGCAAGCCAAGTATCCCAGTGAGGAAGGTTGGTGTGACGACCCCGACTTAATCATGCACTAATCATACACGCAAATGCACACGATCAAGCCTAAGGGCTCACTTGAAGATATCACAACACAACTCTTAAACATAAATAAATTCATACAAGCTTTATATTACAAGCCAGGGCCTCGAGGGCTCGAATACATAGCTCGATGGCATAAAAGTGTCAGCGGAAGCATTAGATATCTGGGTACAGATATATTACAGAAAGAGAGATAAGCCTTCACAGAGGCGGGGCAAAATAAAACTCTATGATCGAAAAGGCATGGGCCTCCTGCCCTGGACCCTCCGATCCTACTCCTGGTCGTCAGTCGGCTCCTCGTAGTAGTAGTACTCTCCGGGCTGGTAGTAGTAGTGGTCGTCGGTGGGGACAACTGGCTTCGGGGCTCCGTTGTCTGGATGCGACAAAGGAATAAAGGGGGAAAAAGGAAAATAAAGCAAACGTGAGTACTCATCCGAAGTACTCAGCAAGCAAGGATCTACACTACATATGCAACATTTTGAAAGGAGGGTTGTATATGTGGACTGGGTTGCAGAAATGCTAGAATAGAGGGGGAAGGCCTAGTCCTATCGAAGACTAGCATCTTCAGCATCTTTAACAGTCTTGCAGCATTAGAAGAGAGCAGAATAACATAATGTAAAGTATAACAGTGTCATCAACCTCGGCCAGAGATTCTTCCTCGACTCCCTGCGAGAAAGCAATCCCAGAGCCGTACTATCCAGTTCTCATCTCAAGTCATGTTCTAATTGTACCGATCGGGATACAACTCCGAGTGTCCGTTACCGTAGGACAGGCTATCGATAGAAGTTTCTTCCCTGCAGGGGTGCACCAACTTACCCACCGCGCTCGCTTAACTCCGGCTGGACACACTTTTTCCTGGGTCATGCCCGGCCTCGGCTAAGCAACACGCCGCAACACGACCAAATACTTAACAGAGAGGTCAGCACGCCGGTCTAACCTATGCCCCCAGGGTTCTTGGGCCCTCGCCCCGGGAACTCCTGCGTGTTGCGTGGGCGGCCGGAAGCAGACCTAGCAACCCCTTAATACAAGCATGGTTGCGTAACTAGTCCAATCCAGCGCGCACCGCTCAGTCGCTGATGTCTATTAAGCTTCGGCTGAAGTATACGACGCAGAACGCCCATACTATGCCCACGTGATGGTTAGTGCTATCTGGCCAGAGGCCCCTCGGATCAAATATCCAAACCGTTAGTGGATTAGGAGCGCGCGGTAATGAGCAGAGACTCATGATCGATGTGACCCCGTCGCCCCGTCTCGAGGACTTGCGGCAAGGGCTAAGAATGCCCAGCCACGCCTCGTAGTTATCTCACGGGCACCTCTTAGGTCAACCCGACTCCACATCACTTCGCATTCATGCTCGCGTGAGTACCCCTCAGGGCCGACCCGTCTTTAGTATCGTAGTATCATTGTTTAGTGTTCAGTCGTAATAACCAAGTCTTCGTGTGTCTGACACCAAGTGGAACCCTGAGGAATCACCCTCGATGGAATTCCCGCTCGATTCTATCGTCAAGGTGAACGAATGAGGAATCACCCTCGAGGTCCACACTTGAGAAGTCGCACGACGACGTCGTTATCGGGGGTGGTGTAGGAGGAATCACCCTCGCTTACCACGACCGAATAACTAACCTACAAGGTTATCAGCAGAAGTGCTGACGAGGTATCACCCTCGGCACTCGATAGTAACCCAATAGTGTCGCGCAATTTAAGGGGGAAGTGACGTGCGGTGCCCGGGTCTGATCTTCGATCCCGTTGCTCGGGTCTTCTGAGAGTCCAGTGGGGCAGTCGGGACAAGTGGGTCTCTGATAAGGCTCTACCCATCCTATACTAAACAGTTTAGGATAGCAGGAAAGTATCAACAGTAGGTTACAGGTAAACAGGCTATGCAGCAGATATAGGACAACAGTAGCAGCAGTAACTTCTAATGCAAGCATAAGAGAGAAGAGAGTGGGCGATATCGGAATGCTCAAAATGGGGGTGCTTGCCTGTCTGCTCGACGGCAAGGGCAGGGTCGTCGGGGACGTAGTCGTACTCCGGAGCGGCGTCTGCCTCAGGAGCTACGGCAATGTCGGGGTCTACCGAAAGAAAAGAGGGGGAAGAAACAAGTAAATACAATGCAAGCAGATGCAACACAGTGCGTGCGATGCTATGATGCAGTGCAGGGTTGCCTAAATATGCCTCTAAGTCATTTAGTTATTGTTAGAATTAATCTGGGATTTATTAACCGGCGATTAGTCACTATTCATCTACTAGAATCGAGCTTGGAGTTATGAGTTCTTCTACGTAGGAGGTTCCGACAAGGAAACAGACGACACGATCAAACTCGTCTCATCGTTCTGAGCAACTTTCGTGTTTTAACTTTTTCGATCTGAGCTACGGTTTCAAAGTTATGAATTTTTGAAGATTATTTGATTTTCTAGAATTAATTTTAATAACAGAATTGAATTATGACGTCAGCATGACGTGTTGCTGACATCAGCAGGTCAACAGTGACGCTGACCTGGTCAAACCTGACATGTGGGTCCCATTGGACCCACATGTCAGCCTCTGTTTAGACTAACAGTGGATTAGTTTAAATAACAGGGTTAATTAGGGAGTGGGTCCCATCTGTCGGTGAGACATTTAGACTAACTAATTGATTTTAATTATTAAAGCATTTTATTTAAGCTAATTACTAGCGGGGCCCACATGTCAGTGGCTGGGCCGCGCCCAGTCAGCACGTTGACCACGGTCAGCGTGGTCAACTGGGGCCAGGGGGCCCATTGGCAGTGACCCAGGGGTGGCCCCGGGTGTGCCACGTCGGCCGACCGGCGTTTAGACGCCGGCGAGCTTGTTTTCGCGGCGGCACGGCTCGGGACTCGCCGGAATTCCGCTACGGTGAGGCGTTTGGTGTGCGGTTGCTTGCGTTCGAACAAGCGCGTTATGTCGCATCCAAAGCAGGTGGTCTCCGGGCCTGAGGTGGCTGGTAACGACGGCGGCGACCACTACTGCAGCGACCGGAGCTCGGCCATGACCGGATTCGGGGCTGGGGCTCTCGCAAAAGCCAAAGAACTTGATAGCGAGGATCTACGCGTCACGGGGAAGCTCACGGGCATGCTCGCTCGACCGTTAGGTCGCTGGAGCCACGCCGGCGACGAGCTCGGGCGGCGGCGGTTCGGCTATGAAGAAAAATGACGGCTACGAGTACGGGGAAGGAGAGAAAGAGAGAGGCTCGACGCGGCGGCTTACAGTGCGGCTCACGGTGGCCCTTGGGCGTTTAGTAGCGCAGAGGCGTCGCCGGAGACGAGGAGGATTGACGGCGGCAGCAGCAAAGGGGGCAGCTTGATCTGCTCGTCGTGGAGCTCCCCAGCACCATCCAGAGGCACCAGAGGTTGAGGAAGATGACAGCGGAGCTCCTCGACACGTTCAGGTGGCACAGGGCCGCCGGTGGCCACAGGGACGACGAAGTAGCGGCGGCGATTGCGCTCTGCTTCGATGGATCTGAGGAGGAAGAAGAACGGAGCGAGCGATGGCAGAGGGGAGAAGTGACGGGTAGGACCAGGGGGAGAGGGAACGGCTCGCCCTTATCCCCTCCTCATCTCTGTAGCGTCGGTGCGGCGGCGGCGTGACGACACGCAGGAGGGAGAGAGGTAATGGGCCAAGTGGGCCAGCGGTCGGGGCACTGTGCACTAAGGCCCAATGCACAGTGCCTCGTCTTATTTTTCTGTTTCTGCTTTGCGCTTTTCTTTTATTTGTTTTCTGTTTTGAAATAGTAAAGACACTTTAGCACTTTTGTAAAATGTGAGAATTGACCCAAATATTGATATGCAATATTAGCCTTTACCAAAAATTGGTTTGAGCAAATTTGGGTTTCATTTGAAATTGAAATGATTTTAATTGGAGTTAACATTGCTTTTTTGGTGCTGTTCCAAGTTGTTTGAGTCACTCATCTAACTCCAATTTAATTGATGATGGTTTTATAAATGTTCCTGGATTATTTGCCAACTAATGAACATTTTTTCAACAGTGTTTGATCAACTTCATATTTCACTTTGGGATTTGAGTTGATTTTCATAATTGAATTTGAATTGGATCGTCAACCCATGTGACTTGGCACTGCAAATGGTCATGACTTGGCAAGATTAGCAGTTGATCACAGTGGTAGTTACACAGGGGTGTTACAAGTTCTCCTCCTCTAAAAGAAATTCTCGTCCCGAGAATTTAGGAGGTAGAAGGAAAGAGGTCGGGATATTCTTCCCGAAGATGATCCTCGCGTTCCCAAGTGGCTTCATCTTCAGTGTGATTCGACCACTGCACTTTCAGGAACTTGGTCGTCTTCTGACGAGTTCGACGTTCAGCTTCATCAAGGATGCAGATCGGATGCTCCTTATAAGATAAGTCATCTTGCAACTGAAGCATCTCGTGATCCACTGCGCTATGCGGAGATTCCTTGAAGCATTTACGAAGTTGCGACACGTGGAAGACGTCATGGATATGAGAGAATTGTGGCGGCAACTCCAATTTATAAGCCACCTGTCCACGTCTAGCCACGATGCAGAAAGGACCGATATAGCGAGGAGCTAGCTTGCCCTTGATTCCGAAATGACGGGTGCCCTTCATAGGAGTGACACGCAGATAAGCTTGATCACCTGGTTGATAAGTCTGACCCCATCGTTTGCGATCATAGTTGCTCTTCTGGCGGTCTTGAGCTGCTTTAAGATTTTCTCGGACAATTCTGACTTGTTCTTCAGCGTGTTGAATAATGTCTGGTCCCACGAGAGGTCGTTCCCCAGTTTCTGACCAGTTCAGAGGGGTTCGACATTACCGTCCATGGAGAACTTCGAAGGGGGCCATTTTCAAGCTGGCTTGATATCTGTTGTTGTAAGAGAACTCGGCATACGGGAGAGATTCCTCCCATTTCTTACCGAAGGATATAACACAAGCGCGAAGCATATCTTCAAGTACTTGGTTAACTCGCTTGACTTGGCCTTGGGACTGAGGATGATAAGCTGAACTCCATGTAATGTGAGTGCCCACAGCTTCTTGGAAACTTTCCCAGAACTTGGACGTGAAAAGACCGCCACGGTCCGAACTGATCTCCTTCGGAATACCGTGGAGCGAAACGATTCTGGGGATATATAGTTCTGCTAAATGGCTAGCAGTGATAGTCTCCTTGACAGGTAGGAAATGAGCAACCTTGGAGAGTTGGTCGACGACGACAAGAATAGCATCGTGACCTTTCTGAGACTTAGGAAGACCAGTTATGAAATCCATCTGCACTTTATCCCATTTCCATAGAGGAATAGGGAGTGGTTGAAGAATGCCAGCAGGCTTCTGATGTTCTGCATTCACGCGACGACATACGTCACATTCAGCAACGTATCGAGCAATGTCCTGCTTCATTCTAGACCACTAGTACCTCTGTCGGAGATCGCGATACATTTTGGTGCTACCCGGATGGATAGACAGCGGTGTATCATGAGCCTCCTTCATGACGTTGTCGGTCATAAGCTCGAAGCGAGGTACTACGATGCGGTCTCTAAAATATAATGTTCCATCTTCAGCAACTGAGAAATCCCTGTACTTCTCAAGGTGAAGCTCTTTCTTCATCAAGTCAATTTCAGCATCTTTGGCTTGCGCTTCCTTAACAGCCTTTTGAAGGTCTGGCTGTACCACAAGGTTATTAAGAGAACCTTGGGGAACAATTCGCAGATTCAGCTGAGTCAGTTCTGCATAAAGACGAGGTTGAGCTCGCCTAACCATAAGGCTGTTGCAATATGACTTGCGGCTCAGGGCATCAGCCATCACGTTAGCCTTGCCCGGGGTATAAGAAATACCGCAGTCGTAGTCCGTAATTGTTTCTAACCATCATTGCTGACGGAGATTAAGATCCGGTTGAGTGAACAAGTATTTCAGGCTCTGATGATCGGTATATATCTCACACCGATTACCAAGAAGATAATGTCGCCATAACTTTAATGCATTGATCACTGCAGCAAGTTAAAGATCATGCACTGGATAATTTTCTTCATGCGGACGCAATTGACGTGAAGCGTACGCAATTACTCTTCGTTCTTGCATTAGGACACAGCCTAATCCCTGACGAGAGGCGTCGCAATATATCACAATGTCCTTGCGAGAATCGGGAGGAGAAAGCACTGGAACAAAAGTAAGCTTGTCCTTGAGGGTCTGGAAACTTTCCTGACATTTGTCTGTCCACTCAAACTTAACGCCTTTGTGGAGCAGATTAGTCAGGGGCTTGGCGATCTTGGAGAAGTTCTCGACAAATCGACGGCAATAACTGGCTAGACCGAGGAAGCTTCGGACTTGCTTGGCATTCTTCGGAGGAGTCCAGTCAAGGATAGCCTAAACACGCTCTGGGTTAACGGCAATACCGTCCATGGAAATCACATGTCCAAGGTAGGTCACTTCGGAAAGCCAGAATTCACATGTGGAGTACTTGGCATATAACTTGTGCTCTCGAAGCCTCTCCAGAACAAGGCGAAGATGTTCGGCATGTTCTTCCTTATTCTTCGAATATACTAGGATATCATCCAGATATACCACGACGAATTTGTCGAGGTAATCCATGAATATATAATTCATTAGACGTGAGAATGTAGCTGGAGCATTCGTTAGGCCAAATGACATGACAGTGTATTCATAGGAGCCATATCGAGTAACGAATGCATTCTTTGGAATATCCTCTTCACGGACACGGATCTGGTGATAACCCAACCTCAAGTCGAGTTTAGAGAACACCGAAGATCCAGCAAGTTGATCATATAAGTCATTGATCCGGGGAAGCGGATATTTATTCTGAATGGTTGCCTAGTTGATAAGACGGTAATCTTGAACCAACCTATTCGTACCATCTTTCTTCTTGACAAAAAGAGACGGCGCTCCCCAGGCAGAGGAACTGGGACGGATGAAGCCCTTCCTAACAGATTTATCGATTTCTTCCTTAAGCTCAATAAGGTGGTGCGGTGGCATCTTGTAAGGACGCTTCGCAATAGGAGTGGTGCCAGGCTTCAAGTCAATGACGAACTCAACAGCTCTAGCAGGGGGTATTCCTGGAAGTTCTTCTGGAAAAACATCCGGGAAGTCATAGACAACTGGGATGCTCTCGATCCCCTCAAGTGGAGAAGCGTTCAACGCATTCAAGGCATAAATCTGAGCCTCGGTGTTCTGACTGATATGAGCTTGATAATTCACTATCTCATTCGATGGGTGCAGGAGGTGTACCACTTTAGTGGCACAATTGATTGAGGCGTAATGAGCCTTCAACCAATCCATTCCGAGAATAAGGTCAATCTTTGAAGATTGTAGGATAATGGGGTTTGCATGAAAATGCAACCCTTTAATCTCAACAGTGACTTGGGGGCTGAATATAGAAGTTCGGCATCGTCCCGCGGGAGTGTTTAATACTAACGGATGTTGTAGTGTGTCGCACTTAACGTCATGCAGGAGTGCAAAATGTTCTGACATGAATGAATGCGATGCTCCTGAATCAAATAAAACAGTTGCAGGTACTGAATTAACAAGAAGTGTACCCATCACAGTTGCTGGTTGTTCGGGGTCTTCATTCATGTTGACATGGAAGACCTGCCCATGACCATAAGCAGGTCTGGCATTGCTGTAGCGAGGCTGAGAATTCCCACGGCCATTACCACGGCCGGCAGAAGGAAGAGCCAACTGATTCTGATTCTGAGAGCAATCTCTGGCACTGTGACCTGGCTGGCCACACTTGAAGCATAGTCCATTGTCGGGACGAGGTGCTGGAGCTTGCAGAGGCTGCCTCGGTGGTAGAGGAGGCAGACGTGGTGCGGCATAGGAAGGCCTATGCACTGGTGCTGCTGGACGGTACATGCTCTGTGGTATCCAAATGCGGCACTTCTGGGAGGACGAGCCCGCCTCACGAGTGCGTCTGGTAGCTTCTTTGTGCTTCTTCAATCCAGTCTCGACCATGATAGCCTTATTCACAAAGGTGGCGAAATCAGGGTAGTCTTGAACAAGCAGGGCTAACTGAATGTCATGGTGCAGCCCTTCATGAAATTTCTCCTGCCTTCGATCATCAGTAGGAATGTCTTCTTCAGCATAGCGAGACAAGTCAAGAAACTCGCGCAGATAAACTTCCACAGACTTTTTGCCCTGAAAGAGACTACGGAACTCGGCTTTCTTCCGGGCTATGACAGCTTGAGGAATGTAGCAGGCACGGAAAGCAATCTTGAATTCTGCCCAAGTGACGATGGTACCAGGTGGTAGGGTCTGTCGGTGAGTGGCCCACCATTGTGCTGCGGGTCCCTTCAGAAAGTATGTCGCAAAAGTGACATAGCTGACAGGGGGAACATCAGCTGACTCCATCTCGTAAAAGATGTCAAGCAGCCAGTCATCGGCATCCAGCGGATTAACAGTGTTGCAGAATATCGATGGGTTGAGTCGGACAAACTCTGGCTGTGTGATTGAAGCTGGCTGATATTTGGCATTCGGATGGGGAAATTGTTCCATAATCCCAGTCATAAACTGCCGATTAAGTTCAAACTGTTGCATCATCGTAGGCATATAGTCAGGCGGTGGTGGCGGAGGTGGATTGTTATCTGCCATCCTGCTAAATCAACAGGGGTAGTTTAGCAGAAGCCAATGCAAGTGTTTACCGACATGCATGATGAAACGCGATGGAATTTAAATAGTACAGCAGATGCTTAATAGTAGTCATTAAGTCATACATATCCATACAGAGTCAGTTACATTTGGGCAGCATAACAGCGCAAATTCAAAAGCTAGACATGCTAGGCGGCGCGCAGGCTCGCGGTAAGGAAGTACACAACGAGACATAGCAAAGGCTACATCAACATCGGAGAAAACCACTGAAATGGGGTAGCTGCAAGTGCGGACGACGGACGTTCGTCGCAGAAGGATCCTGCGCTCCATGTGCACTCTGATGCAGAACCCGGTCTCGAGCTGAAAGAAGAGGTCCACGTGCAGGCGTGTGACCTCCTACAGCAGGCCAATCGATCCCTGATGGCATCTCGGTCCTGCTCGGGTAAAGAATGTGCTCCGGGTGTATCCCTGCACGAACAGCTGGTTGCAACTGCGTCATAGCCTCGTAGAGTCGTGCTCGAGTGGCGAACAACTCGACAGTAAGAGCGCGAATAGTGCGATCCAGAGCCTGAGTACAGTGAATCAGAACTCGCTGATCGTAGCGACGAGGCTCGTACGGGGCACAGACTGCTGTGTAGTATCCAGTAGCATCTCCAGCAGGGGCATACGGAATGTACCGATACTCAGAGGCATCCAAGCTGGCACTGTGCTGTCCTCGGAGACGTGCGACAGCAGAGTAGGCGGCATCATGTACTGCCATCTCAATCGTCACGCCGATACCGTGGAAAAGGTGTAACTCAGTGTCAGAGTCATCCTGCTGATCGTTGATGCGAACATCAGCATAGTACTGCTCCTGGTTGAACTCACGATAAACCTCGGAGACCATGTACTCGGGGCACCAGCGGTATCCCAGCCTGATCAAGAGGGCGATCAGAACAGCTGGAAACCCAGGGACGTCTCGAGCACAGGTGCGAAGCACAAGCTGCGTCGTAGGGCGAGGTGGAAACAGACGGTCCATCTGAAACAGAGAAGATTCAGGATTGTCATTCGATGAAGAGAAATATAGAAGATCTTGAATTGAAACCTTAAACAAAACAATGGAAAGGAAAATGATTATCAGACTAATCATATCAAAGACAGGGAAATCGCACTGAATCCAGCTCTCCAGGTGGATAGAATTATCGGGATCCTAAGTGTCGGTGTTAGTAAATTTTATTAAACCCGAATAGAAAAGAGATCAGAGTCCCAGAGTATAGACGAGGAATAAAAGATCCTAATACCACCCAGTTGGCGACGTGGGCCCGTAAGCCACACAGCTAAGTTAGTAAAACAGTTTTCGACCACTAGACTCAACTTCTCCCAAGGAAATGGGATAGGGGGTTCCTAGAGGCAGTCGGCTCTGATACCAACCTGTGACGACTCTGGCTTAATCGTGCACTAATCATACACGCAAATGCACACGATCAAGCCTAAGGACTCACTTGAAGATATCACAACACAACTCTAAAACAAAAATAAATTCATACAAGCTTTATATTACAAGCCAGGGCCTCGAGGGCTCGAATACATAGCTCGATGGCATACAAGTGTCAGCGGAAGCATTTGATATCTGGGTACAGATATATTACAGAAAGAGAGATAAGCCTTCACAGAGGCGGGGCAAAATAAAACTCTACGATCGAAAAGGCGTGGGCCTCCTGCCCTGGACCCACCGATCCTACTCCTGGTCGTCAGTCGGCTCCTCGTAGTAGTAGTACTCTCCGGGCTGGTAGTAGTAGTGGTCGTCGGTGGGGGCAACTGGCTCCGGGGCTCCGTCGTCTGGATGCGACAAAGGAATAAAGTGGGAAAAAGGAAAACAAAGCAAACGTGAGTACTCATCCGAAGTACTCAGCAAGCAAGGATCTACACTACATATGCAACATTTTCAAAGGAGGGCTGTATATGTGGACTGGGTTGCAGAAATGCTAGAATAGAGGGGGAAGGCATAGTCCTATGGAAGACTAGCATCTTCAGCATCTTCAACAGTCTTGCAGCATTAGAAGAGAGTAGAATAACATAATGTAAAGTATAACAGTGTCATCAACCTCGGCCAGAGATTCTTCCTCGACTCCCTGCGAGAAAGCAATCCCAGAGCCGCACTATCCAGTTCTCATCTCAAGTCATGTTCTAGTTGTACCGATCGGGATACAACTCCGAGTGTCCGTTACCGTAGGACAGGCTATCGATAGAAGTTTCTTCCCTGCAGGGGTGCACCAACTTACCCACCACGCTCGCTTAACTCCGGCCGGACACACATTTCCGGGTCATGCCCGGCCTCGGCTAAGCAACACGCCGCAACACGACCAAATACTTAACAGAGAGGTCAGCGCGCCGGTCTAACCTATGCCCCCAGGGGTCTTGGGCCTTCGCCCCGGGAACTCCTGCGCGTTGCGTGGGCGGCCGGAAGCAGACCTAGCAACCCCTTAATACAAGCGTGGTTGCGTAACCAGTCCAATCCAGCGCGCGCCACTCAGTCGCTGACGTCTATTAAGCTTCGGCTGAAGTATACGACGCAGAACGCCCATACTATGCCCACGTGATGGTTAGTGCTATCAGGCCAGAGGCCCCTCAGATCAAATATCCAAACCGTTAGTTGATTAGGAGCTTGCGGTAACGAGCAGAGACTCACGATCGATGTGACCCCGTCGCCCCGTCTCGAGGACTTGCGGCAAGGGCTAAGAAGGCCCGGCCACGCCTTGTAGTTATCTCACGGGCACCTCTCAGGTCAACCCGACTCCACATCACTTCGCATTCATGCTCGCGCGGGTACCCCTCAGGGCCGACCCGTCTTTACTATCATAGTATCATGGTTTAGTGTTCAGTCGTAATAACCAAGTCTCCGTGTGTCTGACACCAAGGGGAACCCTGAGGAATCACCCTCGATGGAATTCCCGCTCGATGCTATCGTCTCAAGGTGAACGAATGAGGAATCACCCTCGAGGTCCACACTTGAGAAGTCGCACGACGACGTCGTTATCGGGGGTGGTGTAGGAGGAATCACCCTCGCTTACCACGACCGAATAACTAACCTACAAGGTTATCAGCAGAAGTGCTGACGAGGTATCACCCTCGGCACTCGATAGTAACCCAGTAGTGTCGCGCAATTTAAGGGGGAAGTGACGTGCGGTGCCCGGGTCTGATCTTCGATCCTGTTGCTCGGGTCTTCTGAGAGTCCAGCGGGGCAGTCGAGACAAGCGGGTCTCTGATAAGGCTCTACCCATCCTATACTAAACAGTTTAGGACAGCAGGAAAGTATCAACAGCAGGTTACAGCTAAACAGGCTAAGCAGCAGATATAGGACAACAGTAGCAGCAGTAACTTCTAATGCAAGCATAAGAGAGAAGAGAGTGGGCGATATCGGAATGCTCAAAATGGGGGTGCTTACCTGTCTGCTCGAAGGCAAGGGCAGGGTCGTCGGGGACGTAGTCGTACTCCGGAGCGGCGTCTGCCTCAGGAGCTACGGCAACATCGGGGTCTACCGAAAGAAAAGAGGGGGAAGAAACAAGTAAATACAATGCAAGCAGATGCAACACAGTGCGTGCGATGCTATGATGCAGTGCAGGGTTGCCTAAATATGCCTCTAAGTCATTTAGTTATTGTTAGAATTATTCTAGGATTTATTAACCGGCGATTAGTCACTATTCATCTACCGGAATCGAGCTCGAAGTTACGAGTTCTTCTACGTAGGAGGTTCCGGCAAGGAAACAGACGGCAGGATCAAACTCGTCTCGTCGTTCTGAGCAACTTTCGTGTTTTAACTTTTCGATCTGAGCTACGGTTTAAAAGTTATGAATTTTTATAGATTATTTGATTTTCTGGAATTAATTTTAATAACAGAATTGAATTATGACATCAGCATGACGTGATGCTGACATCAGCAGGTCAACAGTGACGCTGACCTGGTCAAACCTGACATGTGGGTCCAGTTTAGACTAACAGTGGATTAGTTTAAATAGCAGGGTTAATTAGGGAGTGGGCCCCATCTGTCAGTGAGACATTTAGACTAACTAATTGATTTTAATTATTAAAGCGTTTTATTTAAGCTAATTACTAGCGGGGCCCACATGTCAGGGGCTGGGCCGCGCCCAGTTAGCACGTTGACCACGGTCAGCGTGGTCAACTGGGGCCAGGGGGCCCACTGGCAGTGACCCAGGGGTGGCCCCGGGTGTGCCAAGTCGGCCGGCCGGCGTTTAGAAGCCGGCGAGCTTGTTTTCGCGGCGGCGCGGCTCGGGACTCGCCGGAATTCCGCTACGGTGAGGCGTTCGGTGTGCGGTTGCTTGCGTTCGAACGAGCGCGTTATGCCGCATCCAACGCAGGTGGTCTCCGGGCCGGAGGTCGCTGGAAACGACGGCGGCGACCACTACTGCGGCGACCGGAGCTCGGCCGTGACCGGATTCGGTGCTGGGGCTCTCGCAAAAGCCAAAGAACTTGATAGCGAGGATCTACGCGTCACGGGGAAGCTCACGGGCATGCTCGCTCGACCGTTAGGTCGCTGTAGCCACGCCGGCGATGAGCTCGGGCGGCGGCGGTTCGGCTATGAAGAAAAACGACGGCTACGAGTGCGGGGAAGGAGAGAAAGAGAGAGGCTCGACGCGGCGGCTTACAGTGCGGCTCACGGTGGCCCTTGGGGGTTTAGTAGCACAGAGGCGTCGCCGGAGATGAGGAGGATTGATGGCGGTAGCAGCAAAGGGGGCAGCTTGATCTGCTCGTCGTGGAGCTCCCCAGCGCCATCCAGAGGCACCAGAGGTTGAGGAAGATGACGGCGGAGCTCCTCGACACATTCAGCTGGCACAGGGCCGTCGGTGGCCGTGGGGACGACGGAGTAGCGGCGGCGATTGCGCTCTGCTTCGATGGATCTGAGGAGGAAGAAGAACGGAGCGAGCGATGGGAGAGGGGAGAAGTGACGGGGAGGACCAGGGGGAGGGGGAACGGCTCGCCCTTATCCCCTCCTCGTCTCTGTAGCGTCGGTGGGGCGGCGGCGTGTCGACGCCTCGCCGGCGCGCGGGCGCTCGGCCAGGGGCGTGACGACACGCAGGAGGGAGAGAGGTAATGGGCCAAGTGGGCCAGCGGTCGGGGCACTGTGCACTAAGGCCCAGTGCACAGTGCCTCGTCTTATTTTTCTGTTTCTGTTTTGCGCTTTTCTTTTATTTGTTTTCTGTTTTGAAATAGTAAGCACACTTTAGCACTTTTGTAAAATGTGAGAGTTGACCCAAATATTGATATGCAATATTAGCCTTTACCAAAAATTGGTTTGAGCAAATTTGGGTTTCATTTGAAATTGAACTGATTTTAATTGGAGTTAACATTGTTGTTTTGGTGCTGTTCCAAGTTGTTTGAGTCACTCATCTAACTCCAATTTAATTGATGATGGATTTATAAATGTTCCTGGATTATTTGCCAACTAATGAACATTTTTCCAACAGTGTTTGATCAACTTCATATTTCACTTTGTGATTTGAGTTGATTTTCATAATTGAATTTGAATTGGATCCTCAACCCATGTGACTTGGCACTGCAAATGGTCCTGACTTGGCAAGATTAGCAGTTGATCACAGTGGTAGTTACACAGGGGTGTTACAGTTGGTAGGTTATAAACCATTGTACCACCTCGGCCGCTGCTACTTGTAGCTTGTGTTGGTATTTCCCCGAAGAGGAAGGGATGATGCAGCACAGTAGAGATAAATATTTCCCTCGATTATGAAACCAAGGTTATCGAACCAGTAGGAGAATCACGCAACACCTCGTTAGCAGTACCTGCACACAAGCAACACACCCTTGTACCCAACGCAAACGAGAGGTTGTCAATCTCTCGGCGGTAAGTTGCAAGATTAAATTGTATGTGATAGATTGAAATAAAATACAAAATAAAATTGTAGCAAGTATTTTTTGGGTTTTAGTAAATGATAAAGTAGACCCGTGGGCCATAGTTTTCACTAGAGGCTTCTCTCGAGAAAATAGCATACGGTGGGTAGACAATTTACTGTTGGGCAATTGATAGAAAAGCAAATAATCATGATGATATCCAAGGCAATGATCATGTATATAGGCATCACGTCCAAGATTAGTAGACCGACTACTGCCTGCATCTACTATTATTACTCCACACATCGACCGCTATACAGCATGCATCTAGTGTATTAAGTTCATGGAGAAACGGAGTAATGCTTTAAGAATGATGACATGATGTAGACAAGACAAACTCATGAATAAATAAACCCAATGAATAGATCCCATCTTGTTACCCTTAGTAGCACCGATACATACGTGTCATGTCCCTTTCTGTCACTGGGATTGAGCACCGCAAGATCGAACCCACTACAAAGCACCTCTTCCCATGGCAAGATAAATCAATCTAGTTGGCCAAACCAAATCAATAGATCGGAGAAGAAATACGAGGCTATAATAATCATGCATAAAAGAGATCAGAAAAGACTCAAATAATATTCATGGATAATCTGATCATAAACTCACAATTCATCGGATCCCAGAAACACACAGCAAAAAGTCATTACATTGGATAGATCTCCAAGAACATTGAGGAGAACATTGCATTGAGAACCAAAAAGAGAGAAGAAGCCTTCTAGCTACTAACTATGGACCCGAAGTTCTGTGGTAAACTACTCACGCATCATCGGAGAGGCAGCAAGGATGATGGAGAGCCCCTCCGTGATGGATTCCCCCTCCGGTGGAGTACCGGAAAAGGCCTCCAGATGGGATCTCTCTGGAACAGAAGCTTGCGGCGACGGAAAAATTATATTGTGGACTCCCCCTAGGGTTTCTGAATATCTAGGAATTTATAGTGTTGGAATTAGGTCAACTGGAGCCAGGGAGGGCCCACACAGTACCAGGGCGCGCCACCCCCTTGGGGCGCACCCTGGTGCTGTGTGCCCCCCGTTTTCTCTTCTGACTTCATCTCCAAGTCTTGCAGGTCTCTTATCTCAAAAAAAATATCCAAAAACTTTCGTGGCATTTGGACTTCATTTGGTACTGATTTCCTGGAAAACCAAAAACAAGCAAAAAAAACAGCAACTGGCACTAGGTTAATAGGTTAGTCTCCAAAAATGATATATAATTGCTGTAAATGATATAAAAACATCCAAGATTGATATTATAATAGCATGGAACAATAAAAAATTATAGATACATTGGAGATGTATCAGCATCCCCAAGCTTAATTCCTGCTCGTCCTCGAGTAGGTAAATGATAAAAATAGAATTTTTGAAGTGGAATGCTGCCTAACATATTCATCATATTCTTTTCTTCTTTTTAGCATGGACATTGGATATTGAATGATTCAAAGTAATAGTCTATAATTTGACATGAAAACATAGATACTCAAGCATACTAACAAGCAACCATGCCTTTCAAAATATTAATGCTAAAGAAAGTTATCCCTAGCCCATTATGCTCAACCATTGATCCATTCATGAAACACACTCGAAATTAGCTACATCCAATGCACAAGTATGACAATAGTGCTCTCTAGTTGGTGCTTTTATAAGAGAAGATGGAGACTCAAGAAAAATAAAAATTGCATAAAAGTAAATAGATAGGCCCTTCGTAGAGGGAAGCAGAGATTTGTCAAATGTGCGAGAGCTCAAAGCAAAAAATTAGAGAGATAAAACATTTTGGGAGGCATGCTTTTCCTATCAACGAAAACAAAAGAGAATTCCCAATATCTTCCATGCTACATACATTATAGGCGGTTCAGAAATAGAAAATAAAGTTTATTCCTTTTCCACCATTCTTTCACAATCCATGGCTAGCCGTATCCACGGGTGCCCTCCATACCATCACTTTCCAAGGAATTTATTATTTGTGATCACATAAGATTTTTCATTTCATTTCACAATTCGGGACTGGGCATCCCTAATACCGCCACACTCTCATGCAATGACAAGTGAATAAACACTCATCGTGAGAATAACCCACCTAACATGGAAGATATTGGCTACCCCCTTCCACTTCATGAGCGGTACGGGCACACAAAACAGAAAAATTATTTTGAAAATTAGAGCTGGCACATGCAAATTTACTTGGAACGGCATTGAAATACCTCATATAGGTAGGTATGGTGAACTCATTTGGCATAAATTGGGTTTAAAGAGTTTGGATGCACAAGCAGTATTTCCGCTTAGTACAAATGAAGGCTAGCAAATAGATTGAGAAGCGACCAACCAAAAAGCGAAAACGGTCATAAACATGCATTAAACATAACTAACACCGAATAATGCACCATAAGAAGGATATAACTTCGTTGCATAACTATTGACTTTCGCGCATGCATAGGGAATCACAAACCTTACACCAATATTCTTACTAAATCACAATTACTCACTAACATGACTCACATATCATCATCTTCATATCGCAAAACTATTGCTAGGAATCAAGCTTATCATGACCAAAGATCTATATGAAAGTTTTTATCTATATCCCTCTTGAATATTCATCACTTTGGGACCAAATTCATATCCTGTGCAAATTACCATTACTATTAATCACCATGTTAACTCTCAAAAAGATTTAAGTGAAGCATGAGAGTGCAAATATTTCTTCAAAATTTTCTTATCAATTCTCAAAATAATATAAGTGAAGCATGAGAATTAATTTCTTCAAAATTTCAATCTTAGCAATTCTCAAAATAATATAAGTGAAGCATGAGAATTAATTTCTTCAAAATATAGCCACCACCGTGCTCAAAAAGATTTAAGTGAAGCACTATAGCAATTGGCTAGCTCAAAAAATTTAAGTGAAGCACATAGAGTATTCTAACAAATCATGATAACATGTGGCTCTCTCAAAATAGGTGTGTTCAGCAAGGATGATTGTGACAAACTAAAAAGCAAGCAAAGACTCATATCATACAAGACGCTCCAAGCAAAACACATATCATGTGACGAATAAAAATATAGCTCCAAGTAAAATTACCGATGGTCGTTAGAAGGAAGAGGGGATGCCTTCCGGGGCATCCCCAATCTTAGACGCTTGAGTCTTCCTAGAATATTACCTTGGGGTTCTGTGTGCATCCCCAAGATTAGGCTTTTGCCACTCCTTATTCCTTCATCCATCGTCATCTCACCCAAAACTTGAAAACTTCAGTCACACAAAACTCAACAAAACCTTCGTGAGATCCGTTAGTATAACAAATAAATCACTACTTTAAGTACTATTGAAAACCCATTCATATTTTATATTTGCATTATACCTACTATATTCTAACTTCTCCATGGCTTATACCCCCCGATACAATCCATAGTTTCATCAAAACAAGCAAGCAACACAGCAAAAACAGAATCTGTCAAAAACAAAATAGTCTGTAACAATCTACTTAAAAGCCATACTTCTGTAATTCCAAAAATTCTGAAAAATAAGTAAAATGTGGATAATTCATATACCAATACTGTGTAAAAATTTCAGATTTTTTTGACAGTCCAGTACAGAACCAAAATTTCTGCACTGAACGCAAAACTTTCTGTTTTCCAAATCATCCAAAAGGCTTTACTTGTCACAAACACTAATTAAAACACAAAAACATAATAATAACAGTAGCATAATTGTGCAAACACACAAGAACAGAAACAAAATACTAAAAATTTATTTTATTCATTGGGTTGCCTCCCAGCAAGCTCTTTCTTTATAGCCATTAAGATAGGCTTGAGATTCCAATGATGCTCACATGAAAGATAGTGATTGAAACACGAAGAGAGCATCATGAAACATGTGAAAAACACATTTAAGTTTATCATACTTCCTATCCATAGGAATTTTATAAAAAAACAAATTATCAAGACAAGCAATTTCTAGCATATGAAAGTACGAAGAATGAAGCATTAAAAATTTCAACAACAAGAGAGGTAATTTAGTGACATGAAATTTTTTACAACCATATTTTACTCTCTCATAATAATTACATATAGGATCATATTCAAATTCAACAATATAACCACCACATAACATATTCTCTACATGATCCATATGAATGCAAAGTTGACACTCTTCCAAAATAGTGGGATTATCATCAACTACAGTCATGACCTTTCCAAACCCACTTTCATCAAAAATTTCATAAGATTGAACACTCTCCAAATATGTGGGATTCTTTTTATTTAAAGTTGACACCCTTCCAAACCCACTTTCAATATTATTGCAAACATTATTATCAATGACATATTCATCATGAAGCTTAAATAAATTTTCAAGATCATAAGAAGCATCACCCCAATCATGATCATTGCAATAAGTAGCGGACATGACAAAATTATCATCCCAAGCTTGTAGTTTTGCATGTCATTAGCACAATTCACATTAATAGAATTTATAGTAACATCATTGCAATCATGCTTTTTAATCAAGGAACTATCATGAATCACTTTATAAATTTATTCTTTTTAACACTTCATCACAATTTTCAGATTCATAATTTTCAAGCGAAACTTTATAAAGATAATCAAGTGCACTCAACTCACTAGCAATTGGTTCATCATAATTGGATATTTTGAAAAGATTAGCTAGTGGATGAGGATCCATATCAATAGATTTTTAGCAAGCGAAGATGCAAGCAAATAGAAGGCACATGGCAGCACAAGCAAAGATAGCACACAAAATATTTTTGTATTTTTGTAAAAAGTTTTAGAAGTGGGGTAGATGAAAATGAGAGGCAAATACAGTAAATGTACGGAGATGTAGTTTGTGCAAAGGTACTTGATAGATGTTGATGATGTCTCCCCGGCAATGGCGCCAGAAATTCTTCCTGCTACTTGTAGCTTGTGTTGGTATTTTCCCCGAAGAGGAAGGGATGATGCAGCACAGTAGATATAAGTATTTCCCTCGATTATGAAACAAAAGTTATCGAACCAGTAGGAGAATCACGCAACACCTCATTAGCAGTACCTGCACACAAGCAACACACCCTTGCACCCAACACAAACGAGAGGTTGTCAATCTCTCGGCGGTAAGTTGCAAGATTAAATTGTATGTGATAGATTGATAGATTGAAATAAAATACAAAATAAAATAAATAAGATAAAGTTGCAGCAAGTATTTTTAGGGTTTTAGTAAATGATAGAGTAGACCCGGGGGCCATAGTTTTCACTAGGGGCTTCTCTCGAGAAAATAGCATACGGTGGGTAGACAAATTACTGTTGGGTAATTGATAGAAAAGCAAATAATCATGACGATATCCACGGGAATGATCATGTATATAGGCATCACGTCCAAGATAAGTAGACCGACTCCTGCCTGCATCTACTACTATTACTCCACACATCGACCGCTATCCAGCATGCATCTAGTGTATTAAGTTCATGGAGAAACGGAGTAATGCTTTAAGAATGATGACATGATGTAGACAAGAGAAACTCATGAATTAATAAACCCAATGAATAGATCCCATCTTGTTACCCTTAGTAGCACCGATTAGTAGACCGACTCCTGCCTGCATCTACAACTACTAACTATGGACCCAAAGGTCTGTGGTAAACTACTCACGCATCATCGGAGAGGCACCAAGGATGATGGAGAGCCCCTCCGTGATGGATTCCCCCTCCAGTGGAGTACCGAAAAAGGCCTCCAGATGGGATCTCTCTGGAACAGAAGCTTGCGGCGACGGAAAAAGTATATTGTGGACTTCCCCTAGGGTTTCTAAATATCTGGGAATTTATAGTGCTGGAATTAGGTCAAACGGAGCCAGGGTGGGCCCACATAGTACCAAGGCGCGCCACCCCCCTGGGGCGCGCCCTAGTGCTGTGTTGCCCCCCTTTTCTCTTCTAACTTCATCTCCAAGTCTTGTAGGTCTCCTATCTCCAGAAAAAATCTCCAAAAAGTTTAATGGCATTTGGACTTCATTTGGTACTGATTTCCTGGAAAACCAAAAACAGGCAAAAAAACAGCAACTGGCACTGGGCACTAGGTTAATCGGTTAGTCTCCAAAAATGATATATAATTGATGTAAGTGATATAAAAAACATCCAAGATTCATATTATAACAGCATGAAACAATCAAAAATTATAGATATGTTGGAGACGTATCAGCCGCATTAATGATACTAGTCCATAATGGTTGCAATGAAAGCGAGACTGCTATTCCAGTCATCAAGTAGAGTTCCCAACTTTTGTTTATTTATGTGAAAGAATGGCAATGGTTCAATTGAACATTGATACACTATCTCACTTCTAAATAGCAGGAGCTACTTCATAATGCAAATTAATAGTGTGAAGAATGTCTCAAAACTATTGCCAAGTATTCAATACTACTAAAACAGACTCTAGATTGATGTTCTTATCAAGATTTGATTATCTCAAGCATGCAAGTCTAAAAGTATAGAACCAACTCAATAAAAATATTCCAAGATATCACAATGAAATCATGTGCCAACTAAGTTTTCAACTTTCCCACAGGTATAAGTGAGGCACGGAAATTTAACAGTGTTTCTATGCCACTTCTTTTACTCAAGCGGATTTTAGTGAAGCACATAGAGTAAATAATCAAGCCAAGCAACTCAATCTCATTTATTAAACATAAGGACTACAGGTGATGATTATACTTTGTTCAAAAAGAAAATCAAAAAGACACTCCAAGATAAATGCACAGAAAGCAACTGATGGATAAAAGGGTTTAAGGAAGTCATACTACAAAGGTTGTGGAAGAATGGGGATGCCTTGGGCATCCCCAAGTTTGCCTTTTGAGTCTTATTGGAAACAAATTGGGGTGCCTTGGGCATCCCCAAGCTTGAATCTCACACTATCCCGGGCTTCCCTTGATGGTGATGGCATTCCTAATGAGGTAAACTTTTATCCAAACGAAACTTAAACAAAACTGTGACTCATGTTAGTCCATAAATAGTTACTAATAGGTCTACTTGCCGTATATAAATCATGGCAACATGGTATAACATGAGATACAATAAGGAACACAATAATAGGCTCTCTTAATCAAGGAGAATCTAAAAAGTATGCAATCCTATAGCAAACATACAAGTTACACAAGAATCTGTCAAAACAGACCAGCAGGCAAAGACGTAATTGTTAATAATACTGCTGTCGCTCACAAAATTATGAAAGAATTAGCATAAATACTAGACATACGTGGATGTGTTATGTTAATTTTTCATGATTTTATCAAGCTCCGGGAATTTTGGTGGATTTTTACAACAACAGAAAAACTACAGTTTCTGAACTGCACTACCAACATAGTCATAACATTAAAGCCAATTTATTAAAAGAAAAACAAGAAAAACAAGAAAACAAAATTGCTACCGGGAGTAAGAAATTTTTTCTTTATTGAAAGGAAAATAAAAAGATAACTATGAGGAGCCTCCCACAAGCACTTTCTTTAATGCCTTTAAGCTAGACATTGATATTGTGAAAGATATTCAAGTTTTATCATCTCCACTTCCAGTAGAGCCCTCTTCTTCTGTGCTTAAGTTTTCAACCTCTACTTCCTCTTGCTTCTCGTAGAGCAAGTGCACATTTTCAATTATTGGGTAAACATATCCATCCTTACATTTTGTTGATTTACTACCCATTTCAAAAGGATTTTCAGGAGTGACCCAACTATACTTGTTCTCAACAGCATGATAGATACCCAATAATTTGAAAGGAATTGTTATGTCAATATCCTCTTCTTTATCTTTTTCATCTTTTCCTACATATTGCATCCTATCCAAGTCCCTTTTTTCTCATGCATGACAAACCGTAGGGAATCTAGGTGGTATCTTATAATGAGGGAAAACCACTCTAGCTTGTATAGCTATACATTCAAATTCCCTAGTCAGAGCTTCCAAAACAAAGCCTTTAGCTTTCCCATTCTACATATCATTTAATTGTAAAAACATTTTCTGCATGTAGGAATTCAAATTAACAAACTTTGCCTCTAATTCTTCCACTATCATAATAAGGGCTTGTTTATATTTGTAGGAACTCTCAACAATAGTTTTATCAGGAATGTTTTTCAAAGAGCCAACATACGAGAGAAAACACTCCATGTTTGCTCTTCCTAACAAATCTCCTCCCACTCTCACCTTCTTGGTGCACCTCCTAGGAGGAAACATAATAACTAAAAAGAGAAAGATACTATGTCCTGAAATTATAAATATTTTTGGAGTTCTTGATATTTTGGCAAAACAAAAAGACTAACAAGGATAAAAAAATTATAACTAAGAAAAATATAAAACAAGGAAGATAATAAAAGTAGTACAGAACCTATTATGTAAGATATACCTCCCAGGAAATGGCGCCAGAAAAATCTTTTGCTTTGATGGCAAGTTGACGGGAAGTATATCTACACTTAGGAGAACTTTACCTCCCCGGCAACAGTGCCAGTAAAATCTTGATGGTTACTAGGTTATAGCCAAACAACATAGTTGGGCCCCCAAGTGCAAGGGTTTGTAGTAAGCAGTAAGTTCTTTCCTCAGTGAGAAACCATGGTATCAATCATAGAGGTACAAGTTTCCTACAGCAATGATAAGTTCTGAAACACAAATACAACTTCACTTGTGGCACCAACAGCACTAACATGGGTGTCAACCTTGATAGCTTTGCTAGTTGTACAAGAAATTAAATTATAATGTGGTATTTAATATTTTTATATTTTCGGAATAAATAATAACTAAAAATAAAAGTGCAAGTAAAAGATATTGGAAGTGTGTTCTAATAGTTAAAACTGGACCGCGGTTCATAGGTTCACCAAGGGTAACTCTCCATCAGATAACAAGTGAGGCATGTAACATAGTCATATGAAAAAAAGTGAAATATCTCGTGCTCATGCTAGATTGTGTGTAATGTGTTGATCTTATATAGGCAGTACATCCATAAATCTATAGACTGGGACCCTCTCTTCATCTATAGCTAAGAATCCACTCTTTGACCAAGATTCTCTCTGCATCATCCAAGTAT
Source organism: Thinopyrum elongatum (assembly GCA_011799875.1). Lineage (NCBI taxonomy): Eukaryota > Viridiplantae > Streptophyta > Magnoliopsida > Poales > Poaceae > Thinopyrum > Thinopyrum elongatum. The sequence goes on from CM022303.1 coordinate 71,907,393, forward strand.
TAAGTATAAAATGGATAATTACCTTAAGCAAGATGACTTAAGGTTGATTGCATAATTTCATTAGAGGCCTCATATAATCATTTATCCTTAGTAGGAATAATACAATGCAAGCCTTTTCCATTTACTGTCACGACGGTAGATTAGCTGCAAGATTAAACCCAACAAATGCACACCTTTCCCACTACTGATTACCCATCTAAACTGGCCAAGAGAAGGCAAATAACTGAAGAAAATTGTGCATCTATAAACCAAACATAAGGCATCAACACAATCTGAACATAAAGAAATAATGCATCACATGATCAACATTGCCACTAGGTTTACATCAGATGGACCATAATCATGTTAGGTAACTCATATAACCATTGTATTGAACAACAAATAGGAGAGATTACATCTTGGCTACTGCCACGAACCCGTAGTCCAGGGGGTGGACTACTCACTACTTATCTTGGAGCAACAAGGATCGGTGTTGATGAAGATGGCGATGAATTCCCCCTCCGTCAGAGTACTAGATCAGGGCTAAAAAATGAAGATCACCTCGGAATGCGACGTGGTGGTGCCGGAAATATTCTCGATAAATATGATGGAGCTCCAGGGGTATATAAAGGAACCCAGCAAAATTAGGGCACCAGGGGTGATCCTGGCGGGCCCAGGTGCCCTAGAATTTTGGACGCCTGGTTCCCTGGGCCTCCCTAGGTGGGCCCCTACCAGCAAAGTGGCTCCTATGATGAAATATTGGCCTCTGAATTTTTTTTTAATTTTCTGAGTTGCGTAGGTATCCTGAAAAGTCAAAAACAGCAGACAACAGAAAATTGGAACTGGGCACTAAATAAATAGGTTAGTCCCAAATAAATTTGAAAAACATTGCAAAAATGATGGATGATAGGCATAAAACATACAAAAATTATAGATACGTTGGAGACGTATTAGCATCTCCAAGCGTAATCCATGCTCATACTCGAGCATATAGATGATAAAAAAGATAACTTTTCTATGTGAGTGCTACCTATCAAGAACTTGATCCACTGATGTAAAATCTTTGCTGAGTCTAGATCAATTATAAAGATACATGACAATGGTCTATATTTAACAATCTTAAACTATCTCAATCTATACAAAAGAAAATTCCAACATATTCTTTGATAATCTAATGCATCAAGTCAAATCACCATTGCCAAATGTTTATAAAGAATGTCAATATTTATTGGGAACATAGTGATAGCCTTCATAAAAAAGAATATTTTACAGGATAATCACTTCTAGTGTAACATCCCAAATTTCATTTGGAATGTTTTACATTATAGCTATGCATCATCGTCAGCATCATCATCTATTGCTTTTCTGATTTCTCAATTGGATATTGCTTTAATGGGTTTTTAGGTAAATTATTTTTTTCCTAAAAAAGAATATATGGAAATGAGGTTAACATGATTCCATCCAAGTGAAAAATAGGTGAAAAATATTTTGAAGTCATTTGGACATTTTTAAAAGTCATTTTGAATTATTTTATTGCATCAAAATGCTTATGCAATTTTTATGATTTTATTTGTATTTTATTTGACTCTAAATAAAAGTTCATATTTTTCTTTGGAAAATTCTAAGAATTTTGATATATTATATGTTTACTACTTTTTCTATTTTCTTTTCCTTATTTTCCCTTTTTCCTTTTCTATTTTTATTTAAAACAAAAAATGGCCGAAGCCCACTAGCCAGAGGCCCAACCCCAGCGCCAGCCGATTTGCCGACTCGGCTAAGGATCCCTCGCCAGCTCCCTTTCCTTTCCCTCTCTCTCTCAGACCGCCCGACCCCACCGTCCGATGAAGCTTCGCAGCGCCCCCCTTCTTCCTCCTTCCTATTATCACCGGAGCCGCCGCGGCAGCGAATCCCTTTTGGCATCCGCCGTATCTCGTCGTCCCCTGCTCCAAGCTGAGCCGCCCCTATATAAGGAGGAGCCCCTCGTTCAATTTCGCCCCTGCTCAATCACAGACGCCCCCTCTCGCCCCAAACAGCCTTGCCGGAGTTGCCCTCGGCCACCTCCGCCATTGCCGTCCCCACGCACCACCCGGACCCCTTGGACCCTCACCACCACCACCAACCTTGCCGCAATCATCCGCTGCATCGCCTGGTGCCATTGCTGACACTGGAGGATCATCGGAGCAGCCACCGGCATCGCCGCCCGAAGCCCTGCCTTGCCGGAGCATCGCCGGAGCCCCTCCACTCGCCGCTGTGAGCTCCCTCTCTCTCCCATCCATCCGATCTAGATCCAACAGCCACGATTAGAAGTTTTAAGCCACGAATCATTTTCTTTTAAGGTTCGGCCGACCGCCCGCTTTTCTGTTTCGTTCGTTCGCTGGTCCAACCGTGTACTGCCACGTGTCCCCTGGCCGACGTGTAGTGTTTCTGCTTTATTTTTGTTTCTGTTTTCTTTTTCAAAATAGTTTCAAATTTGATTTGTTAATATCTTTTATGTTTTGAATCCAAATTGGGTGATTCCAATTCCTATAGTTTCATAAAATTATTTAGTTTCTGTTAATGCAAAGTTTGGTCATGTTTGAAAAATTTAAATTTGAATCACGATTTTGGCTATAACTTGAGTTTAGAAATAGCTTTTAATTTAATTCCTTTTGCTCCTAGTCACTAGTTAGATTGTTTCTACAGTAGTATTTATTTAGTTGTTTTTAGGATAATTTAAATTAGAGTTTTAGTAAAAACAGTACTGTTTACTATAAGAAATTGTATTGTTAATAACTTAGTAATTTTTTATTAGATTTAATTAATTCTTTTTGCAAACTTTTACTTGTTGTCGTATATTTTATGTTAGACAACAGTAGCTAGTTTTTAGAATTATTTATTTTGGTTTTGCTACTGTTTAGGATTAAGTTTGTATAGCTATTAGATAGAGGTATGAAATAGCTGTTAAATTAGTTATTTTTGCTAGTAAATAATTTATTTAATTTCTTTCTGTTGTTTAATTTAAATTTGTATTTTCTTTACTATTGTTTACTTACTTAGATTAATTTAGTGCTGGTATGTGAGTTATTGTTTGTTATTGTGTGAGTTGATCTTTTCTTTATTTGCTTTGGAGTTTTCTTTGAATTTTTCTTTGATTTCTTTCTTGTGTTTTATTGTGTGAATTTATTTACTTGTTATTATTGTTAAATTTTGAATATGATTGCTTATTGTATGTTACTGATTGTTTCATTAGACTATCCGGAGTGCGAGGCCTGTTTCTACGAATCTCTAGAGTTTCAAGGACATCATCAGGAAGGCAAGTCACGTTGATCATATTTTGTTATAGTATCCATGTTTTTATTTGCATTAGATTCAACTTTTCCACCATGCATAAGTAGGTGTTATTTGGATATTGTTCTTGAGTAGTATCATGAGGTAGGAAAACCCCACACCCTTGTTTCCAATGCCCGGGAACGATGTAGTTTTATTTTGCTACGCTCCAATAGATGGGGGTTGGTTGAGTGAATACATGGGAGATGTGAGAGTTATATAATTTTGATGATTACAACCTCAAGACTTCAAGATCTCAAGACCAAGACTTCAATACACCACTAGGTGGAGGATGGTTTGAAGGGCACCCTGGAGTACCCAATGGTTGACCCAGGGATGTATGGAGAAGCACCATGACATCTTGCGGAAAGCTTCACCTAGGCTCAAAGAGACAGATGGATACTTCAAGACCGGAAGCTTACCTGCACAGCCACAAGTCAATATGGGCTCTGGCTTGGTCGATCCTAGTTGTGACCCTAGCTGGACCAGCGCTACGAGATGTAGACGAATGGTAGGGTTGGATGGGCACTGGCAGTAGTTAGGGAAACTCTTTGAAAGACCATGTTTCGGTCATCCTGTTCTCAAACAACAGGCAGTGCGAGGACGTAAAAGAAGGGATTGATTCTCAAACAACAGGCAGTGCTAAACTCTACAGAGTAGTAAACTAATCGATTAGCCGTGTCCCCAGTTACGGATAACTTGAGCCTCTGGAATTGCAACTATCAGGAACTCTCTACACAATTATTATAAATGATTTGGGTTCAATAATAACTTTGGGGTTATGAGATTTTGGTTGGTGGAACCATCTCATTAATGACTTTAATTTGTAGTAATTAATTTGTTATCCTTTGTTGTAGGGAAAAATCAGCTTTTATGCAAAAACTTAAACTTAGAGCCACCACAGCCATATTGCATATAGTGATAGCATTATTTTATTCTGTTCTCTCTGTGACTTTGCCGGCATATTCAAAATGCTGACCTACACGGCTGCAACGTCTCATGTTGCAGAGGTATTTTCCAACTAGGAGTGAGGTCTATGTCTTACGCTCGGTGTTGCCCTATGGAGTTGGATGGACTCGTCTACCTTCATCGTTTCCGCAGTAGTTTTATCTCATGAATTGGCCTTTAGCCAATTTATTATTATTGTAATAGAGACTCGATATGAGATTTTCGATGTAATAAAGCAGGTGTGATTGAACTTTGATATGTACATTGATGTACTGTGTGTGCCAGCATGATCCAGGGATGGTACAGATACACAGAGACTTGACGTTTTTGGGTCGGGTCGCTACAAATATGGTACCAGAGCACACGCTGACCGTAGGACGTGAACACTAGGATTGGAAAGCCAATAGGAAGAAAACTATTTTACTAAATGCTTTAATTCTCGTATTCTCATCTGCTCATTTCTAACTCTTCTCTGATTTCAACATTTTAGATGGTTGTCACCTACACCCTAGTTGTGATCGTGGAGTTTTGCCAGCCTGATGAGACGATCCCATTCGGAAAGAAGATCATCACTAATAGGGAAAACCTTATACACAGAAAACTAGGCGCTACTGCTACTTAGTAGCGCGCTTAAAAAAACTGCGCTACTACCATCCTCGTAGCAGTAGCGCGTTAGAAAAAAACAGCGCTACTACTACAAATGCCACGACGTTGCCGCCGGAGTAGGTTTAGTAGTAGCGCCTATTTTCTAAGAGCGCTACTGCTATTGATCTTAGCAGTAGCGCTTTTCCCTAAAGAGCGCTACTGCTAAGGCAGCGCGGTTCTTCTCCGCCCGGCCGCCCGCCCCTCACTCTCTCCCCTCTCCACTCCCTCCTCTACCCCGTCGTCCGCCGCATTGCAGCCAGCTACTGCCGCCGTCGCCCCCTCCCTCCTACATCCCCTCCCTCCGTCATCACCGCCACCGTCGCCCCCCCTCCTCCCAGCTCGCTCCTCCATCCCCTCCCTCCATCTCGCCGTTTGTCGCCCCCCCCCCCCCCCCCCCCCCCCGCCGTCACCGCCACCGAGGTTTAGCTCCTTCCATCCCTCCCCCCTTCCTTCCCGCCCCATCCCCTCCTTCCTACCCCTCCTTCCTCCCTCCTTCCTACCCCTCCTCCCTCCCTCCCTTGTCTCTGTTCTTGTAGAATGTAGGTAATTTAAATGTAGATTTTAGAATGTAGACATTGCAGAATGTAGGTGTTTTAATAGAATAATTTTTTTAGATTATTTTAGGTGTTTTGATAGAATAGGAAATTTTAGGTCTTTTGATTAGAAATTTTATTTATAGTAAGTGCTTAATATAACTAGTTCTGTTTATAGTAAGTGCTTAATATAACTAGTTTATTTATAGTAAGTGCTTAATAGAACTAGTTTATTTATAGTAAGTGCTTAATAGAACTAGTTTATTTAGAAAGTAGTTAATAGAACTAGTTTATTTAGTAAGTGCTTAATAGAACTAGTTTGTTTATGCGGAAATTAAGTATTTGCACCTGCCCCGTCCCCGCAGTCGTCCCCATCGCCGACCCCTTAAGACCTCTAGGTGAGAATAGCCAAATCCCCATGTTGTTGATATAGATGATAATGTGTTGTAAATGTCGATGATGAAAATGCTAGTGCTAGTCACCATGTCATTGATGTCGATGAAGATGCATTCTGAATATAGATGATGATGATGATGATGCATTCCGAGTGGCCTATGTTTCGTCGGAATGTTGATTCGTTTTCGTCCCGGCAAATTTCAGGCGCTCGATATGTCCTGTCTTTAGCAAAGGTCATGCCGAATTTTTTCATGAATTTTAGCATGACTTGTGCTACAATGTAGGGCATATCGAGTGCTTGTGATTTGCCAGAATGGGAATTCAATGATATTTCGGCAAAACATAGGGCATTTTTGTATGTCATTGCTCGATATATGGAACGTGTTGACTTTAGGTCTGTTTCGGCTCCTTGTGTGTCTTTCAGTGAGGGAGAGTGTCCACCATATATATATTTGAGAGAGGAAAAATGCCGACTATTGTCGTGGGGGTCGCTTCTCCTTCTTCTCTTTGTGCTAGACCTTTGTTACGCACTAGGGGAAGAAGGAGTAGCGACCATCATCGACAGTCGAAATGGTGAGGGAGTGTCCACCATATATTAGAGAAGAAGAATGCCGACTGTTGTCGTGGGGGTCGCTTCTCCTTCTTTTCCTTGTGCTAGATATTTGTAATGCACTAGGGAAAGGAGGAGTAGCGACCATCACCGACGGTCGCAATATCAGAGAGGGAGTGCCCACCATATACGTGAGATGAGAGTTTAGTAAGGAAGACTCGACAGACCTAAAGTCAACCCGTTGCATATTGAGTAATAGTGATCTGTGTGTTGAGTTTCCTGGTAGTTACCTTTGATCGATTTTTTATTAATATTTCAACTATGAACATAGGAAATGTCTGACGACGAAAAGGATTTCGGTATGTGCGAATACTGCGAAGACGAGCGCGGCCTCTGCGACAGAAATTTCTTAGTTGGTGGTAGGCGCTTCAGCATCAAGCTGGATGAGACCTTCGAAGTGGATACAGTAAGTCACAATGACAAGTCTTTTTTCGTAATTAAGCATGACTTCTGCTTCTTTTGCTTCAACTTATAATTTTAATTTTTTACTATTCTACTAGCGTATCCCCTGCCATGCAAGAATTTATGTCTTGGATAAGATTAGTTTCAGTCCTATGGAAACTATGGAGGTAAAGAGAGTTCACTTGAGGACCGAGCATGGTTATACTTTTGCCGCAAAATTATAAAATGCAGACACCTACACCTATTTTGAATGCAAAAATTGGAGATCACTATGCAAGGCTTATGCATTTGAGCCTGATATGCTTATCACCTTTGATATTCGTCCGGAAGATGATATTGAAGGTAATATCGACATCTGGGTCGATGTGCAGACGCCTCCAGTTCTACCATTATGTGAGTTTCTCAACCATATTTATGTCTTGGATATTGTTTATTCAGAAATAGTTGACAACTAATTTCTAACGATAGCTTATTTCCATTCAAGCAAACATGTCCGTCGCTTGGTAGACATGACCTACTACTGTCCCGGGGCTGAACTAAACTGCGAGGAGATAAGTCATTATGTTTCATGGCTTGAGGATCTTGATACTGTCAAGACAAATTATTTTCCTGGACTTGAAAATCTTAGTACTCGAAACGTGCGACCACTAGCGTGCGTATTGAACTACGGTCACATCTATTTAGGAGAGATGGTAAGATTTTTACTTTTTATCCTCAGTGCATCTTTTGCATACATTATTTTTTAAGCTAAACTTCATTGCTAAGTATGTTACTACGATGTTCTTCAACAGGGACTCCCGATGATAGTTGTGCCTGATTGGATCGAGCCTAAAGGTCGCATGGCAATGGTTAGCTTACGGCCAAGACATCCTACATTACACATGAGTGCATTCAGGATTTCTAAAAGCAAGGAAGTCTTAATAGTCAAATCCTGGAGCAACATTGTGAAGGATCGCAGAGAATTACTAGGGGGCAGCAATCAGAAGCGCAGCCACAATTACGAGACAGGTTCATCTGCATGCTCCAATATGATGAAGCAGGAGTGCTACACATGTTCTATGCTATTTTACCTGAGAGAGAGCAGCAGGAGTGATTAGCTAGCTAGAATGAGTTTGAAGATGATGATGTGCTACACTATGACTATGATGATTAAATAGCTAGTGTTGGTGGTAATGACTATGATGATTATTATTAGCTAGTGTTGGTGGTGATTAGATAGCTACACTATGACTATGATGATTAAATAGTGTTGGTGGTAATGACTATGATGATTATTAGCTAGTGTTGTTGGTGATGATATGATGCAAGAGTTTTTATATTAATATGATGATGATGATGAGTTATTATATCATTGGGTGAAAGAACCGCGGATTAGTTTGAAGTGGATGTATCCTAAGTGATCAAGTAATGGATTATCATGATAATCCATGACTTGGTCACTTAGGATCCATCCACTTGAAGCTAATCTGTGGTTCTTTCACCTAGTGATTTAATAACTCATTATAATGTAAAAACAATCTCTAAATTGCTACTGTATGAAAAATTGTATAAAGGTGTATGAATATGACATAAAATAAAAAAGAAATAGAATACGAAATAATAGTAGTAGCGCAGGCATTGGGACGCGCTACTAGTAATTACCAGTAGCGCCTTCTGGAGGAAGCGCTACTACTAAGTGCATATAGCAGTAGCGCGGGTTAACCAACGCTACTGCTAACCTTTAGCTGTAGCGCCGCAGCAGTAGCGCGGTCACCCGTGCTACTGGTAGGCCAAAAACCCGCACTACTGCTAAGCTTTTTCCCTAGTAGTGCATGCAAGCTTGCAAGTATCTGAGGATCGCTCTGCCCGCCATCACCGGGACCCTGCTGAAGGCCGTGCATGACTACCAATGCTGGGAGATTGAAGTTCACGTTCCCGGAAGGACTTTTGGGAAGATCACAGAGCCAATAGACTTCCAGTTCACTGCTCCCACTTGGATCATCGATAGGGATATTGCCACTCACATGGTTATTGGACGCATACATGAGGAGTATTGTTCAAACCTCTATGGATCAGACGAACTTATCATGGTCTCCCACAGAGGACTAGATGGGAAGGTCATTCGCACCAGGAAGGATGACTCCACCATCTCCTACATCTAGGATCAGGATGAACACATCAGGACCTTGGAGACCCAGATATCCCGAAGCATGAAGAAGGTCAAGCAGCTAATGCTTCGTGAAGTGGAGCTTGAAGATAAGCTGAGGGAAACCCGCTACGAGCATGAGGATGAAGTCAGTGTTCTTCAGGAAAAGCTCGAGGAAATGAAGCTTCAACTTGAAGAAGCAGAGGAGAAGCTGGACCAGGGAGAACACCTCCACAATGATGACAGTTATGCCGCCTACGTGACCAACGATGACGATTATGAAGAGAGTTCAGTTGAAGGAGGCGGAATCATGGACATTTCCTCGGATGAAGACAACTAGTTGGACCACCATGTTATCTTTACTTTACGTTTATCGTTTAGGCCGATGTTTTCGCTTTGTTGCAAGACTTGTATCGTGTGCTTGAACCTTGATGTTTTGGAATGAATGATATGTTTGGAGTGTTAATGTTTGTCATATGCATATGGGTAGTGTGATTTTCCCCACTAGGCCCTTATTCTATTCTAATTTCTCATCCACTCTAAACCCATCAGATGCCTCCGAGACGTGACCCAAGATCCAACTTTCCACCGGAACTTACCCAGTTGATCCAGATCCAGAATGCTCTCATGTAGATGCTCATCCAGAACCAGAACAACAACAACAACACCAACAACAACCCACCATCACAGCCTGATAACCTTACCCATTTCTTGAGGTTGCACCCACCAGTGTCCTCAAGCAACACCGAGCCGATTGTTGCAGATGACTGGCTCCGCAAGATAGGAAGAGAGCTGATCACCCCAGGATGCAATGATGCTGAGAAGGTGCGCTTTGCCGCACATCAACTGGAAGGACCAGCAGCTTCTTGGTGGGAGAACTACACCGCCACATTCCCCATAGCAAATGTGACATGGGACTAGGTCCAGTAGGCGTTCCGCATAGCCCATGTTTCAGCTGGAGCTATGAGTCTGAAGAAGTGTGAGTTCCGCAACTTACGCCAGGGTAATCGTTCTATTGCTGATTATGTGGATGATTTCAGCAAGTTGGCCCGTTATGGTCTCGGAGACGTGTCCGATGATGCAGCCAAGCAGGAGAAGTTCCTTGAGGGACTCTATGATGAACTGGGAATATAGCTGACTGTTGCTAGCTTTGATAACTACCAAGAGCTGGTAGACAAGGCTATTATTCTGGAGGGCAAGCAGCAGCAGAATGAGAACCGCAAGAGGAAGTACGGACAGGGAAAGTACAACTCAGGAGTTCAGCAGAAGCCTCGCTACACCTCGTATTCAGGAAACACTGGATCAGGACCCAACAGGTTTGGAGGACATAGCCATCATAACCATGGAGGACAGGCTCATCATGGAGGAAACAGCAACAACCGTCACAATCACGACAGCCATAAAAATGGCAATGGAGGGACTGGCAATCAGCACCTTTCCACTCCCGCACAGAAGGATCTGAGTCATGTTACCTATTTCAAGTGTAAGAAGACAGGACATTATGCCACCGAGTGTCTTGAACCCAAGTTGGGTAATGGTAATGGTAATAGTAATGGTAATGGAAACTCTGGAGCCAAGAAGCCCAACCCTTTTCCCCGACCTCTGGTGAACCACATTGATGTGGAGGAGGTCTATGATCAGTCAGAGACAGTGATTGGTAAGTTTTTGTTAAATTCACACCCAGTATTGGTACTTTTTGATTCCGGTGCATCGCATTCATTCATATCAAAGGTAGTTGTGAAAAAGTATGGGTTACCCACTAGAACCCTTAGTAGACCCCTTTAGGTCAGTTCCCCAGGAGCCGAGATGACGGCAAGATTAGGTTTTCACACGATGAACCTCAACATTGGAAATCATGAGTTTCCCACAGACATCATCATATTAGAATCACAGGGATTGGACGTAATCCTAGGCATGGATTGGTTGACCAAGTATGAAGCAAATATTGACTATGCTCGTAAGTCAATTTTGCTCACCACCCCAGAGCAGAAGAGGATCAAGTATGTATCCAGGCATACACCGAGGAAGACTCAAGTGAATTCCCTTACGGGAGTTGTTCAAGAGGAAGTACTAGTAGTACAGGATTTTCCCGATGTATTTCTGGAGGAATTGCCAGGCATGCCACCAGACCGAGAGATTGAGTTGTTGCCAGGCACAGGAGACCCTATTGGATGCCCGCAAATGATTTGGAAGAAATCAGGAAGCAGATCAAGGAGTTATTGGAGAAAGGATATATTCGCCCAAGTTCGTCACCCTGGGGAGCCCCAGTACTTCTGGTAGAAACGAAGGACGGAACCATGAGAATGGTTGTGGATTATCGTTCGTTGAACGAAGTGACCATCAAGAACAAGTACCCTTTGCTGATGATTAATGATTTGTTTGACCAGTTAGTTGGAGCCAGTGTTTTCCCCAAGATCGATCTTCGATCAGGGTATCATCAGTTAAAGATTCGTGAGAAGGATATACCCAAGACATCTTTCACCACGATGTATGGACTTTATGAGTATACCGTCATGTCATTTGGATTGACTAATGCCCCGGCGTATTTTATGAGTATGATGAACAAAGTATTTATGGAGTATCTGGATAAATTTGTCGTGGTGTTCATCGATGATATATTGGTTTTCTCCAAGAATGAGGAAGAACACAAGGAACATTTGCATTTAGTTTTGGAGAAGCGCCGAGAAAATCAGTTATATGCCAAGTTCAGCAAATTTGAGTTTTGGTTGAAAAAAGTCGGATTTCTTGGACATGTTATTTCAGGAGAAGGAATAGCAGTAGACCCTTCCAAGGTTGAAGCAGTCACAGAATGGGAAGCACCCACCTCAGTCAAGGAGATCCGCAGTTTTCTTGGACTTGCAGGATATTATAGGAGATTTATTGAGAATTTCTCGAAGATTGCGAAGCCCATGACAGAGTTGTTGAAGAAAGAGACTAAGTATAATTGGACTGAGGAATGTGAAGCCAGTTTTTAGGAGTTGAAGAAACGTTTGGTTACAACCCCAGTACTGATTATGCTGAACATTCGTAAGGATTTTCAGGTGTATTGCGACGCTTCACGTCAAGGACTTGTAGGTGTGCTCATGCAAGAAGGAAAGGTTGTAGCCTATACCTCCAGACAGCTATGACCACCTGAGTTGAACTATGCCACACATGATTTGGAGTTAGCAGCCATAGTGCATGCACTCAAAGCCTGGAGACATTTTCTAATCGGAAATAGTTGTGATGTTTACACGGATCATAAGAGTTTGAAGTATATTTTCACTCATAAGGAGTTCAACCTCAGACAGAGGAGATGGTTAGAGTTGATCAAGGACTATGACATGAGATTGCATTATCACCTAGGGAAAGCTAATCTTGTAGCAGATGCCTTGAGCCGTAAGAGCTACGTGAACACCCTTAAAGTGGGAGGATTACCATAGGAATTATGTGATGATCTCAAAGATCTCCGTTTGGAGATAGTTCCGAGAGATTTTGTTGCCACGCTGGAGATTCAGTCCACTTTGACCAAAAGAATCAGAGAAGCCCAGAAGTCAGACAAGGAAATTGTTGAGATAAAGGAAAGAATAAGTAAAGGTAAAGCTAAAGGTTTTCGTGAGGATGAGCAGAGAACTTTATGGTTTGAGCAGCGTATTTATGTGCCCAATGATCCAAAGATCAGGAAGGTAATTCTTCAGGAGGCCCATGATTCACCATACTTGATACACCAAGGTAACACCAAGATGTATTTGAATTTGAAGGAAAGTTTCTGGTGGACTGGTATGAAGAAGGATATTGCTGAGTATGTAGCAATATGCGATGTCTGTCAGAGAGTAAAGGCAGAACATCAGAAACTAGCAGGGTTACTTCAACATTTTCCGATACACGAGTGGAAATGGGACAAACTTGGAATGGATTTTATCATAGGATTACCCAGGACCCGTTCAGGTTATGATTCTGTCTGGGTAGTGGTTGATCATTTGACCAAGGTAGCTCACTTCACCCCCATGAAAACCATGTATACAAGTGCAAACTTGGCCAAGATATATATGACCAGGATCGTATGTCTGATGCAGTTCCGGGGAAAATCGTATCAGATAGCGGAACACAGTTTACATCTAAGTTTTGGAATCAATTGCATAAAACTTTGGTACCAGACTTGAGTTCTGTACCATTTTCATCCGCAGACAGATGGATAGACCGAAAGAGTAAACCAGTCTCTGGAGGACATGTTGAGAGCTTGTATGCTAGATTATGGATCTAGTTGGGATGATAATTTACCACACACAGAGTTCTCATACAAAACAGTTACCAGACCAGTTTGAAGATGGCCCCTTTCGAAGCTCTATATGGAAGGAGGTGTAGAACACCACTGATGTGGGATGGTGTTGGAGATCGTAAGTTATTTGGTCCAAACCTGTTTAGAGATTCTGAAGAGAAGGTCAAGTTAATCCGAGACCGATTGAAGATAGCCCAATCCAGACAGAAGAGTTATGCTGATAGCAAATGCAAGGAAGTAACCTATGAAGTGGGAGACCGAGCAAATCTCCGTGTGTCTCCACTTCGAGGAGTTAAAAGGTTTGGAGTTAAACGAAAGTTAGCACCAAGATTTTTGGGCCCTTACAGAGTTCTGGAACGCAGAGGAGAAGTTGCATACAAGTTAGAATTACCGGAAGGCTTGTCAGGAGTTCATGATGTATTTCACGTTTCCCAGCTGAAGAAGTGTCATGCAGAGATGGCTGATATTCCTTTGAGAGACACAGTTCCACTGGACTCCATACAGCTTGATAGTGATCTGACTTATGAGTTGAAGCCCATTAAGATTCTCGAGATTGCTAACAGAGTTACCCGCAGCAAGATCATCATGTTATGCAAGGTTCAGTGGAGTCACCACACCGAGGAGGTAGCCACCTGGGAACGAGAAGAAGACCCCCGTTGAGACCACCCGCACCTATTTTCTAGCCAACCCGAATCTCGAGGGCAAGATTCATCTTAAGGTGGGTAGGTTTGTAACATCCCAAATTTCATTTGGAATGTTTTACATTATAGCTATGCATCATCATCTATTGCTTTTCTGATTTCTCAATTGGATATTGCTTTATTGGGTTTTTAGGTAAATTATTTTTCTCCTGAAAAAGAATATATGGAAATGAGGGTAACATGATTCCCTCCAAGTGAAAAATAGGAGAAAAATATTTTGAAGTCATTTGGACAATTTTAAAAGTCATTTTGAATTATTTTATTGCATCAAAATGCTTCTGCAACTTTTATGATTTTATTTGACTCTGAAAAATAGTTCATATTTTTCTTTGGAAAATTCTAAGAATTTTGATATGTTATATGTTTACTAATTTTTCTATTTTCATTTTCTTATTTTCCTTTTTTGTCATTATTTAAAACTAAAAATGGCTAAAGCCCACTAGCCATAGGCTCAACCCCAGTGCCAGCCAATTTTCCGAATCGGTTAAGGATCCCTCGCCCTTCCTTTCCTTCTCTTCCTGACCGCCCGACCCCACGGTCCGATGAAGCTTCGCAGCGCCCACCCTTCTTCCTCCTTACTTTTATCGCCGGAGCCGCCGCGGCAGCAAATCCCTTTCAGGATCAGCCGTATCTCGTCGTCCCCTGCTCCAAGCTGAGCCCCCCCTATATAAGGAGGAGCCCCTCATTCGGTTTCGCCCCTGCCCGACCCAAGACGCCCCCTCTCTTGCCCCAAACGGCCTCCCCGGAGTTGCCCTCGGCCACCTCCGCCATTGCCGTCCCCACGCAACACCCAGACCCCTTGGACCCTCACCACCACCACCAACCTCGCCGCCGCCGTCGTCCGCCGCAACGACTGGTGCCATCGGCGACGCCGGAGGATCACCGGAGCAGCCGCCCGCATCGCCGCCCGAAGCCCTACCTCCCCGGAGCATCGCCGGAGCCCCTCCCCTCGCCGGTGTGATCTCCCTCTCTCTCCCATCCATTCAATCTAGATCCAACGGCCACGATTAGAAGTTTTAAGCCACGAATTGTTTTCTTTTAAGGATCGGCCCACCGCCCGGTTTTCTGTTTTGTTCGTTCGCTGGTCCAACCGCGTACTGCCATGTGTCACCTGGCCGACGTGTAGTGTTTCTGTTTTATTTATGTTTCTGTTTTCTTTTTCAGAATAGTTTCAAATTTGATTTATTAATATCTTTTATGTTTTTAATCCAAATTGGGTGATTCCAATTCCTTAGTTTAATAAAATTATGTAGTTTGTGTTAATGCAAAGTTTGGTGATGTTTGAAATTTTTAAATTTGAATTTGCTCAAATTTGTTTGAATCACTATTTTGGCTATAACTTGAGTTTAAAAATAGATTTTAATTCAAATCCTTTTGCTCCTAGTCACTAGTTAGATTGTTTCTACAGTAGTATTTATTTAGTTGTTTTTAGGATAATTTAAATTAGAGTTTTAGAAAAAACAGTACTGTTTACTATAAGAAATTGTATTGTTAATAACTTAGTGAATTTTTATTAGATTTAATAAATTATTTTTGCAAACTTTTACTTGTTTGTATATTTTATGTTGGACAATAGTAGATAATGTTTAGAATTATTTATTTTGGTTTTGCTACTGTTAGGATTAAGTTAGTATAGCTATTAGATAGTGGTATGAAATAGCTATTAAATTTGTTATTTTTTGCTAGTAAATAATTTAGTTAATTTCTTTATATTGTTTAATTTAAATTTGTATTTTCTTTACTGTTGTTCAATTATTTAGATTAATTTAGTGCTATTATGTGAGTTATTGTTTGTTATTGTGTGAGTTGATCTTTTCTTTATTTGCTTTGGAGTTTTCTTTGAATTTTTCCTTTGATTTCTTTCTTGTGTTTTATTGTGTGAATTTATTTACTTGTTATTATTGTTAAATTATGAATATGATTACTTAGTGTATGTTATTGATTGTTTCGTTAGACTATCCAGAGTGCGAGGCCTGTTTCTATGAATCTCTAGAGTTTCAAGCACATCATCAGGAAGGCAAGTCACATTGATCATATTTTGATATAGTACCCATTTTTTTATTTGCATTAGATTCAACTTTTCCACCATGCATAAGTAGGTGTTATTTGGATTTTGTTTTTGAGTAGTACCATGAGGTAGGAAAACCCCACACCCTTGTTACCAATGCTTGGGAACGATGTAGTTTTATTTTGCTACGCTCTAATAAACGGGGGTTGGTTGACTGAATACATGGGAGATGTGAGAGTTATATAATTTTGATGACTACAACCTCAAGACTTCAAGATCTCAAGACCAAGACTTCAATACACCACTGGGTGGAGGATGGTTTGAAGGGCACCCAGGAGTACCCAGTGGTTGACCCAGGGATTCATGGAGAAGCGCCATGACATTTTGCAGAAAGCTTCACCCAGGCTCAAAGAGACCGATGGATACTTCAAGACCGGAAGCTTACCTACACAACCACAAGTCAATATGGGCTCTGGCTTGGTCGATCCTAGTTGTGACCCTAGTTGGACCAGTGCTACGAGATGTAGACGAACGGTAGGGTTGCATGGGCACTAGCAGTAGTTAGGGAAACTCTTTGACAGACCATGTTTCAATCATCCTGTTCTCAAACACCAGGCAATGTGAGGACGTAAAAGGAGGGATCGATTCTTGTGGGGAAAGTGGGCAAAACACTGCCGAGTATTAAACTAGTCGATTAGACATGTCCCCGATTATGGACAACTTGAGCCTCTGGAATTGCAACTATCAGGAACTCTCGACATAATTATTATAAATGATTTGGGTTCAATAATAACTTTGGGGTTATGAGATTTTGTTTGGCGAAACCATCTCATTAATTACTTTAATTTGTAGTAATTAATTTGTTATCCTTTGTTGTAGGGAAAAATCAGCTTTTATGCAAAAACTTAAACTTAGAGCCACCACAGCCATATTGCATATAGTGATAGCATTATTTTATTCTGTTCTCTCTGTTGCTTTGTCGGCATATTCAAAATGCTGACGTACACAGCTGCAATGTCTCATGTTGCAGAGGTATTTTCTGACCAGGAGTTAGGTCTATGTCTTATGCTTGGTGTTGCCCTGTGGAGTCGGATGGACTCGTCTACCTTCATCATTTCCGAAGTAGTTTTATCTCTTGAGTTGGCATTTAGCCAATTTATTATTACTGTAATAAAGACTCGATATGAGATTTTCGATGTAATAAAGCAGGTGTGATTGAACTTTATATATATATTGATGTACTGTGTGTGCCAGGATGATCCAGGGATGGTACAGATACACAGAGACTTGACCTTTTTGGGTCGGGTCGCTACATCTAGGCCAAACCTCGATACCAGACCAAATACAAACACTGGTTGCTTTTCTGCGCTATTTCAACCAATCAAACAACTTAGAATAGAATCTGAGCGCAAGTCTAGGTTCCATGCCTAATCTTTGGTAGGAGAACTTAATGTTGGGGGTTGAAAGAAGTCAAAAATAAAGATAGTCTAGCTTCAGTGCTGCTGATCATTAGGCCAAGAGGAAGACATTATAATTGATATTAATGCAAGGAGTAGGGATTGCCATGCCACTAGGATGCACATAGTGCTATGTATGTATGAATGCTCTCCAATGGACTAATTAAGGTGCATCCAACATGCTTGCTCATGAAGACCTAGTGCTCATTTGAGGAGGCTCATCATTGGAATATACAAGTCAAGATCTTTAATGCGAGGTCCCAACCATTATATGAAACAATGAAACTCATGGACTCTCAACTATCAAATGGATGAAGCTGTGCTACTTTAAATAGAAGATGTCGGGTCCCAAGGGGGATCATCATGGTGCATGGAAACTTCAAGTGTTCCTATGCATGTGACCTGGAGAATGTCAACCTCGCTGAGGCTCAGGTTGAAGCAACTAAGCTTGACATCTTCAAGCAGACTGTGCAGGAGGAAGAGCCTCCGAGAAAAAAAGAGCTCTACGTCCACATCTTTTTAGTTGGATAAAGACACCAAGCAAGTTCAGATCAACCAAATTGACTCTTCCAAGGTGACCTAGATTGGGACTAGGATGGACAGCAAATTGGAAAATGTGCTCATCAGTTTCCTCCATGAGAATCAGTATATCTTCACAAGGAAACCTTTTGACATGCTAGGTGATCCGAGGGATGCAGCCGAGCACTCTCTGAATGTTAAGAAAGATGCTAAACCAGTCAAGCAACACCTACACCATTTTGCTAAGGACAGGCATAGAGCGATTGGTTAAGAGATAGCCAAGCTTTTAGCTGCTAACTTCATCAAGGAAATTTTTCATCCCGACTGGCTGGCAAACCCAGTTCTATTCTAAAAAAAGATGAACAAGTGGCACATGTGCATTAACTACACTAGTCTGAACAAAGCATGCCCCAAGGATCCTTTCACTCTACGTCACATGAAGTAGGTGGTTGACTCCACCGTCAGTTGCGAGATGCTCTATTTTCTTGATGCCTACTCTGGGTATCATCAGATCAAAATGAAGGAGGATGACCATATCAAAACCTCTTTTATCACTCCGTTTAACACATTCTGCTACATCTCCATGCCCTTTGACTTGAAGAATGATGGGGCTATGTACCAGTACTGCATCCAGAAGTGCCTCCAAGAGTAGATTGGCAAGAATGTGCAGGCTTGCGTCAATGACATGGTGGTCAAGACCAAGAAGAAGGGCGACCTCCTGACTGATTTGGTAGAAACCTTTGCCAATCTTAGGTGGCTCAACATGAAGCTCAATTTGAAGAAGTGCATCTTTGGAGTACCCTCTGGCAAGTTCCTATCTGGCCCCACATGCGGTCCTATTCCAAATTAGGGATAGAAGCGCATATTCGTCCCACCAATCATATGACTTCATAAGATACATGCACTGTCATATGCCAGGATTTCACAAGATGATAACATTACAGATAACCACTATAGAAGAAGCAACATAATATAGCTGAATAGGGCAATAGATGTGCCAAGATCCAAAATATACTACAACTAGAGACCAACATGGTCCAACATATCGTCATGCAGTGGAAGATAAATATAGCATATGTTTGAGTACAGACAAGATCCAATGATGCCTAAGAGCCTAGAACATAAAGCAACGATCCCATACCATTGGTTCTAGACTGCTGGCCAGGAACCGATAATCTACTCATCGTCATCGAGGAACTCCATGTAGTAACGTCCAGTCTCAGCATCCCAGTTGAAGTTGTAACTTGCATCTGTTGTTGCTGTGTCAAGGGTGAGTAGTTTTGGGACTCAGCAAGTCTCATTACCAAAGGTACTAGAACTGACAACAGTTATAGGTTTTGAACAGGTTAAGTGGTGAAGCTATAGCAAGCGACTAGGCAACATACTACACTTATGTTTATCAGATTTGAGATGAGAAAGTATGCGTGAAGGGTCGTAAGCTAGTCGTCTATTCACCTGCTGTCGGTGTCAAAACCGACAGATCTCGGGTAGTGGGTCCCGAGCTAGGAGTCTAAGGATCAATGGTAACAGGAGATAAAGGGACATAGTGTTTACCCAGGTTCGGGCCCTCCTAATGGAGGTAATACCCTATGTCATGCTTGATTATATTCGATGTAGACGATGGTTACAAGAGTTGATCTACCTCAAGATCGTAATGGCTAAATCCTAACTGGTATGCCTATAGTAGTTCTGATTGTCCCTACGGACTAAACCCCTCGGTTTATATATACACCAGAGGGGCCTAGGGTTGTACACAGTCAGTTACAGAGGAAGGAAGAATCATAGCCGGACATCTATTCTTGCCATAAACGTATATGGGAGTCCCATCCGGACACGGGGCAACCTTTCTCTTTTGTCTTCATGGCCCAATAGTCCAACCCATGTCAATTGGGCCGGACACCCGAGGACCCCCTAATCCAGGACTCCCTCAGTAGCCCCTGAACCAGTCTTCAATGACGACGTATCCGGCGCATGAACTGTCTTCGGCATTGCAAGGCAGGTTCCCTCCTCCTCTGAATACTTGAACCAGCTTCCTGCACAAAAGGACCTATATCCGGCTCCAGACCATTAACACAACCCTTAGCCACGAAGGCCAAACATCCAAGTGAGAACAACATCTTTTACTGACAACTTTTTGGTGTAGCGGCACAACCTTTTATTTACTTTGAATCGTTGTGCGCCCTCATTTCATCGTTCGAGGCTAAGCCTCCACTGGCACGCCCCATCAAAACAAAGATTGTGTCCATCCTTTACGGGATACTCATAAATGAAATTTGGGTAACCCAACCGTGCCTCACACCATGATTTCGTTGGGAACCGGCGAGGTTTACGGCGTAGGGGAGGGACGTTTGGTATTTTTTACAGCCTATAAGAGGAGAAAGATAAACCCCTTTTTCACCCCCGCCTTCATCTTGCCTCTGCTTCCAAATCTCAACAGAGCTCCAGCGCCCATAGCCTCAAGCTCCTCCTTCGCAGCCTCCACCAGCAAGCCATGGCCAGGTCGGGCTCGAAGGGCAAATGGGAGGCCTCGATTGTTACCTCCAAGGACATCAAGGACCTCAAGCGCACCGGATATCTGTCTTCGAATATCGCGCACCGAGCTCCGGAGGGGAACCAGATCGTCCCCACGCCTAAGCCTGGGGAGCGGGTCATATTCATCCCCCACTTCCTCTGCGAGCTCCTCTTCACCCCTTCCTTTGGGGTCTTATGTACTTCTACGGGCTGGATTTCCATGATCTAGCCCCGAACTCAATTCTCCACATCCTGGCTTTTATAGTCGTGTGTGAAGCTCTGCTCCGGATCCCCCCACACTTTGGCTTGTGGCTCAAGACCTTCAATCTAAAGTAGAAGGTGGTCAACGGCCAGTAGGCAGACTACGGTGGAGCCATGGTGAGCAAGCTCACCAACGCTGTTTGGCCAAAGGGGGCGTTCATCGACACGGTCAAGGTCTGGCAGTAGGAGTGGTTTTACATTACCGAGCCCCGCAATGCTGACTGGGCCGCGACCCCTACTTTCAGATCCAGACCCCCCATGAGGCTCACCTCTCTGGAACGAGAAGCGCCTTGAATGGGGTTCTCAATCCGAGTTGAGGGTGCTCCAGAAGCGCCTTTCCAACATGCTGGACCGCAACATTGCCCTCACAAACATGGTGCAGGTGATGCTCTTCCGCTGTCTTCTCCCCTGCTAGCTTCGGGCCACCCCCATGTGGGAGTTCGATCCCGAAGCCCCTAGGACCTTACAGTACTTCCACGGCACTACGCACAAGAACTTCTGGAAGCTGCTGTTCAAGTCCCAAAAGGAATGGCCGAAGGAGACCGAAGACGTTGGGCTTGACGTCTCTCATCCGGCAACGGAGGTAAGCACATTTTCCTCCGAACACCAATCCAGATAGTTTTCTAATATGAGGGAATATCTAACCTCGATCTTCCTTCAATAACAGGGATGGATGGCGAAGGCAGTGCAGATTAATAGTCCGGCTTCGCTGCCCGAAGATCCCATGACCCCCCCAGCTATCCAAGATGCTGGTAGCAGCGCCTGAGAAGAAGGCCAAGAAGAAGACCAAGGAGGCACGAGGCGGCCTCCGCTCAAGGGGTCCTCCGGAAACAAAGTCCGGAGAGACCGAAGCCCCCTCCTCCCATGACGGGGACGAGGGGGAAGAGAAAGAAGAAGAAGAGCAGGAGGAGAGCGATTCCCCTCGCCAGAAGAAGAGGGCAGCCCCTATGGACATCGAGGAGGCCGCTCCGAAGAGGCCGAAGCTGGTCCTTCCGGACAGTTCGGGCTCCGAATCTGAGGTTGTTCCCCAGCGGAAGCCCAGGGCCAAGCCCCTGGCCATGTCGTAAGTCTTCGGATACCTCTTATTAGTTTCAGCTTATGTGCTTCGCTTCAGAAAATCATCTGTTGTCTTTATCATAGCCCTCCGCGCACAGTCCCCGCCACGCCATTGTCAGAGGGGAGCTCTCTGCCAGCCAAAATGGTGGAGAGTGACACACCGCCACAAGCCCATGTTCCTCCCGCCACGGAGGATGCCGAAGTGTCGTCCCGAAGGACACCTTCTGGCCAAGAAAGGGCCGGAGAGCCCGGCAAGGATGCGGCCAAGGTGAATACCTCGGTCGCCGAAGACCAGGGGGAGAAATCCCCTGTGGCACACGGAGGGGAGCCAGTCAATCCGGACCCTGCCGGATACTACTCCGGAGTCTAACAGGACCCCGGAACCCATCCAACAGCCCCCTGCTAAGGAGGGGCCAGGGCACCGACTCCAGCACTGTTCTCCACTGATTCGGTGACATCTAGGGTGCCGGATGTCCTGGAGGAAGCACTGCAAGGTGCTTTCATTGTGTAAGAGCACCGTGCCCTGATGGGTACGGTGCTGGAGAAGATTCGGTCCGCCAACAGCGGGCTGAACGACGCCTTCACTAGCCTGCTGACAAGCTTCAAGGTAGGTGATGTAATACTCTTAATAATTTTTTTGTTTTACTAGAAGAAGGAATGAGCCTATCTTTATACACAGTAGCCCCCGAGACTCTGTCTGGTTTTGAAAAGAACCGGACAGAGGATCAACATAGTCTTTGGGATCGTAACTTATTGCGTTCTATCATGACAGGCCTCCATGCTAGCTGCGGCTTCAAATGCCGCGGGGATTTATGAATTGAATCGGAAACTCTGTGTTGCAAACGAGGAAATTGACAGCGTCAACAAGCGGTTCGAGGAAACGCAAGGTATGTGGATTGTTTATTTTGACAGTTCGGATTTATAGTAGTCCGTGGGAAATTGGACCAATGCTATATGTGCATGTGACAATAGTTGGCGTGACTAAGGTTAAAGCCCTCAAGAGCGCCCTCGCCGAGGCCAAGAAAGAGGCTACGACGAGCAAGACGACCGCTGACAAAGTGGCTGCCGAATTAGAGGTTGAACAGACTGCCCGGCGCCAACATGAGGCGCAAGTAGCCGAAGTTGAGCAAGAGCTAAAGGAGGTCATCACGAAGTGTTAGGCTCTAGAGCAAAAGACTTCGGCTCAGTCATTGGAGCTCGCCAAGATCAAAAAGGTCACCGAGGAGGCACGGAGCAAGTGCCGGAGTGCTCGAGAGGAGATCCGCCAGGCAAAACTGATAGCGGCTGGTAAGCCTTTTTTACTGCAGAGTATCTTTGGAGGTCAGCAGTACGCGTTACTCACAAGAGTATGGCATTCTCTAGGCACATTTGCGGACCTCCCGAAGAGCGTCGCCGATGCCGCGAAGTACTTCCGTGCTCACGAGGGGGAAACCACGAAGAAGCTGTTCTGGTCGCAGTTCCTGGCACCCGAACATCCTGCCCTCCTGAGCAACCAAATGAAGCAACTGGTGGAGCTACACAGGGTAGCAAAACTGGCTATGAAGGACTTGTCTGTCCACCTGTAGCCGGCTGAGCCAATCCACAATAGCTACTTCAGGCTGGTTGATGCGCCCCCGCGGATTGAAGCGTCAAAACGCTCAGCGTGCATAGAAGGTGCACGAATGGCCTTTGCCAGGGTCAAGATGCAGTGGCCGAAGATGCAGGCCACCGAAGTGGCTACTTCCGACCCTCCCAAGGGGAAGGAACACCAGAATCCGGGGAGGTACTTCGCCAAAGTCCTAGATGGAGCTCGGGCGGTCGAGGGCCAATGCTCCAAGGTTGTAGTGTTTGAGTGATGTGTTATGGCATTTAAAACCATGTCTTGAACCTTTTGGGTTATATATATATGTATATATATATATATATATATATATATATATATATATTATGTTTGCGCCTTTTATTTGTGCGACTTTTTTATTTTGACTCCTGTGCGGCCGTTTGATACCTGAAAGTTACCAGTCATCGGCTTCAGCCCCCTTGTAGATACTACAGGGGTTTTCCAAACTACACATATTAACACTTATCCAACATCTTGGTCCATGAAGGAGGTCTATGTGGATGGAGCGAGGCAATCGGACTATGCGGTTTTATTACTTTCACTTAGCCATAGGAGCTTAACTGTGAGACTAAGGACTAGCCTCTGGTGTGTGTGCGGCTGACCGAACTATGTGCCTTTTCCACACGGCTGGGCGAAAACCATCCCCTCGTATAACACGGGGTAATCGCCAATGATTCATAGTATGACACTAAGTCACTGGATCGCAGACCGGCTCTCGCATATTATGACAGTCAGTTTTCGGCTTTCTCTACTGAGGTATTTAACCGAGCGAGCCAGAAATACAATCGCAGTAGTTCTCCCTTTACTTACATAGCCGAACGTGCGGAACGTAAGAAAGTAAACACAGGAGCCGAGCAACCCTACTATTGACCAAAGACATAATTCAGAGCTGATGCATATAATGCAATATCCGGGATGCCGAAGACACCTGAAGCGTTGTTCGGACTTTAAATATACAGGGCGGTTACAGCCCCCGGTTTACATAGCTGGTGTATGATAAGCACTAGTGTATCTTTGGCATTTGAAAAGGATAACAACAACGCAGATAAAATGCGGACCGAACAGGTCAAAGATTACATTGTTAACTGCTTCTTTACATGACGTCGAGCCGTTCAATGCAAAATTTGCCAAAACTATCCTAGTAGGTTCATATGTTTAGAATTTTCATACAAGGGAAAGGTTTATACAGAGCGTATAGTATGGTTTGATGCCCTTTTGATTCCCTGTCGCACATCTGTGCCTTTGCTCCTTGGAAGGGACGACATCCTTGAAGGTTGTGAGTCCGGTGATTGGGTCCTGCGAAGAGGAATTTGAGAAGAAGAATCGTCGTGTGGCTTTACGCCGAATAGGTTCTTTATGTAACCTGTGCTGGGTCAAAAATCCAATGGCCTATGCAGGGGTCGAACCATACTATAGACTTAGTAGTAAGGTTGCCTCTGTTGCTGCCCAAGGTATTTTAAGTGCGTAGTTGTGTACGCGAGGTACATATTTTGCTTGTTTGGTGGACGTGCTTCAGAGGCAAAACTACTATTCCAGCTGGGGTTCTAACGAGCCCCCGCTTGCTTGGATCCCGGACCTTGATGGCCGATGAGTTGTTCGGCTTAAGAAGGCCGCACTGTACTTCGGCTGCCAGAGCCGCAGTGTGCTCCTCAGTTCGGAGGGAGCGTTCCATATTGCCGTTAACCGTGATGACGCCTCTAGGTCCAGGCATTTTAAGCTTCAAATATGCATAGTGCGGGACTGTGTAAAGCGGGCGAAGGCAGTTTGTCCCAGCAGCGCATGATAGCCACTACGGAAAGGGACAATGTCGAAGATTAAGTCTTCGTTTCGAAAGTTGTCTGGGGAGCCGAATACTACCTCCAGGGTTATTGTGCCCGTACAACGGGCTTCCACTCCTGGGATTACCCCTTTAAAGGTGGTATTGCTAGCCTTGATCCTTGATGGATCTATGCCCATTTTCCGTACAGTATCCTCATAAATTAAGTTGAGGCTACTGCCTCCATCCATAAGGACTCTCGTGAGGTGATACCCATTGATAATGGGGTAAAGGACCAGGGCCGCTGAACTTCCATGACGGATACTGGTTGGGTGGTCCCTTCGGTCGAAGGTGATCGGACAGGTCGACCAGGGGTTGAATTTTGGGGCTACAGGCTCTATGGCGTAGACATCCCTTGGTGCGTGTTTGCGCTCCCTCTTAGGTATATGGGTGACATAGATCATGTTCACCATCTTCACCTCAGGGGGAATTGCTTTTGCCCTCCAGTGTTCGGGCGGCGGGGCTCTTCATCGTCCTCGCTCTGAGTTTCCTTGCCCTGGTTTTCAGCATTTATCTTGACGGCCTATTTGAAGACCCAACAGTTACGGTTGGTATGATTAGCTGGCTTATCAGGGGTGCCGTGAATCTGGCAAGGCCTCTGTACTATTTTGTCTAGTGCCGAGGGACCATCCTTATTGCCCTTGAACGGTTTCTTCTGCTGTTTGGATTTGGAGTTGCTAAATCCGGCGTTGACTGTCGTGTCATATCCTTCTCCACTATTGTTTTGGTGCTTGTTCTTGTTGCGCCGTGGTTTCCCGTTTCCATCTCTAACCTCTGAGGTACTGGGGTCGGCCGTGTTGTTGCTTCTATGAGCCAACCAATTGTCTTCTCCCGCGCAAAAGCGGGTCATGAGTGCGGTAAGGGCCGACATTGTCCTCGGCTTTTCTTGTCCAAGCTGTCGGGCGAGCCACTCATCACGGATGCTATGTTTGAATGCGGCTAAGGCCTCGGCATCCGGACAGTCAACTATTTGGTTCTTTTTAGTTAATAACCTGTTCCAGAATTGGCGAGCTGACTCTTCGGGCTGCTGGTACGTGACTCAAGTCGTCTGCATCCGGTGGTCGGACGTAAGTGCCCTGAAAGTTGGACCGGAAAGCATCCTCAAGGTCCTCCCAGCTCCCAATAGAGTTTTCGGGGAGGCTATTCAACCAGTGCCATGTTGGTCCTTTCAATTTTAATGGTAAGTACTTGATGGCGTGGAGATCATCTCCTCGAGCCATGTGAATGTGGAGAAGAAAATCTTCGATCTACACCGCTGGTTCCATAGTCCCGTCATACTGTTCGCTATTTACGGGTTTAAACCCTTCCGGAAACTGATGCCGCATTACCTCATCGGTAAAACACATTGGGTGTGTGGTGCCCCTGTAACGAGCTACATCACGACGGAGTTCCGATGACATTTGAGTTCGGTGTTGATCCCGAACCCGGTCGTCTCTATCACGCCAGGCCTGATGGCGTTGTGTCGTGTGGGGGGCACATCCTTTTGTTCCGTAGATGGACCTGGTCTAGCCGGCTCTATTGGCAAGGTCCTGACGTAGGTCATACTTGTAGCCCGACATTGTTGTCTCCTTGCCTTTATGGCGAGGGGGAGCGGGCTGGTGTTCGGCATTGTCAGCTGCTCTGTCCCTTCCACGAGGCGGGTGATCGGGCTGATCAGCCTGATTATATCTCGATGGTATGGGCTCTAAGGCCTCGTCATTGAATTGTGGCAGCAATTTGTGTTTGGGGTAACTCTTTGTCTGGCTATCATAGCTGTACCCTTCTTTAGCCGCTAGGACTTTAGTCCATCTATCGTTGAGCGTGTCCTGTTCGGCCTTGATCTGCTACTGTTTCTTTTTAAGGCTCCGGGCGGTGGCAATGAGCTGTCGCTTGAAGCGTTCCTGCTCTAGCGGTTCCTCGGGGACGATAAAGTCGTCTTCGCCGAGGCTGACGTCTTCCTCGGAGAGGGGTAGATAGTTACTATCTTCGGAGTCATTGTTACCTTCGGGGTCTTCGGGATCGAACTGGTCTTCCTGCTCCTCTGGATCGTGTTCGGGAGTGGCGGGTTCGTTGAATTCGTCCATGTTTTTCGGGGTGTCTTCTTCCCCGGTGCCAGTGTTACTTTCCCTTCCCCGGCGTGATCGAGATCGGCACCTCTAACATCGGCGCTTTGGTGGTTCTTCGACGGGTTTATCCTTGTTTTGTTCTAGAGTGCCGTCATCCTTCTTCTTAGGCGTGTCCACCATGTATACGTCGTATGTGGAGGTGGCTATCCAGCGCCCTGTGGTGGGCGGGCTTTGGCCAGGTTCTGCTTCGACATCTTTGTCCATGCTGTCGATGTCTTCGGAAGCATAATCGAGCATGTCGGTTAAGTCCTCGCAGTGGCTATCAAGTGGGTGGTGGGTGGGAAGCAAAATTCCCTGGGCTCGGCCTCTAGTTCGGGCCGAGCATAGTCCGGAAGCGAGACTTCGGTAATGGTAAGGGATTGGATTAAGTCCAACGCCTCGTCTAATAGTGAGGGCCGGACGTGTGATCGGGAATCGGCAGGGCTGCGCTCAGTGTTGATCACCCGGGCGGGCTCGAGGGGAGCTGACACCATTGGGTTGAAACTTGTGTCCGGAAAAAGGTCTGGTCTGTCAACGACAAGCGTGGTCCGCGCTGACTCCGGACCCACCGATGACGAGGTCGCTCCCTGGCATAAAGCCGGGTGCTCTGTAGAGGTAATAAATCCGGCGGGGTCGAACTCCCCGTCTTCGGATGTAGTGATCGGTTTCGGGCTCAATGTCGGAGACATCATGTGGGCTGACCCCTGGATAGGATCGGATGAGAGATCCGAAGGCGCTTCTTCATGCTCGCGGGGTGTGACGGTCGAAGCCGTGAATCCCTCAAAGATAAGATCCCCTCGGACGTCGGCGATGTAGTTCAAGTTTCCAAACCTGATTCGACGACCAGGGGTGAAGCTGTCTACCTGGTCAAGGTGACCGGTCGAGTTGGCGCGTAGTACGAAGCTGCCAAACACAAAAAGCTGGCCGGGGACGAAGGTCTCCCCGGAGACGATGCCATTGTCGATAACAAGGCGGACCATTGATCCTACTGGTGATCCCACAGCGGAACTCTCAATGAAGGCACCAATGTCGGTCTCAAAACCGGTAGATCTCGGGTAGGGGGTCCCGAGCTGTGAGTCTAAGGATCAGAGGTAACAGGAGAGAAAGGGACACAGTGTTTACCCCGGTTCGGGCCCTCTTAATGGAGGTAATACCCTACGTCCTGCTTGATTATATTTGATGTAGACGATGGTTACAAGAGTTGTTCTACCTCGAGATCGTAATGGCTAAACCCTAACAGGTATGCCTATAGTAGTTCTGATTGTCCCTACGGACTAAACCCCCCGGTTTATATATACACCAGAGGGGCAGAGGGTTGTACATAGTCGGTTACAGAGGAAGGAAGAACCACAGCTGGACATCTAATCCTGCCATAAATGTATATGGGAGTCCCATCCGGACACGGGGCAACCTTTCTCTTTTGTCTTCATGGCCCAATAGTCTGGCCCATGTCAATTGGGCCAGACACCTGAGGACCCCCTAATACAGGACTCCCTCACCTACCTACACAATCATAACACTACCTTGTCCTCCCCTTCATATAGCCCCACGAAGAAGAGATAATCAAGGAACTCACATGTTGGAAAATTTTAGTTAAGTTGGTTAATGTTGTGCTATGAACCAGCATTAAGTTACAGGTCGTCCATAACTGCAGACACGACTTTTTCAAAAGATTAACCCTGTAGGGGTGCTCCACTGACCCATTATAGGTATCCGTACATATTTGCCCTTTCCAACCGGAGTCTACCCATTACAGGCACCCATTTAGCGAACTAGCACCGGAAGTTCCAGAATGACAAGACCCACTAACTAATCCCAAACAAATCTAGGCGGCCACCCGGTGAGTCAACACCCGAATCCAAAGCCGATCATATCTCCGAATCGGACTCTACCGTGTCATGATAGTGCCGAGCTGGCTAGTATTGTTTCTCAAGTAGCCACTCAAAGCTCCGCAAGTGCGGACCAACAGGGAGTTCCAGCCCACTGGCCCAAGTTTTTTTGAAAATCCTCAGGTAGCACAAACTCCATATGTAAATACGTTCACAAAAGGTAAAACCAGCTTAGGCCACCCAAAAATGTTTGAGGCTAGTTAGGTAAGTCGAGGGGGTTCCCATAAAACCTCCCACAAGCGGTTGGGGAACATAATGACCAGAACTCAATTTCTTAGGTCGACTCAAATGGAACAAAACACTAAGGCATAAGGCACAGCCTTCCACCCTTCGTCTCGGTCACTACAATCATATCAAATTGTATAACCAACATAACAACATGATATCCTAGATAATAGTAGCCAAGGTACCAACATGGCATAAGACTGAAGCTGCAAAACACTATGCATGATACTAAGCAAGGTTAAGCAAGCAGTAACATAGCCAACACAAGGTTTGCTAGGAGGTGGAAGCCAAGGCTATATCATGGCAAGTGCTAGGCTTAATATTTGGTAGGTAATGAGATCAAAGGATAGAATCATGAATCTAGCAAAAGCATAATTAGTAATAGTATCAAAGCTAATGATCATCCTTGCCTATTTAACCCTCAGCCTAGTGAGAAGGCTGATCCTCTGAAGTGTAGTCGATCGTATCCTCATACTCCACTTCGTTACCAGACTCTATAGGTAAGAACCAAACAGGAAAGAAGTAAATGATACGGTAAACAAACACTTCATGGTTGATGCACAAACATATTCATGCATGACAAGTTTAAAGGGTTCAATATGATATAACCACCTATGCAAGTTTAATTGGAGTGGGGAAACCAAGTGGAAGGCTTCCCATGTGTAACTCCAAGAGCATTACTTAGTTAAAAGAGAAACACTATAGATCAGTAGGTTATGTGATGTTGAACATGCATGAACATGTCATATTAAGAGTCTACCCATTATTCTAATGGAAATGCATATAGAGTTTGCAGAAAATGCAGTTTTGAAGCTCAAGATATGACATGTGTGAGATTGGAGAGGCATGGAAATGAGATGAAACAAATTTGAGCAAAGTTTGGAACTCTAGCTTGGTGTCGAATTTGAATAGGAATTTTGGGAAGGTTTGAATAAAAATGATCATATTATTAAGTTGGTGTGAATTAATTTATGACATGATGACATGAAAATGGAAAATTGAAATGTTACAATATAATAATGCAAAATCTTCTGGTTTAAAACTCTGGGTTGTTATAGTTACTTGCTTTCATCATCTCAGAGCATGGAATCAAGCCAAACCCAGAGCAAATTGACGCTATCATCAAAATGGGACCACCAAAAAATCAGAAGGACGTCCAAAAGCTTGCTGGGTGCATGGAGGCTCTCACTCAATTCATATCCTGACTCAGCAAAAAGGGCCTATCCCTGTACAGACTCCTAAAGCAGTTAGACTCCTTTGTCTAGACTCCTGAAGCACAAGATGCCCTCGATAGACTGAACTAGCTGCTGACTACATCACCGGTTTTTGTCGCCCCAATGAACACCGAACCGATGCTCATGTACATCACCATGACTACCAAGGTGGTCAGCGTCATTCGTGTTGAAATGCATGCTTAGAAAGTCCATAGGCAAGTATACTATGTCGGTGAAGTACTATCTGAGTCCCAGACAAAGTACCTGCAGATTCAAAAAGATTGACTACGGGGTATTTATGGTGGCTCAGAAACTGGTCCATTTGTTCTGAGCGCATCAAATTTTAGTGGTTTGCACCGCCTGAATCACGAACATCATCCATAATCAGGATGCCACTGGAAGAATCGCTATGTGGGCTATTGAGCTTATGGCATTCGACATCATGTACGCTCCGCATAAGGCCATCAAGTCCCAAGCTCTCATTGACTTCGTGGCTGAGTGGACAGAAGCCCAGCCTCTGCCTCCCGCGGTCAACCCCAAACACTGGGCTCTCTACTTCAATGGTTTGATGATGCTTAAAGGTGAGGGAGCTAGCATTGTGCTCATACCTCTGAATGGGGAAAAGCTGAACTACGTTTTGTAGATTCACTTGACGGCATCCAACAACATGGCTGAGTATGAAGCCCTGCTGCACGGTCTGCGCATCGCTATTTCTCTTGGGCTCCACCGGCTCCTTGCACATAGAGACTATGATCTGGTGGTTCAGCAGGTGATGAAGGTTTTTGTGTGCAGAGATCCAACCATGCTAGCCCATTGCCAGGAGTTGCGTAAGCTTGAGGGCAAATTCGATGACCTCGAACACTCTCATGTGTTTCACTGTGACCACGAGGTTGTGGATGACCTTGCCAAGATGGGCTCCAGTTGGGAGGTGTACTGGCTGGTGTCTTCCTCTAGCACATGCAGGTGCCCTCTGTTAAAACAAAGTCAGCCCAGAGTGCAAGGAGATTCAGACTAAAAATCCAGGTGCTACCGATCCGACCAAACTTGACATCATGGTCATTATTGCTGATTGGACCAAGCCCTTCCTAAATTATCCTAAGGTATGTCCTCCCACATGATAATACCAAGTCTCGGTGCATTGCGAGGTGTGACAAGGCCTAGACCATTGTTGTAGGAGAGCTCTATAAGAGGAGCACCAACAGAGTCCTCAAGTGGTGCTGTAGTGATCTGACCCGAAACGGTCAAGTCTCTGTGTATCTGTGCTATCCCTGGATCATGCTAGCACACATAGTACATCAATGTATATATCAAAGTTCAATCACATGCTTTATTACATCGAAAATCTCATATCGAGTCTTCATTACAAAAATAATAAATTGGCTAAAAGCTAACTCATGAGATAAAAACTACTGTGGAAGCGACGAAGGTAGATGAGTCCATCCGACTCCAAAGGGCAACACCGAGCATAGAACATAGACCTTCTCATCGGAAAATACCTCTGCAACATGATAAGTTGCAGCCATGTAGGTCAGCATTTTGAATATGCCGGCAAAGTCACAGATAGAACAGATGAAAGTAATACTATTACTATATGCAATATGGCTGTGGTGGCTCTAAGTTCAAGTTTTTGCATAACAGCTAATTTTTCTCTATCCAAGAGGAATCAATTTAATTACTACAAATTAATGTCATTAATGAGATGGTTCCACCAACCAATGTCTCATAACCCAAAGTTATTATTAAACCAAATAATCAAATTGTTGTGCGGTGTTGAGAGTTCCATGATAGTACCAATTCCATAGGCTCAAGTTGTCCATAACCGGGGACATGGCTAATCGATTAGTTTAATACTTTGTAGAGTTTTCTGCACTTTCCCCACAAGATTCGATCCCTCCTTTTATGTCCTCGCACTGGCTGGTGTTTGAGAACAGGATAACCAAAGCATGGTCTTTAAGAGAGTTTCCTATACAATGACAGTGCCCATCCAATCCTACCGGTCGTCGACATCTCATAGCACTGTCCAGTCAGAGTCACAACTAAGATCAACCAAGCCAGAGCCCATATTGACTTGTGGTTGCATAGGTAAGCTTCCAGTCTTGAAGTATTCTTCCGTCTCTTTGAGCCTGGGTGGAGCTTTCCTCATGATGACTGGTCTACTCCAGCATCACATAGGCTGATCCTCTGGTATTCCAGGGTGCCCTTCAACCATTCCACCCAGAGGTGTATTGAAGTCTTGTCTTGAGTCTTGAAGTCTTGAAGTTGTCGTCATTGATTAATAGGCATCACTCTCAAATCTTTCATGAACACTCATACCAATCCCCGTCTACTATAGCGTAGCATTGAAATAAATAACGTTTCCCGGGCATTGGTAACAGGGGTGTGGGTTTTCCTACCTCATGATACTACTCAAGAACAAGTTTCAATATTACCTACTCGATACATGGTGGAAAAGTTGAATCTAATGCAATGAAAACATGGGTATTGCCAAAAATATGATCATTGAGATTCGTAGTAGCAAGTTTCGCACTCCAGATAATCTAACAAAGCAAACAATGACTTACATGAGCAATGATACTAACAATCAAGGAAAATCAACAAGTAAAATTATAAAGAAAAACATAAATAAATCAAAAAGAAAATCCAAAAGAAAACTAAGGGAAACCTTTTAAAAGCTTAAAGAAAACTCAAGTTCTTAACAAACAAAACAGAAACAGCTTTCTGATGTAAATAAATTTTTAACAGAAAAGAAAATATAAAAGATTTATAATAACAGAAAGTATTTTAGTAAATCTTTCATTAGCAAAAAGAATCAATTTAAAAGCTATTATAAAAATAAAGTTATGGCCTAAACAAAATTCAAATTAGAATTGAACAAAACCAATTTAATTGTTTTCATAAAAAGTTTCTATTGTACTAATGAAAACTTAATTTAATTATGTTGAAGTGGCAAAAATAATTACTTTTGAATAAAAGAAAATAAATTAATTTTCATTGAAAGTAAACATATAGTGGTTCAGATTTGAATCTGATCAAAACAGATCTAAATAGTTTTCAAAAATTATTTTTATTACTCCTCTGGATAAACAAAACATATAGAAAATAATGGCAAAAAGAATTAATGAAAAAGCTATTTTCTATTAAAAAAGTTATTAGAAAATTGGTGTTTAAAGCAAATCTATTCAAATTTAAATTTAAAAACTTCAAACATAAAATATTTTTGGATCTACAGAAACTTTATAATTTTGTGAAAATAATTCAAGCGGAAACACTCAATTTGTATTAAAAACATAAAAGATATTAAGAAAACAAAACACAAACTATTCTGAAAAAGAAATAAAATAGAAAAATAAAACAGGAAACTCCACGTCGGCCAGGGGACACGTGGCAAGTTGTGGTAGGGCGAGCTAGGGAGTGAGCGAGAGCTATGGGCGGATGGCCGAACTTTAAATGAAAACGCTTCAGCGTTATAAAGATTCTAATCTACGTCATACGTGTGAGATCTAACGGTGGGGAAGAGAGGGAGAGCTCACAGCGGCGGTGGCGAAGATCTCCGGTGATGGCGGGCTCGAGTTGATGCGGGCGGCATCTTCGGCGGTCTTCGGCGTCGGGGAAGTGGTCCAGGTGATGCAGGTGAGCACGGCGGTGACGATGGTGGCGACGGCGAGGCTCGGGGGTGGTTGGACGGAGCAGGGGATGACAATGGCCGCGGCGGGGTTCGGCAAACTCCGGCGAGGGATTACGGGTGAGAGATGGCTCGGGCGTTGGGGTTTTGGGGTGGAACGGGTGCGGGAGGGGGCAGCTTTTATAGGGGTGTGCCGTGGAGGAGGGGGCGAGGTAGAAAAGGAAGAAATCGGTGAGGGATTACGGATCCGCGACGGCGACGGTTAGGGAAGGAAAGAAGAAGAAGAAAAGGAAGGCAAGATTCAATTGGGCGGTGGGGTCCGCTGTCAGCGAGGGAGAGAGAAACGGGAAAGGGATCGGTGGCCGATCTGAAATGGATTCGGTGCGCGGTTGGGCCTCGCTGGCTAAAGGGCTGGTTGGCTTCGGCGTTTTTTTCTTTTTCAAATAAACCAGAAAAGAAAAACAATAAAGGAAAAATAAAAACAGAAAAGTAGTAGACATATAATATATCAAAATTCTTGGAATTTTCCAAAGAAAAATATGAACTATTTTTCAAAGACAAATAAAATGCAAATAAAAAAATAAAAACTATAGTAGCATTTTGATGCAATAAAATAATACAAAATGACTTTTGAAAATGTCCAAATGACTTCAAAATATTTTTCTCCTATTTTTCATTTGGAGGGAGTCATTTTACCCTCACTCTCATTTATTCTTTTTTAGGAGAAAAATAATTTGCATAAAAACCCAATAAAGCAATAATCAATTGAAGAAATTCAAATAACAAATGATGATGATGATGATGCATAGCTATATCGTAACATTCGAAAATGAAATTTTGGGATGTTACAGGTGCATATCCGAGGGTGAGGGCAGACAGCTGTTCCTGAAGATTCATTCCGAAGTCAGTGGGCATCATACAGCACCTTGGACACTAGTCAGGAAAGCCTTTCGCCCAAGTTTCTGCTGGCCGACTGCGGTGGCAGACTTTGAGGACATCGCGCGCAACTGCGATGGGTGACAGTTCTACGCCAGGCAGATACACATGCTGGCACGGGCACTTGAAGCCATCCCAATCTCATGGCCCTTTCCTAGGTAGGGCCTGCACATGGTTGGTCCCCTCAAAACAACACCCGGGGGCTTCAAGCATATTTTCGTCATTGTGTACCAGTTCACCAAGTGGACTGAACCCAAGCATGTGGTCACATACACTGGCGAACGAGCATCTGAGTTCATACAATACATCATCTTCCGATTTGGCGTCCCCCATAGTATCATCACTGACAACGACTCCAATTTCACCAATGGTGCTTTCCGCCAGTTTTGTCAAGACTATGTCATTACCCTAGACCTCGCAATGGGCAGGTCGAGTGGTCCAATGGTCTAATCATGCAATGCATCAGGCCTTGGCTCTACTATCACTAAAAGAAGCTTGCAGGTAGATGGGTTGCAAAGCTCTCCTTTGTACTTTAGAGTTTCAGGAATTTGCCCAACATTTCAATTTGCTACACCCACTTCTTCATGGTATATGGGGCTGAGGTCATACTACTGATTGATCTAGATCACGGCTTTCCTCGATTTCATGCCTACGTCAAAGACCAAGCGGAGTCCACAAGACAGGACATAGTCGACCAGCTCAAAGAAGCCAGAGAAGTTGCACTCCTTCGATCGGCTAAGTACCAACAAAGATTGCAGCGTTATCACAGCCGGTAAGTAAGAGGCAGAGTCTTTCATGTTGGTGATTTGGTCCTTCACTAAATCCAATCCACAAAAGACATGCACAAGCTTTCTGCACCATGGGAAGGCCCATTCATTATTCATGAAGTGTTGTGCTCCGGATCCTACATTCAACTCCTGGATCCCTCGTCGACAACGCCTGGAACGTTGAACAATTGTGTCACTTTCATACTTAGAATTTGTTTTTTATTATATTAGTTTCATGAATCAATAACCTTTTACTTCACTCCCTTCTGAGCCAGTCTATTAAAAGTTTTCCGAGACAAACTCTTGGGGGTTACTTAACAACCACTGGGTGTGCTGCATCCAGTGCTCTCAGCCTTTTCCTTTGTCCTTCCGCAATAATTTTAGTAACATGTAAAACACTTGAGCTAAACTCCTCGTCCCCGACTACCAGTCTACGCCTTAGGGATATGGCGAGTCGGCAAGAACACATGCGGGAAGCTAACTAACACATGAAAGAAATATTAAAAGGACAAGGATAAACTTAACTAAAATAGTTAAAAAAAAGAGTATACATCATAGTTTTCATTGGGCATTCCTGAGGGCTTAAACATGTAGACATTTGATAGTTCAGTCCCCTATGTGCTCCTCCAGTCGTACTAGCTAGCAATTTTGATGGTTGTTGGCTCAACCTCCTTCATTAGATCATCAAGCTCCTTTTTAGAGTTGGCGGGCATGCCCTAGCTAATGTCCTCCAATAGGACATCATGATAGTGTGACTTGGTCATTGCTAGCACCATCCTGGCTCCTTCCTGAGCAACTGACTGATTCCACTGCACCAATTCCTCAGGGTCAAGGTGGTTGAAAATGGCTGCAGTACTAGCCTGAGTAGGATCATGGGGCTAGAGGGCATCCCACATCTTCTCTGCTACTGACCTGGAACTCTTCATCAAGTCAGGAACCTATCAAAGGCACTCCAAGGTGGAGATGGCAATGTCAGTGAGTGTCTCAGCCTGACTTGAGATGAAGTCAGTGACATCGCAAGCAGCTTTCTTCTGGACTCTAAAGCCATGATCAGCCTTCTTTGCCTCTTCCTTGGTGACTGAAAATATGACAGAGTCAAAGTCAAGCAAAAGTTCTAAAGGGAAAACTAACTCAAAGAATGAGGCAAAGGAAGTACCTTGGGCAGCCACCTTAGCCTTCTGCAACTTTTTAGTCAGGGCCTAGTTCTCCAACTCCAGCCGCTGACTGACATCCTGCGCACTCTTGGAGGTGGCCTCATAAAGCTTTCTCTCCTCCTCCATCTACTGATTCAAGATCCGTAGTTCTGTGAGGAATTCATTGAGCTTATTGTGGCTGACCTTCATATTCTTGAGATTCTCGACCTTGTGTTGCATCACGTTGAGCTCGTTATCGAGTTCGTTGGCATTCCTCCACCACTACTCGAGATCTTTGTTCTGCACCTTCATCTCCTTCACCTCTTCGGCGAGTGCGAAGGTGACCTCGAATGGCTCCTTCAGGCGGATGATTTCCTCCCTAGCAGTTGTGCCATATTTCAGTCAGTCAGCACCAAGGAAACATCAAAAGGAAAGTCCAAGCACCAGTTTGAGTTTTGCCTTCGGCCCAAGCAGACTCGTTCAGAATGTCCTCATTCAAGGACATAACCTGGACCCACTCGTTGGCCAGCTCATCCTGGGCATCCTTGAGCTCGTTGTTCACCCCTTCCTAGGTGGCCTTGTCCACGACAGGAAGTTTCCACATGATGAACTGGGACTTGTCCTTGGAGTGGCATGCCAGACTCTGCAAAAAAATGTCAAGGCTATCAAACTCTGTCAAGAACCTCCACTCAGTCCCATGAACCAAGTAGAGGCTCGAGAGCTACACCCACTGGGTGCATTTATCATGCCCCCTGTGTCAAGGAAATGATAAAACCAACAAAGTGAACCTCTGCCCGACTCAAACAGTCGGCCAGAGGCGTGGGGGCTACACCCTATAGGTGCACTGCTCATGCACCAATGGCAAAATGAAACAAAGGAAACAAGTGCAAAAACACAGAAGATCATACCTCCATCACATGTCACAACTTAGTATTTCTCTCATTGACGGTGTGGCGCAGAGCTCTTACCTAGTCCGGGACTCTGTCCTCGAACCTGGTGAGGTGGTCTATGACCTTCTACAAGTCTGCCCCCTCTTTGACATCGTCAAATTCCCTGATGACAAAGTTCTAGTCATCTCGATCATACAAGGCGACTCGAAGAGGTCATAGTCTTGATCGAGGCCCCATGGCCATAACGACGACTAGCCGATGTCTTCCACTGATGACTCACTGCTGGGGCGTGATGGGCCCGCTGGTCCCATCCCCCAGTTCGAGCAGGCCGCTTTAGTTAAGGGTAGAGTGGCAGCTCCCGTGCTTGGCTCCCCCGATTGAGTGGCCCACGGAGGGGTGGATGCCCAGTGCCTGACTCTTGAGGTTCAAGAGTTGGTGGCGAACACAGAGGCGGTGGAGGTGCTTGTGTTGTAGACGAAGCCAGTGGTGGATACGCGATTGGCGGTGGGACCTCCACCATTGACAGAGCTGATGGTAGAGAAGTAATCTGTAGTGGCGCTTGCACCGTAGACTGAGCCGATGGTGGAGACACAGCCGGCGGTGGTGCTCCCACCATAGTCGAGCGTGATGGCAGCGACACAGAGTCCAACTCTATCGTGCCAGTCTCCTGACTAGATCCCTTGCTACTCGATGTAGCTATGGGATTCAACTTCTTTTGTGCCCTGCAATGGCAAACAATAGATAGAAATCTGAGGACAATACTTCGAAGCGATGTAAAGGAAAAGAGGTATTGTCTATTACTTACTTGTTGGACTTAGGCACCTTCGAACCAACCTTCTTAAGCCCGAGAACTGGCTCCTTGGACGGCGACTCCATCCTTGGCCTCTCTGAGGCGGCAAGCTTGGAAGCAGCAGGTTGGGTGTGGGCCACAGAAGCCTTGACGATTGGTGCCGAGTCTGTCCTTGGCCTTTTCGAAGCGGCTGGATCTGCCGAGTCTGTCATAGGAGAATAGCCACAAAGCCATCCGCTGGTGGACTCATCCGCTCGTCTCCTCTTCTAATGGATAAGGAGTGGAGTTTCATCTTTTGACTGCTCCTCCTCCTCATCGGTGTGGACCTCAGGGGCCATGGTGGATCCGGTCTTCCTGAGGTGCCAGTGATGTCTACACCACCTCCATTGCAGCTCACGCCGTCCACCCCTGCACCACCAGTTAGGGCGACAGATTGAGGATCATTCTTAGGTTGATCCTCTGGTGGTGGGGGGTTACAATTGAAGTTTTCCCAACCCTCTAGAGTTAGAAAGGCAAAAAAACTCGGATCAAAATTCAACAAGATAAATATGAAGAGAAGTTTAGACGCAAACTCTGCATGATAAAAAGCAAAGATGTGAAAATAAAGTAAGCATTCACCATTCTAGAGGGGTTGACAGCAGAATAGAAAACTGGATGGTTCAGGATGTTGATGCTAGTGCACTCCTTCAACAATCTACAGGTGCACTCCGCATTCCTGTCATCCTCCATGGGCTTGGGCGATCCTTGATGTAATGACCCGTAGTTTAGGAGAGAGCAGGGATTTTTTTTCTTTGATTATGCATTTCATTCATGCATACAAATTTGGATGAAATTTAAAACCATCTGTTGAACTTCAAGGAAATGGAACCAAATCAGAAAGTGGGTATGACCTTTGCTCATTTTGGGACATTTAGATCACAATTCAAATAAGACATTGCATAAGGACCACAATGCAAAAGTATAATTCAATTATTGAATTGGAAATGGAATTGAACAATAAATGAATAAATATAATCATTAATAAATCAATAATACAAAGTCATAATACAATATTCATACACAATGAAGAATACAAATAATAATGAGCTTTATTGATGATTCTACATAGTACAAAGTAGATAAAGAGTTACAGGGAGGGAAAAAGGATGAAAAGTAAGAAGAAACTTAAACCCTAAGCTACACCAAGAACTAAGTCTTTTTATCTTCATCTTCATCATCTTATTCTTTGAAACCTACAAGACAAACACAAAGAAAAGAGAAGAGGGTTGATTATGTTAGAATTTATGCACCTCCTAAGGAGATGCAATTACGGCCGGAGCTAGCACTTAAGAAACCTAGGAACTAGTCTAGATTTCTTAGAGGATTAGATTGATCTTTATAAGCAGTAGTAATAGATCACCAAAGCAACAGTGTACAACCAACGAAATAGTAGGCATCATGCAAATTGGATCAAGACTTGAGCATGAGAAAGCTAACAATGTCCAGCCAAACTAGAAATGGATCTTGATCAAGCAAACCTGATAACCAGCAAGTGACTAATTAAATAATCAAGCCACAAGTACCAGGCACCAGACCAAGCTACAAGGACTAGCTCCTTAAACAAAAGAGCCCAACAATTATGGGAGGTTAGCCTTCAGATTAAATCCAGCTAACCTATATGCAAGGCAACGAGTCACTTGTCAAAATGCCAAGTAGGCATTGATCATTTACTATTAGGAAATAAAGCCAGCAGTTAAAATAGTCAATAGTGACAATATGCACTGTAGCTTTTCAGAAAAACGAGGCCAAGCAAGTAGATAAGATCAAAGCCAGGACAAAGCAGTCAAATGGGAACAAGTTCCATCTAAATAGCCACCAACTGCTTAACAGGATAAGCACAAGGCACGGCCTTGCTGCTGTCAAGAGCCCAAGCGCCAGCAGTCCTCACAGTACCAAGCACACAACCCACTCAGCTAGCTAAAACCCGAGTTAGCTCATGTGTGTCAAACATCCATGACTTGACCAAAACTATAAAATCTTAGCCATTCATAGTAGCTATAATACCCCCATCTCATCCTCAGAAAACTGAGTGTGTGAGCTAAGAAGCTAGGAGGAGCATTCACCCACAAGAAGTAGGTTGTTCTGAATTCCAGAAGAACAAGCTTTTGAAGACCATCAGGTAGGTGGGGGTTGGGATTACTCTCAGGTAGCATAGTAGTGCTATGCTAGCTCATCATAGAGTTTGGGTAGCAGTAGCATCTGTTCTTAAAACCTAGTGAGAGCCTCAGGACAACATCATTGGCAGGCTAGATGTTGGGACCTGGGATCTAACATACAAGTCTAGCTGCACTAATCAATCATGACATCGGGATTAGCAATCAGTGATGAAATCCGAGTACCAAAATCAGGGTTCAGACCATGCGGTCTCTATCGGCACCACTCGTAGCCTGTACAGGCAAGTCCTGAACCCCAATACTCTTATATGACTAAGCCAAAGTGGCACAACTGGCGGGGTGTACTAAGAATTCTCGAGCTCCCAGTCATACAGAGTCACCAACCCAATAGCTGAACCAAAGCAGCACACCTGGTAGGGTGTACTAGGAACTCCCGAGCTCTCAGCTAATGAGTTATCATATCCTGAAACACTAATGCTAGCTAGTGTATCTCAGAGATTCGAAGACCTTATTCACAACGTGCACTTTATAAACATACACGCATCATGCACGCCATGAGGGTGAAACAATCAGCACCACAACACAACTCTACGACCAAAGCATATATAGACAAAAGCTCATACATGAGCAGAGATAGCAAATATATCACACAGAGGTCACATGACTTAACATTACATCAAGTGGAAAGCAATATAGGTCTGAGTACAGACAAGTTTAACAAATGCCTTAAGAAGTTTGGAACAAAAGCAACGACCCTCCCAAAGGCACATGCACCCTTCCTGGGACCTTCAAACTACACGATGACGTCGAACTCCAAGTCATAACCTGCATCGGCATCACCTGCTCCCCAAATGCTACTGTCTGAATTGCAGCATCCGGGTCAAAAGACAAAGAATAATAAAATAATGGTGAGTACTCATCCGAAGTACTCGCAAGACTTACATCAGATCTATCTACATTATACATCAGTATCAAAGGAAAGGGGGTATATATGTGTATTGTACTGCAGAAAGCCAAAATAGATGAGAAGTCAAAGGAACCTACGACTACCAGCATCCTACAACAATAGAAGAGAGAGCACATATGAGTCCATCTACTCACCACAGCAATACACCACCATGAATCCTCCCTCGACTACCCTGGGAGGAAGCGATCCCTGGCATTTATGTTAAGTTGGCAATTTTATTAAAGTAACCAGTTGTAGTTATTCTATGAACGAGCTACAATCTCCAAGTTGTCCTTTACCGTGGACATGGCTATTCGAATAGATTTAATCATCCCTGCAGGGGTGCACCACATTACCCTACATGCTTGACCACCTTTTATGTCACTTGTATTAGCACACAACCATTAGTATGCCAACAGAGGGTGATCGGCACTTCCTAGCCCTACCTGCGACTAATCTAGGGACGTCACACACTGAATCTACAACCTAACCACAAAGGTGAGTTCGGCCATACTCCCAATGCAGTCCCAAGCGTTGCGCGATTGGCCAAGCCCACCTCTCTCGAATGGTACTATGATTGACAAGCAGATGGCATCCTGGGTAATACCATGCCATCATCACATCACATCACAGTCTCAATCTTCATGTCCATCATCTGTACCCGCAGCCACACACACACAAATAGAAAGCCCGAATCTATGTGACTACTGGAAAGCTGAGGTGAGCAACTAAGTCGCAAGGTCCCCATAATCATTATCCTGTGTGTGGTTAGTGAGTATAATTCTTGGATCAATATAACCAGAACTCGAGTTCTAGGGTAGCTTAAGTGGAACAACCCACCGTACTCTCCAGCACGGCCTCCCACCTATTGCCTATTAAGTCATGTTTATTATAAATATATCCTAGAGCACACTCCATCTGATCTGCATGCCCAAAGCCAACCATCTGGTCCATCTCGCTTCATTTCGTATGCCAACAAGTCCATAACCATCATCTCATATACCATCTCATGTCAACTCATAAACCTATTCAAGTGTCCTGTATAACTAACACAGTGATCATCATCCCGGATAGATCACTGCCCAGCAGTCTAAGCATAGTGACACATGACAAGAATGTAAGGCCAACATGATGGAAACAAGCATATACTAGGCATGTTAGGATAACTGGTAAAGACAATAACATAAGGCGACAAGGTCAGGCTATGCAAAGGAATAGGTGACCTCTCTAATGCATGAGAGAGGGAGAAAGAATAGGCGATATCTGGAATGATCAAGGAGGGTTTGTTTGCCTTGCTGCTCGGCAGGTGGAAACTGCTCCTCGGTGGCGTAGTCGTACTCTACATCCATCTCGGGGTCTATCAATAAGAAGAAAATACTAGAAAAGGAAATAAAGAGCAATAAACAACATGGCATTACAATATGCACAAATGAATGCATGGCATGGCATAATGGGGTGCTGGTCTAATCTAATGCATTGTTATACAATTTAATTGAAGTGGGAATACACCAAATTGCATCTTCCCATGTCCAAATAATTACTAGAAATTGTCCTATTAGTTTTTTATTACTAAACAGTGTTTTTAATGTTTGTTATCATGCATGAAAATGACATATTTGGAAAGTACATATTTCTCTGATCATTTTTCATATATAAATTATATTTTTCTAAATTAGTATGAATTAGTTATGAATTTTTGAAGTTCAAATCAATTTATGGAATTTCTGGTTTTAGTTTAATTCGAAAATAATTACTAAATACTTTTATTACTCAGGGTTAGCTAGTCCATGTGTATGACAAGTGGGCCAGCGCTGAGTCAGCAGTACAGTCAGCACACTGTCAGCATTGACTGGTCAATGGGTCAACTGTACATGTGGGCCCCGCATGTCATAGGGACATGTTTATTTTGAAGGGTTAATTAGTTACTGGGGTCCACTGGTCAGTGAGGGTTAGTGGTGGTTTAGTGCTAAGCTCGTAACTAATCCCTAATTAATGAACTGACTCACTGGGCCCACTGGTCAATGACCCAGCATGGGTTTTGAATGGGCGGCACGTGTGATGCACGCCGGCGACCATGCAGCGCAGCGGCGGCTCATAGATCTGGTGCTTCCGGCCACCATTTGGCCCGAGAGGAAGTGCTATAGGTTGCAGGCAATGCGGCGTGTCCAGCAGTGGCACGGACATGAGTTAGGGTGACCGGCCACGATATCTTCGGTGACGTCCTGTGGTGGACAATGGCGGCACATGTGGAGATCGAGGCTAGAGAAGACTAGAGAGAGGGGAGAGGGGCGAATCCGACACGGTGGCTCATAGTGGGTTCGTAGACATGCTCAGGGAAGCCGGTGGTGACCAATCAAATGGCGAATGGTAGCGACTGAGGCAGTGAAGACGACTTGCTAGCAATGATGCGGTGCAACTCCCGTTGAATCCGTGCATGCGGTCGAAGAAGACGAGGTGGCGGTAGCTCCTGGACACCATCTTGCAGCTCGAGGACATCTCGGACCATGAGGACGACGACAGCGCAGTGACATAGCTCAGGCGTGAGCTCTAGATTCAGAGAAAATGCACGGGAGGGGAAGTGAGGAGGCTAGGGTTAGCAGGCATGGTGGAGGCGGCCTATATGCTCCTCTCTGAGCTCCTGTTGCATCGACGTGTCGCGAATCCAATGGCGAGAGCGCGCACAGATGCCTGCAGTATGACACGGGGTTTAAGACAACTGTAGCTTGGGCTGGGCCTGCTACTATAGATAGTTGGGCCCAAGTGCACAGGCACAATTTAGTTTAATCTTTTCTAGAATTTAAATACCTATTGTTTTGGATTTGATTGGGGATCCAAATGAGCTTCAACTTTTGTCAAAAACTTTGTGTAGTACCACTGCTCTAATACAAAGCCACATAACAATTTCCATAATTTTTGGAATGATGATTAATTTGTTTGGATATTTAAACTCTAGTTAATAGGTTTAAGATATATTCCAAATGACCAATTTGAGTTCCATTTTAATCCACAAAAATGTTTGGGATGAACCACATAGTAAGATGAGGTCTTAGCCAAGTCTTGGCAT
The DNA here is from genome assembly GCA_011799875.1 of Thinopyrum elongatum. Taxonomy (NCBI): domain Eukaryota; kingdom Viridiplantae; phylum Streptophyta; class Magnoliopsida; order Poales; family Poaceae; genus Thinopyrum; species Thinopyrum elongatum. The sequence continues at coordinate 71,952,237 of CM022303.1, forward strand.
TTAATAAAATACTTTGGATATTTTTGAAAAATATTTTTGTGTTTACATTTTAACATTTTTTTGATGTTTTAGCTAATTCCTAAGTTCAATTTAATTTTAAAATGAATTAGATGACATGGCATGATTAATTAGCTTAATTACATTGTTATAGTTGGGGCTACTACACCAGAAACAAGGAGCATTTGTTCCTATTAGAGTGTAGGAGAGAAAGACAGAAAGGGAGAAGACAAGGGTAGTATTTGTTCTCCTCAGATTTAGGAAAGGGGGAACCTGGCAAGAAAAGATAAAGTTCATCTCATGTAGGAAGAACTAGGTCATCAGTAGCACATGTATACCATGATCCGCTACTATGTAGAACATCATGCACAACACTTACACTTGGTAAATTCAGTAAAATAGATACACCAGCACAACACTAGCACTTGGGCCAGAGTAACAGAATAACCATGCATGAACAGGATAAAGGCATACTGCACAGAGCATATACATTACAAGAAGTGCTACTATATGCAAGGCATAAAAGAACTGTAGCTTTATGCAACTACAGGAAGATATTCCATACACAAGTATTACTAGACCTATGTAAATAGCAAGAAGGGTGTATACAGGACAGCTAGCAAATTAGAAGACCATGGAGTAATTAACAGATAGTAGAGGAACTAGTACATGCTCTATCTATAAGAGAAACTAAAGAAACTATAGCAGATCAACCTCAGGTTGAAACTGATGTAATATCCCAATTAGGTCATGCCATGTGAATGAACTTATGAAATTACTGAATTAAACAAGTTATAATTAAACACAGTACCAAGCCAGAGAGGCCAGCAACTAGACCTAGCATGCACAAGTGGCATAAATAGGACCAATAGAACAAGAATAGGAGATTAGAACCCTAGAATTGGGGAGTTTCCCAAGCTATGAAGCCATGCCGGTAAAACAAGCACCATCACAATGTATAGAGGCCATATCCAGCCTAAAATCCCACATCAACTAGCTCTGGAACATAGCACAATTTATAAACAGTGGCCACATAGCAAAATTAGGCTACGTAGAGCTCAAACTCTAAACCTAGCATCACCATGGCTCGATGGAATGTCACAGAGCATGGAAATAGTCATGGCATGAAGGCCATGAGCACAGAGCACATCCGGGCGTAGCACAGAGGAGAAAAGAAGCTCACCAACGAGGGTTGTAGCCACGAGCACAACCACCACTGCGGTTGTGGTGTGGTCAACCACCATAGGCACATAGTGATGGAGGCGCTTGAGGAGACACTGCCTCGGTGGAGATGCCCCTGTTCCAGGGTTGCATAACCACGTTGTCCCACCGACGCGCGCGTGCACCCGAGCATGGGAGCATCATCCAGGAGGCACGACCACATGAGGAGGCCAGGAAGGTAATGGTAAGGACCAGGCAGAGTTGTTGGGGAAGCGCCGGTGATGAGTATGACAATGTGGGCAAAACCCTAGCCACGGGTAAGGGTTGCTGGCGTCCACGGAAGGCTGAGAGAGGCGAATCGGGCCAGAGGGAAAGGCAGAGCAGATGGAGGCAAGCACGTATATGTGCTAGATGGCGGCAGAGATCACTGGAGCTCGCCGGAATCAGCGGGCGAAGCCCGGGCAGAAAGGGGATCGAGAGAGGTACTCGTGGAGAGTTCGATCAAGAGTAAGAGAGAGAGAGAGAGAGAGAGAGAGAGAGAGAGAGAGAGAGAGAGAGGGGTGGAGTGATTGAGAGAGTGACGGGCCGGCCGATTGACCAGCCCGACTGGGCCAAGTAACGCCAAATGGGCCAAGGCCATTGGCAAAATAGGCCAGAGCCATTTTTAGTATTGCAGAATTAGTAGAATTTCTAACATATGGAAATAGTTACTAAAGCTAAACTAAATGGATGTTTTAGAAAATCGTAGAGACTTATAAAAATCTACAAAAATTAGGGGAAACACTAGAATAACATTTTGGTTAATCTAAAAATACTTCCAAGAATTATTGAGGCCCAAAAATAGCTAAAATTATTATGACAAAAATTTGAGTGAATACAAATAATATTAGAAATCCACCAAAATACATAGAATTGACCAAGAAAAGCCATAGCAACTATCCATAATAGCATACTTGTGATTTCTTGAATATTAGTCTACGATCGCGGCGGGAAAGGAATAATCGATGGTTCTGACAACCCGTGAAGTCTGATGATCACATGATTCTAATTAAAACTTGACTTCTACAAGATATTTGCAAAGTGCATTGTTGTGATCATTTGAAATTAGTGGTAGTCTTAGATCATACACCACTCATCTACTATAAATCAACTTGTTGAGTACCACCTGTACTCATCCGCTATATAAATTCTTTTCTTTAGACTCTGACTATTTGGAGGAGATCCCAGAAGACCCCGAAGCAGCAGGGGAGTACTTCTACGAGGAGCCAGACTTGTCAGGCAGAGTCAAAGGTGTCAACTACATCATTGCTTATGGGGCAGACCATAAAGAAGAGGGGCAGGATCAGCAAGCATAGTTTAGAGGTAGTAATGATAGAGGTTACTGTAGTAGTAACCAAGGCTAAATAAACAATCATAGTGTCATAGTGGTACCTTGTATTTTGGTACTAGTAGTTTTTTCTATTAAATCTCTGTGAAACTTGGCTTGTAATAATATTAAGAAGTAAGTTTGTAATTAGAACCAGCTATGCTTCTGTTGTACAACTCTGGGGGATATAAGGTTCATGAGATGTCATCTCATATGTGTTATATCAAAGAGTGACACACTACACCATGCAGTGGTGTGCAAGGTTGCCGTAGGTGATATCAGAGCAATGGCTTGAACCTTTGGATTGAAACCCTATTTAGGAACCTGTGACCAACATTAGAAGAATTAACCAAACCGGATCTATTACAATACATGATTGCTATTCACTTGAGAATTGCTACTTGTAGACTGTGTTGGATTCTTATCCCCGAAGAGGAGAGGATGATGCAGCACAATAGAGTAAGTATTTCACTCAGTTAAGAAACCAAGGTTATCAATCCAGTAGGAGAACCAAGCAACACCACGTAAACAGCACCTGCACACAAAACCCAAACCTTCGCACCCAACGCAAACAAGAGGTTGTCAATCTCTCGGCGGTCAAGAAACGAGATTAAATGATATATGATAGATTGATAAATAAATAAAAGATAAAAAAGTGCAGCAAGTATTTTTGGTATTTTTGTATAAGTAAACGAGATAGATCTTATAATAAAAGTAGACCCGGCGGCCGTAGGATTCACTAGTGGCATCTCTCTCAAGAAAATAGCATACGGTGGGTAAACAAATTACTGTTGTGCAATTGATAGAAAAGCAAATAATTATGACGCTATCCAAGGCAATGATCATGATATAGGCATCACATCCAAATCAAGTAGACCGACTCCTGCCTGCATCTACTACTATTACTTCACACATTGACCGCTATCCAGCATGCATCTAGTGTATTAAGTTCATAAGAACAAAGTAATGCATAAAGAACGATGACATGATGTAGTCAAGACAAAAGCATATAAGAATTCATCCCAACTTGTTATCCTTGATGGCAACAACACATGCGTATCAACTCCCCTTCTGTCACTAGGACTGAACACCGCAAGATCGAACCCATTACCGAGCACCTCTCCCCATTGCAAGAAGATCTAATCTAGTTGGCCAAACAAAACCAAAACTTCGGGGAAGAAATACAAGGCTATACTAAATCATGCATAAAAGAGATCAGCAAAGAACTCAAGTAAAACAAGGATAGATCTGATCATAAACTCACAATCCATCGGATCTCAACAAACACACCGCACAAAGTCATTACATCGAATGGATCTCCATGAAGATCATGGAGACCGTTGTATTGAGATACAAAGAGAGAGAGAGAGAGAGAGCCATCTAGCTACTACCTACGGACCCGTAGGTCTGTGGTGAACTACTCACGCATCATCGGAGAGGCGTCAAGGATGATGTAGAGCCCCTCCGTGATGAGTTCCCCCTCCGGCGGAGTACCGGAAAAGGCCTCCAGATGGGATCTCACGAGAACAGAGGATTGCGGTGGCAGAAAAAGTATTTCGTGGACTCCCTGTATGGATTTGGAATATTTGGGAATTTATAGAGGTGGAAGTAGGTCAAAACACCGCAGAGAGGGCCCACACAACAGCAGGGCGCGCCCCCCAGGGGCACGCCTTGGTGTTGTGTGGAGCCCTCCAGAAGCTTCTCCCTTGACTCCCAAGTTTGCATTGATCCTTATCTCCAGAAAAAAAATCTCCAAAAAGTTTCGGGACGATTTGATCTTACCTGATATTGATTTTCTGTAAAATAAAAACAGGGCAGAAAACAGGAACTGGCACTTGGCACTAAGTTAATAGGTTAGTCCCCAAAAATGATATAAAAGTGTATAAAATGATAATAAAAACATCCAAGAATAATAATATCATAGCATGGAACAAGCAAAAATAATAGATATGTTGGAGACGTATCAAGCATTCCCAAGCTTAACTCCTGCTCGTCCTCGAGTAGGAAAGTGATAAAACATATTTTTTATTGTGGAATGCTACCCAACATACTTCAAGTTATTTTCATAGCATAGACATGAGGACTTAGATGATTCAAAGCAATAGTCTATATTTGACATGAAGATATAAATACTCAAGTGATGCTAACAAGCAACCATGCCTTTCAAAATAACAATGCTAAAATAAATTATCCCTAGCCCATTATGCTCAATCATTGATCCATTCATGATGCACACTCGAATATCAATCATACTCCATGCACACACTTGATCACATGACCCCCTAGTTGGTGATTTTAAAGAGAAGGATGAGACTCAACATAAAAGTAAATAGAAAGGCCCTTCGTAGAGGGAAGCATTGATTTATAGAGGTGCCAGAGCTCAAGTTTTAAAAGAGATGAAAATTTTATTTTGGGTGGCATGCTTTTCTCGTCAATGAGAATGACTTAACGTTCCCAACACTTCTCACATTGGATACATCATAGGCGGTTCCCAAACAGAAAGTAAAAAGTTTTGCTCCCCATCATTGTTTCATGGTTTTGAGACTTTGTCGCTTATTTTCCATGCAAATCCGAAGGAGTTTATTTATTTTTTTAAGAGTTTTCTCTCTTTTATAATTTTTGCAATTCGGGACTGGGCATCCCTAATACTGCCACACTCTCATGCAATGACAAGTGAATAAACACTCATCGTGAGAATGACACATCCAACACAAAAAATATTGGCCACCCCTCACCGCTTCATGAGCGATACGGGCACACAAAAGAGAAAATATTTTTGAGATTTTTTAGAGATGGCACATGCAAATTTACTTGGGACGGCATTGAAATACCGTATATAGGCAGGTATGGTGGACATAAATGGCAAAACAAGGTTTAAGGATAATGGATGCACAAGCAGTATTCCCGCTTAGTACAAGGTGAAGGCTAGCAAAAAGATTGAGAAGCACCCAACTAAGAAACCATAATGATGCACATGCATACATGAAACATGACCAACACCGAACAATACACCACAAGTAGGATATAACTTCATTGCATAACTATTGAGTTTATGTGCTTGCATAGGGAATCATAAACCTTCACATCAATATTCATACTAGAGCATAATTGACTCACTAACATAACTCACATATCATCATCTACATATCTCAAAACTATTACAAAGAATCAAGTTTTTTCATGTCCCCTAAAAATTTTGTATGCTAGTTTTCATTATCCCTCTTGAATATTCATCACAAAGGGACCAAACATCATATCTTGTACCAATTACCAAGACTATTTTCACACTCTCAAAAAGATATAAGTGAAGCAAGAGAGTGGATTTCTTCAAAATTTTCTAACATTCTCAAAAAGATATAAGTGAAGCATGAGACTAAATTTCTATAAAATATCTAGCATTCTCAAAAAGATTTAAGTGAAGCATGAGAACAAGTTTCTTCAAAACATTCGCACCACCGTGCTCAAAAATATATGAGTGAAGCACTAGAGCAACCACCTAGCTTAAAAAATTTAAGTGAAGCACAAGAAGCAATTCTAACAAATTATGATGACGTGAGGCCATCTCAAGCAAATGTGTTCAGAGGTGATGATTGTGAAAAACTAATAAGCAAAGACTCATATCATACAAGACGCTCCAAGCAAAACACATATCATGTGACGAATAAAAATATAGCCTCAAGTGTGTTACCGATAGTCGTTAGAAGAAAGAGGGGATGCCTTCCGGGGCATTCCCAAGCTTAGACACTTGAGTCTCCTTAGATATTACCATGGGGTGCCTTGGGCATCCCAAAGCTTTGGCTTTTGCATCTCTTCATTCCTTCATCCATCGACGTCACACCCAAAACATGAAAACTTCAATCACACAAAACTCAACAAAACCTTCGTGAGATCCGTTAGTATAACCAAAAAAATTACTACTATAAGTACTGTTGAAACCCATTCAAATTTTATAATTACATTATAGGTACTGTATTCTAACTTTCCCATGGCTTGAACCCCCCGATACAATCCATAGATTCATCAAAATAAGCAAACAATGCAACGAAAACAGAATCTGTCAAAAACAGAACAGTCTGTAGCAATCTGATGAAAAGCCATACTTCTGAAACTCCAAAAATTCTGAAAAATTAGGACTTCGTGGAAAACTTGTATATAAATCACATGTAAAAAATTCAGACACATTCTACGCTCTGATGAATTTTAAAAATTCCTGGACTGGGCGTCAAAGTTTCTGTTTTTCACAGAATTGCATTCACAAGCATCCACATCATCCCAAAGGTCTTACTTGGCACAAACACTAATTAAAATATAAAAACCAACTCAAAACAGAAGCAAATAAAGGAAAATCAAAATAACAGAAACAAAAAGTGAAAAATAAAAATTTATTTTATTCGTTGGGTTGCCTCCCAGCAAGCTCTTTCTTTATAGCCATTAAGATAGGCTTGAGATTTCAATGATGCTCACATGAAAGATAGTAAATGAAACATAAAGAGAGCATCATATAACATAAACAAATTTAAGTCTAACATACTTCCTATGCATAGGCATTTTATAAGCAAACAAATTATCAAGACAAGCAACATCTAGCATATGCGAATAGGAAGAATGAAGCATTAAGAATTTCAACACAAAGAGAGGTAATTTAGTGACATGAAAATTTATACAACCATAATTTTCTCTCTGATAATAATTACAAGTAGGATCATAATCAAACTCAATAATATAACTATCATATAAAATATTATCTTGATGATCCACATGCATAAAAGATTTACACTCTTCCAAAATAGTGGGATTATCATCCCCAAGCTTTGAGTTTTGCACATCATTAGCATAATTGACATTAATAGAATTTATAGTAACATCATTGCAATCATGCTTTTCAATCAAGGAGCTATCATGAATCACTTTATAAATTTCTTTTTTCAATATTTCATCAAAATTTTCAGATTCATGATTTTCAAGCAGAACTTCATAGAGATAATCAAGTGCACCAAACTCACTAGCAACTGGTTCATCATAAATTGGTCTTTTGAAAAGATTAGCAAGTGGATGAGGATCCATAACAATAGATTTTTATCAAGCAAAGATGCAAGCAAATAGAAGGCACATGGCAACACAAGCAAAGATAGCATACAAGAAAAAGACAAATGGAAAAGGCAAATGAAAACGACAAAAGAGAAAGCAAATATTTTTCTAAATTTTTTTAGAAGTGAGGGAGAGGAAAACGAGAGGCAAATGGCAAATAAAGTAAATGCAAAGATAAGAGTTGAGAGTGTAGATACTTGGTAATGTTGATGATGTCTCCCCGGCAATGGCGCCAGAAATTCTTCCTGCTACTTGCAGACTATGTTGGATTTTTATCCCCGAAGAGGAGAGGATTATGCAGCACAATAGAGTAAGTATTTCCCTCAGTTAAGAAACCAAGGTTATCAATCCAGTAGGAGAACCAAGCAACACCACGTAAACAGCACCTCCACACAAAACCCAAACCTTCGCACCCAACGCAAACGAGAGGATGTCAATCTCTCGGCGGTCAAGAAACGAGATTAAACGATATATGATAGATTGATAAATAGATAAAAGATAAAAAAGTGCAGCAAGTATTTTTGGTATTTTTTTATAAGTAAACGAGATAGATCTTTTAATAAAAGTAGACCCGGGGGCCATAGGATTCACTAGTGGCATCTCTCTCAAGAAAATAGCATACGGTGGGTAAACAAATTACTGTTGAGCAATTGATAGAAAATCAAATAATTATGACACTATCCAAGGCAATGATCATGATATAGGCATCACATCCAAATCAAGTAGACAGACTCCTTCCTGCATCTACTACTATTACTTCACACATCGACCGCTATCCAGCATGCATCTAGTGTATTAAGTTCATAAGAACGAAGTAATGCATAAAGAACGATGACATGATGTAGTCAAGACAAAAGCATATAAGAATTCATCCCAACTTGTTATCCTTAATGGCAACAACACATGCGTATCAACTCCCCTTCTGTCACTAGGACTGAACACCGCAAGATCGAACCCATTACCGAGCACCTCTCCCCATTGCAAGAAGATCTAATCTAGTTGGCCAAACCAAACCAAAACTTCAGAGAAGAAATACAAGGCTATACTAAATCATGCATAAAAGAGATCAGCAAAGAACTCAAGTAAAACATGGATAGATCTGATCATAAACTCACAATTCATCGGATCTCAACAAACACACCGCATAACGTCATTTCATCGAATGGATCTCCATGAAGATCATGGAGACCATTGTATTGAGATACAAAGAGAGAGAGAGCCATCTAGCTACTACCTAGGTCTGTGGTGAACTACTCACGCATCATCGGAGAGGTGGCAAGGATGATGTAGAGCCCCTCCGTGATGAGTTCCCCCTTCGGCAGAGTACCGGAAAAGGCCTCCAAATAGGATCTGGTGAGAACAGAGGCCTGCGGCGGTGGAAAAAGTATTTCGTGGACTCCCTGTAGGGTTTTGGAATATTTGGGAATTTATAGAGGTGGAAGTAGGTCAAAACACCGCTGAGGGGGCCCACACAACAGCACGGCACGCCCCCCTGGGGCGCGCCCTGGTGTTGTGTGGAGCCCTCCAGAAGCTTCTCCCTTGAATCCCAAGTTTGCGTTGATCCTTATCTCCAGAAAAAAAATCTCTAAAAAGTTTCGGGATGATTTGATCTTATCTGATATTGATTTTCTGTAAAACAAAAACAGGGCAGAAAACAGGAACTGGCACTTGGCACTAACTTAATAGGTTAGTCCCCAAAAATGATATAAAAGTGTATAAAATGATAATAAAAACATCCAAGAATAATAATATCATAGCATGGAACAAGCAAAAATAATAGATACGTTGGAGACGTATCAAGAATGCATTGTCATCTTTGTAAATTCTTTTAATTTTAATAATGGAAATTCTTATCTGTTATACTATTGTTTCAGTCGGAATGGAGTTCCATATGCCACCGTGGACGGTACGTGTTATGCAGGCATCCTTCGATGAGTTTACAGGACCTTGGCACGTGAACCTTCTAGATGTAATGCAGTGATTAGGGGTTGTCCAGACTCCTAGAGTGAAGATCGTCGAATGTTATGAGGCGCAGATTTTAGTGAAGTTTGGAGTAGAGCTTAACCTACCAAAAGCCCAAGGTCTTAGAGTCACACGTTTTGAGGGTGAGGAATGCCATGTGCATGTTGCCGCACAAATGACAATGGTGAATGCTATGATCACTATTAGACATGAAAACGCTATCCCACTGCTTGGCACAACTTTTACAACCATGTCCATTAATGACTATAGGGAGGACATGAAAGTGGATCATTCCACTTCTGTGTGAGCAAATCCCAAAGAAGCTTCCTGTTATTTAGATAAGTGTATGGATTTACTTCATGAATTTATGGGTAATTTCTGTAGCATGGAAGGTGAAGTAGGAAACCTTCTATACTTGTGCACTGATCAGGACACTTTACTGGAATTGCACGAGATGTGTCAGGCTTTTGTTCAGCAATAGCAACCTACAGCACCTCAAACCCCAGTGTATCCACATGTAGTAGAAACCCCACCAGAACCTAATCCAGACACACCATCTTCTTCCTTAGTACCGAGTGCCACTACCCCAATAATCCCAGATTATTATGGAGTTGGTAGTCAGAACCATACCATTCACTTTGAACATGGTGAAAGCTCCAATGGTTGGGACGAGGAACCATATGCTGTGACACGTAGTGATCCTATCCAATTTAGGTTTGATGATGAGACATCTCAGGAGTATATTGCACCACCTTATGGCTGGTACGAGAATCCTATCATTATAGATACTGAAGAAGAGGAGTCGGTTGAAAAATCAGCAGGCATGGAAAGCTTGGAGGACTATTTTGACTTCAGTGACTTCCTGAAGAGCATGAACACCGACAGTGACTACACATCAGGACCCTCTGCTCTATGCGCAACTGATGCCTCAGCACCTGTGGGACACACTATGGGTGGATTCCCGGGAGGTTCCATGAGAGTCGGAAGTAGAAGGTGGAGAAGATCAAGAGAACTAAAGAATAGTGGTTGTGCAGTTTGTGTAACATAAATAACGAGTAGTACTCAATAAATTCCCAACTTAAGTTTCAAGTCATGTGACTCTTGGAATAGTTGGATGGGTTTGTAATAAACTTCATGGTTGTATAATTATGTGCCGTATATGGAAGTGTTTGAGTTTGGATCTTTTTGGATTTTAGTGTGTGACTATGTATGTACATAGAGTTGAACATGATGTACAAATGCATGTTGTATCATTGAGTTCTTTCTTAATGTCACAGGTGTTGAGGGAAATGGAACCGAGTGTGGAAGAGGCATGAAACATGCAAGAGGATATTGCTAACAAGGCTAGGGAGGATCAAGAAGATATTAATGCTATAGCTAGGTATGGAGTACCTCCCGCTCCAAGGATCGTGTCGGAGGAGGGATTCCTTCGGTACATGAACATGGTTGAGGAACGGAATCAAGTTTGGATGGAGAACTAGAATAATTTCTTCCAAGAAATGCTTGGTAGGAATCAAGAGAGGGGTTGTGAAGGAATACTACAAGGAGTTACCTTATCTGACTTTCAACAAGCAAGACTATTGCCCTTCAGTATTGCCATAAAACCAATGAAGTCGGAGGATTGTTTGCTAGACACCAAAAGGAAGCTCAACATGGTGGGGTGTAGTGACGAGGAGAAGCTACGCTATGCCACCCATCTATTAACCGGACCTGCCACAGCATGGTGGGAGAATGTTAATCTTATCCAACCTGAAGGACAAGCGATCTCCTGGGCAGATTTCAAGAAGAAGTTTTGAGAGGGCCAGGTACCATCCAGCATCACGGACATGAAAAGGAGAGAATTTGAGAACCTAACCCAAGGCAACTACTCAGGGCTAAAGTATGTCAGTGAATTCAATCGACTGGCCAGATATGCACTAGATGAAGTGAACATCGAAGAGAAGAGAGAGAAGAGATTCTTGAGAGGACTTCAGCCTTTCATAAAGATACATCCCAGTTTACTTAAGATAGGTGAATTCCAGGATCTAGTAGACAGAGCTACCATGGAGGATCTTCGAAGTGAAGTGGTGGAAGAGAAAAGGAAGAAGGCAAGAACGGAACCACATAGGTTCCCGATCGAACATCCTCAACAGAACTTGGTTTTCCAACCGAAGTTTAGGCCAGCACCAGGACCACCTCAAATCCATGTCCCAGGACCAAACCATGCTCAAGTCAAGTATGGAAATTGTGGTATGTTCAACCATACTACTAAGGAGTGTGCCAAACCAAAATTATATGCTTTGAATCTGGACAGCCAGGACACACAAAAACTATGTGCCCTAATGTGGCAAGAGGAGTACCAGTAGGAGGAAATAGACCACCAAAGCTAGCATCATCAAAGAACTTTAACAATGGAGGAGGAAATGGACATGGAAAAGCACATGGAAATCCCTTTGGATGGCTGAACTGCACCAATGTGGAACAAGTCAGCGCTGCGAATGACGTCGTAATGGGTACGCTCAGCATACCACATTTACATGGCAAAGTTTTGTTTCATTCGGGAGCAACTACATCCTTTATTGCCTTGGATTTTGTGAAAACCATGGGTGCTCTTTGCCATATGCTGCAAAAACCTATTAGTATCATATCTGCCAGAGGATCAGTTATAGTTACTCGCATCAAGATGGAACAGATCATTACAATCTATGGATGTATGTACTATGCGGATTTCTTCGTGATACCCCAAAATGGAATAGATGTTATCTTATTAATGGATTGGTTATCTAACCATGGAGCTATGATAAACTGTGAAGAGAGATGTGTGCCCATTAGAAAACCTAATGGGCGACAAATAGTTTTCTATGGGGACAGACATCCAGAAGTTGGAAAAGGATATAAGTTGAATTCTTTGAAGGAAATGAAATTGGAGGACATACCAGTAGTAAAGGAATTCTTAGATGTATTTCCAGAAGAATTACCAGGCATGCGACCGGATAGAGAAGTGGAGTTTACCATTTTCTTGAAACCAAGAATAGCTCCAATAGCACAAAGGCCATACAGAATGGGACCACAAGAGATGGCGGAGTTGAAAGAACAATTGGATGATCTTCAAGCCAAGGGATTCATTACAGAAAGTGTATCACCTTGGGGAGCACCAGTTATATTTCTGGACAAGAAGGATGGAGGAAGACGAATGTGTGTGGATTATCACAACGTCAACAATGTTACCATAAAAAACAAGTATCCATTACCAAGGATTCAAGATTTGTTTGACTTGGTAAAAGAAGAGGGGTATTTTCTAAATTGGATTTGAAATCAGGATACCATCAGATCAAAATCAAAGCAAAAGATATTCCCAAAATAGGGTTTGTGTCAAGATATGGTCGTCATGAATAACTTGTGGAACCCACTACTGGAAAACTGGCTACCGGTGGTGGGCGACATCACGCACCCACCACTGGTGTAGGAGCTAACCAGTGGCAATCTAACGTATGCACCCGCCACTGGTAACGTCACTTGGGTCAGAAAAATAACTCTGCCATGGCAGCATTTTACTCCCATGTCTGGTAGCATGTTTGAGCCAAAGAGCTAGCCAAAAGTCTCATTTTAAAACTTAGTGCCAAAGTGCTACACTAATTAAGCATGCTTAAGTTCAACACTTAGTGCTACACTAACAATTTGAAACACATGTTCAACACTTTATCCATAAAGCACGCTTAAGTTCGACCATAATTAGGCACGTTTAAGTTTAAGACTCCAAAACAACTACTCTCACAACTTACATTTATGGTTTGGGCCTGGCCAACTGCACCATGATGTTAAGATCAGGCTTGCCAAGATACATGTAGAGCTCCCTCCCAGTTTCTAATGCGTACGCTTCGGCCAATTCTCTCCAACCAGCGCAACCAATAAAGGTTTTGTCTTATTCATTTGTGACAGAAACCCTGAAGAGCGAGCCATCTTTGGACATGATCAGGCTGGCCACAAATGTAGTCTCCTCATCGATGCTAATGTTGAACTTTTCCAGGACTCCACACCTTGCAAAGCATGGGATGAATTGAGCATAATTAAAAGATAACAATAATTAGACATTTCTTGGGCGCAACTATGAACAACTTAGGGACAACATGTTGAATTAAAACATCATGTCCTAGATTTGAATTTCTCTGGAAGCACTAGGTAGAAGAAGTTGTCCTTTATGCACTTAAACTCGGTGTATCAAACCACTTGCAAGCATGGACCTAGCCTGCTGTCACCACACTTGGGCACATGTGATCCATTTGCTACATTCATGTTGACAAACCAAACTTCATGATAAAAAATGATGAACCAAAAATGCTAAAGAAGCATGAAGAAAACACATTTTCAAAGAAACATGAAGAAAACACATAGTTCATTGCATAATTTAAACATTCTAGTATGATTTGTTTCACATTAAACATAAAACATGCGTAAATTAAACACTACTATGGTCATAGTTTAACCATCTCTACCACTAGCTACATTGCGATAAGACTAGCTCTAGGGGTCATTACGGTGCTCATTGTCGTAGGACTCAAAGTCATCATCGGAGTTGTCATCAATGGAGGACTTCTTCATCACCCCCAACTTGGGGGGGGGGGGCTCGTGGTCATTGGCGCTAAGCTGACTCCATGCCATCTCGCCCTCCTCGCCGGAGACTTCGACGAGAATGTCGTCAAACATCTTGTCATGCTTGGTGTCCCAGTGAGCGATCTGCTTAGATGTCTGCTCCCTATTGTGCTCATCCTCCTTGGACTCGAAGAACACACGGTTCACAAAGAGGATCTCTGGATCGTCCTCGACGAGCTATACCACCAAGGGGTCAGTGACGTATTGGGCATCGAGCCACACCTCGGCCTTGAGGTGTTCCTTCTCCTCAGTCCTAGAGGCTACCCTAATATTGGAAGTCATGAGGATTTCCTTGAAGAGGATGTCATCAGGGAAGTTGAGCCTCACCCCTATCCTGTAGTACTGGATCACCAAGAAATCGTAGGTGCGCACCACCTGCTCTGCGGTGGTGAACATGCCAAGCCAGAGGTGCTTGCCCGTGTTTGGGTTGGTGATCTGCGCCCCCCCCCCCCACCCCTCCCACATGCCCCATGGCCGTTGCCTCACATTGCGGTACCTCGGGGGCGGTGGCGGGTGTGACATGTCTGACGACGGGGAATCTCGCACCGGAGAACTATAAAATAAACACAAACATTTTAAAATTGATGAAAAAATTTGGCATCACCTTTGCTAAAAAATTGGACATATTGAGTGCCAGAAATTTGACGATATGGAAATGAATCAATGTTTTGCCAAAATGTTGGCACTCATTTTGAATCCTAATTTTTTTTAAACAAGCACAACACAAATTCATCGCGAGCAACACAAGGTTGCCTCAGCTCGATGGCCGAAATATCACAATACACAATACACTCATGCAAATAAACAAATACAACCATCCTCATACGTACATGGAACCACCACTCATGCAAGAGATCTGACATAAACAATGAACTACCAATGTTTTTTGAAATTTGTAAGCTCACCAAGTGTTCTTCCTTATGGTCTTGACAATAAATCTTTCTATAATTTTAACTTACTATAATTACCAAGTACCTCAACAAGTACCAAATGCCATAGAGTCATAATTTTCCACTACCTCTACAAGTACCAAGTGCCATAGAGTTATAATTTGAACTTAGTATAATTTTATAACCACAAGATAACAAGACCAAAAGCTATTCTTGTTTTATTTTTCATCTACTCTACTCCAAACTAGAAAGTAAGGTGATAGATAGGTATTGTTTCTTACTATACTAATCTTTTTTTGGGAACTTACTATACTAATCAAACTTTAATTTAAAATTTTGCTACATAATAGATAAATCTCATGTCAATAGTGCCAACATTTTCAGAAATATTTACATAATGGATGCTTGCAACAGCACGTGTGGTAAATTTCCTCCTCAGAATGAATGGTTATCGAGTGGAAGACAGAATTGCATAGTTTGATTTGGACATGACCCATTTCTCCTAGACAGAGATGACCACATGAGGTATCCGTGATAAATCAATGGAGAGCCACTCCCATTATTTAAACTAAATTAAACCTAGCAGTTGAGACAAAACTAAATCTCCATGGACAGCACATGCAGCTCAAATTCAACTCCCTAGCTACAACTTGTGGCAACTTACGGCTTCAAGTCCATGGGTAGCACATGCTCATCTTGAATATACTACCTACACTAACTCACTAGCACGTAGTCGTCGGTAGCTGCGGGGCCTGTTATGCGCGGCCGGTGAGTGAGCTCACAACGGTGGTTGGTGGAGGTGAGGAGAAGGGAGGGGAGGGCGATGTGGTGGCGGGAGCCTTGCCGATGGTAAAGAAGGCAGCCAGTGATTGCGATGGCAATGGTCGGCGAGGGGGTGAGGGCGAAGGGGCGGTGGGGCGGTGGGGCACTGAGTGATGGGGCGGCGATGGGCGATGGGCTAGGGATTTGGGGGGATTTGGCCAAGTCCCCCACATGGCTGATATGATAAGGGGACCAAAACTACCAATGGTGGGCACGCCAGCCGGCCCGCCACTGGTAGTGAAGTTACCTGTGGCGGGCTCCTGCCTCAACCCGCCACTTCTAAACTTTACCAGTGGCGGATGAATTTGCGCGCCCGCCACTGATATTTTTTTGGCAATTTTTTGTAATGTTAGGGTTTTAGTATGTTAGGTTTAGAGTTAGGGTCCAATTGTTTTTTAAGGTTGAAGTTACACCA
The DNA here is from genome assembly GCA_011799875.1 of Thinopyrum elongatum. Classification (NCBI taxonomy): domain Eukaryota; kingdom Viridiplantae; phylum Streptophyta; class Magnoliopsida; order Poales; family Poaceae; genus Thinopyrum; species Thinopyrum elongatum. Next base: position 71,968,567 of record CM022303.1, read on the forward strand.
TTAGAAGTTTCATGTAAAACTATGGCAATTTTTTGGTTGATTTGCCATTTTTAGGGCATTAAATGAATTTTGAGGTATTAATGCCAGTAAATGGCTTTTGATTTTTAAAAATGTGTAAATGAAGTCTGAAAAAGATGAAAGTCGGCATGGTGTCATGGTATCACCCCTAGAGGGTGTGGTAAAAAGTTGAGAGAGTTACGAAAAAATTGTGATACACTTCACGTAGAAACTGACGGGTCTCGTGGGAAGAATTTGAGCTTTTGAAGGGAAAGTGTCGAGTTTGAACGGAAACTCAATTTTTTTCGTCATTTCCCCTTGAAACTTTTTCCATGTTAAAGATACACCATTGCAAGTTGCATTCAAATGGAACATTTCTCGATCAGTCGGATATATTTAGGGCATTATAATGCATTTATAGCTTTTTAAAGGACATATATCAAATTTGAACTACATGTACATTAAAAATGCCCAAAAATTGGTGCAAAAATCCCATTTAAGTTCTTGAGTATGTATTTAGGTCATATATGCAAGAAACAACTACAAGTTCATTAATTTGATATGTGGTGCATGTGCCTCGAGGTCCACTTCATTTTCTAAGCAACCTACATCATAAACTTTCGAAATCTTTGTAAAAATTTAACCACATACTCTACATGTCATATAATGACACCATGCAAAGTTTCATAGTTTTCAGACAACAATTAAATTTTCTATAAATTCAAAAAGCCATTTACATAAAATTAAGTTTGTATTTGAATTTTCCCATATGCATGTTTCAAATTACCAAACATTTGCTTTTGTAGATACCATAAGAACATAAAACACTAAAACAAAAAAAATACACAAAACCATTAAAAATGATAAATACCTAAAAAAATTACCAGTGGCAGTTACTGAACATGGCCCGCCACTATTGCTGTAGATACCAGTGGTGGTCAACTGCATGTGCCCGCCACTGGTAATTTCTGCCCGCGGGTGACATGGGACCACATTACCAATGGCAGGTGCTATGGGATGCCCGCCACTGGTAATGTGGTGATAACAGCGGCAGGCTCGTCTCCTCGCCCACCACTGCTATCTGGCCAAATTACCAGTGGCGGGAGCCACGGCCTGCCCGCCACTGGTGAGAGCCCACCTATAAGCAGTTTCCTAGTAGTGACCCTTTGGATTATCCACTACACCAGTAGTCTTCATGAATTTGATGAATATTTGGATCAATTTGTGGTAGTGTTCATCAACTATATTCTGGTATATTCATGGAATAAGGAAGAACATACTATGCATTTAAGGATAGTTTTGTAGACATTGAGGGATCATCAACTATATGCATGGTATAGTAAGTGTGAGTTTTGGCTAGAACAAGTAGCTTACCTGGGTCATGTCATTACAAAAGAAGGCATAGCCATTGATCCACGCAAAGTTCAAGCAGTGATGCAGTGGGAATCACCCAAAAATGTATCAAAATCAGAAGTTTTCTAGGAATGGCCAGATATTATAGGAAAATTATTGAAGGATTCTAAAAATGTCTGGGCTAATGGACAAATTGTTGAGAAAAGATGTAAAATTTGTGTGGACAAAAGCCTGTGAGAAGAATTTTTAGGAGTTAAAACAGTGACTTACCATCGTACCAGTCCTAACAGTACCAGATAGTGAGAAGGATTACGCCGTATATTGTGATGCTTCCAAGCTAGGACTTGGATGTGTACTGATGCAAGATCAGAATGTCATTGCATATGGACCAAGACAACTAAAACCCCATGAAATCAATTACCCTACTCATGATCTTGAATTGGTAGCTGTAGTTTTTGCACTAAAATCATGGAGGCATTATCTATATGGAGTTAAGTGTGAAATGTTCATGGACCATAAGAGCCTTAAGTATTTCTTTACATAGAAAGATCTCAACATGAGACAACGAAGATGGGTAGAGCTGATAAAGGATTATGACCTTGTCATAGAACATACCCCCGGAAAAGCCAATGTGGTAGTTGATGCATTGACTCAGAAGTCCACATGTCAGCAAGTAGATACCTTGAAAATACACGCTAAAATCCTATAAGAATTGAATCAAGCCGGTATGGAGTTCATAAGCAAATGAAGGAAGGAAAGCTTATTAGCAATGGAAATACAACCCAATTTACAAGACAATATCAAAGCAAGACAGAAGGAAGATGAATTCATTATAGAGGAAGTTCAGAGGATTACCGATGGACGACCATTAGAGTTCACTTTCAAGGAAGATGGATTGTTATAGTTCATGGAAATAATTTGTGTGACAAACATTGCATACATTAAAAACTTGATATTGAAAGAGCTCATTAGATACCATATTCGGTACATCCAGGAAGTACTAAGATGTATATGGATTTGAAGAGCACATTTTGGTGGAACAACATGAAGCGAACAATTGCCAGATATGTGGCAGAATGTCACACATACCAACAAGTTAAAGCAGAACATCAGAACCAGCAGGTTTGTTACAACCTTTGCCGATCCCAGAATGGAAATGGGATGAAATAGGAAAGGATTTTATCACCGGATTGCCAATAACCCAGCGACATAAAGATGCTATATGGGTAATCGTTGATCGATTAACCAAAAGTGCACATTTCTTAGTCATCAAGCAAACAGATACCAGAGAGAAGCTAGTCCAGATATATGTGAATGAGATCATCAGCAAACATGGAGTGCCTAAGAAGATATGGTCGGATCGAGGTTCATTTTTCACTTTCTCATTCTGGCGACAATTACAAATAGCCTTAGGATCAAAATTAGAGTTCAGCACTACATATCATCCACAAACTAGAGGCCAAACTAAGAGAACCAGCCAAATTCTAGAAGAAAGTGGAAACCCCAAAATCGAAGACTTGGTATATCTTAGAGTCAGTTCAACCAAGGGAATTCAAAGGTTTGGAATTAAAGGGAAGTTCAACCCTAGATACATTGAACTTTTTCAGATTTTGAGTCTGAAGGGGGCAATTGCCATGAATTGGAATTACTAATGGATTTATCCCAGGTTCACAATGTATTCCTTGTTTCCCAACTTAGAAAATGTTTGAAACAACCAGAAGAACCATTGCCACAATAAGAGTTAGATCTTCATCCAGACTTATCCTACATCAAACAACCATCAAAGATTCTAAGAAATCGAGCTACAAAGTATTACAAAGTGCCATGGAAGAATCACCCAGCTCGAGAAGCTACATGGGAAAAGGAAGACAATTTGCGTCGAGACTATCCCTATCTTTTCAGGTATGACCATCAGCAATTCTGAGGATGGAATATTCTTTAAGGGGTAGAGGCTGTAATGACCAGTAGTTTCAGGGAGAGCAGGGATTTTTTTTTGATTGTGCATTGCATTCATGCATACAAATTTGGGGGAAATTTAAAACTTTCTTTCAAACTTAAAGGAATTGGAACCAAATAAAAAATTGGGCATGACCTTTGCTCATTTTTGGACATTTGGATCACAATTCAAATAAGACATTGCATAAGGATCATAATGCAAAAGTATAATTCAATTATTGAATTCTAAATGGAATTGAACAATAAATGAATAAAGATAATCATTAATAAATCAATAATACAAAGTCATAATACAATATTCATACAAAATGAATAATACAAATAATAATGAGCTTTATTGATTATTCTACATCGTACAAAGTTGATAGATTTACAAGGAAAAGAGGATAAAATGAATGAAGAAACTTAAACCCTAAGCTAAACCTAGAACTAGGTCTTCTTATCTTCTTCTTCTTTGAAACCTGCAAGACAAACACAAAGAAAAGAGGAGGGGTTTGATTATGTTAGAGTGTATGCACCTCCTAAGGAGATGCAATTGTTGTTGGAGCTAGCACCTATGAAACCAGGGAACTAGTCCAGATTTCTGAGAGGATTAGATTGATCTTTCTAAGCAGTAGCTTTAGATCACCAAAGCAACAGTGTATAGCCAATGGAACAGTAGGCATCATGCCTATTGGATCAAGACTTGAGCATGAGAAAGCCAACAATGTCCAGCCAAACCATAAATGGACCTTGATCAGCAAACCTCATAACCAGCCAGCAACTAACCAAATCATCAAGCCACAAGTACCAGACACCAGACCAAGCTACAAGCACTAGCTCCTTAAATAGAAAAGCCCACCAATTATGGGAGGTTAGCCTTCAGATTAAATCTAGCTAACCTATATGCAAAGCACCAAGTCACTTGTCAAAATGCCAAGTAGGCATTGATCATTTCATATCAAGAAATAAAACCAACAGGTAAACCAGTCAACAGTGATAATATGCAATGTAGCTTTTCAGAAAAATGTGGCCAAGCAAGTAGATAAGCTCAAAGTCAGGACAAAGTAGTCAAATGGGAACAAGTTCCCAGCTAAATAGCCACCAACTGCTTAATAGGATAAGCACAAGCAAGGCCTTGCTGCTGTCAAGACCACAAGCACCAGCAGTCCTCATAGTACCAAGCACACAACTCACTCAGCTAGCTAAAACCTGAGTTAGCTCATGTGTGTCATGCAGCCAGGACTTCAGCAAAACTATAAAACCTCAGCTAGCCACAATAGTTATAGTAAAACCATCTGATCCTCAGAAAACTGAGTGTGTGAGCGAAGGAGCTAGGAGGAGAAGTCACACACAAGAAGCAGGTTGTTCTGAATTCCAGAAGAACAAGCTTCGGAAGACCATCAGGTAGGTGGGGGTTGAGATTACTCTCAGGTAGCACACGAGTGCTATGGTAGCTCATCATAGAGTTTGGGCAGAAGTAGCATCTATTCTTAAGACCTAGTGCAAACCTCGGGACAACATCATTGGCAGTCCAGAAACAAGGAGCATCTGTTCTTATGAAAGTGTAGGAGAGAAAGAGAGAAAGGGATAAGACAAGGGTAGTATATGTTCTTCTCGGATTTAGGAAAGGGGGAACCTAGCAAGAAAAGATATAGTTCATATCATGTAGGACGAACTAGGCCATCGGTAGCACATGTATACCATGCATGAGCTACTACTATACAGTACACCATGCACAACACTTACACTTGGTAAATTTTGTAAACTAGATACTCCTGCACAACACTAGCACTTGGGCCAGAGTAACTGAGTTACCAAGCACGAACATGATAAAGGCATTTTACACAGAGCATATACATTACAAGAAGTGCTACTATATGCAAGGCATAAAAAAAACTATAGCTTTGTGTAACTACAGGAAGATATTCCATATAACAATATTATTAGAACTATGTAAATAACAAGAAGGGTGTATACAGGATAGCTAGCAAATTAGAAGACCATGTAGCAGTTAACAGACAATAGAGGAACTAGTACATGCTATATCTATAAGAGAAACTAAAGAAACTACAGCAAATCAACCTCAGGTTGAAACTGATATAATATCCCAATTAGATCATGCCATGTCAGTGAACTTAGGCAATTACTGATTTAAACCAGTTATAATCAAGCAGAGTAGCAAGCTAAAGAGGCCAACAACTAGACTTAGCATGCACAAGTGGCATAAACAGGACCAACAGAATATGAACATTAGACTAGAACCCTAGAATTGAATAGTTCCCCAAGCCATGAAACGAAGCCAGTACAACAAGCACCATCACAATGTACAGAGGCCATATCTAGCCTGAAATCTCACATCAACCAGCTCAGGAACATAGCACAGTGTATAAACAGTAGCCACATAGCAAGATTAGGCTAACCAGAGCTCAAACTCTAAACCTAGCATCACCATGGCTCGATGGCCATGTCATAGAGCATGGAAATAGTCATGGCAAGAAGGCCATGAGCACAGAGCACATCCGGACATAGCACAGAGGAGAAAAAGATGCTCACCAATGAGGGTTGCAGCCGATAGCAAGAAGAACCACCACTACGGTTGCGGTGCGGTCAACCACCGTTGGCACAAAGTGATGGGGGCGCTCGAGGAGACACCGCCGTGCCGGGGTGGCACAATCGCGCCATCCCACCAACACGCGCGTGCCCCCAAGGAAGGGAGCGCCGTCTAGGAGGCATAACCATGTGAGAAGGCGAGGAAGGAGATGGCGAGGAATGAGCAGAGGCATTGGGGAAGCACCAGCAACATGGGCGACACCGTGGCCAAAACTCTATCCACGGGTAAAGGTCATGGGCGTCCACAGGAGGTCAACAGAGGCGAATTGAGCCAGTGGAAAAGGTAGAGTGGACGGAGGCAAGCACATAGATGTGCTGGATGGCGGTGGAGACCACTGGAGCTCGCCGGAATCGGCCGACAAAGCTTGGGCAGAAAGGCGATTGGGAGAGGAACTCGGGCTGAGCTCAGTCGAGAGAGAGATAGAGAGGGAGAGGAGTGAGCAAGCGAGAGAGAGTGACAGGCCGACCGGTTGACCAGCCTGACTGTTTTGAGTTGGGCCTAATGGGTCGATTGGCCAAGGACAGTGGCCAAATAGGCCCAAAGCCATTTTTAATATTGCCTAATTAGGAGAATTTGTAATAAATGAAAATAGTTACTAAAACTAAACTAAATGGATTTTTTGGAAAATCTTACACACTTCTAAAAATGATCCAAAATTTGGGGAAACACTAGAATAATATTCTAGTTAATCTAAAAATACTTCCAAGAATTATTGAGGCTCAAAATAGCTAAAATAATTATGATCAAAATTTGAGTGAATAGAAATAATATTAGAAATCCACCAAAATACATAGAATTGACCAAAAAGAGGTATTTGGGAAGAAAATCCATAGCATACTTGCCATTTCTTGAATATTAGTCCTTATCGGACTATATGCTTGTTTCAGAACTCGAGGCTCAAGTGCTTCCAGAAGCCTCGAGTTACATTACCTGTCTATTTTTTCTAACTTGAAGACAGTAGGAAAGGCTCCTACTGACACAAACGCACACACACACACACACACACACACACACACACACACACACACACATATATATATATATATATATATATATATATATATATATATATCATAATAGGAGGGGTTACATTTTTACATGGCCAACATGTCTGGACAACCGATAGTAGGGTCTACACCATCTAGGAATAAAGTTACAAACAGAGGGCAAAAGGTGTAGGCCCTGCCAATGAGCAGCCAAAACACAGGGTAGAGAGTAAGAAGATCAAGCTAGAGTGAGCTAGGTAAGAGAGTTTACAACAAAATCAACCTTGAATCTGCGTCTCCAAGAGTCCACAGAAGGAGCCATATGTCGAAAGAGTTTATGGCTTCTCTCCTTCCAAATGCTCCATGTTGCACAGATGAAAACTTTCATGAAAATAGGCCCCTGCCACCCTCTTCTTACCTGATTAAAAATGTGAATTCTATCTTCGAGGGTAGGCCAATTCAGGTTAAGCTCAGCCCAATAGCTGCGACTAAAAGGGCAATGGAAAAACAAGTGTTCAACAGTTTCCTCGGTGTAATAAGCACATAACAGGCAGTTAAAGTCTGAATCGAGGTAAAATTCCTTCTTTGCAGCATATTTCTAGTGTTCAACCGGTCAGAAAGTATTAGCCAGGTGAAGACTTCAAGTTTCATGGTGCACTTGGATTTCCAAATCCAACCAAAGGAGATATCAGCATGTACATCGTTGAAGAAGAAGTTATAGAATTTGCTGGAAGAGAAAGATTACCCAGACACATATCCAGCAGTCTTTTCCTTTAGCAAGAATCACTGTGTCAGCAATGGTAGCATGCAGGTCCCGCACTTCCTATCTTGCCTGAACAGTGAGAGGGAGATGAAAGCCCTCAAGAAGGGAGCTCACGCTCAAAAAATTCCTGACTGGAATATCTTCAGGAATCGCAAAGGAAAAGGCTCTCGGGTGAGACACATTCAGAGTATTTGTTATCCAAATATATTTTCAAAATACCACTAAGGAACCATCAGGGACTTGCACTGAAGTGACACCTCGATAAATAGCAGAAAGCTGCATGTTATCTCGCCACCATAAATATCCGTATGATCCATGGCATGAGGGATACTATTTTGATAGTAAGTGTCCCAGACTAGATTCACCCAAGGGATGTTGCATTTGTTATAGAAGTTGTGAAGGTATTTGAGCAAAAAAACCTTTGTTTTGCACAGTGATATCCAGTACACCCAAACCACCACGATTTTTGGGACGGCACACTAGCTCCCAAGTGGCCAATGAGCTACACATATTACCCTGCTCAGTTTTCTTCCCCCAAAGGCATCTCCTTTTGACCTTGCCCAGGTGTTCCACAAGTTTCGGTGGCAACTTGATGGAGCACTGCTACTTGTGAGCTGTGTTGGGATTTTCCCCGAAGAGGAAGGGTGAAGCAATATAGTAGCAGATAAGTATTTCCCTCAGTGAGAACCAAGGTTATCAAACCAATAGGAGAATCACGCTAATGCTTAGTTAACAGCACCTACACACACAACAGCAAATACTTGCACCCAACGCAGGCAAGAGGGTTGTCAATCCCCTTGAACTCATTACTTGCAAGGATTAAATTTGATAGTGATAGATAGATAAATTGCAAAGTAAGATAAAAGAAGTAAAATTGTAGCAAGGTAATTTTGGTTTTAGTAATATGATAAAAGTAGACCCGGGGGCCATAGTTTTCATTAGAGGCTTCTCTCTCATAAAGATAGCATACGGTGGGTAGACAAATTACTGTTGGGCAATTGATAGAAAAGCGCATAGTTATGATGTTATTCATGGCAATGATCATGTATATAGGCATTACGTCTGTGACAAGTAGACCGACTCCTACCTAGATCTACTACTATTACTCCACTTTGAGAATGCTTCTATGCTTGCCTCTCTACGTATTAAGTTCATAACAAATAGAGTAATGCATGAATGATGATGACATAATGTAGACAGAATAAAACCAAGCAATATGATTGAACTCCATCGTTTTACCTTTAATGGCAACAATTCAAATACGTGCCTCGCTACCCCTTCTGTCATGAGGTGAGGACACCACAAGATTGAACCCACTACAAATCACCTCTCCCACTGAAGATAAATCAATCTAGTTGGCCAAACCAAACGGATAGATCGGAGGGAAATACAATGCTATAATAATCATGGATAATAAAGGTCAGAAAAGACTCAATTACTTTCAATGAATAATCGGATCATAAACCCACAATTCATCGGATCCCAACAAACACACCGCAAAAGAAGAATACATCAGATAGAACTCCGAGAGGATCAAGGAGAACATTGTATTGAAGATCGAAGAGAAAGAAGAAGCCATCTCGCTAATTACTATGGACCCATAGGTGGTAGACTACTCACACATCATCAGAAGGGCAACAAGGTTGATGTAGAAGCCCTCCGTGATCGATTCCCCCTCCGGCAGATTACCGAAAAAGGCCTCCAGATGGGATCGCAGAAGAACAGAGTCTTGCAGCAGCGGAAGAAAAGTTTCATGGCTCTCTCTGTTGGTTTGGGGATTTATGGGAATTTATAGAAGTGGAATTAGGTCAAATGGAGCTGCGTGGGACCCATGAGCTCAGGTGGAGCGCCCCCCTAGGGGCACGCTGTGTGAGCTCGTCGCTCACCTGTAGATCTTCTGGCCTCCTCCCAAATGTTCTAGGGTCTCTTATGGTCCATAAAAAATCACCGTAAAGTTTCATCGTGTTTGGACTTCGTTTGGTACTGATTTTCTGAAAAGCCAAAAACAAGCAAAAAAAATAGCAACTGGCACTGGGCACTGATTTAATAGGTTAGTCCCCAAAAATGATATAAAATAGCATATAAAGTATCTAAGATTGATAATATAATAGCATGAAATAATCAAAAATTATAGATACATTGGAGACGTATCAGCATCCCCAACCTTAATTCCTACTCGTCCTCGAGTAGGTAAATGATAACAACAGAATTTTTTATGTTGAATGCTACCTAGCATGTTTATCATGTAATCTCTTTTATGGTATAAATATTGAGAAACGATTAAGTAATTGATATCAACATAATAATATCCATGAATACTTGAACATAATCATTACTTTTTCAAAATATACGATGCTTAACAAATGTTATCCCTACTCATTGAATTATGTAAGCATGGCATGACTCCGTCTTCCTCACATAAGTACAAATCATGATCACCCCGGTGTCAAGTCAAGCAATTGTATCATACTTTTTCACGCACTTCAGCATTTTCAACTCCACTCAATACATGAGCGTGAGTCATGGACATTAGCACTATGGGTGGAATAGAATATGGTGGTAGTGGTACATAGGAGAAGTCAAAAAGGAAGAAAGGCTTGCATTAACTCGGTGGATCACTAGGCAATGGAGAGGCCCAACAATCGATATCAATGCGAGGAGTAGGGATTGCCATGCAACGGGTGCACTAGAGCTATAAGTGTATGAAAGCTCAATATAAAACTAAGTGGGTGTGCATCCAACTTGCTTGCTCATGAAGACCTCGGGCATTTGAGGAAGCCCATCATTGGAATATACAAGCCAAGTTTTAAAATGAAAAATTCCCACTAGTATATGAAAGTGATAACTTAGGAGACTATATGAAGAACCTGGTGCCACTTTGAAGCAAAAGTGTGGTAAAAGGATAGTAGCATTGCCCCTTCTCTCTTTTTCTCTCATTTTTCTTTTCTCTTTTTTTCTTTTTCTCTTTTTTTATCTTTTTTTAGAACAATATCATGAACCTCATCCCCACATTTTGGAGGACTCATCAGTCTCTCATCATCCTTTTCCTCACTGGGACAATGCTCTAATAATGATGATCATCACACTTTTATTTACTTATAACTTGATATTACAACTCGATATACTGAAAAAATTTGTCTCTATATGAATTCCTCTAACTGTGTACCAGGATATACAATGATCTAGCGTAACATGTATAATAATGATGAACGGTGGCTTTGCCACAAATATCATGTCAGCTCTATATGATCATGCAAAGAAATATGATGATGAACACACATGTCATAGGATGGAACGGTGGAAGTTGCATGGCAATATATCTCGGAATGGCTATGGAAATGCCATGATAGGTAGGTATGGTGGCTGTTTTGAGGAAGATATAAGGAGGCTTATGTGTGATAGAGCGTATCATATCACAGGGTTTGGATGCACCGACGAAGTTTGCACCAACTCTCGAGGTGAGAAAGGGCAATGCACGGTATCGAAGAGGCTGGCAATATGCGGAAAGGTGGGAGTGTGTAATTGTCCATGAACTCACATTAGTCATAAAGAACTCGTATACTTATTGTGAAAGTTTTATTAGCCCTCGAAGCAAAGTACTACTCGCATGCCCCTAGGGAGGAGCTTGGTAGGAGTTAACCATCGCGCGCCTCCAACTCAAACATCACAAGGATTTCAACAAGGAATAAAAATGCTCCAACATCCCCGTCATGCCATGTCGGACACTTAAATGAGTAATACATAACAAGCTTTAATATCGATATTCTTACTAACCAATGATCATGAACCAATACCCTTTCATATTATGACATCAACATAATTAAAACATACGTTTCTTATTTGGTGATCTACATGAAAGTTTTTATTATATCACTCTTAAATACCTATCATTTTCATACTAGTCTCATAACCCGTGCTCATTACCACTTCCTATTTAAATACTCTCAAAAAGATTTAAGTGAAGCATGAGAGTGCAATCATTCTATAAAATATAAACACCGCCATGCTCTAACAAATATAAGTGAAGCACCAGAGCAACTGCATAGCTCAAAAGATATAAGTGAAGCACATAGAGTATTCTAACAAATCATGATGAATGTGTGTCCCTCTCAAAAGGTGTGTCCAGCAAACAATGATTGTGGCAAACTAACTAACAAACAAACAAAATAAAACTATGGCACAACACACTCCAAGTAAAACTCATATCATGTGATGAATAAAAATGTAGCTCCAAGTAACATACCGATGAATTGTGGACGAAAGAGGGGATGCCATCCGGGGCATCCCCAAGCTTAGACGCTTGGGTCTTCCTTGAATATTACCTTGGGGTGCCTTGGGCATCCCCAAGCTTAGGGTCTTGCCACTCCTTATTCCTTCATCCATCGTGATCTCACCCAAAACTTGAAAACTTCAGCACACAAAACTCAACAGAAAATTCATGAGATCTGTTAGTATAATAAATCAATCATCCACTTTAGGTACTATTGTAAACTCATTCATAATTATTTTTGCATAATACCTACTATATTCTAACTTCTCCACGATTTATTCCCCCTGATATAATCCATAGCATCATTAAAATAAGCACACTATGCAATAAAAAACAGAATCGGTTAAAACAGAATAGTACGTAATGACTGAATATTTGTCAATACTTCTGTATCTCCAAAAATTCTGAAAAATTAGGACAGTGTGGAAAATTTGTATATGAATCATGTGTTAAAATTTCAGAAGTTTATCACGTTCTAGTACAGAATGTAAATTCATCACTGGAAGAAAAACTTTCTGTTTTTAAACAGAATCAAGTCAACTATCATCCAAATCATCCCAAAGGCTTTACTTGGCACAAACACTAATTAAAATATAAAAAAATCATTACAGTAGCAATAATTTTGTCATCACACAAAATAGAAATAAAAAGCAAAAATTTAAGATAACTATTGGGTTGCCTCCCAACAAGCGCTATTGTTTTATGCCCCAAGCTAGGCATAATGCATTGTTTCAAGTATTATCATCCTTCAAATTAATTCCTTAGGTGGCCCTCATAATAGATTAATATGGTGGTTTAATTATATTCCTTGGGAAGTGTTCCGTCCCTTTCTTTAATAGAAATTGGAACCTTATATTTCCTTCTTTCATATCAATAATCGCACCTATGGTTCGTAGGAAAGGCCTACCAAGTATTATAGGACAAGATGGATTGCATTCAATATTTAGCATAATAAAATCCATGGGCACATAATTTCTATTTGCAATAATAAGAACATCATTTATTCTACCCAATGGTTTCTTAATAGTTGAATCCGCTAAATGCAAGTTAAGGGAACATTCATTCATATTGGTGAGACCTAGCACGTCACATAAGGATTTTGGTATAGTAGAGACGCTAGCACCTAGATCACACAAAGCATTACATATATAATCTTTAATATTTACTTTAATAGTAGGTTCCCATTCGTCATGTAATTTTCTAGGTATAGATACTTCCAATTCTAGCTTTTCTTCATGAGCTTTAATCATAGCTTCAACAATATGTTGAGTAAAGGCTTTATTTTGTTCGTAAGAATTAGGTGAGTTTGTCATGGATTGCAACAACGAATTACATTCAATCATAGAGAAATTATCATAATTAAAGTCCTTGTAATCCAAGGTAGTGGGTACATCACTATTTAAAGTCTTGACCTCTTCAAACCCACTTTTCTTGTTTTTATCATTAAGATCATCACCCTCCGAACAATTGGGATGCCTTCTAGCTAAAGTTGACTCATCTTCAGTCTCCTTTCCATCAAGTTTTATATTACTAAACAAAGTTTCAATAGGTGTCACACCTATCATTTTAATGTCTTCATCATAATTACGATAAAAACCGGGTGGAATCACTTTTTCTAGGAATTCTTGCTTAGCTCTTATCCTAGCTATTCTTTCTCAACTTTCATTCATTGTGACTTGGATAGACTTTAGAGATTCAGTAATATCATTTTTATGTGGCATATTTTTAATTTTAATAGTATCCACATCATGAGCAATTCTATCCATGTTTCTAGCCATATCATCAACTTTATGTAATTTTTCTTCTACCATGGCATTGAAAACTTTTTGAGAACTAATAAATTCTTTAATGTTGTTCTCAAGTTCAGTAGGTATCTTATTATTATTATATGAATTATCATAGGAATTACCATAATTATTAGAGAGATTACCGGGGTACGGTCTAGGATTGAAATTCCCTCTATAAGAATTGTTATTGAAATTACTTCTTGCGATAAAATTCACATCAATAGCATCATTATTTTTCTCACTCAAAGTACATAGTGGCACATCATTTGGATCAATGCAAGCATATTCATAAGAGCATCCATTTTATCATTCAAAGTAGCAACTTCTTCGACGGGGTTTACCTTCTCACCAGTTGGAGCTTGTTTGTTGTGCCATTGAGAATAATTTGTAGTCATATTATCAAGAAGCTTCATGGCTTCTCCCAATGTAATTCCCATAAAGGTGCCACCTATCGCAGAGTCTAGAAGATTTCTCGAGACAAAGTTCATTCCCGCATAATTTTTTTGTATAATCATCCATAAATTTAATCCATGAGTGAGACAATTATTAATCATTAATGTCATTCTCTCCCAAGATTGCGCAATGTGTTCTTGCTCAAGTTGCATAAAGTTCATAATTCGATTTCAAAGAGAAATAATCTTAGCGGGAGAAAAATACTTGGAAATAAAAGCATCCTTACACTTATCCCATGAATCAATACTATTGCGAGGTAAGGATGAAAACCAAGTTTTAGCACAGTCCATTAGTGAGAAAGGAAATAATTTCAACTTAACAATATCATTATCCACATCTTTTTTCTTTTGCATATCACATAATTCAACGAAGGTATTAAGATGGGATGCAACATCTTCATTAGGAGTTCCAGTAAATTTTTCTTTCATAATAAGATTTAGCAATGCAGCATTAATATGATATGACTCCGCACTAGTGGCGGGAGGAGCAATTGGAGTACTAATAAAATCATTGTTATTAGTATTCGAGAAGTCACACAGCTTAGTATTTTCTTGAGACATAGTGGCAAAGCAAACTAGCAAAGTAAAATATTTTTGTGTTTTCAATTTTTTTTATAACGAGACTAATAAAAGTAAATAAAGGCAAATAAAAAGTAGAGCAAGTAAATGATATTTTGTCTGAAGGAACCTCTAAGTATTTGATGATGTCTCCCCGGCAACGGTGCTAGAAATCCTTTCTGCTACTTGTGAGCTGCGTTGGGATTTTCCCCGAAGAGGAAGGGTGAAGCAATATAGTAGTGGATAAGTATTTCCCTCAGTGAGAGCCAAGTTTATCGAACCAATAGGAGAATCACACAAATGCTTAGTCAACAGCACCTACACACACAAGAGCAAATAATTGCACCCAACGCGGGCAAGAGGGTTGTCAATCCCCTTGAACACATTACTTGCAAGTATTAAATCTGATAGTGATAGATAGGTAAATTGCAAAGTAAAATAAAAGAAGTAAAATTGCAGCAAGGTAATTTTGGTTTTAGTAATGTGATAAAAGTAGACCCGGGGGCCATAGTTTTCACTAGAGGCTTCTCTCTCATAAAGATAGCATACGGTGGGTACACAAATTACTGTTGGGCAATTGATAGAAAAGCGCATAGTTATAGGCATTACGTCCATGACAAGTAGACTGACTCCTGCCTGCATCTACTACTATTACTCCACTTCGAGAGTGCTGCTATGCTTGCCTCTCTATGTATTAAGTTCATAACTAACAGAGTAATGCATGAACGATGATGACATAATGTAGACAGAATAAAACAAAGCAATATGATTGAACCGCGTCGTTTTACCCTTAATGGCAACAATACAAATACGTGCCTCGCTACCCCTTCTGTCACGAGGTGAGGACACTGCAAGATTGAACCCACTACAAAGCACCTCTCCCACTAAAGATAAATCAATCTAGTTGGCCAAACCAAACGGACAGATCGAAGAGAAATACAAAGCTATAATAATCATGCATAATAAAGTTCAGAAAAGACTCAATTACTTTCAATGAATAATCTGATCATAAACCCACAATTCATCGGATCCCAACAAACACACCACAAAAGAAGATTACATCGGATAGAACTCCGAGATCATCAAGGAGAACATTGTATTGAAGATCGGAGAGAAAGAAGAAGCCATCTAGCTAATTACTATGGACCCGTAGGTCTGTGGTAGACTACTCACAAATCAACGGAAGGGCAGCAAGGTTGATGTAGAAGATCTCCGTGATCGATTCCCCCTCAGGTAGATTATCGGAACAGAGGCTTGCAGTGGTGGAAGAAAAGTTTCATGGCTCTCTCTATTGGTTTGGGGATTTATGGGAATTTATAGAAGTGGAATTAGGTCAAACGGAGTTGCGTGGGACCCATGAGCTCAGGTGGTGCCCCCCCCCCAGGGGCGCGCCGTGTGGGCTCGTCGCTCACCCGTAGATCTTCTGGCCTCCTCCCGGACATTCTAGGGTCTCTTATGGTCCATAAAAAATCACCGTAAAGTTTCATCGTGTTTGGACTTTGTTTGGTACTGATTTTCTGAAAAGCCAAAAAACAACAACTAGCACTGGGCACTGAGTTAATAGGTTAGTCCCCAAAAATGATATAAAATTGCATATAAAGTATCTAAG
Source organism: Thinopyrum elongatum (assembly GCA_011799875.1). NCBI lineage: Eukaryota > Viridiplantae > Streptophyta > Magnoliopsida > Poales > Poaceae > Thinopyrum > Thinopyrum elongatum. The sequence goes on from CM022303.1 coordinate 71,984,891, forward strand.
ATTGATAATATAATAGCATGAAACAATCAAAAATTATAGATACGTTGGAGACGTATCAAGCACATGCGGTAGATTGTATTGGAAGTTAGGACCGAATTAACCAGCGAAAGCTTGCTACCATAAGACATCCGACAAAGAGAAGTGGACAAGTGCCTCTCAACACGATCAACAAGGGGCATGAGCTCTAAGATAGTTAGCCAAGTCGTGCCCATGGGTAAGCTGAGATACGTAAATGGCATGGATCCAACAAAACATCCAAGCACCTCAGAAGTGTCATTGGTCAGCTGATCAGAGACATTAATAGGGACAAGGGTGGATTTTTGGAAGTTAATTTGTAGACCAACCGAATCAGCATATTGTACCAGAATCTCTTTCATACTGGCTGCTTGAGTGGTGCATGCTGGCATGACAACAATAGTGGCATCGACATATTGTATCACCGGGAAGTCTTGCCTCTCATTTGTAGGGATTGGGAGTTCCTGCAGACCATGACTGAAAGCATCATTGATAGACGACTGGAGAAGGTCCGCCGCGAGAACAAATACCAATGGTGTGAGAGGATCGCGCTGACAAACCCCATGATGACAATGGAATTGTCTTCTCAGGACCCCATTCAGTAAGGCTAAAAATTTACCAGTGCTAGAGATGCATTTAATCCGTCTAATCCAACGGTCGCCAAACCGCATGTGTTGCATGATTTCAATCATAGTCGGGTGCTCAATTATATCGAATCCTTTGGCAAAGTCAAGTTTGACAATCACAACCTGTCTACCTGAAGCTTGACACTGATGGATAAATTCAAACGTCCACGCGAGACAAATGGTGCGGTCTTTGAGGAATTACCTGTCTATCATGAGGCCAGTTCATTCCTTGCTCATATCCATTGATTATGCTTTACCAAAACTTCTGCTATTTGTCATATCTATTCATTGCATAAAATCAAAGTTATGTTCAAGTACTATCAATTGTGGTGGGTGGTGGAACCCAGGATGGTTACACGGTGGTACGGTTCCACTGCACTGGGCTTAAGAACCACAGTCAGCAGACATTCCAGCGTCATATAGATAGTGTTAACCACAAAACCTGGTATGGGACGGGCGAGTTAATAGTGCCTTCTTGCTGTCATATACCCCTCGCACAGGTTATCGCCAGGGGCATAAATCCCTTCAGTTAGGGACCCGTAAATCCCCATCGGCTAGGGGAGCCATAAATTCCTTTTCAGTAGAGCGTCGTAAATCCTTTATCGCCAGGGGGCGTAAATCCCTATCGGACACGGGGCCATAAATCCCTACATATTACAAATTTTGGGCAACTGAGGGAATACTTCAAGAGCCAGGGGCAGGGTCTACGACACATGGGAAGGGCAAAAAGACTTGGATCTTAGACCTGGCCATGGATCATGGAATGGGATGAGTTACAGACCTAGCATAAAGGCTAAGTTAACACTTGTGGGTAAAGCAGTACACTTCTGCAGAGTGTATTGAATTGTAGCTTGTCAATCCCTCGTCTGGGCAAGATCTGCAATCACGATGGGAAAGGAACCATCAAATGTTCTAACAACCCGTGAAGTCTGATGATCACATGATTCTTATTAAAACCTGACTTCTACAAGATATTTGCAAAGTGCATTGCTGTGATCCTTTGTTATAGCATTTATAGAACAATGGACTATCTTCGAGATAGTTGCCAAATTTGAAGATGTTTACCGGGGTCTCGAGAGAGAGTTGTAACAACGGACTATCTTTGAGGCCCTGGTAAATGTCTTCAAATTTGGCAACTCCCTCCTGCCAAGCAAGATGAAGCTCGACGTTTTTATATATCTGAGGGCGCATATCAACCAACCCTGCCAGAATACCCATTTGTTGGAACAGGTACCCATCGTCGTCGATTCCAAAGTGATTGGTTTACAAACTTTTTTTGGTTGGAGTATTCACCTCACACACATAGTGCATACTGCTTGCCTTGTTTCCTCTTCTCCAAAAAGCCAATTGGAAGGTGTGGCTCAGATACAATCACAGTCAAGGGATTTCAAAACTGGAAAAAGGTTAATAAGGGGAAAGAATGTGCTTTTCTAACTCACATTGGTCATGATCCTAACTCAGCTCATAACTTTGCTGTTAAATGTTATGAAAATCTTAAGAATAGCATGTCTCATATAGATAAGATAATTGTGAAGCAATGTGAGAAAATAGTGGCAATTGTGAGACTAAGACTCAAGACTACAATTGATGCCATCAGGTAAGCATGAATTTCTAAATATATTATGTTCCAAGTAGACCTATAAATTACATATTTACATACTATGCAATTGTTGCATCTATAGGTGGTTAACATTTCAAGCGTGTCCCTTTAGAGGCCATGACGAATCTCCAGAATCTAAAAATTGAGGTAATTTTCTTGAGATGGTCAAGATTCTGGCTGCTTATAATAAAGAGGTCAATGAAGTGGTGTTAGAAAATGCTCCAAGAAATGCAAAGCACACTTCCGGAGAAGTTCAGAAGGAAATTGTAAGCATAATTGCTCGTAAAGTGCAGAAATCAATTAAAGAAGAAATTGGCAATCACAAGTTTTGTATTATGGTTGATGAAGCTAGGGATGAATCCAAAAATGAGCAAATGGCAGTCGTTATTAGGTTTGCCAATGAAAAAAAAATTATAACAGAGCGTTTTCTTGATGTAGTGCATGCTACCGATACTGCTGCAACAACTCTCAGAGACTCAATACTTGTTGTTCTAGCTGACAATGACTTGAATATGCAAGATATCAGGGGCCAAGCTTATGATGGGGCTAGCAACATGAGAGGAGAGTGGAATGCATTGAAGGCTCTCATTCTTCGGGAGTGTCCGTATGCATACTACATTCATTGTATGGCTCGTCAGGTACAGTTAGCTCTTGTTGCAGCATTGATACGTCTCCGTCGTATCTAATTTTCCAAACACTTTTGCTCTTGTTTTGGACTCTAATTTGCATGATTTGAATGGAACTAACCCGGACTGATGCTGTTTTCAGCAGAATTGCCATGGTGTTGTTTTTGTGCAGAAATCAAAGTTCTCCAAATGAGCTGAAACTTTCCAGGGAGTTTTTATGGAATTAATAAGAAATATTGGCGTGAAGAACAACTGGAGAAGGGCACCAGGGTGCTCACACAGCACCTGGGGGTCGCGCCCTGCTGTTGTGTTGGCCCCTGGTGGACCATATGACCCTAATTCCAATCGTATAAATTCACATCCGCGGAGAAAAAAATGGGGGAGGAAGAATTATCGCGTTTCACCTCCTGTTCTTCATCGGGAGGCCAGATCTGGAGTTCGTTTGGGGCTCTGGAGAGGGGAATCTTCGATCTTCATCATCACCAACCTCTCTTCATCGCCAATTCCATGATGCTCCTCATCAGGAGTGAGTAATCTCTTCGTAGGCTTGCTCGTCGGTGTAGGGGTTGGATGAGATTGATCATGTAATCAAGTTAGTTTTGTTAGGGCTTGATCCCTAGTATCCACTATGTTCTGAGATTGATGTTGCTATGACTTTGCTATGCTTAATGCTTGTCACTAGGGCCCGAGTGCATGATTTCATATCTGAACCGTTTATGTTTTCACCAATATATTTGTGTTTTAGATCCGATCTTGAAAGTTGTATGCATCTGCTATGTGTTATGATCTGCATCCCCCAGGGTGACAATAACTGGGATTCTTTCCGGTGATTACCATAGTTTGAGGAGTTCATGTATTCACTATGTGTTAATGCTTTGTTCCGGTTCTATATTAAAAGGAGGCATTAATATCCCTTTGTTTCCTTATGGACCCTACTGCCATGGGAGGGTAGGACAAAAGATGTCATGCAAGTTCTTTTCCATAAGCACGTATGACTATTTACGAAATACATGCCTACATTGTATTGATGAACTAGAGCTAGTTCTGTCGCCCTAGGTTATAACTGATACATGATCGATATCATCCAACACATACCCAACATGACCGATCCAGTGCCTACGAGTTTCCACATATTGATACTTGCTAGGTTACTATTATTACTGCTGCTACTGTTACACTTGCTACCAATCTGCCACTGTTACCGCTACTGTTACAACTACTGTTTTGGTTACTTGCTATCAAATTACCATATTATCTTGCTACTAATCACTTTGCTACAGATATTTAGTCTCCAGGTGTGGTTGAATTGACAACTCAACTGCTAATACTTCCAAGTGTTCTTTGGCTCCCCTTGTGTCGAATCAATAAATTTGGGTTGAATACTCTACCCTCGAAAACTATTGTGATCCCCTATACTTGTGGGTTATCAAGCATCAAGAGAAGTACATGAGGTGCACAACTTCTTTCGGCATGCAAATTTTATAGGCAATGTTGTTAGTGCTATGAAAGAATTTTGTCTACAAGAGCATATTCGTCTTGACGTTTCATCTGTGGCCCACCCCCAGTCCAATGGTCAAGCTGAAAGAGCCAATCAAGAAATCTTGAGAGGAATAAAACCCCGGCTTATGGTCCCTTTGCAAAGGACACCGGGTTGTTGGGTTGAGGAGTTGCCTTTGGTGCTATGGAGTATCAATACTACCCCCAACAGATGTACGGGTTACACGCCTTTCTTCATGGTTTACGGAGCAGAGGCGGTTCTTCCTAGTGACATCCGTCACGACTCGCCCCGTGTGGCGGCTTATGTTGAAGCTGATAATGAAAAAGCACGTCAGGATGCTCTTGACCTTCTGGATGAGGAACGTGACCATGCGGCGGCTCATTCAGCGATTTACCAGCAGGATCTGCATCGTTATCATAGCCGCCGGGTTAAAACCCGGACCTTTCAAGAAGGTGACTTGGTGCTCCGGCTTATCCAGGATCAAACTGACATGCACAAGTTATCCCCACCTTGGGAAGGGCCTTTTGTGGTCAGCAAAAATTTAAACAACGGGTCATATTACCTTATCGACGTTCGAGACCACAAGGACTCATGCACGTCGGAGGAGGAGACCCGCCGGCCGTGGAACATTGCTCATCTTCGGCCCTATTACACCCGAGCCACCAGCTCTTGCAATGTACATATTTCTACCAATGTATATATTATGATTAGTATAATAAAGCCGGCATCCTTGTTAATTCAGGGCCCCTGTCGTTTCATTTCTGAGAATCTGAGTCTTTATTGTCAATTCATAAGATCACTTGGGGGCTTCCTGCTCACTGAGCATAGCTATGATTACCCTCTTGATCCGGCTTGCACGCCTTGTTACAAATAACATGGGGGCTTCCTGCTCATTGAGCATAGCTATGACTACCCTATTGCTCCGGCTTATATGCCTGGATTGAAAGATTACATGGGGGCTTCTTGTTTAATGAAACAGAGCTTTGTTGTCCCGTGTAATAGGCTTGGACGCAAGGTGTATTCACCAAAAATCCGGGTTATCCTGCCTTTGTATACCTACCACTCTGACCAGGTATTCCTGGAATGAATCGCTGTACTCTTGACAATCAATCTTATAAAGACCCTGAACTTGTCAAAGTTAAAACAGCGATTGGTCATGTGAGGCCCGGATTACAGGTTTGACTGAAGGATTAACTCAGTGGCTGTGCGGCCCTTGAATAGCACTTGATATTGAGGCTTGGCAGCCTATGAAGGCCTTGTTTTATTTGATTTATCTTTACTTTGAACATTTTTTGGGTTCATCTTTTGTACCATATTGATATATGGTTTGAAATTGATTCAGGCCATCTAGCCTTGATCCTTGTAACTCATGTTTGAGTATATCCGGAGTTTTGATAACCCGGCCTGGCTTTGGACGATAAGTCGCCAGTATGTTTTGCTTATACACTTGGAGTTCTGCGCTGTAAGTCCTTGGGATGTTACCCTTGTTGCGTATGGCATTGTAAGCCGGCGGTATGAATAAATGGAACAGGGTGCTGGGCTATTACCCTTACTGCGTATGGCGTGGTGAGCCGGCCGTATGAATAAATATCACATGTTATGAGTATATGAGGTTTGTATAATCCCCCCCTGGTTATGGATGACACAATCACCAGTGGATTTTTCTGTGGGGTATTATGACCCGCAATGGGGTAAACCGCCAGGGCACATGTTATCTGTTTGTGTGCAGGCAATGGGATAAACATGATCTGCATGATTGACGATATTATGAGTATAAGTGGCAGATCTTCAACATCGGATCAGCGGCTTAAAAGTATTATACATAAACATGCACGATGGCATGGCAGATCATTGTTTTCAATTACTTATTACAAGGCATTGGACGGCCCAAGAGAATTACGTGTTTTTTATGCACAAGGCATCCAATGATGTGGAAGGTAAACCGGCTTTTGCATCAGTTGGTTTGGTCTTGGCGGGTTGAGGCTTCCGGGTCATCCCGCGCCGATTCTTCTTCCTCCTCTGTCGTCTGGAAGTTAGGCGATGACCAATCGATCCCAGTCAAAGCTTTGAAAACAGCTTCATCATCTATAAGAGTTGGCGGGTCAATGTCAGGAGCGAAGGTGTGATTACGCGTTGGCGGGATAAGGTCCACAACCTCATACACCGGCGCCTTCACTTTGGCATTTTCAGCATCATAAACCGGATGATATTTGGAGAGATCAGTCTCTTGGGCCAATTTTCTAGCAAAGGGAAGCATCTCCCTTACCATTTTTGTGAAGTCCTCGGCACTGAAGGGAGACCCGTATTCTTTTAAACTCGGGCAGCCGGTGGCTAGTTCTACCGGGTCAAGCTCTGCTTGCCATGCCTTTGCCCGGCTCAAGGCCGTGATGGCACCGGCTCTGGCAGCTGATCATTTTAATTCTTCAATTCTTTGCGGCAGCACAGATGGCTTCTCCAACATTTCCTTGATGAGGGAAGGCGGTTGCTTCTTATGGGTGGAGGCAGAGATAGCTCGTTGAGCGCCAGTGTATAATTGCTCTATAAGAGTGTAGGCAGCTTCCAGCTTCATGCGCATATCTGAGCCAAAGTGGGAGATTCTGGAGCCTGCGTTGCCAAAGAGATTGATAAGCCGGCTGAATGATTGTTCAAGGCATGGATGATGAAAGATTGAAATATATTATCGCTTACCAAAGATGGCGGCTGTCATGCTGTTGATTTGATGTTTTAAGCCGAATAACTCGTCAGTAACAGGCTTAAGGGCAGCTTCAGCATCTTCTGCTCTTTTTTGTAGAGCTGCCTTCTCGATTTCCCAACCGTTTCTCTCAACACTGAAGTCCTTTCTCAGTTGTTCAATGTTTTCCAAAGTGGTCTTCAGCTCTGATTTGGCCGTGGAAGTCTCAGATTGCTGGGTCTGAATGTTTTGACTCAGCTCACTGACTTGAGATTCCTTCATGTTCAATTCAGCCTATCACATAAAAAGGCAGGCAGTATGACATTCTGATGATCATTTTATTTTAAGTCCCAAGCATAATACAAGTATTTTACTTGGCACTTGGGGGCTAATGCACATTGCTCTTTTCTTGAAGACAATTATGTGATGACCCGGCTACACTGTTATAACTATAGCCGACTCATGGGGGCTACCTACTTGGATTTTATTCACAATTATGGTGATAAGTCCCGGCTTATCGATGCTGAATAAGCCGGCCCTTGGGGGCTACATGTGAAACTGAGTACTACAATTTGAAGTCCCAGCTTAACTTGTCAGTTTAAGCCGGCCCTTGGGGGCTACATATGCGAAGTTAAGAACTACAATTTGAAGTCCCGGTTTTAGCTATGCAGCTTAAGACGGCCCTTGAGGGCTACTCGTTTTGATTCTGCAACTCCCAAGACGCTATGACAGTAAGGAAAGCTTAAAGAGGTTATTTGAAGTCTAGACTATATTCAATTCTGTCATATCCAGTAGACTTGGCGGCTGGCAGAGATATATGGAAAAGATGATAGTGGTTACCTCAAAACGTTCCTTCATAAGGTTGACCAGGCCGGCTTCAAAGTCACGGCTGGTGTGAAGGCGGTTTAGATAGCCTGAATAAATCTCCTGAGCATTGAACTGGGCATAGCCTTCCAAGTCCACTTTCCACTTGCCCTTATCAACAGCAGAAAAATCTTCCTTGGCGCTGTGCTTGGATAAGACGGTGGGATTACCTGGTGCTGCATAAGCCATTCCAGTGACTATGACATCTTCAGTATCTTGAGCCGGCTGAGCGGGGCTGGGCGGTTTAGCAATTTCTTCATCAACATTCATGGTGTCCATAGTAACAAGGGGCTCTTCTGGTGGCGGGTCATCCATTGCCATTTCTGAAGTTCGAGGCATGGATTCAGACACGGTCTGCTTCTCCGGGTCAGTAGCCTTGGGATCTTCAGCCGGCTTGTTAACTTTAAGCTTTTTGCTGGGCTTGGCCATGGCGTTGACAATAACAACTCATGATGAGATTAGTGTATCAATGGAATAAGGTATTAAGGCAAACAGGCTTAAGTATTGCTTACCCAGGAACAGTTTTGAACAAGGGAATTTGAGTCCCAGTTGAGTCACCAGAGGAAGAATGAGAGGTCCCCTGATAGTTTGAATCAGATGGGACAAGAGGTTGGTGAAAAAGACCCGCCTTGGGGTAAGCTAAGTCGGAAATATGTGAAACCTCTGGACGACGCTTGCGGGGAACCGGTGTGTTCGGTAAGCCGGAAGAAAGAATCCCGCCACCACTGTTCCGGGTTGTGCGGCGAGCTTCATGCTGCTGCTTCTTCAAAATAAAGTTGGGATCCAAGTAAGCTAAAGGGTGAGAAAACCTTACTTTCCGGCTTGCTTGACGAATTTTCTGTCTTGGCAAAGGTTCTGAGTCGGAGGAAAGGATAGTTACCTCTTCACCATCTGCGTGGCTGCCTTCCGCGTCATCCTGATAGTGATTAATGTCAATAAGATGAACAAAAAAGGACCCAAGAGAATCAAGCTCTACCTCCGACTCTTCATCAAGAGTAAACGGACCAACTACTTCTGATTTCTTCTTGGCAGGTTTCTTAGCAAAGTTCTTGGTCCGGGTCTTCTTGGCCGGTTTATCTTGAAGCCTCTTCTTCCAGAAGGGGGAGTCAGCCTGCAGAGGTTCAAGTAAGAATGAAAAGGCAGATTGACAGATAATGAGTTAATGAAAACTGTTCACAAATACTCACAGCTGGCGGCTTGTTGAGGGTGCAAAAAGGGTTCAGCCCCGTTTTGCTGCAAGTGGCCAAGCTTTCGCTCAGTAATGTTTTGACCATCTTGTTGAGGATGTCATCGTCCAATTGCACTCGGCTGTGGCGTTGTGGATCGTTGATGTCACAAGTATACTCGCACATTAAGCCGGTCCGGCGGCTTAAAGGTAAAATTCTCCATGCGACCCAGCATCGAACTAGGTCAACTCCAGTTAAGCCATTGGCCATTAAGGCTCTGATTTTTCCAAAAATTGGCATATATTTGGCTCGTTCTGCTGTGCTGATCCGGTCAGGGAGGGGGTGCCTGTTGCTAAGCCGGCTCGGACGATAACCCGGCAAAGGATTTTCACCTTCTGGAGATGTGTCTTGGCAGTAAAACCAAGTCTGGTTCCAGTCCTTGGGATGACTGGGAAGTGCAGCGGCTGGGAAAGTAGCTTCTTTGCGCCTCTGGATTGAAATGCCGCCTAGTTCAAGGCTTGGCCCATCTGTGAACTCAGTCTGGCGGTTCAAGTAATAGAATTCCCTGAACAGCTCTACAGTGGGTTAATGTTGGAAGTTGCAGATGTTTGAAACAGAGTTGGGCCCAATATCTTGTGGATGAAGTTGAAAGAAGTGCAGCACATCATGAAAGAATTTTGAGCCGGGTGGAGTGAACCCCCGGAGCATGTGATCAGTGAAAACTACAACTTCACCCTCTTTTGGTTCAGGGGTGGTCTCGGTTCCTAAAGCCCTCCAGTGGATCACACTCTTTTTAGCCAGGACGCCTTCGTTTACAAATTCAGTAAGGATTTCCTCTGTGACCTTGGAAGCGACCCAGTTGCATGAGGTGACAGTTTTGGTCATTTTGAGGATGAAGGCCTGAAAGGAAAATATCGCCGGTTTAAGATTATGTTGTTTAGCCGTCCAATGGTTGAAAAGTAAGTATTAAAAAGGTTGACATGATTAAACCGGAAGGCAGTGCTGAATCATATGAATTGTGAACACGTATTGGCGGCTTAACAAGGGGATTAATGGTACATGACGGGTTACGGTTTGTCAGTTAAGCCACCCAAACAGTTGCCATATTTCAGATCTATAAGTGAGGATTTGCTAAGTGATGGACAAACAGATTCCACAAATCGACGCTACAATTTTGGATCTACCACAGTTCAGAAAATGAAATAAGTTCTAAACCTAAGGTGATGGCAGCAGAAGAACTCGTATGCCCAGATGAGATTTTTATACAGAGGGGTATCTTTTACTATTTGAAACGAATGCTAAAACCATTACCGCATAACTTTGGCACTATGTTCAGATCTAACTATGTGATCTAAAGAGGAAAAAGAGGAATGGCGATGAACTCCGATGAACTGGGCAAACCCTAGTGCAGATCTGGTGCAAAGCGAGAGGGGTACCTGTCGACGCCGATTGGCAGCGGGAGTGCGCTGCGTTGCTCTGGTCTGTTCAGGTTGATGCAGCGGCCGGAGTTGAAGACGCTGGAGGCGGACGGCAGCGGCAGAGCTCGGGCGCTGTGGAGTCGCAGGAGGAAGAAGATGCAGAGGCAGGGGTAAAAGTGAAGACAGGGGCCCCCTGTCCCTATTTATAAGGAGGTGGATAAATGGCATGCGCGGGAACCGAGGAGGTTGAAAAAATGATTATGTGGTTACAAAGACGCCTCGATTTTCGGAAGGTCCATTAAAAATAAAGATTTGTTGAGATATTCTGGGTCTACATGTAATTAATGCGCCTGATGTCGTGGTGGGTTACCGTGCTTCTGCGAACTAACGTCGTGGCGGGTTACAGAAAAGCTCATAAAGTTGATGATGGAAGATTCTACTAAGTCAGGTACTGAAGATTCATGTAAACAAGTTCAAATCAACCTGGGGCCTAATGTTGGGGATATAACTATTGGGTATGACCCGCCCAGGAGGGGCCGGGTCATACCACTGGCGACTTAAAGATAAAGATGGCGGGGCACGAAGCAAGCTTATTGAAGGCCCAAGACCCAGAGGCGGCTTGAGGCCCAAGAGGATGAGCCGCCATATGATTAAACTATATTGTAAGGCAAGTTTAGTTAGTCACTGAGCCGGACACGCTGTGCATGAGAAGGCCGGGACTCTGTAAGCCACCGGGGATCAACCTATGTATATAAAGGGGTGACCCGGCGGCGACTTAACTGAGAAAAACAATCAATCGAGAGCTAGGTCAAGCGTATTCTCTCCCTTGTAATTGAAAACTCCAGCAATACAACTGAAAGCAGGACGTAGGCTTTTACCTCATTGAGAGGGGCCGAACCTGGGTAAACTCTGTGTCCTTTGTCCCGTTTAACACCTTCAAGCTAACCTAGTTGCGATGGCTCCACACCTAAGTCCTTTTGCTAGGGCATCTGCCGTGTTAAATCCACGACAGTTGGCGCCCACCGTGGGGCTAGTGCACGGTGGTTTCGAGTTCTTGAAGGGCAACTTCGCTGGGATCAAGGGATACGCTGTGGGCCGGATGGCCAAGAGTCGTCGCGGCAAGCTCTACATCGACGACGCAGGCTGGGGCCCCGAGGCCGGCTCAATCGAGTACGAGTACCGGGTCCCCTTCGGCGGAATCCATGTCTTCATTGGCAAGATCGATGAGTCGGAGCCTGAGCCGGACACCTGCACCGACATCGTCGAGACGGCTCAGCGTGCACGACCTGCCAAGTTTCAACCCGCCATAAAGCGCGTCTTTGTTGGTTGCATCCAAGGGGCGGATCTTGAGGAAGAAACTATATCCGGTGGAGAGACGGCCATCTACTCTGGTGATGAGTCCTCAACCGACAAGACCGATTCAATGTACCAGTTACAAGACGGCCAGCTTGGGGGCTATTCCGATGGTGACAGTATTCCGGACCCCAATGAGCCGCCGAAGAGAGTCGCGATCTTCATGGCCGGCACTCAACCGGTGCTCAATTCACCAACTGTTGCAGCCATGACTTCCGGTTCAACGATCGTGGCAGCGGCCGGGGCGAGTAACTCTGCGCGCCCGCCGGCTCAAGTTTTATCTGAGCTCTTGGAGGCTTTGGCGACTTTATTAGCTGCAGAGGTAACACCGGAAAATCAAGCACAGCATAAGGTGGATGCCGCGAAGCTGCGAGATGAGATAGCTCAAGCCAAGGAGGAGTTTAATGCTGAGAATACTAAGATGGCGACAGAACGAGCCGCCCTGGACACTGCGTCTCAACGGATTCAAGCAGAGAATTTCCGGTTAAGCCTGGATCAGAATGCATCTAACGCTGTTCTGTGAAGGAGGCACCAGAGTCGTCTACCTCCAGAGTACGATGCAAGGAACCTTTTCAACACACCTGGGGATGGAACTAGTAACCCGCCCATGGTGAACCGGGTTGTCGAGGCGACCGGGACGGGAGCGATGGTTCAACCACGTGCTGCAGACCCGCCCCGTTTGAATTTGACCCCGCCTCGGCATGTCACAACACCGCCGGGTCATTATTCTAACCCCTTGGACAATATGATTGCAGTAGCTACGCGATTGGTGGCTCTCCCTGTTGAAGGCGAGTCACCAGCCGCGAAGGAGATACGGAGAGCCGGAGAGCTTCTTCAGACAGCGGTGGCACAGCAGGCGGCTTATTCGTATAGTCGGGAATGGATTCATTCAACCCCGCGGCCAAGCCTGAGTTATAGCAGGCATATTGACTCGCCAGCAGTTTCAAGCAGTGAGCGGCACCATAACCAGCCTCATAGGCATGACCTGTCGCGTGCTGATAACGATGCTCAGACCTTGGTAGATCAGGGCAGGGCACGTCGGGAGGCCGAGCTGGCGGCTCAGTTGACAGCTCATCAACAATCTCTGGTTTACCCATCGGCGTCCGTGGAGGCAGGAGTAACCTCTAGAACCCTAGGGTGCCATGCTTAGTGCCGGCTTTACGTAATGAGCGCCTGCCTAAGGATTTTAAGGGCCCTCGCAAGGTGCCTAATTACACAGCGGATCAGCCCCCAGAGGCTTGGATGGAGAGTTATGAGATGGCAATGGAGATGTTGGATGTTAGGGATGATGCGTGTGCTAAGTACTTCACTATGATGTTGGATGGACCGGCGCGCACTTGGTTGAAGGGATTGCCCCCTAACTCCGTCAGGTCATGGGCTGAGTTGAAGACGCGTTTTATCCAAAATTTCAAAGACACGTGCAAGCAGCCTATGTCGATTCTTGATTTAGACTCTTGCGTCCAGGGTGAGGGCGAGTCAACCACCCATTGGGTGCGCCGGATATCAACTATTATTCACTCGTCGGACAGTATCAACGCCGGTTCAGCCGTCCTGATGTTGGAAACGAATTGCCGTTACCTCCCCCTTAAGCAGAAGCTGGGGCGGCTTAAGCGCCACTGCAATGATATGGGAGAGATCATGGCGGCTCTCGTCAAATATGCTGATTCTGATAGCACTAAGGACCCCGAGTCCGATGAGGAGAAAGTTGGGAAAGGGAAGAAGAATGGCAATGCAAAGGGACAACAGCATAGTCCGGCGGGTCAAGGTAACAATGGTAAGCGCAAGCAGTTGGACAGCGGTTCAGATTTTGTGGCGAACACCAATACGCAGAATAGTAATCAGCGTCTCAAGGGGAAGTCATCAGCGCCCCGGTTCGGCGGGCCAAAGTTCAACATTGAGGCGATGATGAATCAGCCTTGTCCGAAGCACGGTACGCAGGATAAGCCGGCCAGCCATCTATGGAAAGATTGCTTCATCATGAAGGAATATAGAAATTCTAGTTTTTTCCAGAATAACCATGGCCCGCATGGCGGGTCAGGATCTGGCTCTCACGGACCTGGTTTTGGGCATGGCGGCTCAAGCTTCTGCTTTCAGGGCCAAGGCAATCAAGCTAGTTTTAATCAGCAATCTGGTCAAGGGAATCAGCAGCAACAGTCTGGTTATCATAGTAATCTGAAGCAGTTGAATAGTGGTCAATATCACGTGTTTACCACAAGCCTATGCAAACGTGATCAGAAGCTTCATAAGTGAGCAGTGAACGCGGTTGAGCCGGTAGTTCCTCGGTATTTGCGATGGTCTGAACAGCCCATAGTGTGGAGTCATGAGGATCACCCGCCCCGGGTTGACAATCTGGGTCAATTGGCTTTGGTGGTTGCGCCTCAGGTTGGAGGGTACAAGTTTACTAAAGTACTTATGGATGGAGGCAGTAGTATCAATATCCTTTACTATGATACTTTTCGCCATATGAATTTGACTGACAAAGATCTTAGGCCGTCTTCTACAGTCTTTCATGGGGTGGTGCCTGGTAAGTCGGCGTATCCAGTGGGTAAGATCACTTTGGAGGTAGCTTTTGGCGATGATCACGATTACAGGGCTGAAAAGTTAACCTTCGAGGTGGTCAAGATTCAGAGCCCTTATCACGCCTTGTTTGGTCGGCCGGCTTATGCCAAGTTTATGGCGCGGCCTTGTTATGTTTATCTGCAGCTCAAAATGCTGGGTCATAAGGGCACCATCACGGTGCATGGTAACAGGAAGATAGCCCTGGAATGTGAAGAAGGCGACGCTGCTTATGCTGAGTCTATTTGTGCGACAGAGGAGTTGAAGTTCTACAAAGATAATGTTGACCCGACAGATATGACACCTTTGAAAAAACCAACCACAGAGCATGATCCCTTGTTGAATTTTAAGTTGGTAGATGACACCAAGCTGGTTGACTTTGTTCCTGGTGACTCATCCAAGCAGTTCAGTATCAATGCTAATATGGATCCGAAATAGGAAGGCGCGCTCATCGAGTTCATCCATGAGAATCGGGACATCTTTGGATGGAAACCTTCAGACATGCCAGGTGTACCGAGGGAACTCGCTGAGCACACTCTCAATGTTGATCCAAAATTTAAACCGGTCAAACAATTCCTTCATCATTTTAATGAATAGAGGCGCAAGGCCATTGGTGAGGAAGTGGCCCGGCTCTTGGCGGCTGGGTTTATTGTTGAAGTTTTTCATCCTGAGTGGTTGGCTAACCCGGTGCTGGTACTTAAAAAGAATGGCACTTGGCGTATGTGTGTGGATTACACAGACCTTAACAAGGCCTGTCCGGCTGACCCTTTTTGCTCTCCCTCGTATTGATCAGATCATTGATGCTACGGCAGGTTGTGAGCGTTTGAGTTTTTTGGATGCTTACTCTGGTTATCATCAGATCAAAATGGCAGTTAAGGACCAGGAGAAGACAGCTTCCATCACTCCCTTTGGAGCCTTCTGCTATGTATCTATGCCTTTTGGACTCAAGAGTGCCCAGGTGACTTATCAGCGGTGTGTTCAAAATTGCCTGCATGACCAGATTGGACGCAATGTTCATGCTTATGTGGATGATATTGTTGTGAAATCTAGGAAGAAAGAGACTTTGATAGATGATTTAAAAGAGACCTTTGACAATCTCCGGGTCTACAAGATGATGCTTAACCCGGCCAAGTGTGTCTTTGGTGTGCCAGCAGGCAAGCTGTTGGGTTTTTTGGTTTCTGAAAGAGGCATTGAAGCTAACCCGGAGAAAATCAAGGCTATCACTTCTTTGGCTAAGCCGGCGTGTATTAATGACGTCCAGTGTCTGGCGGGTCGTATTGCGGCTTTAAGCCGGTTTATAAGCCGTTTGGGCGAAAAGGCTATCCCTCTGTATCAGATGATGAAGAAAACAGGTCATTTTGTCTGGAGTGATGCTGCTAATCAGGCATTTGAGGCATTGAAAAAGCAGTTGGCTGAGCCGCCAATCCTTGCAGCTCCTATTGATAAGGAGCCCTTGTTGTTATATGTAGCTACTAACAGTCGAGCCGTCAGTGTGGCAATTGTTGTGGAAAGAAAGGAATCAGGCAAGGAATATCCGGTTCAGCGGCCGGTTTATTATGTCAGTGAGGTACTCATCGAATCCAAGCAGAGATACCCACATTGGCAGAAGCTAGTTTATGGCGTGTTCATGGCTAGTCGTAAGTTGAAGCAGTATTTCCTTGGTCATCCCATCACTGTGGTCAGTTCTGCTCCCTTGGGAGATATTATTCAAAACAGAGAAGCCACAGGTCAGGTTGCCAAGTGGGCCATTGAGCTTGGACCCAATGGTTTGAAGTATATGCCTCGGACAGCTATCAAGTCTCAAGCACTTGTGGATTTCATCAATGACTGGACAGAGTTGCAGATGCCTGAAGAAAAGTCGGATAGCACATATTGGACTATTCACTTCGATGGATCCAGGCAGTTGGAAGGCTCGGGGGCTGGAGTTGTTTTGACTTCCCCACAAGGTGATAAATTTTTATTATGTTCTAAGGTTGATGTTCCCTTGTACTAACAATGCGGCTGAGTATGAAGCCTTGCTCCATGGTCTTCGGGTGGCTAAAGAGATGAATCTAAGCCGGGTAAGGTGTTTTGGCGACTCAGACTTGGTGGCTCAGCAAGTTTCAGGCACTTGGGATTCCAAGGACCCACTCATGGCGGCTTATCGCCGAGAGGTTGATGCTATTGCTGGTCATTTCAAGGGTTATCAAGTGGAGCATGTTGATCGCAGGAAAAATGAGGCTGCTGATGCTTTAAGCCGTCTAGGGTCCTAGCGTAAGCCGGTACCACCTAATATGTTCCTTGATATCTTGCATAATCCTTCGGTTAAATTGCCTACGGAGGAAGATCTTGCTATTCCTGACCCGGAGGCACAATTGGTGGCGGCTCTCCATGTTATTCCTGATTAGACAGTTCCATATTTGGCTTATATGACCCGGGGCGAGTTCCCTGAAGACGAAACTTTGGCCAGGCAGATAACCCGGCGGTCTAAGTCAATGACTATTGTCAACGATGAGTTGCACCGATGCAGTGTTACAGGGGTTTTTCAGCATTGTGTTTCTTCTGAGGAAGGCCGTGAGATTCTACGAGAAATTCATGAAGGAGATTGTGGCCATCATGCCGGCTCTAAGTCTCGCTTGGCTAAGGCTTTTCGTCGTGGGTTCTATTGGCTGACGGCTCATGCTGATGCAGAGGATTTGGTTAGTAAGTGCGATGGTTGTCAAAAAATTTCAAGACGAGCTCATGTGTCGGCTCAAGAATTGAGGATGATTCCAATTACTTGGCCGTTTGCAGTCTGGGGGCTGGACATGGTTGGACCTTTTAAAAGATCCAAGGATAAAAAGACTCACCTCCTGGTTGCAATTGACAAGTTTACAAAGTGGGTTGAGGCTGAGCCGGTAAGCAAGTGTGATGGAGCGACGACGGTTCAATTCATTAAAAAGGTGACCTTTCGTTTTGGGTACCCTCATAGTATCATCACTGATAATGGTACCAATCTGCCTAAAGGTGCTATGAAAGAATTTTGTCAACAAGAGCATATTCGTCTTGACATTTCTCTGTGGCCCACCCCCAGTCCAATGGTCAAGCTGAAAGAGCCAATCAAGAAATCTTGAGAGGAATAAAACCCCGGCTTATGGTCCCTTTGCAAAGGATGCCGGGTTGTTGGGTTGAGGAGTTGCCTTTGGTGCTATGGAGTATCAATACTACCCCCAACAGATCAACGGGTTACACACCTTTCTTCATGGTTTAAGGAGCAGAGGCGGTTCTCCCTAGTGACATCCATCACGACTCGCCCCGTGTGGCGGCTTATGTTGAAGCTGATAATGAAAAAGCACGTCAGGATGCTCTTGACCTTCTGGATGAGGAACGTGACCTTGCGGCGGCTCGTTCAGCGATTTACCAGCAGGACCTGCGTCGTTATCATAGCCGCCGGGTTAAAACCCGGACCTTTCAAGAAGGTGACTTGGTGCTCCGGCTTATCCAGGATCAAACTGACATGCACATGTTATCCCCACCTTGGGAAGGGCCTTTTGTGGTCAGCAAAAATCTGAACAACGGGTCATATTACCTTATCGATGTTCGAGACCACAAGGACTCACGCACGTCGGAGGAGGAGACCCACCGGCCATGGAACATTGCTCATCTTCGGCCCTATTACACCTGAGCCACCAGCTCTTGCGATGTACATATTTCTACCAATGTATATATTATGATTAGTATAATAAAGCAGGCATCCCTGATAATTCAGGGCCTCTGTCGTTTCATTTCTGAGAATCTGAGTCTTTATTGTCAATTCATAAGATCACTTGGGGGCTTCCTGCTCACTGAGCATAGCTATGATTACCCTCTTGATCCGGCTTGCACGCCTTGTTACAAATAAGATGGGGGCTTCCTACTCATTGAGCATAGCTGTGACTACCCTATTGCTCCGGCTTATACGCCTGGATTGAAAGATTACATGGGGGCTTCTTGTTTAATGAAACAGAGCTTTGTTATCCCGTGTAATAGGCTTGGACGCCAGGTGTATTCACCAAAAATCCGGGTTATCCTGCCTTTGTATACCTACCACTCCGACCAGGTATTCCTGGAATGTCTCGTTGTACTCTTGACAGTCAATCTTATAAAGACCCTGAACTTGTCAAAGTTAAAACGGTGATTGGTCATCTGAGGCCCGGTTTACAGGTTTGAATGAAGGATTAACTCAGTGGCTATGCGGCCCTTGAATAGCACTTGATATTGAGGCTTGGCAGCCTATGAAGGCCTTGTTTTATTTGATTTATCTTTACTTTGAACATTTTTTGGGTTCATCTTTTGTACCATATTGATATATGGTTTGAAATTGATTCAGGCCATCTAGCCTTGATCCTTGTAACTCATGTTTGAGTATATCCGGAGTTTTGATAACCCGGCCTGGCTTTGGACGATAAGTCGCCAGTATGTTTTGCTTATACGCTTGGAGTTCTGCGCTCTAAGTCCTTGGGATGTTACCCCTGTTGCGTACGGCATTGTAAGCCGGCGGTATGAATAAATGGAACAGGGTGCTGGGCTATTAGCCTTACTGCGTATGGCATGGTGAGCCGGCCGTATGAACAAATATCACATGTTATGAGTATATGAGGTTTGTATAATCCCGCCCTGGTTATGGATGACACAATCACCAGTGGATTTTTCTGTGGGGTATTATGACCCGCCCTGGGGTAAACCGCCAGTGCACATGTTATCTGTTTGTGTGCAGGCAATGGGATAAACATGATCTGCAAGATTGACGATAGTATGAGTATAAGTGGCAGATCTTCAACATCGGATCGGCGGCTTAAAAGTATTATACATAAACATGCACGATGGCATGGCAGATCATTGTTTTCAATTACTTATTACAAGGCATTGGACTGCCCAAGAGAATTAAGTGTTTTTTATGCACACGGCATCCAATGATGTGGATGGTAAACCGGCTTTTGCATCAGTTGGTTTGGTCTTGGCGGGTTGAGGCTTCCGGGTCATCCCGCGTCGATTCTTCTTCCTCCTCTGTCGTCTGGAAGTTAGGCGATGACCAATCGATCCCACTCAAAGCTTTGAAAACAGCTTCATCATCTATAAGAGTTGACGGGTCAATGTCAGGAGCGAAGGTGTGCTTACGTATTGGCGGGATAAGGTCCACAACCTCATACACCGGTGCCTTCACTATGGCATTTTCAGCATCATAAGCTGGATGATATTTGGAGAGATCAGTCTCTTGGGCCAATTTTCTTGCAAAGGGATGCATCTCCCTTACTATTTTTGTGAAGTCCTCGGCACTGAAGGGAGACCCGTCTTCTTTTAAACTCGGGCAGCCGGTGGCTAGTTCTGCCGGGTCAAGCTCTGCTTGCCATGCCTTTGCCCGGCTCAAGGCCATGATGGCACCGGCTCTGGCGGCTAATCATTTTAATTCTTCAACTCTTTGCGGCAGCACAGATAGCTTCTCCAACATTTCCTTGATGAGGGAAGGCGGTTGCTTCTTATGGGTGGAGGCAGAGATAGCTCGTTGAGCGCCAGTGTATAATTGCTCTATAAGAGTGTAGGCAGCTTTCAGCTTCATGCGCATATCTGAGCCAAAGTGGGAGATTCTGGAGCCTGCGTTGCCAAAGAGATTGATAAGCCGGCTGAATGATTGTTCAAGGCATGGATGATGAAAGATTGAAATACATTATCGCTTACCAAAGATGGCGACTGTCATGTTGTTGAGTTGATGTTTTAAGCCAGATAACTCGTCAGTAACCGGCTTAAGGGCAGCCTCAGCATCTTCTGCTCTTTTTTGTAGAGCTGCCTTCTCGGTTTCCCAACCGTTTCTCTCAACACTGAAGTCCTTTCTCAGTTGTTCAATGTTTTCCAAAGCGGTCTTCAGCTCTGATTTGGCCGTGGAAGTCTCAGATTGCTGGGTCTGAATGTTTTGCCTCAGATCGCTGACTTGAGATTCCTTCATGTTCAATTCAGCCTATCACATAAAAAGGCAGGCAGTATGACATTCTGATGATCATTTTATTTTAAGTCCCAAGCATAATACAAGTATTTTACTTGGCACTTGGGGGCTAATGCACATTGCTCTTTTCTTGAAGACAATTATGTGATGACACGGCTACACTGTTATAACTATAGCCGACTCATGGGGGCTACCTACTTGGATTTTATTCACAATTATGGTGATAAGTCCCGGCTTATCGATGCTGAATAAGCCGGCCTTTGGGGGCTACATGCGAAACTGAGTACTACAATTTGAAGTCCCGGCTTAACTTGTCAGTTTAAGCCGGCCCTTGGGGGCTACATATGCGAAGTTAAGAACTACAATTTGAAGTCCTGGTTTTAACTATGCAGCTTAAGCCGGCCCTTGAGGGCTACTCGTTTTGATTCTGCAACTCCCAAGACGCTATGACAGTAATGAAAGATTAAAGAGGTTATTTGAAGTCTACAGTATATTCAATTCTGTCATATCCAGTAGACTTGGCGGCTTGCAGAGATATATGGAAAAGATGATAGTGGTTACCTCAAAATGTTCCTTCATAAGGTTGACCAGGCCGGCTTCAAAGTCATGGCTGGTGTTAAGGCGGTTTAGATAGCCTGAATAAATCTCCTGAGCATTGAACTGGGCATAGCCTTCCGAGTCCGCTTTCCACTTGCCCTTATCAATAGCAAAAAAATCTTCCTTGGCGCTGTCCTTGGATAAGACGGTGGGATTACTTGGTGCTGCATAAGCCGTTCCAGTGACTATGACATCTTCAGTATCTTGAGCCGGCTGAGCGGGGCTGGGCGGTTTAGCAATTTCCTCATCAACATTCATGGTGTCCATAGTAACAAGGGGCTCTTCCGGTGGCGGGTCATCCATAGCCATTTCTGAAGTTCGAGGCATGGATTCAGACACGGTCTGCTTCTCCGGGTCAGTAGCCTTGGGATCTTCAGCCGGCTTGTTAACTTTAAGCTTTTTGCTGGGCTTGGCCATGGCGCTGACAATAACAACTCATGATGAGATTAGTGTATCAATGGAATAAGGTATTAAGGCAAACAGGCTTAAGTATTGCTTACCTAGGAACAGTTTTGAACAAGGGAATTTGAGTCCTAGTTGAGTCGCCAGAGGAAGAATGAGAGGTCCCCTGATAGTTTGAATCAGATGGGTCAAGAGGTTGGCGAAAAAGACCCGCCTTGGGGTAAGCTAAGTCGGAAATATGTGAAACCTTTGGACGACGCTTGCGGGGAACCGGTGTGTTCGGTAAGCCGGAAGAAAGAATCCCGCCACCACTGTTCCGGGTTGTGCGGCGAGCTTCATGCTGCTGCTTCTTCAAAATAAAGTTGGGATCCAAGTAAGCTAAAGGGTGAGAAAACCTTACTTTCCGGCTTGCTTGACGAATTTTCTGTCTTGGTAGAGGTTCTGAGTCGGAGGAAAGGATAGTTACCTCTTCACCATCTGCGTGGCTGCCTTCTGCGTCATCCTGATAGTGATCAATGTCAATAAGATGAACAAAATAGGACCCAAGAGAATCAAGCTCTACATCCGACTCTTCATCAAGAGTAAACGGATCAACTACTTCTGATTTCTTCTTGGCAGGTTTCTTAGCCAAGTTCTTGGTCCGGGTCTTCTTGGCCGGTTTATCTTGAAGCCTCTTCTTCCAGAAGGGGGAGTCAGCCTGCAGAGGTTCAAGTAAGAATGAAAAGGCAGATTGACAGATAATGAGTTAATGAAAACTGTTCACAAATACTCACAGCTGGCGGCTTGTTGAGGGTGCAAAAAGGGTTCAGCCCCGTTTTGCTGCAAGTGGCCAAGCTTTCGCTCAGTAATGTCTTGACCATCTTGTTGAGGCTGTCATCGTCCAATTGCACTCGGCTGTGGCGTTGTGGATCGTTGATGTCACAAGTATACTTGCACATTAAGCCGGTCCGGCGGCTTAAAGGTAAAATTCTCCATGCGACCCAGCATCGAACTAGGTCAACTCTAGTTAAGCCATTGGCCATTAAGGCTCTGATTTTTCCAAAAATGGGAATATATTTGGCTTGTTTTGCTGTGCTGATCTGGTCAGGGAGGGGGTGCCTGTTGCTAAGCCGGCTTGGACGATAACCCGGCAAAGGATTTTCACCTTCTGGAGATGTGTCTTGGCAGTAAAACCAAGTCTGGTTCCAGTCCACGGGATGACTGGGAAGTGCAGCGGCTGGGAAAGTAGCTTCTTTGCGCCTCTGGATTGAAATGCCGCCTAGTTCTAGGCTGGGCCCATCTGTGAACTCAGTCTGGCGATTCAAGTAATAGAATTCCCTGAACAGCTCTACAGTGGGTTCCTGTTGGAAGTTGCAGATGTTTGAAACAGAGTTGGGCCCAATATCTTGTGGATGAAGTTGAAAGAAGTGCAGCACATCATGAAAGAATTTTGAGCCGGGTGGAGTGAACCCCCGGAGCATGTGATCAGTGAAAACTACAACTTCACCCTCTTTTGGTTCAGGGGTGGTCTCGGTTCCTAGGGCCCTCCAGTGGATCACACTCTTTTTAGCCAGGACGCCTTCGTTTACAAATTCAGTAATGATTTCTTCCGTGACCCAGTTGCATGAGGTGAAAGTTTTGGTCATTTTGAGGATGAAGGCCTGAAAGGAAAATATCGCCGGTTTAAGATTATGTTGTTAAGCCGACCAATGGTTGAAAAGTAGGTATTAAAAAGGTTGACATGATTAAACCGGAAGGCAGTGCTGAATCATATGAATTGTGAACACGTATTGGCGGCTTAACAAGGGGACTAATGGTACATGACGGGTTACGGTTTGTCAGTTAAGCGGCCCAAACAGTTGCCATATTTCAGATCTATAAGTGAGGATTTGCTAAGTGATGGACAAACAGATTCCACAGATCAACGCTACAATTTTGGATCTACCACAGTTCAGAAAATGAAATAAGTTCTAAACCTAAGGTGATGGCAGCAGAAGAACTCGTATGCCCAGATGAGATTTTTATACAGAGGGGTATCTTTTACTATTGGAAACGAATGCTAAAACCATTACCGCATAACTTTGGCACTATGTTCAGATCTAACTATGTGATCTAAAGAGGAAAAAGAGGAACGGCGATGAACTCCGATGAACTGGGCAAACCCTAGTGCAGATCTGGTGCGAAGCGAGAGGGGTACCTGTCGACGCCGATAGGCAGCGGGAGTGCGCCGCGTTGCTCTGGTCTGTTCAGGTTGATGCTGCGGCCGGAGTTGAAGACGCTGGAGGCGGACGGCGGCGGCAGAGCTCGGGCGCTGTGGAGTCGCAGGAGGAAGAAGATGCAGAGGCAGGGGTAAAAGTGAAGACAGGGGCCCCCTGTCCCTATTTATAAGGAGGTGGATAAATGGCATGCGCGGGAATCAAGGAGGTTGAAAAAATGATTATGTGGTTACAAAGACGCCTCGATTTTTGGAAGGTCCATTAAAAATAAAGATTTGTTGAGATATTCTGGGTCTGCATGTAATTAATGCGCCTGATGTCATGGCGGGTTACCGTGGTTCTGCGAACTGACGTCGTGGCGGGTTACAGAAAAGCTCATAAAGTTGATGATGGAAGATTCTACTAAGTCAGGTACTGAAGATTGATGTGAACAAGTTCAAATCAACCTGGGGCCTAATGTTGGGGATATAACTATTGGGTATGACCGCCCAGGAGGGGCCGGGTCATACCACTGACGACTTAAAGATAAAGATGGCGGGTCACGAAGCAAGCTTATTGAAGGCCCAAGACCCAGAGGCGGCTTGAGGTCCAAGAGGATGAGCCGCCATATGATTAAACTATATTGTAAGGCAAGTTTAGTTAGTCACCGAGCCGGACACGCTGTGTATGAGCCGGCCGGGACTCTGTAAGCCGCCGGGGATCAACCTGTGTATATAACGGGGTGACCCGGCGGCGGCTTAACTGAGAAAAACAATCAATCGAGAGCTAGGTCAAGCGTATTCGCTCCCTTGTAATCGAAAACTCCAGCAATACAACTGAAAGCAGGACATAGGCTTTTACCTCATTGAGAGGGGCCAAACCTGGGTAAACTCTGTGTCCTTTGTCCCGTTTAACCCCTTTAAGCTAACCTAGTTGCGATGGCTCCACACCTATGTCCTTTTGCTAGGGCATCTGCCGTGTTAAATCCATGACAGTATTAATGATGCTTCTAGGGACTACCTAGACAGTTGTGTTGGGTGTGTTTTCAGGGAAAGAACTGTTACTCAAGCGGAGGAATTATTAATGAATATCTTAAAGAATGATAATGAACGGACACTTCCTGAGCCAACACCTGAACCCATTCCGAAGAAAAGGGGTATTCTATTTCTTAGTCCCGAAGATATGCAAGAAGCAAAGAAATGCATGAAAGAAAAAGGTATTAAAGCTGAAGATGTTAAAAATTTACCACCTATTGAAGAAATACATGGACTTAATGCACCACCACCACCACAGGTGGTAGAGGTAAATTCTTTATTAAAGTTTGATGAAAATGATGTTCCTTTTGGTAAAACTCCTCATCAGTGTTATCTTGAGTTTGATAATTATATTGGCAAGCAAAATTATTTCAATGCTCGTGTTATGAAACAGTTAGAACATAATGCCCATGCTATTGATCGCTTGAGTGACTTGCTATTTAGAAATGTCAATGATGTTAAGGGAGTTAGTAAGCATGCTTCTATGGTTCAAACTCGGTTAGAACAAGTTGCTAAATCTCAAAGTGATTTGCTTATTGAAATGAATAGAAATATGAATGATCATGTTGTTAGAGTTATGACTAGGGGTGGTAGGATGACCCAGGATCCTTTTATCCTGAGGGACACCCCAAGAGAGTGGAACAACTCTCAAAGAGCTAATGTTGATACTCCTAATTCTTCTAAGAAGAAGAAGAAAAAGAAAAATGATAGAATTTTGCATGCTTCTAGTGAACCAGAGGTAGAAAAACCTCCAGATGCTAATCTTGATGTTTCTGTTTCTGATGCTAAAACCCAATCAGGTGATGGATATACACCTGATGTTACTAATGAGATTCTTGCAGATGCTCAGCCAGAAAATGTTGGAGAACCAAATAATGATATTGATATTGAACCAGCTGAGGATCTTAATAACCCACAACCTAAGAACAAAAGGTATGAGAAAAAGGACTTCGTTGCTACAAAACACGGTAAGGAAAGAGAACCATGGGTTCAAAAACCCATGCCTTTCCCTCCTAAGCCTTCCAAGAGTAAGGATGAGGAGGACTTTGATCGCTTTGTTGAAATTCTTAGACCTATTGTTTTACGTACTCGCTTGATTGATATATTGAAAATGCCTCCCTATGCAAAATATATGAAAGATATTGTTACAAACAAAAGAAAAATTCCTGAGGTAGAAATTTCTACTATGCTTGCTAATTATTCTTTTGAGTATGGTGTTCCTAAGAAATTGGGAGACCCAGGCATACCTACTATACCTTGTTCCATTAAGGGAAATTATGTTAGAACTGGTTTATGTGATTTGGGAGCCGGTGTCAGTGTCATGCCTTTCTCTTTATATAAAAGACTTGATTTGAACAAACTCACCCCTACTGAGATTTCCTTGCAGATGGCTGACAAGTCAGCAGCCATTCCTATCGGTATTTGTGAGGATGTGCCCGTTGTGGTTGCTAATGTCACTATTTTAACAGACTTTGTTATACTTGATATGCCCGAAGATGATAACTTGTCAATTATTCTTGGAAGACCGTTCTTGAACACTTCAGGGGCTGTTATTGATTGCAACAAAAGCAAAGTCACTTTTCATGTTAATGGTAATTAACACACGGTGCATTTTCCGAGGAAACAACTTCAAGTGAATGGTATTAATGTTATCGGAAAATCTCCCACTAATACTATTGGAAGTTTTCAACTACCTATTCCCACTGTCAAAAAGAAATATGAAATAATTATGGTAGGGGACATGCCTGTCCCCATTGAGGTAACATAGTGTTTTCGCGTAGGTTCTTCGGTTTCATGTTGATTGAAAGGGGTTATTAATAAGACTTGATCAACCTTATTAACGAATTCTTTTTGAGAGATATGAAGTTGATGAATTTAGCAAGCACAACTTTCTGTACCCAACTTATTTTCTCTGTTCTTTATTAGTTAAACATAATAAATGCCATGTTTTTTCCTGTTTTCTGAATTCTCCGTGCAATAAAAAATGTCCAGAAATGAAAGTGCTCAGAATGTCTTGAAATTTTTACATTAATTTTTATTTAATATATTAGAATTTCTGGCATAAAAACTGGTGTGAGAGGGCAACCTGGGTGGCCACATAGCACCAGGGCGCGCCCACCCCCTGGGGAGCGCCCCAGCGTTGTGTGGGCCCCACAGGGGCCCCCTCACTTATTCCTACCAGCCAACTCCTTCTCCTACCTCAGAAAAAAACCGTGCCCAGTTCTTGCCCGTGTTTGAGCTCATCTTGCTGCCATTTTTGATCTCTTTGCTCGGAACTTCGTTTCCGAAACTGTTTTGAGGAATTGCTCCTTAGTATGTAACTCCTCCAATGCTCCAATTAGTTTTTGTTTTTGTGGTTTATATTTTGCATATTTATCTACTCTTGGTGCTACAGCAAATGAGCTTGCATGTTGAATTCTTTGAGTGCTAAGTAGTTTGAATGCTTGATATGACCTCGAGGCACTTGTATGTGTAGTTGCTATCAATATTGTGAAGTTTTGTTGACATCTTTTTGTGGACTAAAAATTTTCAGAAATTTGTTCAAAAAGAAAAGATGAACTTTTTCAGAAGGAGCTCCTCTAGGAAGAATGCCAAGGGGATTAGGGGAGAGTCCTTGGACGATGATCTCTACTTACCCCGTGATGCGGAAGTTCGACCATGTGAATGGCCACATGTACCCTTCATGGATGAAGCCGGTTTCCACCACGAGTTCGCACAGTTCATCACCAACGCCGGGCTGAACGCCTTTATCGCAGATTAGTGTGATCAATACCAAATCCTCACTAATTGCTTTGTGCAAAATTTTTATTATTTGAGTGGGAACAACCCCCCTGAAGTGAGCTTCAGGATGTATGGTGAAACCCACCAGATGTCGCTTGAGCAGTTTTGTGAGATATGTTTGATCCCTACTGATGGGGATTTGAGAGAGCCTCGACCAGCTGAGTTCGAGGAGTTTCTCCACACCTTAACGGTGGGAGAAACAAGAGGAGTGTCGGCAGCTAAATCCACTAGTTTACATTTCCCTGTTGTGCATTACTTTGCTTTATTCATAGGGAAATGCTTGACTGCCAGGAAGGCTGCAAGTTGCCTTGGTGCACCTGACTTTGCTATCCTACGCCGTGCACTTTTTGGTGATAAAACTTTCAGCTTAGGAGCTACCATTGCACGCCGCTTGCACACTAATAGGTCCAGAGGTGCGATCTACGGAGGTATCTATGCTACTCGCTTAGCGAGCCACTTTAATGTTAATATACGTCCGCATGATCCTCTTCTACCTAAGGTTCATTTAGACTTTGAGTCCATGAAGCACCATCACTTTCTTTCTGATTCGGATGACTCTGACCGCATCCGGTATAACTTGGTTTATAATGAGGACACTATGGATATTATTCCGTTGCCTGCGCCTGACTTGTTTGATGTTCATGCCAGGAACGGATATACTGTTATGCCAGAAGATATTGTTGCCTATCGAGCGCGTTGGCCGCAGCTGCATAGGAGCCACAAGGTTGGTATGCTCAGATCCCACCTCCTGAGGGGTTCCCGTCGAGACCAGACGGATTCTTCGGATGGCAGTAAACCAAGCTAGGCCGAAAGCCTAAGCTTGGGGGAGTACGTATTTCCCACCGACATTTTATTCATGCTCACACATTTCACTCTAGTTGTCGGTGCTCATACTTTTCATTGTATTATCCGTGCTAGTTTTATTTTTCTCTCTTTCTTCTTGTGTGTTTGAAAAACTTTAAGAAAATCCAAAAAAAAATTAGTTAGCTTCTTTTTGGTTTTTGCTTTCTAGTTTATTTAGTGGTAGCCTTTAAAAAATCAAAAACCCAAAAAGATTTCTCTGTTCTTCTTTTGCTTGTTGGAAGCTTTCCCGTGTAAATAGTTTATCTCGTTTTTGCTTTTCTCTCTTTAAATTTGCCTTCTTTAAGAAAAACAAAAAACTCCAAAAATATTTTAGTGTGTTTCTCTGAATTTCTTTTCTTTTCTTTTGGTTGAGTTCTTATAAGGAGAAGACCACGATGAAAATGTTGAGTGGCTCTCATATGCATTATTGATCATTTGTCATAGAGCCCATTTTACCTTGTCTTCTCCTTTGAATAAATTATTGCAGATTCCAGCTTAGTCCATGGCACCCTTGCACTATTATTATTTTCATACCATTCGGTTGTGCAAGTGAAAGGCAATAATGACGATGATTTGGTGGAGTGACCGTGGTGAAGAAAAGCGGGTATGAACTCAACCTGTTCTTGTCTTTATGAATGTGTTTAGATCGGTGTCCATGATTCAGCATATTATGATCAAACATGTTTGTGATGACAATTAGAGATTATAGTTGTTCATGCCATGCTTAAGTAGCTAGGGGGTTGATAATGGTTTACCTTGATGGTCAACATGCAGTTAAAACGATTGTGATGTGGTATGATGGTATGGTATCCTCCTCTGAATGTTTCAAGTGGCTTGACTTGGCACATGTTTATGCATGTAGTTGAATCAAAACCAACATAGTCTCTATGATATTTATGTTCATGGTGCTCATATCCTACTCATGCTAGTACTCAATGTTGATTATGCATACTGTATGTTCATGATCATATTCGCTCTCTGGCTGGTCACTTCCCAACTTTATTGCTAGCCTACACCTGTACTAAGCGGGAATTCTGCTTGTGCATCAAAATCCTTGAGCCTAAGTTGTTCCATATAAGTCCACCATATCTACCTACATGCGGTATTACCCTGCCGTCCCAAGTAAATTTGCCTGTGCCACCTCTAAACTATTCAAATGAACAACTGTTTTGTGTGCTTGGACTGCTCATGGAGTGACAGGGGGAAATCGATATCTTCTATGCTAAGTGAGTTATTCTCAGATGAGTGTTTATTCACTTGTCATCGCACGAGAAAAGGGCGGTAATCGGGAATCCCAGTCCCAAATAAAAATTGCAAATAATAAACAAACTCCCCCCAGACTGTTGTTGGTATGGAGGGCACCCGAGGATTCGGTTAGCCATGGCTTGTAATATGAATGGTGGAGGGGGAGTAAACTTTACTTTTATCGCTTGGGAACCGCCACTAATTTGTTTAGCATGGAAGATATTGAAAGATCTCGGTCGTAACGTTGACAGGAAGGGCATGCCACCCAAAATTAAATCTTATCTCTGTTTTAAAACTTTGAGCTCTGGCACCTCTGCAAATCCATGCCTCCCTCTGCGAAGGGCCTATCTGTTTACTTTTATTGTTGAGTCATCACCTTCTCAATTAAGCACCAGACTGGAGAGCACTATTGTCATTCTCATGCATTGTGTGTGGTTAATCATTGAGTGCATCATGACTGGATCTTTGTTGCCATGAATTACAATGTTTAGTCGCTGCTTGAACTTTGGAGGTGCTCTGCATTTATGTTTTGCAGTCTCAGAAAGGGCTAGCGAGATACCATCATTGTTATACTACATCATGATTGTTTTGACAAAGTGTTGGCACTTGAGATACTTTATTATTGCTCGCTAGTTGATTATGCCATGCTTATGAATGAATATGATTTCTAAGAGTTATCATGAATGTGGTTAGTTATCAGCTTTGCTGAAAACTTGGATGCTATTTGAATGCAATCATAAGCACAAGAACAAAAAGAGTTTGTAAAAGTTTTTCTTTATCACTGTCAGTTTGCCAACTGAATTTCTTGAGGATAAGCAATGAGTTAAGCTTGGGGGAGTTGATACGTCTCCGTCGTATCTATTTTTCCAAACACTTTTGCTCTTGTTTTGGACTCTAATTTGCATGATTTGAATGGAACTAACCCGGACTGACGCTGTTTTTAGCAGAATTGCCATGGTGTTGTTTTTGTGCAGAAATCAAAGTTCTCCAAATGAGCTGAAACTTTCCAGGGAATTTTTATGGAATTAATAAGAAAAATTGGGGCAAAGAACAACCGGAGAGGAGCACCAGGGTGCTCACACAGCACCTGGGCGCCCCCCTGGAGCGCACCCTGGTGTTGTGTGGGCCCCTGGTGGCCCATATAACCCTAATTCCAATCATATAAATTCACATCCGCGGAGAAAAAAATGGGGGAGGAAGAATTATCGCGTTTCAAGAGACGGAGCTGCCGCCACCTCCTGTTCTTCATCGGGAGGCCAGATCTGGAGTCCGTTTGGGGCTCCGGAGAGGGAAATCTTCTATCTTCGTCATCATCAACCTCTCTTCATCGCCAATTCCATGATGCTCCTCACCAGGAGTGAGTAATATCTTCGTAGGCTTGCTGGTCGGTGTAGGGGTTGGATGAGATCGATCATGTAATCGAGTTAGTTTTGTTAGGGCTTGATCCCTAGTATCCACTATGTTCTAAGATTGATGTTGCTACGACTTTGCTATGCTTAATGCTTGTCACTAGGGCCCGAGTGCCATGATTTCAGATCTGAACCGTTTATGTTTTCACCAATATATTTGTGTTTTAGATCCGATCTTGCAAGTTGTATGCACCTGCTATGTGTTATGATACGCATCCCCCAGGGTGACAATAACTAGGATTCTTTCCGGTGATTACCATAGTTTGAGGAGTTCATGTATTCACTATGTGTTAATACTTTGTTCCGGTTCTCTATTAAAAGGAGGCATTAATATCCCTTAGTTTTCTTATGGACCCCGCTGCCACGGGAGGGTAGGACAAAAGATGTCATGCAAGTTCTTTTCCATAAGCACGTATGACTATTTACAGAATATATGCCTACATTGTATTGATGAACTAGAGCTAGTTCTGTCGCCCTAGGTTATAACTGATACATGATCGATATCATCCAACACATACCCAACATGACCGATCCAGTGCCTACGAGTTTCCACATATTGATACTTGCTAGGTTACTATTATTACTGCTGCTACTGTTACACTTGCTACCAATCTGCCACTGTTACCGCTACTGTTACTACTGCTGTTTTGGTTACTTGCTATCAAATTACCATATTATCTTGCTACTAATCACTTTGCTACAGATATTTAGTCTCCAGGTGTGGTTGAATTGACAACTCAACTGCTAATACTTCCAAGTGTTCTTTGGCTCCCCTTGTGTCGAATCAATAAATTTGGGTTGAATACTCTACCCTCGAAAACTGTTGCGATCCCCTATACTTGTGGGTTATCAAGCATCAAGAGAAGTACATGAGGTGCACAACTTCTTTCGGCATGCAAATTTTATAGTCAATGTTGTTAGTGCTTCTTCCAAACGCAACGAGGAATTACTAGCAAACCAGGCAGCTGAAATTGAATGTGATATCGAACGAGGAGAACTTGATACCGGCCGAGGGGTAAATCAGTTAGGCTCTTTACAAAGAGCAAGAGACACTAGATGGTGTTCCCATTATAAATCAATCCAAAGCTTAAGAAAGATGTTTGCTGCTTCTGTTTCTGTTTTAAGAAGTATAGCAAGTGACCGTTCGGTCTCACAATATTCTCGAGGAGATGCCGTTGGTGCTCTTAGGATTCTCATCTCATTTGATTTTGTGTTTATTCTGCACCTAATGGAAAAAAAATCATGAAGATCACTGATGTGTTGTGTCTAAGACTGCAAAATAAATCTTTGGATATTTTGAATGATTTGGATTGTGTTTCTAACACAAAGGTACTACTTGCTGACTTGAGAGAAAATGGTTGGGAATCTCTTCTTGAAGAGGTTAAATCTTTTTGCATGAAGCACAAGATTGATATTCCGGATTTGAATCGCAAGTATGTATCTTCTTCCAACTATGTACTTTTAGATTATGTTATATATTTATTATCAAATAGTGAAACTAATTCTTATGTATATTATTTCTAGGTACGTTGATGTGACCAAATCCCGAAACAAGCATGACAACACCACAACACTCCATCACTACAAAATGGATGTATTTAATGTTGCCATAGACCAACAATTGACAGAGTTAGGTGATCGATTCAGTCTTCAAGTGAAAGATCTTTTAAGCCTTTGTGCATCATTGGATCCAAGACGTGACATATTTGACATATCAAAAATATGCACGCTAATTGAAAAATTATATCCTGCATATTTTTCTTCTCAAGAAAGAGCTCAGTTGGAGTGTCAGCGACCACATTTTCAGCCTGACACGTGCAACCATCTAGAATTGAAAATGTTACCATCACTTGCAGCTTTGGCGCATGGACTAGTCAAAATAGGTAAATCATCTATGTATCCAATGGTCGACAGGTTATTACGATTAGTAATAACTCTCCCGGTGTCGACAGCAACAGCAGAGAGAGCATTTTCAGCTATGAAACTTGTCAAGACTCGTCTTTGAAGTTAAAATTGATGATGACTTTCTTCGACATTGTATGATAGTCTACATCAAGAAGGATCTAGCGTCAAAGTTTAGTTCTGATGAAATTGTAGACACATTTGATCTTCTTGGTAGTCGCAAAGCCAATTTTAAACTAATAGAAATGTAACTTCTTTGCACTGTTGATTGACCATATGGTCTGTACTGAATCATCATTTTTTTTTATCATGTTTGCAATGCTACATTTTTTTGCAGCAGAAGGCGTAGGAGGAGGGCATCGAGAAGGATCCGGTCGGCTGCCTGTTCTCTTCTTCCCCACGGCTCTCATTCCCTTGTCCCCTTTCTGTCTCTGAAACTTCCTGTAACCTGAACCTCCGTACATGAATTCGTGTATCTGTATGAGATTGAGGAAGAATCCCTGGTTAATCCTATCAGCATGCATATAATACCATTATAGCAACAAAATAATTTGCTCCCGGCGAGCGCATAACAAGACACATATGTGCCTGCATCGACCAATTAATTCCTGAGGCTGGTTGCACGAATGCTTGATACACGTGTGACAGGCTCAGGAATATTCTCCCTGGAGCGGTACATACAAAAAGGCCAGAGCTAAAGTTGTCGACAAGAGACAAAACCAAGATCGCCCAAAAAATTTACACCGTCTATTGACCGCGACAAGACGATAAAAATATGATTGTACGTGTGGCACGAGGCTGGGGCTAGCTGTATAATATTTCAACACCGGATGTAGCAAGAGACCTCGTATAGCTAAAAGGCAGTGCCTGATGGTCTGACTTCACATCGATCTCCCCTTTTTTTCTCGAATTTGCATCGAATATCAACACAAAACAGCTGGAGAGGCCAAAACTATGTGCCTTTTTGTTTCTCAACTGTTTTCCTCTTGTCGCGGCACACGATCGATCGGGATCGAGACAGCGATCGATCTCCATCCGTCCATGGCACACGCCCTAAAAATAATTGGAACGCATGATGTTAATTTGTCGATCGATCACAATGATGCACACGGTGATCACATCTTTATGGCTGATTGAAAGGGTTTTACATAATATATATGCTATATGTATATAAATTATAGGTATACAGTAATTAATTAACAATACATATATGTGTCCCCTCCTACCACGCGTCCTTTTCAATTCTGTAATTTGTTTCACGTCATGAACAGCTCCGATCTTGAGTCTCACGTCGCTTTAATTGTCTCCCTAGCTAGAAATTATTCACATTACCGCGTACAATACCGGCCATGCACGCACGCACAGACGTACGCATGCGTGTACGTAGAGAGATCGAGTAGTGCTACTAGGGCGTACGTGCATGCATGCGGCATGACATCTCACACTAAAACACATGACAATTAATTAACCATCAGACGTTATTAATTCATCGTCAAGTCCGCGTGTAGTGACGACACCGACCGCGCCAGGCTCCACAGGTCGCAGTCTCCGGCGCCGGCGACGCTGGCACTGCCATGCTCGTCCACGAAGAAGGCCATGCTGTTCTGGGTGGACGCGACGTCGCAGAGGGCGTCGAGGTCGTACGCCGCGAACCGGTCTAGCGTGTCCCAGTCGGCGCCGATGTTATTCCCCGACGCGCCGTCGCCGCCGCTGTACTCGGTCGGCGGTGGCAGGAGCCCGTCGGCGACGACGTGCTCGAGCGGCGGGAGCTTCATGGATCTCTCGTATAGGGTCCCGTGAGGACACGCGCGGCTCGCGGTGTTGTTGATCAGGTGATCCAGCGCCGAGTTGGCAGCAGGCTTGGCCTCTTGCTTGCACGACGTCGTGGATGAGCGGCCCTGCATGTAGTGGTTGAGGATGTGCTCGAAGGCGTCGTCGCTGGCGGAGTAGGCCAGCAGTTGCTGCTGCTGCATCTGCGCCTTGGCGTGGTCGCTGGCGGTGGTCACCGTCGACGAGCAGTTGCTCAGGCTGCGCTCCACGGCGGCGGACCCGGCCAGCTTGGACGACGCGGCGCCGCCGCCGTTGTTCTGGCCTTGGTGCACGACGATGTTCTTCTTCTTGAACACCGTGCAGATCACCCACCCGCCCTCCTGCGCCGACGACTGGTCCCCGGCCACGCCACGAATCTGCTCATACGCACAATAATTCGCACATAAGTCACTTGACTAATCAAGTGCGTGAGACATGCTTAGAAGTTACATGCCTTGGCCCCAAAACGACCGCGTGCACCTGACCATCACCTCAACGTACCATCACTGATCAGTGATCACATTCGCATTGCTTTCACATAGCCCGGGCCAGCCTTGCTAACGAGGTTTGTTCCTTCACAAGTACTGAACCTACTACCCACTACCTTCAGAACCCCTTTTGTGACTTCGACCGGTCGAAAGGAAATCCCAGATCCCACTCGCAAATTATAATTAAACCATGCATCATGTCATGTGTATGCAGTAGTGTGTGTATGTGTCAGTGTCCCCATTCCCAGCCACCACCGGAAAATAATCTTCACTAGCGTTTGTCGTCTACCCTCGCATGCCACGGGTACATACACATGCGTACGTACGTACATCAATCGCATGCACCACTGGCAATGTTCCTTGTGTTTCGGAGTCCATTTTCTTCATGAAAATGGGGGCCGTGGCCCCTTTGATCCAGAAAAAAAACCACTAGCTATCTCCATCCCTGTCGGCCGGCCGGCGTGCATGCAATTGCAACGTAGGTACGTGTGGAGACTGGAGAGACCGTACGTAGCACAGTACGTACCGGGGATGAGGCGCCAGAGTAGTAGGTGGTGTCGCCAGCAGGATTGGCGGGGACGGCGTCGTCGAGGCGGTACTCGTGCATGATCCAATCAGACTTGTGGCCGTGCGGGGCGCGGCCCTTGTAGAAGACGAGCGTCTTGCGCAGGCCGATGCGGCCGCAGCCGGCGGCGAAGTAGATGACCTTGTCCCGGCCGGTGGCCTTCCAGAATCCGGCGGCGGTGGCCCGGTTGGTCCTCGTCCCCGTCGGGTACTTCTTGTCCTTGTGGCTGAACAGGTACCAGTCGTTCTGCGGGCCAACCCCGATCCTGCAACGCTCTGCTTTCCATGGCCAATTCACCATCCATCCATGAGTGCTACTGGATCTAGTACGTGCATTTTGCAGTGGCGAGGGACTGAGGGAAGTAGCTAGGAATGAAGGAACGAACCTTGGATGTCCCATGGCTCGAGCTTGTTGAGGTCGACTTCGGGGATGACGTCGAGGTCGATGCGCTGGGAGGCCACCTTCTTGGCGAGGTAGTAGGTGAGCAGCTCCTCCTCCGTCGGGTGGAACCGGAACCCCGGCGGCACCACCGACTGCCCGTTCACAGACATGCTCATGATCCCTTCCCTTGTGTGTGCTGTGGTCAATTAAAACGATGAACAGGATAATAAAGAAGGCATTGCTGTAGCTGGAGTACAATGCTCCACCTTGCTACAGCCTATAACTAGCTACCATTGATGAAACGAAACGGAATTGAACGAGAAGGAAGGAAGGGAGGGAGCAGGAGGGGAGATGAGATCGAGTCGAGGGGAATGAAGTTGTTGCTGGTGATGGGGTACAAGGAAACAATTGCAACGAACGGGAGGTGGCTATATATAGCTACTGATCGATCACACTGCCCTTAGCTCCAGCTGCTGCCAAGCTAGCTTTTTTTTTTTTTTTTTTTGCGAATGCTGCCAAGCTAGCTAGTGTGATTAGTGTCGTTCGCTAGGAGGTAGGTACTTTTATTTTTGAGAAAAAACTCGTATTCATTCATATAGCAGACATACGCGGTACAAACACGAGTACATACGCCCTGAGGCAACCGCTGATACAACCAAGACAACTGTCCACCCAAACACAACAGAGCACCCTGAAATCTTTAGAAATCGCACGTAGATCCCTGAGCTCCTGTTCATTTTCCATCTTGCAGCCACGACGAACCCTAACCTCGCCGGAGCAAGGCAAAGCCGCCGGACTAAATACCATGGGCATGGGGAGCACCATCGCCATACCTAGGTTTTGTGAGCCGCATAGAGGTCCCACCACGACGGACGGGAACCAGGGGGCGGGTTCCAGTGCTTCGGCCGGGGACAGTCCCCGTGCTCCCTTGTCCTTGGAGCTGCCACTGGCGCCAGCCTCTGCCGGAGAGAAGCAGCAGCTCCGACCTCCTTGCACTCCACAGAACCCAGCTGTCGGTCGACTACGGCGACTGGATCTGGAGACCTCGATCCACAGATCCTCGACTCCTGTACATCCCCTCCGCTAAACAAGCACTCCGGCTCGGAGGACAGCCGGCCTCCCTAGCCCCACAGCGCCGCCGGAGAACGCGCCGCTGCAACGGGGAAAGGACTGGAGGAAACCTTATTTCTCCTCGTCGGCGCCGCCACCGCTCGGCCACCAATGCCAGAGTACACCACCAAAAACCCCTATCTACATCCCCGACGCGGTGGTCCCCGGTCTCTCCCACCTCCCGCGGCCACGCGGCCGCCGGAAGCAAGGGAGACCGACGGAAACGGCCCGCCGGGATCCCCCCTCTTGCGTCGCCTTTTGGACCGCCTCTTTTCACTATAGTTCTAGAGGGACCGAGAGAAACTCATCACACGCAGAAGGGAGGTACGTTAGGGAAGTGCCAACAACCTTGAGAGAGAAACGCCAAGGCAACGGTGGTCCCCGCAGGCCATGGCAAGGGAAAGAGAGAGAGGAGAGGGGATTGGAAAGGGTGCGCATAAGAGGGCCGGGAAAGGAGAGGGACCAGACATGACCTTAGGGCAACTCCAACGCGGTTCATCAAACGGACGACACCAAATGTCCGTGGACAGCGCTAGGAGCAGAGGCCATCCAATCGTGGTTATCAAATCCGGACAGCAGGAGTGGGCCAGGCGTGGGCCAGGCGGATCTAGAGGGAAAAAGCACATGGGCTGTGGGGACATGTGGTCCAACTGACAATGGGCCAGGCAGACGTCCGGACTCCCCCAGGTTTGGTACCGGTTTAGGGGAATTTGGACTTCCGGACCAATCCACGGACATTTGATGACTCCCGTTGGATGGCCAAAAGTGTCCGGACCACGTGGTCCGGACATTTGGGGGCGATTTGGTGAATCGCGTTGGAGTTCGCCTTAAAGATCTCCAGGAAAAGCACAGCCGAAACCGAACCGATCTCCTCTGCATCACGGGTCCATCAGGCCGGGTAAATCATCAGGTAGCATAGTAGTATGGCATAGCCAGCATAAACCACCACAGCCAGCAACCACCGCAACAGCAATAACAACATCAGCAACAGCAACAAGAACAGTCCATGTGCTCTCGCCGTTTCTTTTATATTCAATATGTTTTGATAAATTAAGAGGGATTTAAAGGTGCATAAGGTGCAAAGATAGCTTTTGGTTGTAGCAGTAGTACTGATTTAGCCAGCCGACGAGACCATTGGAGAAGAGCAAAGCGATGGAACAACTTTTTGACTTATTCTCTGGAAAAACGATAAAGAAATGTGTGCATGCATTTGATTCTGCGGTTCAGTTGTAGTGTTCGATCCTATGCAAATTTGTCTCCTACTTTTTTTCCTTCAAGAGCCAAAAGCCGAGATCGAGACCACCAAAAGCCGAGATCGAGACCAGATTTTTTAATAGGAATAATTTTCTTTGGAAATTATTGATAGCATAAGTCGTCATATGAGAACAACGGCTGTTGATTTTGTATTTCAAGTTATATTTGTGCTACCTAATTAATTGATGAAAGTTACTGATGACATTGTATTTTATTGATTATTAATTTGTAGATATATGCTGGCCGGATGGACCAGGTATCTAGAACGCCCCTAGGACATCGTATACGGATGTAATATTATACAGTAGTTTTACACTACTCAACGTCAAAGCGACTGAGTTTATTCCTATTTGAACCATGTATTTGTTATATAGTGAGACTTATATTATAATTTTGGCGACACGGTGAACCACATTTTGTATCATGTATTCCACTTTGAACCACATTTGAGCAATTGATCAGGTGGTCCTAACAAATTGTTACAACTTGTCAGGACACGACGCTTAGACCTAGACACATCTCTTTTTCTCGAATACGCACGAGTGTGCGTATCATATTATATAGATAGGGGTGGGTAAAGAGCCCGAGACCACAGTTGATGATACAAGGAAACGATGTACACCAACCAACACCACAGCCTAAGCTAGAACATCCACTCTATATCTATATGGGACTACTCACGCCTTGCCCATTTCATTGCTAAGCCTAACCCTTTTTCTGGTCTCTGAATGCATGGAAGTGAGTAGAGACGACGGTCCGAGCGATGAGACCGGGTGTGGTTAGGACAACTCGCCTAGCTATGCCATTTTGAAGGTGTATTGTAGAAAGACACGTCCTATTTGGCGAGGGGCATGTTCAAGTTTTGAGCACCAAATCGTTCCGATGAGTGGGACCGATCTGTCATGATCACTTCAATTGCTGAAATGTAGTTCAAAGTAGGAAAATGTGTGTAAAATGTTGTTCCAAGTGTCACTGAAACTAAATTGTGGTTCCAAGTGTCACAAAAACTAACTGTGGTTCACAGTGTCACCATGTTACAAATATATGGTTCAAAATGGAATAAATTTTAAGCATATAGTTAACACATGGCATATATATACCAAATATAGTATACAACATTTCTTCAAAGTAATTAGTCCAATCAGATGCACGACACTTGTTATTAATATTTTTCTCACTGATTGTGCATAGAAGGTAAGTGTATGTGTGTGCGCGACGGCATGCATGCACACCGTTAAGGGAATTTGTGGTTATCATAGTTACCGAATATACCATAAAGTTATTTTTAATCAAAATTTTAATTATTTTTAAAAATAATTCAAAAATTCCAGTAACTATGCCATTACCAGGAAATCCGTACGTCCAACTCAAAAAAAAATCCGTACGTGCCAAATAGTTGTGGGCAGCCATGATTGAAAAAAAAAACCCTGGAAATGTTTGCTGCATGCGTGCACGCTTCGATCTCTCCTTTCTGACTTTACCCGTACGTGCACATACGCACGAAACATTGTTTTCGGCAGAGATACTGCTTGCCCCAGGGACAAGTCGCTGTTGGCGTTGAAATCGAGGCCTATCTTCACGCTGCAATAACCCCAAAGTGTTAGAATAATCCGAAACACATAGCCGATCATCCAAGAACAAGCAATCACACGCGAGGCACGACATCGAGATTTGTTAATGAGATTCACCGAACTCGACTACATCACCGGGGCATGACTATGGGTGCTCCTCTCCATTGATACTGCTACAATACCACACACTGGCCACTCGGGCGCCGGCACATGCCACCGGCTCCCCCTGCGTGCATGTGCTATTATCAGTGACGGACCCAGAAATTGAGGTTTGCCGGGGCGGCGGATGACGATGAAACTTCATTGCACTTCGCCGATGGTCGCTAGGCACGGGAGATACCCTGCTCCGTCACCGGAGAGCCAGGGCGGCCGCCCCAGCTCGCCCCAATGGTGGATCCGCCACTGGCTATTATGTTGACACATGTTATGTCATGTGTCTACCCCTAATTATATATGAGGTCTAATATGCAAGTGTCCTACTCGAATATGACTCATACCATGTCTACACATCATACGTCTCAACCTATCATGTACGAAATATTCGATGCAATTCCAACACCAAGTCGATCGTACCATTATCGCTGCTCGTGCGGCTCGCGCGTCGTGGTGATCGACGGCCGAGATGCCGGCTATGCCCCCCGCGCTCGGGCGTCAGCACGTACCATCCATCCCACTGGAGTAAATTGCACAGAAGTACCACAATTGGGGCATTGGAAGCAGATTGGTACCAAGATTGGTAATTTTTACGTGTCAGTATCAAGTTTGGGGCGAGACGTTGCAAAAGAGGCTAAAAGTGCGTTTTATACGTATTGACAGGGAATCTGACCGGTTGGGCCCGCCCGTCAGGTGCCACGCTGGCCAGTGAGCGCGTGGCCGCGCGCTGACTCGGACGAGCCTCGGGTCGAACCGTTGAGCGGCGGCTGGTGCGTTCGAGCCAGACCCCGCTCATTCCCCCCGCTCTGCTCTGCCTTCTTCTTCCTGCTCTCTGCCTCGCCGCCGCCTGCGCCCGCCCCCGTCCCCGCCGGCCGCCACACCACGCCGCCGTAGCCATGGTTTTGGAGGACGGGAGCAGCGATGACAACTCAAGCCTCCCATACATGTACTCTGAAACCTCCACCGATGGGCTCAACCAGGTCAGTTACTCCATTGGAGCTAGGGTTAGGTTAGGTTTAGAAAATTTGGGGATTTTTCTGTGTAGGTGGTCTTTGTTGTGAAGATTTCGTTTGATTTGCTTTGTCCTCGTCCTCTGCACATGATGGTAACTTGGATTTTGCTTGGGCAGGTGCCTTTCTAACTTGAGGACCTGGATTACAAGGGCCTTGAGCTAGATCTGATGTCGTTCTGCGACAAGCATGGGAAGCCATCAGAGAGGCTTGTTGCATTTGAAGGAACAATGACTGGGAGAAGGTTCTTAGCATGTGCAAAGCCGGTATTTTTCTTGCCTTATTGATTATGCACAGGATGTGGTCATTGAAAGTCGCAGAGTCTTGTTTGCCAAGTGTGATTCAGTTATGTCTATGGTAAATTTGTTAGTCATATATGCCCTACTGTAGTGCTCATTGTAGGAATGCTCAATATTAAGTTTAGTGGAGTGCATTTTTGCTAAATATATGCTCAAGCATGCCCTGTTGTGTGCACATGCTATTTATTTATACTTGTATGCAGTGTTGCTTAGTACTCACATTAGCCCCTCCATTAGCTGATGTGTTACTCCTAATAAGTAACTGTTGCTTACTGCTGACAGTAGGTACTCTCATTAGCTAGTTTGTTGCTGCAGGCTAATGTAGTGTATTTAGCCATGCTAATGTAGTCTGGTTTGATAACCTTGATTCAGTGATGTCTATGTTCCATTTGTTAGTGATATATGGCAAAGTAGTTCAATGGTAGTGCACATTGTAGGATTCCATTATATTAATGGCCAATTCTTAGTTGGTTATTCTGCTAAATATATGCTTCTGTTGCTTAGCACATGCTAAGTTGAATGGAGTGTTACTGATCACCCATTGTAGGATTACATTAAGTTATTTTACAATGTGCTCCTGTTGCTTAGCACATGGCTATGCAAATTCAGTGTTGGTCAGTACCAACATTAGCTACTGCCATGAACTAACTGTTGCTTACTACTCATAGTAGTTGTATTGTACTAAATTTT
Source organism: Thinopyrum elongatum (assembly GCA_011799875.1). Lineage (NCBI taxonomy): Eukaryota > Viridiplantae > Streptophyta > Magnoliopsida > Poales > Poaceae > Thinopyrum > Thinopyrum elongatum. Next base: position 72,026,936 of record CM022303.1, read on the forward strand.
GCCCTTGTTACTTTTCCAGGAAGGACATAATTGTGGTTTTGTTCAGTGGGTTGATGAGCAGTGGCCCCCAACAATGGAGAATGCATTGTTGAAGCTTTGGTCAATGGTTGAAGAGAGCAAGTCTGCTAGGGTGAATGATAATCTTGAAAATGCTTAAACTATTCACCATTTGACAGAAGAAAAGTACAAGCTGGATGCAGACTATGACAAGTTAGTGAAAGATGTGCATCAACTTGTGGATATGCAGGAGGATAGGGTTGTGGATTTCAGTTATCTGCAGTCCAACATCACATATCAGCACCAATGCAGAGTTGAATTGGTGGCTGGTATGAAGGCAGAAATGGCAAAGAAAGATGCAGTTACAGAGAAGCTTCAACAGAAGTATGAACTCCTGTGCAACCTGACAAGTGCTCAAGCAACTGTCATCCAGAACCTGAAGTTGAATAATATGAAAGAGAAGGAATTGCTGAGTGAGGCTAGGATGAATTTGGAGTTGAAGAATGCAGAGTTCACAAAGTTTGAGGAGAAGGTCACCCAAGAGAAGCTAGAGTTGAAGTTTCAGGTTGCTGATCTGCTGAAGGGAAAGGAGAACCATAATGAAGAGAAGTACATGCTAGAGCTTAAGATTAGTGAGCTCATGAAGGCAGAGGAGAAGCTCAAGGAGAAGATCAAGGGGATCCAGGCCATCTTACAGAACTGAACAAGATGAAGTGAGATTAGTGGGCATTGCAGACCTTTTGGGAAGGATGGCTGTGCAATGACCTAGTAACTTAGAATTATGGTTGTGTAATGTATGGTTCTAGTAATTGTGAACTCTGGCTGTTTATGTACCTAGTAGTTATGCTATTCATCCTTTTGTGAGAAAGGGATGGATTGTGCATTTGAACTCCACTATGTATTGTGAACAATGGTTGTGTATGCCTATAATGTGTTGAACTCCAGTAAGTATTGTTTGCTTATGTTATACTGATGCTGAAAATGGTTGCTAGTTTGTTGCTGAAAATGGTTGCTAGTTTGTTGCTGAAAATGATGACATACCAAGCATTGGAAGATGCTTATGTTATACTGATGCATAAATGCTTAAATGCATTTGCAAAAGGAATAGTTTCTTATGTTAGAGCGATGCTTAAATGCTTCCTCATCATTCTTTTGTTATGTTGCCACCCAAAACCCTAGTTGATAGGTTTAGGTGGTTTCGTCGACCCCGAGCCACCCTAGACCCTAGATGATAGTTTCAGGTGGTTTCGTCGACCCCGAGCCACCCTAGAGCCTAATTGATAGTTTTAGTGTTTCGTCGACCCCGAGCCACCAAAACCCTAATTGATAGGTTTAGGTGGTTTCGTCGACCCCGAGCCACCCTAGACCCTAGATGATAGTTTTAGGTGGTTTCGTCGACCCGAGCCACCCCGAGCCTAATTGATAGTTTTAGTGTTTTCGTCGACCCGAGCCACCAAAACCCTAATTGATAGGTAGGTGGTTTCGTCGACCCCGAGCCACCCTACAGCCTAATTGATAGTTTTAGGTGTTTTCGTCGACCCCGAGCACCAAACCCTAACTGATAGGTTTAGGTGGTTTCGTCGACCCCGAGCCACCCTAGACCTAGTGATAGTTTTAGGTGGTTTCGTCGACCCGAGCCACCCTAGAGGCCTAATTGATAGTTTTAGGTGTTTTCGTCGACCCTGAGCCACCAAAACCCTAATTGATAGGTTTAGGTGGTTTCGTCGACCCCGAGCCACCCTAGAGCCTAATTGATAGTTTTAGGTGTTTTCGTCGACCCCGAGCCAAAAACCTAATTGATAGGTTTAGGTGGTTTCGTCGACCCGAGCCACCCTAGACCCTAGATGATAGTTTTAGGTGGTTTCGTTGACCCCGAGCCACCCTAGAGCCTAATTGATAGTTTAGGGTTTTCGTCGACCCCGAGCCACCAAACCCTAATTGATAGGTTTAGGTGGTTTCGTCGACCCCAAGCCACCATAGAGCCTAATTGATAGTTTTAGGTGTTTTCGTCGACCCCAAGCCACCAAAACCCTAATTGATAGGTTTAGGTGTTTTCGTCGACCCCGAGCCACCAAAACCCTAATTGATTCTTTTAGGTGTTTTCATCAACCCCGAGCCACCAAAACCCTAATTGATTCTTCTAGGTGGTTTCGTCGACCCCGAGCCACCCTAGACCCTAGATGATAGTTTTAGGTGTTTTCGTCGACCCCAAGCCACCAAAACCCTACTGATTCTTTTAGGTGGTTTCGTCGACCCGAGCCACCCTAGACCCTAGATGATAGTTTTAGGTGTTTTCGTCGACCCCGAGCCACCAAAACCCTAATTGATTCTTTTAGGTGTTTTCGTCAACCCCGAGCCACCAAAACCCTAATTGATTCTTTTAGGTGGTTTCGTCGACCCCGAGCCACCCTAGACCCTAGATGATAGTTTTAGGTGTTTTCGTCGACCCCAAGCCACCAAAACCCTAACTGATTCTTTTAGGTGGTTTCGTCGACCCCGAGCCACCCTAGACCCTAGATGATAGTTTTAGGTGTTTTCGTCGACCCCGAGCCACCAAAACCCTAATTGATTCTTTTAGGTGGTTTCGTCGACCCCGAGCCACCCTAGACCCTAATTGATTCTTGTAGGTGGTTCCGTTGACCCCGAGCCACCAAAACCCAAAGTGCTTCTTTTTTAGCATTATAACCAACAACAGAGTTACTCTATCCAATAATATGCACCATTCTCATCAACATATCAATCATAAAAAGATATAAAAAGAACCATCCACATGAACATAGTCCATTCCACGCATTAACTCATGAGATGCAAGAACACACATGAAGTATCTAGTTTTGAACATTACATGGCACATGTGCCATTTAGTGGTTACCACTTGCATAGAAGTAGGCCCTCCATCCACTGTTTCTACCACAAGAAGGTGGAGGAGCAGTAGATGTGAAGGGAGCAGTAGATGTGGAGGGAGCAGATTGCCTTGGGGCATAGAATGCACCTCTCCCTCTCCCAGCACCTCTCCCACCACCTGGTGCAGCACCTCTCCCAGCACCTATTGCAACACCTCTCCCACCACCTATTGCAGCACCTCTCCCAGCACCTGCAGCTGCAGCACCTCCTGTTGCAGCAGTTGGTGCTGTTGTAGGAGCTGGATGAGAAGCTCTTGGTGCTGGTGTAGGAGCAACAGCACCAGCACTTGAATTCCTTGCAAGAGACTTGCATAAACATGGAAATGAGTTAGCAAATAGTAAAATAATGGAATGTACAAGAAGGAAAACATGTTAGGACTTAAAAGAGGATTACCACATGTTTGTTCTTCCTCAAAGCCAGCTCAGGCTTCAACTGTTTCATGCAGCTTGTGTACCTATGTCCATGTAGTCCACAGTTGCCACATGTTATAGTCCCCATTCTTGATGTGTCCTTTGGCTTTGGAACTTCAAATCTCCCCTTGATCCTCTTCTCTTTCTTTCTTCCCCTCTTCACCTTAAATGCAGGTGGGTCAATGTCTGGACCAGGGGTCCTTGTCCAATCATGCTCACCAGGAACTGGATAGATCATTGATTCGTAAGCTGCCACATAGAATTGTTTCATGAAGAATTTGCTGACATAATCCTCTGGTTTTCTTTTGCCCTTGTTTATTGCTGAGATGGCATGGTGACATGGGATGCCAGTGAGGTCCCATTTTCTGCACCCACATGTGTGAAGTTGCAAGTTAACAGCATGGGTTTGCTGTCCACTTGTAACTTGCCACAAGTCCACACCAGCTTGAATAGGTTTGCAAAATTTGGCCCTCTCCTTCTCAACCTCTAGCTTCTTACTATAATGGGGTGTTATCTCACATCTAGCTTTCTTTCCACTCTCCCTATTCCTATGCCACCTCACCATCTGCTTATCCTTTATTCCATCACACATTGTCCTAATTGGTTTCTTCCTAACATCTAGGACATACTTGTTGAACACCTCAGACAAATTGTTAACTACAAGGTCAGTCTTGCAGTTTGTGTCAAATGCATGTGTTGCCCATGTTTTCTTGGGTATTGCACAAAGCCACTTCCAAGCTTCCTCACATTCAGTTCTCAGGTCATTCATTGCAATGTTAAATTTGTGTTCACTATATGCATAGGCAGCATTATCCATATACTTCTTCAGATCTTCCCCCCTAAACCCAGCATTTTGGAAGTTTGCATATATATGCCTAAGGCAGAACCTTTGGTTGCACTTAGGAAAGACAGCATTCACTGCATTTAGTAGGCCCTGGGACACACAGTTAAACTAGCTAAGCTACTATCTAGCACAAAACAACCATATAAGAATAAGGTGAGATGATGCAAGAACATACCTTTTGTCTATCTGACATTATTGTATATGGACCAAACTCTCCCACTTCTCCTCCTAGGCAGATTTTTAGTTGGTGTAGAAACCAACACCAGCTAGGTGTGTCCTCTTGCCCAACAATACCAAATGCCCAGTGGCAGCAAGTAGTTGCCATCTCTACCAGTGGCAGCAAGTAGTTGAGCACCAGTAGTTAACTTGATGAAGCACCCATCAACACCTGAATGAGCAAGCAAATTCAATATCTAAAACATTGAAATGCATTTAAAGATAAAACAATATGTAACTAATGCACAAGGTGGAAAAACTGACCAATGAAGGGTCTGCACCCCTTGAGAAACCCCTCCCTTGCTCCATTGATGCAATAGAACATGGCATGGAATCTTGGGCCTGGATGGGGGATTTTTTCAGTGGGTTTTGGAGTTACAGTAGTGACTACTACTCTACTCCCAGGGTTTGTATCCATCACTGTCTGAGCATAGTCTTTCAACCTAGGGTATTGCTTTTTGTGGTCTCCTAACACAGCATAAATAGCTAGGTTCTTTGCCCTATATGCCATTGACTTGGGCACATCCACACCATAATTCTCCATGCAGCCATCAATCAAAGTCTGAATGCCAGTTGTTAGATCAGATCTGAACAGTGACTCATACTTGTTGGCAAGCCACTTGGCACTTACCCTTGTTGTCTCTGTACTAATAGGGCAAGTGTGCTCAATTCTCATCTTCTTAATTACAAAAGTAGTTTCACCTTTTATAACTGCTGCCACCATAAAGAAGTTGCAATGTTTTTGGTTGCATTCTACAATTATCCTTTGATCTGAGTTCCTGTGATATTTGAAGTTTCTGCCTTGAGTGATGTGTAAGTTCAACAAAGCCTCTCTGAATTGATGTTGATCCTTGAAACACATCTTTAGACATAATTGCTCATGTGGTTGCTCCATTTCCTCATTGTACCATTTTCTAGGAGGCCTCTGCTTTGCCCTGCTCTTTCTTTTCTTTGGCAGCACAAATGACAATGGCTCAAAACCATCATCATCAGCCTCCTTCAACAATCCTTTCTCTTCTTCTTCAGATGAAGGCTTGAAATCAGGCTCCTCCTCTTGTACTACACTTGAATGTGACCTTGTTGTAGACCCTCTTCTAACTGGAAGCTTCTGTTTCTTCTTCTTCTTCTCTTCATGTACAATTACAGTTTCTTCATCCTATGAAACAACTTTGTCGTCTTCATCCATTTGAAAAAGTTCCTCAACCTCTGTGTCACCCTCATAATGCACCACTTCTTCCTCCTCAGATTCTTCATCATCTGTTTCTTCCTCTTCTATTTCATCATACTCTCTCTGTCTCTTTCCCTCATCCATCCCTATGTCATCAGCATCACCCATATAAAAAGGGTTTCCATCACTGTCATCTTCACCTTCACAATCAGAACCACCACTGCCCTCATATCCCTCTTCTTCTTCTAGCTCCAAAACAGCTTTCAGCTTTCCTTTTACATTCTTGCTCTCTTGTGTGCAAACACCAGTAACATGAGCTGCACTGCAGCTGCTACTTTGACTTTCAAAGACAACTCCTTCTTGATCAACAGCATAGATGGGTGGCTCACTGAGATCATATAACACAGGCTCTTCATACACAACCGTGGACAATTCTTGCCTCTCAAACTGGCTGCAATGAGGTGAACATGCCCTCACTAGCAAATTTAGAACCTTACACTCCTCAACCTGCCTCTTTACTATTTGCAACTCAGCATTACTCTCTACCATCTCCAATCCTTTCTCCCCTAAATCTGGATTCTCAATGTGAAACAGTAGATCATATTCACTAAATCCTTGGGTTTCCATCACTGCAATCATATTCAGATATGTTACATCTGAACTGTAGAGCTTCAGCTCAAACATTTCTGAAGCATCAAAATGGAACCTAACATCCAAAATGTCATCATACAAACTGCAAAATAAAATAACAGACAAAAATGGTTAACAATTTAACCATGGCTAATAAACAATTTTACTTAACAGATAGGTTAACAAGGATATATCAATTATTCAGTACCCAAGTTTAACATAAGCATAAAACACTTTTTTAGTTAACATTTAAGCTTTGTTTTACTATTCTCAGATATGTTAACATATAAACACTTTTTTAGTTAACATATAAACAAAGCTTTTATTTACCCTTAGCCCTAGTCAACAATTCCCATAAACACAATTACTACAAATCAAACATATTATGAATAAACTAAGAATATGACAGCAAAGCATAATGATAGTATACAATGTAAACAACTGTCTCAATGCAACCCTAATTACAGAGTGGGTAGTTAACCCTATGACAGCTAACTGATGTTTTGTATTTTCAGAGAAGTAGTTAACAGAATAATGCTGCTCTGCTCTAGTTAGTTAACACCTAATCCTAATTTGGACTCAGAAATAACAATGTAAATCGTATACAGCAGTAGCAATTAGAGTGCTAAACATGGAGGCAGTAAACCCTAACCCTAATCCCCAATTTCAGTTAGCAAAAATGGAAGAGTGGAGCACTTACAGCACACCACCGATGCCATGAGTCCACTGATGGGCGGTGCTAGGGTTGGCCACCCAAATTCGCGCCATCCACAGCCTCTGCTCCATCGACAACGCCGGCTCCGCAAAATCATCGTCGTCACTACTGTACTCCGAGGTGGAGTAGCCACCACTGCCGTCGACGCCTAAGCGGGGGAGGTCGCCGCCGCTGCCACCGTCATCGCCCCGGCCCTCGCCGCCTGCCGGAGTCGCCGACACCATCGTCTCCTAGGGCACAGCAGCCGCGGGGGAGAGGAGGGCGCGAGGGAGGAGCAGCCGCGCGGGGGAGAGGACAGCGCCTAAGCAGTTCGAGCCATGGCTGCGGCCGCGTGGTGTGGCGGCCGGCGGGGCGGGCGGGGAGGCAGGCGGCGGCGAGGGAGCGAGGAGGAGGAAGAGGGCAGGGTACGGGTCGGGGTCTGGCTCGAACGCACCAGCCGCCGCTCAACGGTTCGACCCGGGGCTCGTCCGAGTCAGCGCGCGGGCACGCGCTCACTGGCCAGCATGGCACCTGACGGGCGGGCCCAACCGGTCAGATTCCCTGTCAATACGTATAAAACTCACTTTTAGCCTTTTTTGCAACGTCTCGCCCCAAACTTGGTACTAACACGTAAAAATTACCAATCTTGATATCAATCTACTTCCAATGCCCTAATTGTGATACTTGTGTGCAATTTACTCATCCCGCTGAGGCTGTCCGGCGGCCACGGAGGCGAACGCGCGCGCACCCCGCGCCGGCAAACGGCGCCAGCCGAGCGCGCTCTCGCGCGGTGCGTGCCTTCAGCGGGCTGGCTAGCGCACGGCGAGAGAGCACGTGCCTATCTTCCGCGAGCTGTGTCAGGCCCGTAATGGCCAATCGGGACTTCATGTGTCCTGCCCTTTCTTTTCTTTTGAAATATCACGGCCTACTACACCTGATCGATCTGTTACCACTACTCCATGCCTCCGGGGATATATGCATGCATATGACCGGCGCATCCAGTAGCACTACTGTTGGCTGTTGCTGCTGCAAGACTCAACGTACCAAACGATGGGTTTAATTACTGGTCAACGACGACAGATGGATGGATTCGACGGACGACGTACAGCGCAGCTAAATCTAATCTAAACTAATTCGATCCATTCAATCCGCTGAGCGTGTCGATCCACAACGCGCCTCGTAGATTAATGGGCGTTGTTGCGTACGCAAACGATGATGAGTTTTACCGGCAATAATCCATCGATTTGAGTAACGGCAACCTCTCTTTTACCCAAAAAGCGAGTGAGGATTCGACCGACGCCCTTAACGTGTACCGACCGGTGGATTCTGCAAGCTCGTCGGAGCGACGCGGAAAGAGACGCGTTTTCATCTTCTACTCGCGAGCTCAAATGAGCTCGTGATGAACAGTAAAACCAAAAACATTGAAAAATAAATAAAAAAATTCTGTTTTTTTGCTGGCAAACTTTGACAAATGTGCTAAGTGCTTGCAAAGTTTCATCACGAACTCATATTTGTGAAAGTCATGAAAAAAAAAATCAGTGCTCCAAAGTGCCTTCAAAAGTAGCATTTTCGAAGCATCGATTTTTGTTTTTTATTTTTTTGCCATGCCTTTCACGAATGTGATTCTGTGACAAAACTTTGCAAGCACATAGAACATTTGTGAAAGGTTTCCACAAAAAATTCTGAGTTTTTTGAATTTTTTTTCTGATTTTACTGTTCATTGGAGCTCATTTGAGCTCGAGCTCGGATACTCCACGTCAGGTATTTTACTAGCAGATTACATGGTTGGCAGGGTGGACACGACCGTGATCGATCGATCGGCTGTAGTCGGCATGCATGCCTCGGTGGTGTACGTACGTGTCCTGTGCGTATTTTTTGAGGAATCGGCAGGAGAGCTGCTCGTATTTTTTTGCTCAAAGTCAAAGCTCAAGATGACACACCGCTACTAATATGATGCGCTCCGTTGTTGATTATCTACCTAATAATCTCTTCTTCTTTTTTTTCTTTCTTTTTTGCGAATAAACCCCTAGATCTATTACAGAGGACAACACCAACAGAAAGCACCTCACACAAATGAAAAATTACAAGGAAGTCCCTGAGATGCGCAACACCTCGAAGCTCCACCGCGGGCCGCAGACGCGCCGCCGCTGCCGCCATCACTGCACCACAGCCTTGGCCCCGAGGGAACAGCACGCCGGAGCCAGAGATGAAGCCGTCGATGTCGAAGCCCTGCACCGATCTGAAAGAGCCCACCTCAAGCGAACAAAAGATCCAACCCCAGCTCCGCCAACGGAGGAAACGTCGGAGCTACGGCGAGGGGGAAGGGGAGAACTAACCTCGACAGGGCCAGTCGTCAGCGTTGCCTCGCCGACCAGCCATAGAGGGAAAGAACCCGCCGGATCCATGAATCCACAAGGACCAAAATCCGGGAGCTCGACGCCAGCTTCCAATCCACTGCTGTCACCAGCGAACACCGGCCCAGAGCACGCACCGGAAAACTGGATCGCAGCCGCCGCCGCCACAGCGCCGACCACATCCAGGAAACCACAAACTGCCAGAACCACAGCCCAACGGGAGACGCACGCCGCTCTCACCTCAGCAGCACCCATAGAACCACCGAGCAGAAGGGAAGGCGACGAATTATTTACCCTAAACAGCATCCATCCCTTCCAATCAACGCCGCCGGGGAAAAACTAACCCTATCTACACACCGGGGGGCGAGGAACAAGATCCCCACCTCCTCACGCCGCCGAAGTGACGAGAGGAGGCGGGGATCCATGCCCTCACCGGCGAGAGGATGGGACGTTTGGGCTCGCTCCCTTTTCGCCTCTCTCTACTGTAGAGGGGAGGGGAAAGTAGTCCGCAATTGTTGTGACAATAGCAGGAGGTGTACATGCGTGTTGGTGATCTGATTTGCTCATTTAAGTTGAGCACCATGGTTTCGATCATTTCTAAATTTGCGAAGATGTTTCATTGCTTTACAATATTCGACAACATTGTATACTTCTAATTGATGCAAGCCTTTCAATGTTGTTTAAGCGATGCATATGTGTGTTTGTACAAAGCTAGATGCAAATTATTGAGCTTGATGTGATAGTTGTTTCATCATTCTTGTATGCCTATACAAACTTTGTGGCGTTCTTCAGATGCACCTCGATAACATTTTGGAGGCAAATTGTTAAACGCCACAAAATGATTTTGGAGGCGATCATCAGAAATGCCACAGAAATGTTTTTTAAACCGAGGCAACAGCTTTGCCTCATTCATTAATTAAGAAAAGAGTTTACAAAGTTATTGCTCAACAAGAGGAGCAAAACATCATTGAACACAAAAAAAAACTCAAAAGGTTTTACTCTCCCGGTGACGGTGTCCCGGCTTGGGGGTCTCTCACCACGTCGTCTCTCGGCCTCATGGGCCGGGTCGAGGACCCCTATGTCGGCTCAGGAGTGGGCCACTCTAGATGGCCCATGGCGCATCAATGGAAGGCTCCCGAAGACTTGTCGTGTACTCCAAGACGTCAGATTCGTCGTAAACTCGATTTCCTCATACGTAGCCAACTAGGACAATGTAACCCTAGGTCCCCTGGTATCTATATAAACCGAGGGGTTGGGCTCTTAGAGGGCACACAACAATCTCGGGGTAGATCCTCTGTCCTTTGTACTCCAATCCAAAGCAATAAACACAATCAGGACGTAGGGTATTATCTCTTCGGAGAGTCCGAACCTGGGTAAAAACCCGTGTCCTTGTTACCATCGTGCCTAGACGCTTAGTTCGGGACCCCCAACCCGAGATCTGCCGGATTTAGCTCCATCATTGGTGGCCCATGTAGATCCCGCTGAGCGATCACCAAAGCACGATGGGAGTCAAGATCGACGAGCAGATCGGCGCTGGCGCAACCTTTGTGCCGGGACAGATCTTCGTCTTCGGTAGTATCGCTCTCGTCGCAGATTCGACCGGCCATCTCGGCAAGGTCGAAACCTTTGCTCTGGGCCGGATCGTTAGATTCGGTAATATGGAGTACACCGCGGATTCCTGCGGAGAACTGGTCTTTATGAGCTGGGTGTCAAACCAGGTTGAAGAACCATGCAAGCCGCTGGCCCTGAATCCGACGTCAGATCCAGTTCAGGACGAGCTCGAAAGCCCCTCCTCGGATCCGGCCGCTGATCGGAACCCGACGCCCCTTCCAATGGCCCAGATGTCATATCAGGCTGAAGTAGGCGGGAAAGAACCGAGGTCCATGTCAGATCAGATCTCAAGGGTGCTGTCTTTGGTCCCAAGGTTAGATCGGACCGAGGAAGATTGCGAGAAACTCCTTCTGAATGAGATGTTAGATCGAATTCAGAAGCTCGCAATATCGGCCGACCCGATCCCAGTGTATGATTGGATCTGGGAGTCCCCGGGAAAAGCTGATTTTTTCAGCCCACCCACCACCCATCTCGTTGCTAACATCGAAGACCTCACCGAAGTTCTCCTGAGCGCCTCCGATGAAGTCGATGACATGGAAGAGGAAATCGCAAGTCTCCGGATAGCCCGCCAACAGCCACTGTGCCTTCGGGCAAGTGGACGGCGACCTCTACATACGACATCTATATGGTAGGCACCCCTTATCACAACAGCGGGGGAGACGGAAATAACAACGGGGGAGGGGGCGATGACAACGAAAACGATAACGCCGGGAACAACAATAACAACGGCAACCCTGACGACAACGCAGAAGACCCTCCGAGTGACCTCGGTCCAGAAGATGAGGACATCCTAAAGGAGTCGCTAGGCAGCCCGAACCACGATGCGCTTAGGCTGATGTAACACCCTGGATTTTGGGCCTTTTTTTTTAAACTCAAGTTGGTTTCATTTGGATTTGCTTTGGATCTTACTAGAAATAGCTCCCTTGGACTTAGCAAATTGGAAACCTAACTAATTTCACGTGCACTGGTTGTCACCCACCTCCAACACACTAACATTTTCCCCATGCCCATTTCTCAAACTTTTCTAAGTATATTCTTTTCCCTATAAAAGAATATGTGCCTTTGAGCACTTGGGTTATGAAGCAACTAATATTTCTGCCACTCTAAAAATTTCCAATAAATTCTTTAAGGCAAATGAACACTAAAAATTCCACTAACCCACACAGGAGCTTTTCCATTTGAGCACACCATCTTCATTTCAGTTTCTGGACCAAACTTAAGGTTGTACAGCAAGTACCCTCTAACTTTGTCCAAACTATCTGAAATTTGGCACACACATACACCTTAGTACACTAACACTACTAGACAACACCACTACCCAGGCCCCTACACATCTCTCCCTGGAGCAGCCCCCAAAGTTTGCTGCAGGAAAGAGTTTGGACACACAACTTTTGATCCAGTGCACCTAGGATCATTTGAAACCACGCACACCACCTTCACTGCACGCCTAACCTACTGAACAAGGTTAGAAGCGCCCGTGCGCACCCAGACCCCCACTGCCTTGGTGACCATGGGGCTGGCATGACAAAGGGCGTGCTTTGCATGGCGCCCAGCCCCTGGCATGCTAGCACCTGTGCCACCACCCGTCCCCGGTGCGCCCAGCCCCGCGTACGGCCACGCACGCACCCAGCCAAACCCAGCGCCGTCTCTCCTCGCCCCCCCCCCCCAAACAGAGCGCTGCCATGCTCACGGCCACTGTGCGCCACCGTCGTCGGCTAGCCCGGCGGCCAGCGCAGCGAGCACGGCACCGTCACCGGACCCCATGGCCCCTCCCAAGGCATGGCAGAGGCCGGCACAGCGCCAGCTCACCACGAGCTTATCCACGGCGACGCCATAGCCACGGCACCCTCGCCGCGGCTATAAAAGCCGACGCCCACCGTTCTAACCACTCGCACCTCACCTCTCACTCACTCACACGTCGCCACACTCGAGGAGCACGGTCGGGAGGGCCTACTTCCTCAGAATCGAGCAGAGTGCCGTCGCAGAAGCGCCACCACCCCACCACCACCAATCGAACCGCCACACCTCACTGACCTCGACGCCTAACTTAGCCACCCAAATAAGCGACGAATCACCGGAGTCCGACGACCCTCGAAGACCACCGCCGCCGGAGAAGAAGAAAGCAACGCCGTCAGGACATCTCTGGAGAAGCTACGGGTACGGGCGTGATCGCCGTCATCGCGCCGTTCCAACACACCCATCCCCAAGCACCGCCGTGACTTCTACGCCGGCGAACGGCCATCGGTGAGCCACCGTCTCCACTGACCACTCTAACATGATTTAAAACTGATGGGTGGGACCCACCAATCAGCGATTCAGTGCGCGCCCAAAGCGGTACGTTGGTGGAAGCGCATTTCTAAAATACGCTTTCGACGTGGCCGCCTCTAGTTTTTCTGTTTAACCCGTTTTAAATCAATTTAAATGATTCTGTTGACTGGACTTTGACCACCTCTAAATTTTAAACTATAAGTCCAAATGAGTTGATTCTTTTTGCATTATTTTTCTTTTGGAATTCTTTATCCACTAATTTAATTTTGTATTTATTTGACTTGTCTAGAATTTTTGGACAAAGAATTTGGCTTTATGTTTTATTTACAATTTGCTTTTAAAATTATTTCCAAAGGGAAATAATTCGGGAGGTGAAGACCAAGAGTTCTTTGACACTCCATTTGAGTAAGGCAAGCCACCACCTCCATTTTCTTGATGGCATTGCAAGGCCATGGGTTAAAACATACAATTTCTTTAATTGTTAAATCATTTGAATTATTGGTTGAATTATGTTCATGTTAGAATTGTTGCCATGCTAGTGTTGTGTTTACTTGGAAGTAGTTGATCAGTAGTATCCACTGAATGTTATGTTAAGTAGCGAAACAAGATGCTTTGGTAATATTGCTAAGTTGATCGTAGTGATAGAAATGATCATATTTGGGGAAAGACTTTAGTATTAGAAGTGATCACATTTGGGGAATGACTTTAGTCTTAGAAGTGATCATCTTCGAGGAATAACGTAAATGTTAGACATGATCATATTTGGGGAATGACTTTAGTAACAGAATTAATCATATTCGCGGAAAGACTTTAGTGATTAAAATGACTAGGAATTGATCGTAACTCTACAAAATTTTTGTGAAGGTGTACTTGTAATAGAATTGAGTTCACTAAATTAACCCTTCAAGGTTGGTCAATTCGTAGTGCCACTGAACCGAGCCTTTTTTCCGTGCGACCACATTTTCCTTTGTGGGAAGGCCCTAGTTCGGTTATAGTTATGTCTCTTACGTGTATCACCAAAGAGCGATGGTTGGACGGGTAGTATCCCCTTGGCCAGGGGATTGTCATCCAGTAACGAGAGCCTGGGTTGGTATGATTGAGCTCAGAGTTTGTTGCATCCCGGAGTGGATGAGTTGTGCCACGGGGTGGCAGAGACCCATATTCTCTCACCCAGGGCTAGCTTGCGGGAGGTCGGTGATACGGTAAGAGGGCCATACTGTAAGCAGGATTTGTTGGACTGCTGTCCATAGTGTGGGTAAAGTGTACAACCTCTGTAGAGTGTCAAAATCTATTTGAATAGCTGAGTCCCTGGCAATGGGGCACTGTTTGTATTAAGTCACACTATTGTAGGAGATATGCCCTAGAGGCAGTAATAAATGTTATTGATTATCTCCCTGTTCATAATTAGGTTTATGTTCCATGCTATAACTGCTATGGTTCTCGATTCTGCAAATAAAACGAGGCTTGGAGGAAGACTCATATGCACGTGTGGGATAATAAACGATAAAATGTATTCCTAGTCAAGCCTCTATGACTGGCTCAAGTGTTGCATGATGGTTCTGTTTTCCTGATCATGGGCATGTCTATGCCAGCAACTTTGAGGGCACAATGTTATAAGAACATTTGTGTTGAATCGACCCGATTGATGTTATGCTATGAGATTCATTCGTCACAAGTTAATGGTTAATAACACAGAGATGGTTAATGTTTGCATAATTCCTTAGACCATGAGAGTATCGAGTTTCTTCATACCTGCTTCATGAACTTTGGGGTTTGTTAAACGTCATCCGTAAATGGGTGGCTATTACGGCGGCTTACGGGTTCATGGAAAAGTATGTCAAGTAACTTGATAGCTCAAGATTGGGATTTGCTCCTCCGACGATGGAGAGATATCTCTGGGCCCTCTCGGTGTTACGGTATCCATCATCGTCTGGCCAGACACTTCGTGATTTGATCACGGGGATGCCGGAACACGGTAACGTGAAAAGAAAACAATACCGATAACGAGGTAACTAGCATAGTGGACAAGTTGTTGATCCACGGGAATGCCAACATGTCTCACCTCGGGTATTTGTAACATATCGCGAAGCAATAGGAATAGCACACGGCAACTGGAGGTTCACTCGAATATTCATTCGTGTGGGTATAGGGGTCAATATGGGTGTCCACGGCTCCGATGCTGATCATTGATCGGAAAGTGTTCCGGTCGTGTCTATACTTCACCGAACCTATAGGGTCACACGCTTAAGGGTCATCTATCTGCTGAATACTAGACTAGGAGTCTGAGAGAAAGTCACTGGAAAAGTTTCAGAGACAAACGGAAATGTTCCAGAGAGAACACCGAAAAAGTTTCGGTAAAACCGAAAAGTTGTTTTGGATAAAACCATTGATCCAAAAAAGTTTCGGAGCTGCCGGAGTTGTTTACCGGGTAAACAAAAATGGTTTTAAATTAAACCACCATACTGGAAATGTGCCGGATAGATGACACCGTATGTGTGCAACTCTGTAGAGAGGTCGTAGTTTCGATCTTAGTGCCCGTGGGGCTGTTCGTGAGTACCTCCCGAAGGGCTGTCCAAGTGACGGTCCGAGTTCTATGAGTCCTCCCGAAGGGCTGTCCGCGACACCGTCCGGGGGACTGTCCGACCACCTCCCGGAGGGCTGTCCGGGTGGCGGATGAGGGAGTACATCCTCGCGGTTGGGAGGTTGTATATCCTAGCTGCGGGGACCTGCACCGCCGATCGTCATCGACTCTACTTCCGCTGCGCTACGAGTCGGTAACAAAAATGATCAAACCTTGTATGCAGTCTCCATAGAGGTCCTGGGCTGGTGCGTAGGTCGGAAAATTTTTGTTTTCTGCTGCGTTACCCTAGAACTATATGATCAAGGCCATGAACAAAGTAAACAATAAGTAAGTGTTGAAATCGAGAAATGAAGGGAGAGCTGGATTGCTCACAAGGTGGACATGAGGAGTGAATCGGATGATCAGGGATTATACCGAGAAAGGGTCCACGGGACAGTAAACGCACAGGCTACGAGTATCCACTTTAGTTAAATTGTTGAACTTACTGTTTAAGTCTATAACCTATTTCATGTCGATTGCCATGTTCTTGCTTGTCTGCTTGCTTTTGGATTGTTTGTGAGCTTGCAAGTACATTCAAAGTACTCACCTGGCTTATCATGCCAGATGTAGGAGATGCCGTAGATGAGTACCCCGAGGATCCCGAGTACGCGAACTAGGACGTGTTCCAGCAGTGTCCCTTTGGATTGGAGTCCCACCATCGTCATGCTATTCTGCTGTGTTATATCGCTTCGCTACTAGTATTTCAAGGCCGAGTTGTTCGAACAATAATGTATAGAGTGTAGCCGCACAAGTAGTGCCGCCTTGCTTCGCAAGAGTATTGTAAACTTTAGACTTTGTGTCCGTAGTACTTTAATAAATCGTGGTTTATTATGTATCAAAGTTGTACCATGTTCCAGAAGACATGGATCTCTGGGCTGGAATGCGGGGCGACCGGTTCATTGAATCGGGGTGCTACAATACTTGGTATCAGAGCCGCGCTGGCTGTAGGACACCGCTAGTTAGCACGGACGTTAGAATTGAGCGCCGGTAGATAGTCTAGCTTGATTGTTGCATGGCATGCATGCTTATTTATTTGGCGCTAACCGTTCAAACTTATGAGTGCAGATGGCACCAGAAACCATGGAGTACTACTTCGAGGTTTCACCTCACACCTTCATCGATCTGCTTCATCGCACCTGGCGTCAGCTCTACCCCCGTGGATTTGCTCCGGAGTATCAGGTGTATCGCGAGCAGCTTTCTGCCACGGTGTACGAGTACCATGCCGAGGTCCTTCTGATGGTTGTGTCCCACACCAGCAGTCACTCTCATTCCACCCAGGGCGGAATGACTTCCACTCCTGAGCAGGCTCTCCAGTACGCTGCTCTCGAGGCTCTCATTGGTCTGCGCTACCATGAGGTGGAGATGCAGACACACCCAGGCTACCACTATTATCCTACCCATAGCCTCATGTCGGGCAGAGTCATTTTTTCCCATGTCAATGAGTCCAGCAACCTCACCGCCAGCCACCTCACCCGCTTCATGACTGTCGAGTACGCCCTTCTCACCAACCTGCTCGAGGAACTCGACCGTACTCGGGAGGCACTTGCTGCAGCGCAGATTGTTCCAGTATATTCCTCATTGGACACCTCCGTCGACTCCCCAGCACCACCCAGTCCCCCACTCGCTGCAGAGCCGCTTCTTGGAGTCCCCGTGGACTCACTTCCACCCTGGCAACACGGTACCTTGGCAGGCCGTCACGGAGAGACCCCCGTTTTTTGGGTTTCCGGAGACCGTATCACCGTTCTAGCCCCACCTCCCAACATCCCCGCTCCACTTCCCGCTCACCCATGACAGGTTCCAGTCGGAGAGCCCTCCGCCTCTCGTCGCTGCACTGACACCGACGACCTGGTCAGTTCCGAGTTCGAGCTGGAGGAGTCCCAGCTGAGGACGTGAAGACCCTACCCCGTTAGCTTTCACGATGAGTATCAGCATGAGTCTGCATTTGCATCAGTGTGCTTGCATTATGTCAACTGCCATAGGAGCAGTACTGGTCATGTTAATGCCCTTAAGGCATACTGTGCTTTGTATGATGTTGTATCCCCATGTATGTTTAAGTCCGTTGCCATTTGCTTCTTGATTTGGTTCTTCTTTGGTGTTGCGCTGCTTTACCCCCTTGGATGTTGCTCATATTTTGTTACTTTACATTGGGAACGAGTATAGGATGAGGAACTACAACAGCAACAACGGTGGTGATGCTACCCCGGTACGTCGGACCGCTCAGTAGGCAGGTCAGTCACCAAAGCATTGTCCACCTCCACCGTATCAAGCACCAACCACAGATCAGATTATGAGGATGTTTGAAGAAAGGAGAAACCAAGACTTTACAGATTTTTTGAGAAGCATGGAAGTAGTGGTCGGACAGAGACACAGTGAAGGTACATAATTCAAGTTATCAGATTTTCAGTGGACCAAGCCACCAACGTTCGCCCGAGCGGCAGACCCATTGGAGGCAGATGATTAGTTGAGAACAATGGAGAGGAAATTGGAGATCTCCCGCTGCGACGAACAAGACAAGGTCCCCTTCGCCACCCATTACCTTGAAGGACCCGCCGCGATATGGTGGGATAATACCAAGATAGTATGGCCAACCGAAGAGACTATCAGTTGGGGGAAATTCAAGGACAAGTTCCGCCAATACCACATCCCCTCAGGAGTGATGAAGGTCAAACAAAGGGAGTTCCTCGCTCTCAACAAAGGGGGCATGTCTTTAAACGACTACCTCAACAAGTTCAACAACCTCGCACATTATTCGGCACATGATGTATCTATGGAGGAATGGAAGATAGACCATTTTCTGGGAGGACTCCATCACACCCTCCATTGCCAGCTCAGCATGTTGGACTTCCTGGATTTCCAGACACTACTCAACAAAGCCCTGATTAATGAAAGGGAGAGCAAGATTGGGTATGACGAACACAAACACAGGTTTGAGCAAAAGAAGGATCCCCGAGAGAGCGTCACCCAGAAGCCACGCACCTGGCCACCTGCCCAAGCAGAAATCAAGCCAGCCTAGAACAACAACTCCCACACCAACCACAACAGTTACCCCAAGGCCGATAATCAACCCAGAGCAATTGGAAACCGCCTGATGATGGACGACTGCAAGCGCAACAACACCTACTTCACCTGCGGGCAAGCCGATCACTACTCTGCTCAGTGCCCCACCAAGGTCGGGAGATTTCAACCCAACTTGAAGACTCAAGTCAACAGCAGTCGGGTCAACCAGGAAATTCGTCAAGGCAAGGTTTATCATCTCTCCGTGGAAGAAGCCCGCGAAGCATCAGATGTGGTTCTCGGTATGTTTTCTATCAACAACGTACCCACAGTAATATTATTTGATTCCGGTGCTTCCCATTCATTTATATCGCGGAGTTTTGCGGCCACAAATCACTTCCACGTCACGAGGCTCAATAAGGTCCTCGTAGTTCCGTCCCCTGGCTCTGTTTTGAGGACAAGTGTGATGTGCCGAGACTTGGGAATCCTAATCAACAATGTAGAGTTCCCGGCCAACCTCACTGCTAGAATCACCTAGATTGGATGCCATCATGGGCATGGATTGGTTGAAGCAGCATCAAGTGTGCATCAATTGTACAACCCGGACAGTGACCTTAGTCAACCTGAATGGAAAGAAAGTCATGTTTATGGCCAATAGGATAGCACAGAACAAGAGCATGGTTTGCATAGCGAAAGTCACTGATATGGACACGGTGCCAGTGGTTCAAGAGTTCGCAGACGTGTTCCTCGAAGAATTGCCCGGAATGCCACCGGACCGAGAATTGGAGTTCCCAATCGATATAGTCCCAGGGACAACACCCATTTTCAAGAAGTACTACCGTATGTCATCCATCGAGTTGGTCAAGCTGAAGAAGCAACTGGAGGAACTGCAACAGAAGGGATACATCCATCCAAGTATATCACCTTGGGGATCACCGATACTCTTTGTCAAGAAGAAGGACGGCAGCATGAGAATGTGTGTGGACTACAGCCCACTGAATGGGGTCACCATCAAGAACAAATACCCGCTCCCTCGCATTGATGATTTGTTTGATCAACTGAACGGTGCATGAGTATTCTCCAAGATCGACCTCCGAACAGGATACCACCAACTGAAGATCAAGCCCGCTAATATCGCCAAGACTGCCTTCACCACCTGATATAGCCTCTATGAATTCACAGTCATGTCATTTGGGCTGACCAACGCTCCCGCCTATTTCATGGGCATGATGAACAAGGTGTTCATAGAATTCATGGACAAATTTGTGGTGGTATTCATTGGAGATATTTTTATCTACTCCAAGAACGAAGAAGAGCACCGTCCGCACTTCCGCATCGTATTGGAGAGACTACGAGCCCGTCAGCTATATGCCAAGTTCAGCAAGTGCGAGTTCTGGCTCAAGGAAGTTGGATTTCTAGTGCATATTCTGTCTGGACAAGGCGTGGTCATTGATCCCAGCAAAGTTGAAGATGTACTCAACTGGACAGCACCGACCTTGGTGACCGAAGTCCATAGCTTCCTGGGATTGGCCGAATACTATCGTCGCTTCATCAAAGGTTTCTCCAAGCTGGCGAAACCAATGACGGAACTTCTGAAGAAGGACCGCAAGTTTCACTGGATGCAGGTATGCGAATCTAGCTTCATGGAACTGAAGACCCGCCTGACCACTGTGCATGTCTTGATATTACCCGACCTTCACAAGGACTTCGACATCTACTGCAAAACATCCAAACGAGGCTTAGGCTGTGTGCTCATGCAAGAAGGGAAGGTCATAGCATATGTGTCTAGACAACTATGACCGCATGAAGGAAATTACCCTACTCATGATTTGGAACTAGCAACCATAGTACACGCCTTGAAAATTTGGCGGCATTATCTCATCGGGCAGAAGTGCAAGATTTATACCGACCACAAGAGTCTCAAGTACATCTTCACCCAACCCGACCTCAACCTCCGACAACGAAGATGGCTTGAATTGATCAAAGACTATGACCTTGAGGTCCTCTATCATCCAGGGAAGGCCAATGTCGTTGCCGATGCGCTCAGCCGAAACCTAGAGACAGCAGGCACCGTGACCACAAGTACAAATCCGGCACTACGGGAGGAGTGTGCCAGGCTCAATATGATCCTCTGCGGCCCGATGAGCGTGAACACCGTGGAGATCACACCTACCTTGGAAGACGAGATCAAGAAGGCACAACAGAACCACCTGAGTCTGGAGGAATTCAAGGAGGAGGTCCATCAAGGGAAGACTAAGCAGTTCCAAATAGATGAGCAGGGCACGTTATGATTGGGTACCTGACTATGTGTACCGGACCAAGCTGAGATAAAACAACAAATACTTCAAGAATCCCACAAGGCAGTGTACTCTATCCACCCCGGAGGTACCAAGATGTACCAGGACTTGAAGGAGGTATTCTGGTAGCAAGGCATGCAGAAGGACATCGCCTACTGCATCGCATGCTGCGACACGGGCAACCAGATCAAGGTAGAACACCAGAAGCCCGCCGGAATGCTTTAGCCATTGCGAGTTCCACAATGGAAGTGGGACAACATCTATATGGATTTCATCATTGGGCTACCCAAGACCACCCGAGGCAACGACTCCATTTGGGTCATCGTGGATAGATTGGCCAAGGTGGCTCACTTCATCCCAGTAAGGACCGCGTACCGAGTAAACCAGTTGGCTCAATTGTACATGTCCAGGATTGTCAGTCTTCACGAAGTGCCCAAGAAAATTGTGTCTGACCGAGGTTCCCAGTTGACCTCGGCATTTTGGCTACGTCTCCACCAAGCTTTGGGAACCGGGTTGCAACACAGTACAATGTATCACCCATAGACAGATGGATAGACAGAACGAGTAAACCAGACACTGGAAGATATGCTCAGATCATGTGCTCTCACCTATGGCACCAAGTGGGAAGACAGTTTGCCATACGCAGAGTTTTCCTACAACAACAGCTATCAGGCAAGTCTCAAGATGTCCCTGTTTGAAGCATTGTATGGCCGAAAGTGGCGCACCTCGCTGAATTGGTCACAGATAGGAGACAGTCGTATCTTTGGCATGGATTTAATGCTGGA
Organism: Thinopyrum elongatum; assembly: GCA_011799875.1. NCBI lineage: Eukaryota > Viridiplantae > Streptophyta > Magnoliopsida > Poales > Poaceae > Thinopyrum > Thinopyrum elongatum. The sequence continues at coordinate 72,048,728 of CM022303.1, forward strand.
AGCCGAAAGACAAGTAAGGGTGATTCAGTACTGGCTGAAGGCAGCACAATCCTGCCGGAAGAGTTACTATGACAAGAAACATCGGGAAGTAAGTTTTGAACCCGGGGAATATGCTTACCTATGAGTAACCCCGCTAAGAGGAGTTAAGAGATTCAAGGTTAGGGGAAATCTTGCACCCCGGTACATTGGACCCTTCCTGGTCATGGCCCGGAGAGGCAGGGTGGCATATCAGTTGGAATTGCCCCCGAAATTGTCAGAAGTTCACGATGTGTTTGATATCTCACAGTTGAGGCAGTGTATAGTCCCGCCAGCCAAACAGACAGATATGAAGGACTTACCGTTGGCAGCAGATCTGGCCTATGAAGAGTAGCCTGTCAAAATTTTGGAAGAGGTAGAAAGAGTGACCCACAACAAGGTTATAAGGTTCTATAAGGTTCTGTGGGAACGTCACACTAAGGAAGAGGCCACCTGGGAAAGCGAGTATTTTCTCAAGTCAGCATACCCACACTTGTTCCTTGAGCAACCCGAATCTCGAGGACGAGATTGATTCTAAGGGGGTAGGTTTGTAACACCCGGGATTTTGGCCCTTTTCTTTTTTTTAAAACTCAAGTTGGTTTCATTTGGATTTGCTTTGGATCTTATTTGAAATAGCTCTCTTGGACTTAGCAAATTGGAAACCTAACTAATTTCACTTGCACTGGTTGTCACCCACCTCCAACACACTAACATTTTCCCGCATGCCCATTTCTCAAACTTTTCTAAGTATATTCTTTTTCCCTATAAAAGAATATGTGCCTTTGAGCACTTGGGTTAAGAAGCAAATAACATTTCTGCCACTCTAAAAATTCCCAATAAATTCTCATAAATTCTTTAAGGCAAATGAACACTAAAAATACCACTAACCCACACAGGAGCTTCTCAATTTGAGCACACCATCTTCATTTCAGTTTCTGGACCAAACTTAAGGTTGTATAGCAAGTACCCTCTAACTTTGTCCAAACTGTCTGAAATTTGGCACACACATACACCTTAGTACACTAACACTACTAGACAATACCACTACCCAGGCTCTACTCATCTCCCCCTGGAGCAGCCCCCAAAGTTTGCTGCAGGAAAGAGTTTGGACACACAACTTTTGATCCAGTGCACATGGGATCATTTGGAAACCACACACACCACCTACACTGCACGCCTAACCTACTGGACAAGGTTAGAAGCGCCGGTGTGCACCCAGGCCCCCACTGCATTGGTGACCACGGGGCTGGCATGCCAAAGGGCATGCTCTGCTTGGCGCCCAGCCCCTGGCGTGCCAGCACCCGTCCCCGGCGTGCCCAGCCACGCACATGGCCACGTACACACCCAGCCAAACCTAGTGCCGCCTCCCCTCACCCCCTCCCAAACAGAGCGCTGCCGTGGCCATGGCCACTGTGCGCCCATGGGCCACCATCGTCAGCTCGCCCGGCGGCCAGCGTCGTGAGCACGACACCGTCACCGGACTCCCATGGCCTCTCCCAAGGCACGGTAGAGGCCGGCACAGCGCCAGCTCACCATGAGCTTATCCACGGCGGCGCCATGGCCACGGCACCCTTGCCGCAGCTATAAAAGCCGACGCCCGCTGCTCTAACCACTCACACCTCACCTCTCACTCACTCACACCCACACTTGAGGAGCACGGCCAGGAGGGCCTACTTCCTCTGAATTGAGCAGAGTGCCGCCACAAAAGCACCACCGCTGGTAGCCCCCTCTGCTCCACCCCAGGCCACCCCACCACCACCAATCAAACCGCCACACCTCACTGGTCTCGACGCCTAACTTAGCCACCCAAATATACAACAAATCGCCGGAGTCCGATGACCCCCGAAGACCACCGCCGCCGGAGAAGAAGAAAGCGACGCCGTCAGGACGTCTCCAGAGAAGCTACGGGTATGGACATGACCCCGTCATCGCGCTATTCCAACGCACCCATCCCCAAGCACCGCCTTGACCTCTATGCGGCGAATGGCCGTCGGTAAGCCGCCATCTCCAATGACCACTCTAACACGATTTAAAACTAATGGGTGGGATCCACTTGTCAGCAACTTAGTGAGCGCCCAAAGTGGTACGTTAGTGGAAGCGTATTTCCGAAAGACGCTTTTGATGTGGCCGCCTCTGGTTTATCTTTTTAAACCGTTTTAAATCAATTTAAATGATTCTGTTGACTGAACTTTGACCACCTCTAACTTTTAAACTATAAGTCCAAATGAGTTGATTCTTTTTGCATTATTTTTATTTTGGAATTCTTTATCCACTGATTTAATTTGGTATTTATTTGACTTGCCTAGAATTTCTAGATAGAGAATTTGGCTTTATTTTTTATTTACAATTTGCTTTTAAAATTATTTCCAAAGGGAAATAATTCAGGAGGTGAAGACCAGGAGTTCTTTGACACTTCATTTGAGCAAGGCAAGCCACCACCTCCATTTGCTTGATGGCATTGCAATGCCATGGGTTAGAACTTGCAATTTCTTTAATTCTTAAATCATTTGAATTATTGGTTGAGTTATGTTCATGTTAGAATTGTTGCCATACTAGAGTTGTGTTTACTTGGAAGAAGTTGATCAGTAGTATCCACTGAATGTTATGTCAAGTAGCGAAACAAGATTCTTCGGTAATATTGCTACGTTGATCGTAGTGATAGAAATGATCATATTTGGGGAAAGACTTTAGTATTAGAAGTGATCACATTTGGGGAATGACTTTAGTCTTAGAAGTGATCATCTTCGAGGAATAACTTAAATGCTAGACATGATCATATTTGGGGAATGACTTTAGTAATAGAATTGATCATATTCGGGGAAAGACTAGTGATTAAAATGACTAGGAATTGATCGTAACTCTACTAAAATTTTGTGAAGGTTTAATTGTAATAGAATTGAGTTCACTAAATTAACCCTTCATGGTTGGTCAATTCGTAGTGCCACTAAACCGAACCTTTTTCCGTGCGACCACATTTGCCTTTGTGGGAAGGCCCTAGTTCGGTTATAGTTATATCTCTTATGTGTACCACCAAATAGGGATGGTTGGACGGGCAGTATCCCCTTGGCCGGCGGATTGTCGTCCAGCCACGAGAGCCTGGTTAGGTATGGTTGACCTCAGAGTTTATTGCATCCCGGAGTGGATGAGTAGTGCCATGGGGTCGCAGGGACCCAAATTCTCTCCCCCAAGGCTACTCTGCGGGAGGTCGGTGATACGGTAAGAGGGCCATGCTGTAAGTGGGATTTGTTGGGCTACTGTCCATAGTGTGGGTAAAGTGTACAACCTCTGCAGATTGTCATAATCTATTTGAATAGCTGAGTCCCCAGCAATGGACACCGTTCGTATTAAGTCACACTATATGATCAAGGCCATGAGCAAATTAAACTATAAGTAAGTGTTGAAATCAAGAAATGACAGGGAGAGCTGGATTGCTCACAAGGTGGTTATGAGAAGTGAATTGGATGATCGGGAATTATACCGAGAAAGGGTCCACGGGATGTTAAACGCATAGGCTACGAGTATCCACTTTAGTTAAACTGTTGTACTTACTATTTAAGTCTTTAACCTATTTCATGTTGATTGCCATGTTCTTGCTTGTCTGCTTGCTTTTGGATTATTTGTGAGTTTGCCAGTACATTCAAAGTACTCACCTGGCTTATCATGCCAGACGCAGGAAATGCCATAGATGACTACCCCGAGGATCCCGAGTACGCGAATTAGGATGTGTCGAAGCAGTGTCCCTTTGGATTGGAGTCCCACCGTCGTCACGCTACTAGTATTTCGAGGCCGAGTTGTTCGTAGAATAATATATAGAGTGTTGCTGCACGAGTAGTGCCGCCTTGCTTCACAAGAGTATTGTAAACTTAAGACTTTGTGTCCATAGTACTTTAATAAATCATGGTTTATTCTGTATCAAAGTTGTACCGTGTTTCAGAAGATATAGATCTCTGGGCTGGAATGCGGGGCGACCGGTTCGTTGAACCGGGGTGCCACAGCTGAGACTGATCCGTACGGCCAGGAAGATAACCAGCGAGAGGCATCGCCTTCGTGAGGATGGGCAATACCTGGAGGATAGCTGGAATGTGCTCTTCCTCGCCGCGGAGGTGCTTAAAGCTAAGATAAAGTATGCGACGACTAACAAAGCACCACCTAGCTATTAAAAGAACCTGCACAAGGACCTGGACGACGACGCCGACCACAGTGTAATTTCCAAGCACCAGTGGGCTAAAGGCCTGCGCAAGACCACAAACGACCGACCTCCGTGCCACGTCGGACGGAGGAACGGCACGGGTCCTTGGGCCCCTGAGGCACCGGAACACCGGTATAATCGTGCCACCCCATCTGACATGGAAGGGCCAAAACCGAGCTCCAATTCCCGCACCAAGGACCAACAGCACCCTCCGCACAAGGACCCAGCTCCTCGGACTATTTACCAACCCAGGCGTCGCCCGGATCTACTTGCCGAACAAGCAGGACGGCGGGCCTGGATGGCAAAGTATGGAGATCGGCATGCCTACTCCAAATACAGAGACATGAGGGACTACGATGCATGTCAGGCCACCGACACCACCCGAAATATGTGTGGCCGGTCAGTAGCACATCCGCCATGTTTCTCGGATGAGGTGATGGCCCATCATTTCCCGACAGGCTTCAAGATCGTAAACATTGAGAAATATGACGGCTCAACTGACCCCTCAGTATGGATCGAGGACTACATACTGGCAGTCCATGTGGCGAATGACGATGATTTGCATGCCATTAAATACCTGCCACTAAAGTTAAAAGGATTAGCCTGGCACTAGTTGCATACCCTGCCTCCAGGCTCGATCGGCATATGGGCCGATCTCGAATCCAAGTTCATGGCAAATTTCCAGGGCACATATGTAAAGCCTCCGGATGCCAATGACCTGGCCCTTATCGTGCAAAAGCCGGGCGAGCCGGTACACAAGTTTTGGACTCGATTCCTTGAAAAGAAGAATGAAATTGTCGATTGCAGTGACGACAAGGCCCTTGCGGTGTTCAGGAATAACATCAATGATGAGTGGCTTTCCAGGGATTTCGGTCATTATAAGCCGAGGACCATGGCCGAGCTCACAGTCATGATGAGAAAATCCTGCGGCGGAGAAGACAACTGACTGGCAAAGAAGAAAGGCCGGAGTGGAGACCCCGGCACATCCGAGGTGCGTGATGGGAATGGAAAGCCCCGCCACAACCACAAAAACAAGCGCCGCAACCAAAGCGATAGTGATGCCGAGGACGGTGAGGTCAACGCCAGATTTGGCAACCAGCGCTAGGGTGGCGGATCAAAGAAAAAGCCCTTCAAGGGAAGGAGGAACAGTGACTCTCAGCTAGAGAAAATTCTGGATCAGCCATGCGCCATGCACCCCGGAATGAGCAGGTCGGCATGGATATGTCCATATGCTCCCCAAGAACCGACGTGGTCCTAAAAACCTCGGATGTAATCCGACAATCAAAGATTTGGATACAGAAGATAGATTCATTGAACCAGTTTTCAAGACCGACGACTGAAGATGGTGAAACAGCTCGGCCAAGCTAAGGAACGTCCAGAATTGAAGACCGGTTCAGGGGCTACTGACAGTGTCCCGGCTAGGAGGTCTCTCACCACGTCGTCTCTCGGCCTCATGGGCCGGGCCCAGGACCCCTATGTCGACTCAGGAGTGGGCCACACTAGACGGCCCATGGCGCATCAATGGAAGGCTCCTGAAGACTTGTCATGTACCCCAAGACGTCAAATTCGTCGTAAACTTGATTTCCTCATACGTAGCCGACTAGCACAATGTAACCCTATGCCCCCTGGTATCTATATAAACCGAGGGGCAGGGCTTGTTGAGGACACACAATAATCTCAGGGTAGATCCTCTGTACTTTGTACTCCAATCCAAAGCAATAAACACAAGCAGGAGATAGGGTATTATCTCTTCGGAGAGCCCGAACCTGGGTAAAAACTCGCGTCTTTGTTACCATCATGCCTTGACGCCTAGTTCGGAACCCCCTACCCGAGATCTGCCGGATTTAGCTCCGTCACCCAGCGTCAAGTTACTCAAGTGCCTGGGTTTTGCGATGACCCAAATCTTAGCCTCTTCCTTCATGAGCCTTAGGATGTAATACGGCGGCGGCGAGTTATTTTCGAAGACACGTGCGTTTTGCTCATTCCAAAGCGTCCAGTTGACGAGCATGGTTAGGGAAGCCATCGCCTTCTGGTTTGCAACGTTGGGGGCCAACATGTTTGTCCACCAAGATTTTATGTTTCTCTCTCCGGCCCAAAGAGACAAGTCCAAAGATTCTAACCCAAGTCAATCCTTGATCATTCTCCACACCCGCAGCATAAAGTGACAGCCAAAAAATAGATGCGCGACCGTCTCATTTGCCCTCTTGCAAAGGGGGCAAAGTCCACAATTATCCCAACCACTCCTAGCCAGGCGATCCGCAGTCCAAATCCTATTCTAGATGGCTAACCAAGCGAAGAATTTGACCTTCGGAGGGGCCCAAGTCTTCCAAACGGCCTTGTTCATTGAAGTGAGCGTGGCTCCAATGAATTGGGTTTTGTAAGCCGACTTGGCCGAGTAGATACGGTTAGCCGCGAGCTTCCAAGAAATGACATCCTCCACATCATCATTGAGCTGGACATGCGAGAGCATGGTCCAAAGCTCGAGGTACTCGAATAAATGCTCCAAGGTAAAATCTCTGGTTAACTTGATCTGCATGATCCACACATTCTCAGTAAGGTCCTGACAAACCGTCCACTTATTCCTCTTGGAGGCCCCAAATACAAGAGGGCAATGTCTTTCGGCCTCTTGCCATTTAACCATGGCAAATCCCAGAAAGGCACCTTGACCCCATTGCCAATGGTGATGCTGGTGCAGGCAAAGAAGGGCTCGATGTCCACGGCACCACAAGGATTGCCCATGCCAACCCATAACTTGCTCGGATCGGTCCACTCTAGACATGGCCAACGCAACCACAAAGCCCTCGCAGATTTTTCGAGATGTAACACAGCGAGGCCCCCAAGATGAGTGGGGTGATAGACAGCTTCCCAATTAACCTTGTATTTCGCTCCCAAGGTCTTGTCTGCCGCCGACCAATGGAAGGCCCGCTCCACCTTCTTAATACTATTGAGGACTCCCGGTGGGACGATGAGACGGGTGATGTGGTATATTGCCTGCGAGGTGAGGACGCACTTGACCAAGGTAGTTCCGACAATCGTAGTGATGTTCCTCCCCTGCAAAGGAGGGAGCTTGGCCACGATCTTGTCCTCGAGCGGTTGGAAGTCCACTCTCTTGAGGGAGGCCAAGGTATTTGATTGGGAATGAAGTTCACATGGCCGGCAAATCTCACCAGAAGAACCCAAAATGGCCACCAGATTTTGGATGTCTTTTGATCGGAGCTACAAAGATTGTGCCATCGTCCGCATAAAGCGAGGTGTGGAAGGTAGCCCCTCTCGCACCAATCTTGTCGAGAAGGTTGCGCTCATTAGCCACATCGAGGATCTGCTGCAGAGGGTCGATTGCGAAGACAAATAGCAACGGTAACAGCGGGTCACCTTGCCGTAGTCTCCACCCGTGCAAAATAGGGGGGCCGGCCACCCCATTGAGGAGGACATGCGAAGAAGATGTGGATAGCAATGCGGCGATCCATTCCCTGAACCGGCTTAGGAAGCACCTTCTCTGTAGGAGGTTGAAGATGCAGTCCCATCTAACTAAATCAAAGGCCTTGAGTGCTTGAATAGCAGAAATGTTTTGAAGGCAATTTGAAAAATGCCACAAAAATGTTTTGGAGGCGGCCTCATTAATGCCACATATGAACTCTGGAGGCCTTCTTAAAAATGTCACACATTGTGCCTGTAGTGCCTACATACTATGGTTCCGGGGCGTTTTACAAAAGTGCCTTGGAATGCCTTTGCCTTCGTGAGTATCTCTAGCATAATTTGAAAATGCCTTCAAATGTCTAGGCCAGCATTTTATAGGCCTTTGGAGGCATTTGAGAATGCTTGCTAACAGTATACGTGTTGTAATGTTAGAGAACGCCAAACGCAGCTGCGTGAAACCCTAGCCTACTCTCGCGGCATGAACATCTTGGCCCCTGCCAAGCTCCAAGCCCACACCTCGTCCTCGATCTTACACAGCAAGGAGGAGCGCTTAGACTAAGAGCATCTCCAGCCGTTGGCCCCCCAGGGGGCTTGAAAAATCGCCGCTTGGGGGCGAACCAGTGCAAAAATCGGCTTGGGGGCGATTGGGTTTCCAGCCGCCGCCCCCAGGTCGTCCCCAGGCGCCGATATCGGCCCAAGTTTGCCTCAAATTTACCCGCTTTTCAGCCCATTTTCGGCGCTAAATCGGCCCGCTATTGGCGCAAATCAGCTCATATTCGCCGTGCTTCGGCGCGAATTCAACAGAAGTTATTTTTTAACACATAGTTCATCACAGAAAATCAATAGAAATCAAATAGTTCAGCAAATAGTTCAACAACAAATAGTTCAATACAAATTATATAGTTCAACAAATAAAAACTCATATTTCATCACACATCGAGCTAGGCGTTGCTCTTGAGCCTCCACAGGTGCTCCATCAGATCTTGCTGCAGTTATTGATGCACCTGTGGGTCTCGGATCTCCTGACGCATATTGAGGAAGGCAGTCCAGATTGCCGGTAGCCAGGGCGGCGAGGACCATGAGATGCTCTTCGTCCTGGACGTAGGCATCAGCTTCCTCCTCCAGCAGCGCCGTGAGCACCTCCTCGTCGTCCGAGTCAATCGCCGAGCAGACAAATCGCCGAACACCTGGCGGGCATGGTGGGCGCACGACCGCCGGTATCCCGCCCTGCGCGGTCGGAGCGCCGGAAAACTCGCCCAGGAAGGTGGTGGAGAGGTTGCCGTGGCGAAACCCCTCTCTTTTCTGGCGGGGAATGGCCTATCTAGCGGTGGTGGGCGGTGGGCGGCGCCGGGATCGGCAAGGTGGCGGGAGGTCGCGCTGGGGTGGGGGCGAATCTGGCCGTTTGTCTTGACTTTTCGCCTGACAGTGTGGCCCAGACGTGGTTTTCCCTTCCGCCGGAGCCCCCGAGCACCCCCCAGTGCGCTGGGTTCGCCCTGGGATCGCCGGGCCCAAAAACAGGTCAAGCCGGCGGATTTCGACGTCTTAGGGGCGCAACTGAGGGGATTTTTCGACGCCGGCGTGGAAAAAAGTCGCCCTAAAAGGCCTGTTGGGGACGCGGCTGAAGATGCTCTAAAAGATGAGCGCATTCCATTCTTTCCAAAACTCCCAAAGGGCGAGGATTGCCCAAGACCTTGGCCTCCTCGCTTTCCTTAGAACACGGGTGGAGGAGATGCTCTCCAACCAGTCGGCCATGGAGGAAGGCGTCATCCACGTATCAGGCTTAAGCTGTGGCGCACGTAGTTGTCAAAAAAAAAACTGTGGCGCACGTGTTTTCACTGATTGATGCTGTGGTCTGTCCAGCAGCAGAGGACTTGCAGGGTCAGGATAATTAACTAGGCCACTTAACCAAACAAAGAGCGGCGAACCTAGTGCTGTAGCACGCAGCGTAGGCTACAGGTAATACGTAGTGCGTAGGTCTGTCAGGAGGTCAGGCGGGTCCAGGTTGAAGCGACAACACATCGGCTGTGCATGTGCTGTGCATGCACTGTACTATCGGTTTCATCTCTGTGCAGTTCTCTCTCTTGACTTTTGCATGCTACATACTCTCTCTCCTCCTGTCGACGTTCCATCTCTGTACCTGGCACAACTGTTCCGAGTCTGGACTGATCGAGCTAGCTGGAACTCGATGAATCAATGGTTATATTGTTGTGCGTAATAATGGTCTTCTGTACAAGGTTATGAATTTTACTTGAACGCGTTTTTTAATGTTCAACTTTAGAGTTTGATGCCTCTACAAGCTGAACATATATAAGCTCAAACAAACAGCGAAACTAATTTAGTTTTGGGATGCAAGGCGGAGAAAAATTAAATAGTTCCAATCGATCCATGTATGCACCGGCAAATTTGACAATTTTAACCTGTGGACAAAATCAATTCACAAAATAAACTGCCCTTAAAACAAATTCACTCGGCTGACCTTTTTGAGTGACGCTTGACACGCAGGCGTCACACCCTACGGTACAGCGCCTAACTCTAGGGCGTTGCACCTCTGTCGAGCGTGGCAGCCCCTAGGCCCGCACCCAGCAGTGCCGCGCCTCAGAGCTAGGCGCCACACATGTAATGTGCAGCGCCTAGCCCTTAGGCGCTGCACTGTCTGTTACTAGTTGGCTGGCTGGCCCCCCTCCCCACTCCCCCCACACACACCCCAACCCCCAAAGCATCCCCCTCTCAAATCCTTCCCCAAATCTTCCAAATTTGAAGATTTTGTCCGTGGATTTCGAACTCAAACCCTCCCTCAAGGTAATCTTCTCCGATCCCCTTGTTTTGATCCAAGTAATGTTAACAAATTACTCATTTGTTGCTAGTTTGGGGAAACCCTAGTTTTGTATGGATCTAGAGATTTGAATGGAGATGTGAGATGTTTGTTTGCCAATTTCCTATGATTAGGCTTGTTAGTATGTTAGGGTTATTCTTATGGGTGTTCTTATGTTGGTGCTAGGGTTAGGCTTGTTAGTATGTTAGGGTTAAGGTTATGGGTGTTGTTATGTTGGGGCAAGGGTTAGGGTTAGGGTTAGGGTTGTTGTTTCATCCACATCCTCATCCTCCAAAGGAGCACCATGGCGAAAAGTGGGATCTGATGGTGTCGCCGACCTAGACCGCTGAGGTGAGACATACTCGGGGTCACGACAACCGACAAGGTTCGATAGCCGCTTTAACCTTTGGCCCTGGCGCTGCAACATGTACAAGTAAATGAGATATGAAACGTAGCAACACATGTTACATGGACAATTGAAGGAGATGTGAACCTTAATGAATGCTCGAAGTGCACCTTCCCCATCGCTTTTCCCAACCGGAATTGTCTCTAGAATAGTCTCGATCTCATCAGCTGCTTTTTTGATCTGGGTACGCTATGAACAGAAACGACATTAACGTGTTAGGCAAGCGAAGACGTGAATAGTGCAAATGGGAAAGCAAAAAGGGAAAATACCACAAAGTTCATCATTGGAGCTGAAGGGACTAAGGTGCCTTCCCTGACTAATTTGTTGTACTCGTGCTGGGTTAGCTCATCGAAGACGGTGTGATCTTCCAAAATCTCCTCATCATACGCCGGCTTGCATACCTCCACACGGGTACTTGCAAGAAACCATGTGAGATAGTTGTTGAACGCGATCGGGCAGTGCTCACGAAGCTGGGCTCGTTTTTCAGCCTTAGTTTGCTCCACACTAAGCGCGAACTGTATGATATACTTCCTGTGATGCCTGTCCCATTCCTTGATCTTCCGCTGCTTTCTCCTATCCAACCTGCAAGTTAGAAACAAAATATTAGCACCATCGAAACCGCCGAGAAGCTGCTAAGTGCTCAAGGTTAATTATATGTTACGCGTGTAGCAACTTGTCCGTGTCCTCCCACTCCAGCGTGTGTGGCTAGAACAAACCAAACTGGCGGTACACCCGATGTGGCAGGTGAAGCTCAACCGCCCAGTTGCATATGAGTGGGCACAACATATGCCAAAGATCCCTATCCCTAGTGCACATCGGATTCAGCACGAACTCTCTAGGGTTACCAAAACTATCCCCTCTTCCATACGGCTCCTATTCCACCTGCAACATAGCATAGAATGCAAAATTGATTTCAAGTTACGATAGAAACATGAGAATCACTTATACAATGTCGAGTCACCTACTCAGCCGTAATCGTGTCCAGCTCGCTCGTGTACAACTTGTACAGGACCGAGGGATCATTCGTCGTCTCATTTACCACATCCCACTTGTAAGCCCAAATGGGGAACCGTAGTGGGTCGTCTTTGTCGGCCCAATCCTCGTACTTCACGGTCTTCGGTCGTCCAACCGGCAATCGCTCCCAGCTCCATATAGAAAGTGCGAGCATACAACCACCAATACCTCCAGATTTCCTACAACAGGCTTCATCTAACTGCACATAAAAAAGAACATGGTTGAATTAACAAGAAGATCGCATTGATAATGTAGCAATGAAGTGAAAAAGAAACAACTTTCTACCTGTCTATACAAGTAAGCCAGTGTCGCCGAACCCCAACTCCATTTGCTATCGAAGACGGTCAACGCCTTCAGCCACATCCATGGAGCATTCTTGCCTGTGCCATCAGCAAACATAGTCCTGAATATAACGTACCACATGTAGACACGAGCATATGTCTTGACCTCATCCTCATTAGCATCCTTGGGGCAATTACCAAAGTTGAATGCAATCCAGGTGAAAGGAGCACCGGCTGCGACTCTTTCCTTCTTCTTATCTTCTGCTTCTGGTTCCCGAGGCTCCGGAGGAACCATACCGATAAGGGCATGCATCTGCTTGCGCCATCCATCAGAATCGGTGCTCATACATAGAGGATTCCCCTCGATAGGAAGACCGGCGATCATAGCAATATCCTGGAGCGTCACGGTCATGTCCCCGGTCCGAAGATGGAAACTGTGTGTCTCCGGCCTCCAACGATCAGTAAGCGCGGTGATTGCTGCAGCATTGAGCGGTGGCGTCGACCGGCTGACCAACTGAATAAAAGGGAGGAGTCCTGTCTCCCTTACATACGGTGTGTATCGCTCATCATAGCGCATCCCCCCAAGGTTGACCCCGTGAGACCGAATCTTCAGAGGTTGAAGCTCCTACAAACAAGCAAATCAGAAAATTACATATGGGGCATCTATGTTTGAAATAAACACGAAATTCATAATACCGGCCACTTTCATTATTACCCGCTGTTGCACCGACATAGCGTACGACCGGTGTTGATGGTCCCAGTGATCATCGAGAAGCCAAACCATCCTAACAATTTCAAACAAAGCATTCTTGTCAACACGATTATCTTTTCAATACAAATAAACTAAAGTAGACCTACTATATGCAAGATTCAAAGCATATGTATCCAAAGCATTCTTGTCAATACGAATATAATTTCAATACAAATAAACTAAATTAGGCCTACTTCATGCAAGATTCAATACAAATATCTTTTCCATAGAAATAACATGTCAACCTATGTATCCAAAGCATATTTTTTCAATAAAATAAACTAAACTAGGGTTGCAAAATAATAAAGATCATCTACAATTAGGTATCTAATACATGCAAGATTCTAATCTAATCAAACAAGGGTCCCCTAAATCTTCAAAATAGCATATATTCTATGGATAGAAAGAAAGGGATCGGAGGAGAGTACCTTCTAGGATGGATTGGTGAAGAAATCCACGGACCAAATCGTCATATCTGAAGGATTTGAGAAAAAGATTGAGAGAGGGAGAGGAGGAAGCCGCCGGCGCCGCTGCTTCTGTAACTTGTAACTGAACGAACGAATAGGGTGGGGTGGGGAGTGCAGCGCCTAAGGGCTAGGCGCTGCACATTACATGTGTGGCGCCTAGCTCTGAGGCGCTGCACTGCTGGGTGCGGGCTCAGGGGCTGCCACGCTGGACAGAGGTGCAACGCCCCAGAGCTAGGCCTGCGTGTCAAGCGCCACTCAAAAAGGTCAGCTAAGTGAATTTGTTTTAGGGGCAGTTCATTTTGTGAACTGATTTCATCCACAGATCAAAATTATCAAATTTGCGGCATGCACCGTCCTGCTTTTAGAATTTTCTGATCTTCACTTGATAAACAGTGATGGGACGGGACGGCAACCCTCTAGTGCAGCACCTTGCGTCTGACAGAAAAGGGTACCAGTGCCCAAGCGGTGTGACAGGTGAGGCAGAATCTGTATAGGATGAGTAGTGACCTACGCGTCCCACTTCCATTTTCAAATTTTTTACTACTGCCGTGTTTACTGTTCACATAGGCCTGCAAATCCATTCGCCGATGCAGGACTGGCACAGATCGCCAAGTCGGCCAGTGTGGATGGAGGGTGAGGATAAAGCTATTTTTTTTAATAAATTAGATAAATATTACACCGTTTTGATAATTTGCAAAAATGATCCGTATCGGCCGCATCAAAGCCGACTGGCTTCCGTCGGGTTTGCTGGGGCCGACAGGTCCCAGTCGGCCACGTGCAAGCCGATGATAGTCTGCACCACGTCACCCCCGGCCACTCGGCCTTGTGGGCATGCAGTCGGCCGGGCGCAGGCCGACAGGGCTCAGTCGGCCGCGGCGAAGCCGATAGGCCATCGGCCACCCCGCGCCCCCCTTCTTCCTCCTCCATTCTTCTTCTTTCCTTCTTTCATCTCTCCCCACCCAAAAACACTCTAATTTATACACGAAACTTAGCCGATTTCTTGCCCATTTTCCACCGTAGTTGCATTCTAGAGGGTTGGGGGAGGCAAGGGAAACCTCGATCTCATGATGGGATAGATCGTGGTGGTGATGGTGAGCATTTTGGTGGTGGTGGAGGTGGTGGTGGTGGTGGAGGTGGTGGAGGTGATGGAGGCTCCGGTGATTGAAGGCCGCCGTTCGTCGTTGCTTCGCACGCTTCAAGGTGGTGGAGGTGGTGGAGGTGATGGAGGCTCCGGTGATTGAAGGCCGCCGTTCGTCGTTGCTTCGCACGCTTCAAAGGTAAGATTCAACTGACATTTTCTCTGTCATAGTTGTTCCGGTAGTATTCAGTGATATATTTAGATGTGAAATATTACGGTGTGCTATTATTTAGTTGGTTCGGTAATATTCCGTAATATATTTAGATGTCAAATATTTAGGTGTGCGAATATTTTTAGTTGGTCCGGTAATATTCCGTAATATATTTAGATGTCAAATATTTAGGTGTGTGAATATTTTTAGTTGCTCCGGTAATATTCCTTAATATATTTAGATGTCAAATATTTAGGTGTGCGAATATTTTTAGTTTGTCCTGCTGCTTAATAGTTGTCCATGTTGAATAATTTTTTAGGTCAGCAGAGATGTCTGATGTAGTGAAGTTCGTATTTTACTACGGTCCTGGTACTGTCCAAACAAATGAGATGGGAGCTGATCTGAGTGATTTTCAGTACATAGAGGTGCCACTGACTGCCTCTCAAACATGGTCTGTTAGTCAGTTGACAGGATGTTTAGTGCTTAATACTGAAACACACCGTCGGTGTTCATGCATTGTGGACCCGGTCAAGTTCAACCGTTTACTTTTATTTGAGGCCAATAGAGCGGGACTCTCAGTGGGTGCGCTGGTTACAAGGTTGCGAAAGCAGGGTATGCCATCATGTTGCCTTAGTGCTTCCCGTCGTGAAGGAGGTCAGTGTACCTGAAGGCCAGGGTGGTTATGATCCTGGCCAGAGCAGTGAAGGGATGCATTTATCTATGTTAGATTTTGTGTCAAATGCTGGAGATGATGGTTACGAACCAGGGCAGAGTAGTCAGGTAGAAGGAGGAAATGCCGATGGTTATTACAGTGGCGAGGCGGATGTTGACGAGGTAGATGGGCACATGTAAAACCAGATGGAAGATGAAGATACTGATGGTGATAGTGGTCATGCCGATGATTCAGACGAGTCGGATGAAGAAGAGAACGCAGAGGAGGTGCCGAATCCTGCATCATGGAATAAGGACTTCTCATCTGCAATGACCGTGAACGATGGCCATGATTCTTCCTGGCAATATCACCAGAACAACATTGCGACGGGTGCTATGTATCCCAACAAGGAAGCTCTGAAGGATGCAATCTTTAAATGGGCAATGTCCACGCAAAGGGTTTTCAAAACTCAGGTGTCAAGTCAGAAATACTTGACAATGGAATGCAAGAACATACATTGTCCCGCCAGGGTGCATGGCTATCTCCCTAAGTATGGCACAAGTTGGGTGATCAGTGACTTAGTTCATCACACTTGTGTTATTCCCAGTATCCCTCAAGATCATGGCAACCTTTCATCCACGCTTATTGCTCGGTTGCTTTATAGCGAGATAGTGGAGAGCAAAGCGATGAAAGTGAAGGCTATCCAGACAAAAGTTTTCGTCAGGTTGAAGTACAAAATTTCTTATGGCAAGGCTTGGAGGGCTAAGCATAGGGCACTTGAGACCAGATTTGGTTCGTATTTCGATGCATATGACTCTGTTGTCCGGCTCCTCCACACACTGCAGGACCGGAATCCAGGCACCTATGTCGACATCCAAGACTTGTTCATGCCAAAGTTCCCAACTGTGAGGGTGCTGCATCGACTGTTCTTCTCTTTCGGTGTATGCATCGAAGCTTTCAGTCATTGTCGACCGGTGATATGTGTAGATGGCACTTTTCTCACGGGCAAGTACAAGGGTCAGATCCTGACCGCCATTGGTCAAGACGGCCAAAATCAAGTAGTCCCACTGGCATTTGCTTTTGTGGAGAGCGAGAACATTGAAAGTTGGACATGGTTCTTCAGGCAACTGAAAATAGCAGTTGTGCAGGATAAGCCGAATGTGTGCATCCTTCATGAAAGGCATGCAGGTATACTCAGTGCGATAAAAAAACTGGCAAACCCTGGTCCTGAGGAACAAACTCCATGGCAGGACTTGTAGAGCCGTTGGTGCATGCGCCATCTGGGGGCTAATTTCTTCTCGTTGTTCAGAAATAAGAGCCTCATGAATCTATTCAAAAAACTCTACTAGCAGAACCAACTATGGAAGTACAATTTGATACGTGGCAGACTTAATGTGTGCACTCTGAGACATGTTAGGGACAGGAAAGCTGCAAGAGATGCAGCGGTGAGGGCACATGTTGAAGCAGCAGCTACACAGTTAGCAACAGGAATAGCGGCCGCAGAGGAGGAGCCTGCTGGGCTTTGTGACTTGCCAGGATTTGACCCACCTGGTACTAGGAGAAGGCTTGGGAGGACGATTAAAACCTTTGATCAGTGGATAGAGCATGAGCCTCTGGAGAGGTGATCTTTGCTGCATGACACACATGGAGCAAGGTACGGTGTCATGACTACCAACCTCGCTGAAACATATAACTTTGTCCTTAGAGGAAACCGTGCGTTGCCACTTACAGCCATCATTGAGGGTATTTTCTATGGCACGATGAAGTATTTCAGAGATAGATGTCAAAAAGCCGAGCTGCATATCATGAACAACCCAAACAGACGTTACTGTGAAAGGGTTATGAAGTACATGAATAAAAAGATGAAAAAAGCTAGGTCACACTCTGTAGTCGCCATCGGAAATCAAGAAAGAAGGTTTGATATCCGCTTAGCTAAAAACAAATTCGGATGTGCAAATGAGTTGAGGACGCATGAGGTGAAAATTGGAAATGAAGTCTGGCCAACGTGTGAGTGCACATGTAACAAACCGAAGTTGCTTCACCTACCTTGCTCCCATGCACTTGCTGCTTGCGGGCAGCTAGGAATGGACTCAATCTCATTCGTGTCTTCATATTTTCTGAAAGAATCCGTCCTTAATACCTGGACAGGTAAGTTGCTGGGATTTCGATCAATGGGCAACTTCAACACCGTTAACCCTGTTGAAAGGTGGTACATTCCAGACCCAGGGAATATGCATACAAGTAGAGGTAGACGGCAGTGTCAGCTCATCCGGAATGATATGGATGAATCTGAAGCAGGAGGCCCCACTAGGCAATGCATTCTATGCAATGAATTTGGCCATAGGGACACTAATTTTCCCACTTTCATCACTGCCAGTGGTACTGGGCGTGGACGAGGCAACCGGGGAGGAAGAGGAGGAAGAGGGAGTGGAAGAAGCTAGGCTGCATTGAAATTTGTATTAAGTGTGACACTATGTTGAAATTTGTATTAAGTATGGCACTATGTTGAAATTTGTATTAAGTGTTTCACTATGTTGAAATATGAATTAAGTGTGGCACTATGTTTTAAATATGTATTAAGTGTGGCACTATGTTTTTAAATTTGTATTGTGCGTGCAACTATGTTTAAATAAGTGTAGGAATGGAGGGAATGTGGTTAATTAATCCGGACATTGATAGTAAACATCGTGCTGCGATATTATGTGAGTGCAAGCTCGATCCCTTGGTCACTCGCACTGCTAAGGAAAACTGGAGGATACACCCGGATTGGGTTCAGAGGTACGTGTTTTATTTATTTCTCTCAAGCATGTATATTAATGGGACACAGTAACTGAATTGTTATGCTTTCTGATATATGCAGGTTGAAATGGGCTAGGCTTTTACCTTTCGCGCGTCTGGTTGAGGCCACTGATACCTCAACACACCTTGCCATTGACGCCTCTTTGCTCACCTGCTTAGTGGACCAATGGAGGCCCGAGACCCACACGTTTCACTTTCATTGGGGAGAGATGGCTCCTACTCTGGAGGATGTGTCACTTTTGTTGGGACTACCGTTGGCGGGAACTGCCATTGGACCGTTGAAGGCACCGGCTGCTTGGGAGCGGGAAATTGCAGAACGTTTCAATGGTGTTTATGACGGTGCTCCAGCTCTGGCCTCGAAGCCTCACGGACCTAAGCTAGATTGGTTGCTCCATTTCCGGGTTAGTTCACATATTACATATCTTTCATTTGTCATGCATCTGGTTCACTAATACCTTCTCTTTACTCAATGCAGATCCAGAAGTTCCCGGGGTATCCAGAATTCCCCTTGAATGCGACACAGATCACTCGGAGCCTGGAGGCATACATATTGTGGCTTCTCGGGAAAGTGATGTTCACATAGAACCATGTCACCACTATTAGCGCGCGCTACATCCCTATGGCACTGGAGATCGCGAGAGCTGAGTTGCCGGAGCAGATCACACAGAGGAGTTGGGGTTCAGCAGTCTTAGCGGCTACATACCGAGGTATTGCAACGGTTGCCAGCTTGTGACGCAGGAGGCAGCCCTTCTTGGATGCCCTCTATTTTTGCAGCGGTGGTCGTGGGAGAGGTTCTCTATCGGACGACCAAACATAGATGTTGAGGAGGGTATCCCTTTGGGCGAGCTGTTCGATGCTGATCTCATCGACATGCCTACTTTCGGTATGTGCTGGACACGTCGCAAGGTATGGCTCGTGTTATAATTTAATGCATCTTCTGTACGTACACTATGGCTATAACTAACTTCTGTTTTGCGCGGAGACGCTTTGCTAGTGATCAGACTAGGCGAGCCTACACGGCATTAAACGAGCAGTTCGATGTGTACACTGGGGTGATCTGGCAGCCGTACACGCAAGCAGCCATAGATACAAGGTACCTCGGAGGTATTTATGAGCTATGCACAAGGGATCGGGATTACTGGATGATAAAATCGAAGATCATCTTCAATGTCTTCGTCGAGAAGATGGCCCAACAGAGGGTTATGAGGCAATTTAGTCTTTGATAGTTGGTCGAGCCTCCACCTACAGAGGATCCGCTGCCACTAGTAGTCTACAGGTATTGTCTACTTATTCAATGTTGGATTGTCCATAGTGAAGCATTACTTAATTGTTGAACACACACCGCAATTTTAGGATCACAAGAAAGGGGGTCAGCAGGACATAGACTCAGTGGCTGCAGAAGCTTCAGCCGTACATTACAGACTGGGAGACTGCGACGACACGGCTCTGGCACGAGGATCTCGGGTTTGATCTCCGTCAATTCAATGCCTATTTGCAGTGGTACAAGAATGGAACACGGATACGCATCATTCAGCACTCTCACCCAGATGAGATACCGGCCCCTGCTACGGGGGATACGTACCCCAGCTATGATACTTCGGGCTCCAGACAGTACGCGGTAACATATATTCTCTTTATCTAATGCATCTAGTTGTTACATACTTTGCCGTGCATACTCAATATTCATCGTGACAATTTCAGGCTGAGTTGACATGCGATCTTCACGATGAGATGACCAACTTTGGACGTTCACTGTCATCTAGACCTCTTCTTCCACACCGGCCTCAGCTCCAGCCCTGGGTGACGCACATGCAGCAGAAGATATGAGCTGTCTACGCGGCTATCATGTGCACCCGCACTTCGGACGTTGTTCACCAGCAGCCCCTACAATGCCCCCCGTCCCTCCACACAGCAGCAATAGCCGCGTCTCTCCATGCACCATCAAGAACCCACACAGCACCGATGTCATCCGCGTCTATGTCTAGCACAGCAGTCGACGACCAGGCCACCCCCTCCTGACCAGGCGGGAAGTTCGGCGTGGCAGCACTAGCAGCAGGGTCCCACGTCGGGCTTCATGTTTCAGCCACACCCACAGCAGCAGAGTCCCACGTCGGGCTTCATGTTTCAGCCACACCCACAGCAGCAAGGTCCCACGTCGGGCTTCATGTTGCAGCCACAGCCAACTGGTATGTCTCTTCATAATTATTCTTTTCAATAACAATTGGGACCATGTATTTCTTCAGTACTTATGTTCCCTCCTTCAGGAGCCTACGAATATTAGGCATCTATGTTCGGACATAAGGTGTCTATGTGCGGATCCGTGTGGGAGAGTGATCAGGAAGGTGGGGAGAACATACATGATTACATGTCGCAGCACAACGAATGGATGGACATGTATTCGACTCCTCCACCAGGCCCCACATAGGATACACAGTATGACCAGGACAGGTCCGATATTCCTCTTCGTAACGTTAGGGCACCCCACATGTATGGCTGGACGACGCCTAATACACCGCCTGATCGCCGTGCCAGACGTTTTCAGTGACACTTCTCTCTATCAGTAGAGACATGACTATCTACTTATGTATGAGACATATGTCTATTCTATGTATGAGACAAATGACTATCTACTTATGTATGAGACATATGCCTATTCTATTTTAGTGCTCAGTTAGTTTAGCGGGGATAATTCTGATACTACAAACTAATTATCCAACGTTGTGCAAAAACTACAATATCATATTTAGATACAACATAATGCTCCTACAATAAGACAATACAAACAAATAATACAAGTACATCTCAATTAAACGGTAGGACTGAACTTACAAAATACAGCTTAAAAACTACAAGAAGGCATCATCGTCATCCTCCGTCGATGCAGAACTCTTGCCTTTCGATGATGCGGTAGTCTTGGCCTAGGTGCTCGGCATGAAGATATCGTCTTCGTCCTCGCTGTCGGCGCTCCATAAAAAAGTATGTTCTGCCGCATACTTTAGGTATGATTCACTCTTATGCTTTTGCTTCTTCCATCTTCCATGCAACCTAAGAAGTTCTTTCCATATCTCCTCAAAGGTCCTTGAAGGCCATCCGCACCTAGTTAATGCGTGACCCAGCTCATTCAGTAGGGTGTCACTACTGATGAGTTCGTCCCATGGAACTATTCTGTTGTCTCTCTTGAAATCGCCGGCTAAACGCAGAAGACATTGGGACACACTAGGGTGAAAACTACGATCAAAAAGATAACCAGACATCTTGACGAGACTATGAGACTACACTGGACTGCTTACCCACCTTAGTGTGGAGGGGGTTTTATAGGTTCAGAAGAGAAGAATAGGCAGGAATTCAGAAGCGGGAAACTATGGCGGGAGATATAGGCGGGAAACGGCGGCGCGAGATATACACGGGAATTCAGAAGCGGGAAACTATGGCGGGAGATATAGGCGGGAAACGGCGGCGCGAGATATACGCGGGAAACACTGCTGCCGCCTGGTCCAGTAGCGGCAGGTGCCACGCGGGAACCCAAGGGGTCTTTTTTGTCATTCTGGTCCAGAGGTGATCCTTTTTCTCAATTAGATTAGCAAGCTGGACCTAATCGGCTTAACCAAAGCCGATAGGATTCCAATCGGCTTAGGCACGACTGACAGAATCCAATCGGCTTTAGTGATGCCGATGCTGTATTATTTTTGGAAAAATCAAAACGGGGTAATATTTCTCTAATTTAATAAAAAAGTGTATTATTCAAAAAAATTAGCGAGGATAAAGGGGAGCCCCGACCCCCGAGACCTAAAAGTCCTGTCCCGTATAAACCCCATTTGCATATGAACAGTGCAGATTTTTAAAATTTTGCTCTGACTGGCCCCCCTCAACATGCAAATTTACTCAATCCTGCCTCCGCCACTGGTAACTAGTGTGCGCGCGCAACGGCATGCACGCACACCGTTACGTGGATTTGTGGTTATCATAGTTACGGAATATACCGGGAAGTTAATTTTAATTAGAATTTTAATTCATTCTTTGAATAGTTCAGAAATTCTAGTAAGCATGCCATTACCAGGAAATGCGTGCCAAACATTTTTTTCCGACAAATGATGGATTTTATTGACTCAAAATGAAGCATAAAGGAGATACAAACACAATGAACACACACACCCGGCCTCTGCATGATTAGGATACACACAGCCAACACCAACACACATACAACGAATCACACATGCAAAAAGCAAAGTCATACAAGATCAAAGCTATGCCTATACGGAGGAAAAAGAAAAGAAAAAGCAATCAAAACAACGATAGACGAAACAGTTGAGCCAGCCAGAGGTGCATGCGTGCACGCTTTTCTCTTTTCCGACTTTACCGTACGTCCACGTACGCACGAATTAATGCGCGCGCAATGTTTTCGGAAGAGATACTGCTTGCCCCAGGGATGACGTTGTCGTTGCTGAAATCGAAGTTGAGGCCTATCGCGGAAACGCTTGGCATCACCCCACGGATCACAACGGCCGCGTCCGCCTCCCCTACATGACACGTGTCCAAGTGGGGGCGCGCCTACTGTCCATATCACATCTCTTATCCTCTCATTCTCCACTTCTTATCTCGTTCTTCTCGATGATTCCGCCGTGGACACTGCTGCAAGCTCTCTCTCTCTCTTCTCCAACTACCTGATCCCCATCTCGCAGCCCCGCTCCTTCAGTGAGATTCGCCACCGCATCCACCCATCCGGCGATCTTTTTCTGCCACATCTGCTCCTCGGTCACTGCAGGCGGGCGCCAGTGCCGCAGGTCTCTGCGAAGGGCGGCTCCGCCGCGACGAGTCATGCTGCAAGCAACTGCCGGGCGTTGGGAGCCACTGTTTGCAAGGGGTGTCATCGTGCTCCGATGTGACGCCCCCGAAATCGACTGTGCATTAATGATACACGCAGCATGCACGATCAAGATCAATGACTCACGGTAGGATATCACAACACAACTCTACGACATAAATTAAAATATAAATCTTATATTACAAGCCAGGGTCACGAGGACCCATAATACATCAGTCATGAAACCATTATTATCTGAGTATAGACATAATTAGACAAGTTTTATCTTAAGAAGGCTGAGCAAAACAACGACACTAGATCGAAAGGGCAAGACCTCCTGCCTGGGACCTTCGAACTACTCCTGGTCGTCGAACTCCACGTAGTACTCGCCCTGGGGTCTCCTGGCTCCATGGCACCATCATCTGAATGCAGTAACTTAGTAGAGGAAAAGGGTAGCAAAGCAACTGTGAGTACTCATCCAAAGTACTCGCAAGACTTACATCAGATCTATACTACTTATGCATTGGTATCAAGGAAGGGATATATCAGTGGACTATCCTGCAGAAATGCCAGAATAAGGTGTGTGGGGGGGGGGGGGGGGGGGGGGAGAAGAAACTCTATGTAACACAAGTGCCACCATCTTGTAGCAAAGTAGACGAGAGGAGAGTTTCTTGCAGCAAAGGAAGGAGTATGAGCGTATACGATACCAACTAGTAATTAACACAGCATTACAATACCCTGAGATCCATCCTCGACTCCCTGCGAGAAAAGATCCGCGGGCATCGGTAAAGTATTTCTTCAAGTATCCAGTTCAAGTTGTATAAGATCGGGATAATCTCATATATCCAAGCATCCTGTTACCGTGGACACGGCTATTCGAATAGATTTGTCTTCCCTGCAGGGGTGCGCCACATAGCCCGATACGCTCAATTACCTCTGGCCAGATGCACCTTTATGTGGGTCGGACCCGGCCTCGGATAATCAACACACCGTAGTCCTAAATAGACTCCGCAGAGAGGTCCCCGCCGGTCTACCTCCTAAGCGCAAAGGGGTCATAGGCCGATCGCCCTAAGCACTCCGGGTCGTTGTGTGCAGGGTCGGCACAAGCCCATCCCATGCTGGATGGTATAACTACTTGTCTGACTCGGCCGCAATGCTGAACTGAACATCTGACAGAGCTTTCGAAAGAATATTTGACGCCGAGGGCCCCATAAACCATTATCCCGCGCGACGGTTAGTGCGTATATTCCAATGGCAACCCGGAACAAATACCCTGAACTGTTTAGTCGCATTATTAATAACTCGCGGAGACGACCAGGTCGCTCCGACTTGGTAACTCACGGACCAACAACCAGCGACCAGGCCCACCTCTCTCCTAGGTGGTCTCCACCGGCCCTGTCGTTCCGCCACAATATCGCTCGCGGGTGCTCTCTGGGCCAACCCGACTTTTGTAGGAATCACTCGCGGGTGCTCTTGGAGCCGACCCGACTTTAGTAAGGGGCTGTCGGGACTCAGGTCCATCTCTTACTGTATGGTACCGCCTGCCCTTCAGCCCCGTAATAGCATAGTAATGTAACAGTGTAAGCATACCCGCGATCCTCATCCAAGGGGATCACGGCCCGATAATCTAGCATAGCAACACGGAAAAGAGGGTAGGGCCAACTGATAGGACATCAGCATAACTAAACTAGGCATGATAGGATAACAGGTAATGTATCAACATCAGGATACAAAAGCAGGCTATGCATCAGAATAGGATCTACCGAACAACAGCGGTGACATAATTTAATGCATGAAAGTAGGGAGAAGGAATAGGCGATATAGGAATGATCAAGGGGGTTTGCTTGCCTAGAAGCTCTGCTAAAGTGAACTGGTCGTCAGGGGTGTTGTCATACTCGGTGGCGTCAACTGTCTCGGGGTCTACCGCAGGAGAAGGAGGGGGAAGAAACAATAAATATAGGGCATACAAATAAAACACAATGCAAGGCATGGCAAAATATTATGCAAGGGGTGCCCCAATGCATTACTAAGTATTTTAGACGAAGTGAGAAAATATTCGGGAATATTTTACCAGCTCCGATCACTATTCATACAGCTGATCTGGCTGCAAAGTTACTGGTTTGGTATGTTGGATGGGTGTGATAGATATATGGATGACATATTTGGCTTCGTTATATTTTCCTGATCATTTTTCATATATAAATTATTTTCATCCGAGTTACAGATTATTTTATATGTTTTTTCAAAGTTTTAATGATTTTTTGGAATTTATTTTAATTCAAAATTAAATGTTAAACTGCTAGGTGCACACAGAAGTGTACACAGCAATATGCGTGTGAGGCTGACAGTGGGCCCAGTCAACTGTTGACTCAGCAGTTGACTGGTCAACCGTTGACTGATCAGCGGGTCCAGTGGGACCCGCATGTCAGCCAACCACAACCACCGACATGTGGGGCCGGTCAATGCTGACTGGACCAAGTCAAAGCTGACACGTGGGGTCAGTGGGTAATTATATTAGTCTAATCATTTTTAACTAGCCGATTAATTAAGCAGGCGGGACCCACTTGTCATTCACATAGGGGGAAATTAGGCCGGGGATTAGAATCTAATTGACATGGCCATGTCAGTGGCGCCGACGTTCAAACGCCGGCAACCAGAAAGCACGGCGGCGCGGCTCGGACATCGCCGGAAAACTCGCACAGTGGCCTATTTCACGGGGGAGTGGGCTGTGACGACCCCGGCTTAATCGTGCACTAACCATACACGCAAATGCACACGATCAAGCCTAAGGACTCACTTGAAGATATCACAACACAACTCTAAAACATAAATAAAGTCATACAAGCTTTATATTACAAGCCAGGGGCCTCGAGGGCTCCAATACATAAGCTCGCACAAAAGCATCAACGGAAGCATCAGATATTTGAGTACAGATATAAAAGAAAACACAGATAAGCCTTTAAGAAGGCTGGGAAAAAGAAAACACTATGATCGAAAGGCGCAGGCCTCCTGCCTGGGACCCTTCGAACCTACTCCTGGTCGTCGGACGGCTCCTCGTAGTAGTACTCGCCAGAAGGGTAGTAGTAGTAGCCGTCAACGGGGGCAGCTGGCTCAGGGGCTCCGTCATCTGGTTGCATCAAACGGATATGGGGAGAAAAAGAAAACAAAGCAACCGTGAGTACTCATCCGAAGTACTCAGCAAGCAAGGATCTACACTACATATGCACCATTTTCAAGGAAAGGCTGTATATGTGGACTGGGTTGCAGAAATGCCAGAATAGAGGGAATAGCCTAGACCTATCGAAGACTAGCATCTTCCTCATCTTCAGCGGTCTTGCAGCATTAGAAGAGTGCAGAATAACATAATGTAAAGTAATAGTAGTGTCATCAACCTTGCCCAGAGATCCTTCCTCGACTCCCTGCGAGAAAGCAATCCTAGAGCCATACTATCCAGTTATCATCTGAAGTGTCAGGTTCTAGTTGTATCGATCGGGATACAACTCCGAGTGTCCGTTACCGTAGGACAGGCTATCGATAGATGTTTTCTTCCCTGTAGGGGTGCACCAACTTACCCACCACGCTCGATTAACTCCGGTCGGACACACTTTACTAGGTCATGCCCGGCCTCGGCCAAACGATACGCCGCAACCCGACCGAATACTTAATAGAGAGGTCAGCACGCCGGACTAACCTATGCCTCCAGGAGTCTTGGGCCATCGCCCCGGGCGCTCCTGCACGTTGCGTACACCGCCGGTGAGCCGACCTAGCAACCCCTTAATACAAGCGCGGTTGCGTTCCCAGTCCAACCCAGCGTGTGCCGCTCAGTCACATGACGTCTATTAAGCTGTGGCTGAAGTATACGACGCAGAACGCCCATACTATGCCAACGTGATGGTTAGTGCTATCAGGCCAGAGGCCCCTCGGATCAAATATCCAAACCGTTTGTGGATTAGGAGCACGCGGTAACGAGCAGAGACTCACGATCGATGTGATCCCGTCGCCCCGCCTCGAGGACTTGCTGCAAGTGCTAAGAATGCCCGGCCGTGCCTCGTAATTATCTCGCGGGCACCCTTCAGGTCAACCCGTCTCCACATCACTCGCATCACATGCTTGCGCGGGTACCCCTCAGGGCCGACCCGTCTTTATCCAGTTTAATCAGTATCAATAGTGAGGTAAAGGCAGTCCGTGTGGCTACCACATCAAGAAGGAATCCGAGGCATCACCCTCGTTGGATTCCCACCTGACGTAAACATCAAGGTGAACGTAAGAGGAAATCACCCTCGAGGTCCACACTTGAGGTGTTGCACGACAGCCTCATTATCGGGAGTGGAAAAGGAGGAATCACCCTCGATGACCACGTCCAATAGCTACTCTACAGAGTTAACATCAGAAGTGCTAAACGAGGTATCACCCTCGGCACTCGATAGTAACCCAGTAGCGTTGAGCAACTAAAGGGGAAGTGATGTGTGGTTCCTGGTCTTCGATCCCGTTGATCGGGTCTTCTGATAATCCAGCGAGGCAGTCGGGACAAAGCGGGGTCTCTGATGGGTCTCTATCCAGTCTATACTACACAGTTTAGGATAAACAGGTAGGTATCAATAGTAGTTACAAAAGTAGGCTATGCAACAGAAGTAGGATGAACAGTAGAAGCAGCAAATTCTAATGCAAGCATAAGAGAGATAGAGTAGGCGATATCGGTATGCTATAAATGGGGGTGCTTTCCTGGAAGCTTTGCGGCAAGAGAAGGGTCGTCAGGGGCGTAGTCGACCTCCGGAGCTGCGTTGGCCTCGGGGATTACGTCAGTGTCAGGTTCTATCGAGAGAGAAGAGGGGGAGGAAACAGATAAATACACAGCAAACATATGCAACACAGAGTATGCTATGCTAACGTGCAGTGCAGGGTTGCCTAAAGACATGTCTAAATCATATTAGTTATTTTAGGATTAAAGTTGGATTTATTAACCGGTATATATGCACTATTCATCTATCGGAAACAGGCTAAAAGTTGCGGGTTCACCTCCGTAGAGGGTCCCGACAAGGACACAGAAGGCACGGTTGGATTTGTCTCGTCGTTCTGAGCAACTTTCATGTACAAAGTTTTTCGATCCGAGCTACGGTTTAATTTCTATGAATTTTCAAAGATTAAAGTATTTTCTGGAATTATTTTTATTAACAGAAATTCATTATGACGTCAGCATTGCGAGGGGATGATGTCAGCAGTCAACAGGTCGGCTGACCAGGGTCAAACCTGACCTGTGGGTCCAGTGGGACCCACATGTCAGCCTCTGTTAGCTTAACAATGGATTAAATTAACTAACAGGGTTAATTAGGGGTGTGGGCCCCATATGTCAGTGAGTGATTAGGTTAAACTAATTACTTTTGTTTATAAAAATGTTTATTAGACTAATTACCAGAGGAGGGCCCACATGTCAGTGGCTGGGGGCTGCCTCGTCACCACAGTTGACCAAGTCAACTGGTCAACCGGGGCCCCTGGGCCCACTTGCCAGCGACCCAGGGGGTGGCCCCGTCCAGCCACATCGGCGGCCGACGCCGGAGTTGCTCCGGCGAGCCAAAACTCGCGGCGGAGGAAGGGGTGGCCGGCGGGATTCGCCCACGAGCCACCAAATTGGTCGAGAAGGGGCGCCTTCGGCTACGCGTGGAGTGCCACATCCATCTGCGCCATCGACCGGAGCAGGGGAAGGGCCAAGCGTCGCCGGTGACGAGCTGGGCGGACGCCGACGTTCGGGTGAAGTCGAGCAGGGGCTAGGGGGCTCGGGAGGACGAGCGAAAGGCCTCGACGGGCTCCTGGCCATGCCATGAGCACGATGCCGTGCTTGGAAATGAGCTCGACCGGCTGTGGCCACGATGGCGATGCGACAGGCGGCGGCCGGAGTATGGCAATGGCGCGCGGCGGTGCTAGCTAGCTACGGAGAGTGAGCGAGCAGCACAGGAGAAGGGGAAGTGCTCACCGAGCGGCACAAGTAGGCCCGCGAGAGGTTTAGGAGCTGCCGTGCAGGGGATCGACGCCGGCGAGCTCCTGTGATCCGAGGTGGGGATCGGCCGACTCCGGGCGTTGCAGTGGCCTGCAGCTCGCTCGCGGGGTCGAGGAGGAAGATGTAGGCGCCGGCGAATCGTCTGGACTTATCGGACAGGCTCAAGGGCGCCGGTGGCCATGAGGCTGACGGAGCAGCGGCGGCGAGCGCGCTCGGGCAGAGAGGGACAGCGAGGCGAGCGCGTTCGAGGGAAAGAGAGGGGGAGAAGGGGCGAGGGAGGACCAGGGGGAAGGACGAGGGGGATTCTTATCCCCTCACTCTCGGTGGCCGCGACGTGTCGAGGAAGGCCGGAGCGCGCCGGTGTGGCCACGGGCGAGCCGACAGCGCGATGGAGAGAGAGGGAAGGAGGGAGATAGTGGCTGTGCTGGGTTGGGCCGGCCCCTGTAGCACTTAAGCCCATAAGCACAGAGGCCTTCTTCTTTTCTTTTATATCTTTTTCTGTTTCCTTTTTCTGCAGGCTTTTGCAAATTAAATTGGCCACCAATTGACTTAGCAAAAAGGTGTGCCTGGCCAAAACAGATGCTATGGGATATTGTGCACTGCCGCAAAAAGTTTGGGCATTTTTGGAATCCATTTGGATTTTTCAAAAATGGACTTGACATTTTAAATGTTGTTTTGGCACTATTTTGATGCCCTAGTCCACACTTAGCATTTATGGTGAAGTTGTTTTCCTCAACAACAATTGTTTTGGATTTAATGCTAAATGATGAACATTTTTCCAGCAACTTTTGGACAACTTCATTTTGCACTTTAAATTTGAATTGTTTTCAGAGAAGATTTTGATAGGAGGTGTTTATCCACTGTGATAAAAAATGGAATAAGGTGATGACTTGGCATGATTATCATTAGGTCACATTGCTTATTACACAGGGGTGTTACAATTCTCCTCCTCTAAAAGAAATTCTCGTCCCGAGAATTCAGGAGGTAGAAGGAAAGAGGTCGGGGTATTCCTCCCGAAGATGATCCTCGCGTTCCCAAGTGGCTTCATCTTCTGTATGATTTGACCACTGCACTTTGAGGAACTTGGTCGTCTTCTGACGAGTCCGACGTTCAGCTTTATCGAGAATGCGGATCGGATGCTCCTTATAAGAAAGATCATCTTGCAATTCGAGCATCTCGTGATCCACCGCGCGGTGCGGAGATTCCTTGAAGCAACGACGAAGTTGCGACACATGGAAGACGTCGTGGATATGAGAGAATTGCGGTGGCAACTCCAATTTATATGCCACCTGTCCACGTCTAGCCACAATGCGGAAAGGACCAATATAGCGAGGAGCTAGCTTGCCCTTGATTCCGAAACGACGAGTGCCCTTCATGGGAGTGACACGCAAATAAGCTTGATCACCAGGTTGATAGGTCAAACCCCATCGTTTGCGATCGTAGTTACTCTTCTGGCGGGCCTGAGCCGCCTTGAGATTTTCTCGGACAATCCGGACTTGTTCTTCGGCGTGTTGAATAATGTCCTGTCCCACGAGTGGTCGTTCCCCAGTTTCTGACCAATTCAGAGCGATTCGACACTTACGTCCATAAAGCACTTCAAAGGGGGCCATTTTCAAGCTGGCTTGATAGCTATTGTTATAAGAGAATTCGGCAAACGGAAGAGATTCTTCCCACTTCTTACCGAACGATATAACTCAAGCCCGAAGCATATCTTCAAGCACTTGATTTACTCGCTCGACTTGGCCTTGGGATTGGGGATGACAAGCTGAACTCCAGGTAATGTGAGTTCCCATAGTTCTTGGAAACTTTCCGAGAACTTGGAGGTGAAAAGACCGCCACGGTCCGAACTGATGTCCTTTGGAATACCGTGGAGTGATACAATTCTAGAGATATATAACTCTGCTAACTGGCTAGCAGTGATAATCTCCTTGACAGGTAGAAAGTGTGCAACTTTAGAAAGTTGGTCGACGACGACAAGAATAGCAGTGTGACCCTTCTGAGACTTGGGAAGGCCAGTAATGAAATCCATTTGCACTTTATCCCATTTCCATAAAGGAATAGGTAATGGCTGCAAAATTCCAGTAGGCTTCTCATGTTCTGCTTTAACGCGACGGCAAACGTCACATTCAGCAACAAGCATTGGCATTGTATGGAATCATTCATGAAGTACTCACGCACAACAGAAGGAAGTGCAGTAGATGCAACATCACAGTCATCATGACATACAGATCCATACATAAGTTCGGTTACGGACTAGCGTTATAACAACATGAAGGTAAGCTAATTAACTTAGTCGGCACGCAGGCACGTGGTGAGGAAGTACACCACGTGACATAGCAAAGGCTACATCAACGTCGGGAAGAACCACCGAAACGGGGTAACTGCAAGTGCGGACGACGAATGTTCGTCGCGGAAGGATCCTGCGCTCCATGTGCACTCTGATGCAGAATCCGGTCTCGAGCTGAAAGAAGAGGTCCACGTGCAGGTGTGTTACCTCAAACAGCAGGCCAATCAATACCAGTATACATCTGAGTCCTGCGCGGGTAAAGGATGTGCTCCGGATGTATCCCTGCATGAACAGCTGGTAGCAACTGCGTCATAGCATCGTAGAGACGTGCTCGAGTGGCAAACAACTCGACGGCAACAGCCCGAACAGTGCGATCCAGAGCCTGAGTGCACTGAATCAGAACTTGTGGGTCATAACAACGAGGCTCGTACGGGCACAAATAGCTGTGTAGTACCCAGTAGCATCTCCCGCAGGGGCATATGGAATATATCAGAACTCAGAGGCATCCAAGCTAATGATGTGCTCTCCTCGGAGACGTGCGACAGCAGAGTAGGCGGCATCATGGACTGCCATCTCAATCGTCACGCCGATACCATGGAAAAGGTGTAGCTCAGTATCTGAGTCATCGTGTTGATCATAGATATGAACATCAGCATGGTACTGCTCCTGGTTGAACTCACGATAATCCTCGTAGACCATGTACTCGGGGTACAAGCGGTAGCCCAGTCTGGTCAGGAGGGCGATCAGGACAGCTGGAAAACCAGGGGCATTACGAGCCCAAGTGCGAAGCACAAGCTGCGTCGTAGGGCGTGGCGGAAACAAACGATCCATCTGAAACAGAGGAAATTCAGGATTGTCATATGACAATGAGAAGTATAATACAACTCGGAGAGAAAGGTTAAACAAAACAATGGAAAGGAAAATGATTATCAGACTAATCAGATCAATGATAAGGAATTAAGCATAGATATCCAGCTCTCCGGGCAGACAAGAATTACGAGATCCTAAGTGTCGGAGTTAGTAAAATTCATTTAACCCAAAAAGAAGAGAGATCAGAGTCCCAGAGTATGGACGAGAAATAAAAGATCCAAATACCACCCAGTTGGCGACGTGGGCCCATAAGCCACACAACCAAGTTAGTAAATTAGTTTTTCGATGTCTAGACTCAACTTCGACCAAGGAATTGGAAAGGGGGGGTTCCTACAGGCAGTCGGCTCTGATACCAACCGGTGACGACCCCGGCTTGATCATGCACTAACCATAAACGCAAATGCACACGATCAAGCCTAAGGACTCACTTGAAGATATCACAACACAACTCTAAAACATAAATAAAGTCATACAAGCTTTATATTACAAGCCAGGGGCCTCGAGGGCTCGAATACATAAGCTCGCATACAAGCGTCAGCGGAAGCATCGGATATCTGAGTACAAATATAAAAGAAAACACAGATAAGCCTTTAAGAAGGCGGGGCAAAAGAAAACACTACGATCGAAAGGCGCAGGCCTCCTGCCTGGGACCCTCCGAACCTAACCCTGGTCGTCGGACGACTGCTCGTAGTAGTACTCACCAGAAGGGTAGTAGTAGTAGCCGTCGGCGGGGGCAGCTGGCTCAGGGGCTCCGTCATCTGGTTGCATCAAACGGATATGGGGAGAAAAAGAAAACAAAGCAACCGTGAGTACTCATCCGAAGTACTCAGCAAGCAAGGATCTACACTACATATGCAACATTTTCAAGGAAATGCTGTATTTGTGGACTGGGTTGCAGAAATGCCAGAATAGAGGGAATAGCCTAGACCTATCGAAGACTAGCGTCTTCATCATCTTCAGCGGTCTTGCAGCATTAGAAGAGTGCAGAATAACATAATGTAAAGTAATAGTAGTGTCATCAACCTCGCCCAGAGATCCTTCCTCGACTCCCTGCTAGAAAGCAATCCCAGAGCCGTACTATCCAGTCATTATCTGAAGTGTCAGGTTCTAGTTGTATCGATTGGGATACAATTCCGAGTGTCCGTTACCGTAGGACAGGCTATCAATAGACGTTTCTGCAGGGGTGCACCAACTTACCACCACGCTCGATTAACTCCGGCCGGACACACTTTACTGGGTCATGCCCGGCCTTCGCCAAACGATACGCCGCAACCCGACTGAATACTTAATAGAGAGGTCAGCACGCCGGACTAACCTATGCCCCCAGGGGTCTTGGGCCATTGCCCCGGGCGCTCCTGCATGATGCGTACACCGCCGGTGAGCAGACCTAGCAACCCCTTAATACAAGCGCGGTTGCGTTCCCAGTCCAACCCAGCGTGTGCCACTCAGTCGCATGACGTATATTAAGCTTCAGCTGAAGTATACGACGCAGAACGCCCATACTATGCCCACGTGATGGTTAGTGCTATCAGGCCAGAGGCCCCACAGATCAAATATCCAAACCGTTAGTGGATTAGGAGCGCGCGGTAACGAGCAGAGACTCGCGATCGATGTGACCCCGTCGCCCCGTCTCGAGGACTTGCTGCAAGGTCTAAGAATGCCCGGCCGCGCCTCGTATTTATCTCGCGGGCACCCTCCAGGTCAACCCGTCTCCACATCACTCGCATCACATGCTCGCGCGAGTGCCCCTCAGGGCCGACCCGTCTTTATCCAGTTTAATCAGTATCAATAGTGAGGTAAAGGCAGTCCGTGTGGCTACCACATCAAGAAGGAATCCGAGGCATCACCCTCGTTGGATTCCCACCTGATGTAAACATCAAGGTGAACGTAAGAGGAAATCACCCTCGAGGTCCACACTTGAGGTGTTGCACGACAGCGTCGTTATCGGGAGTGGAAAAGGAGGAATCACCCTCGATGACCACGTCCAATAGCTACTCTACAGAGTTAACATCAGAAGTGCTAAACGAGGTATCACCCTCGGCACTCGATAGTAACCCAGTAGCGTTGAGCAACTAAAGGGGAAGTGATGTGCGGTGCCAGGGCCTGGTCTTCGATCCCGTTGATCGGGTCTTCTGATAATCCAGCGAGGCAGTCGGGACAAAGTGGGGTCTCTGATGGGTCTCTACCCAGTCTATACTACACAGTTTAGGATAAACAGGTAGGTATCAACAGTAGTTACAAAAGCAGGCTATGCAACAGAAGTAGGATGAACAGTAGTAGCAGCTGATTCTAATGCAAGCATAAGAGAGATAGAGTAGGCGATATCGGTATGCTCAAAATGGGGGTGCTTGCCTGGAAGCTCTGCGGCAAGAGAAGGGTCGTCAGGGGCGTAGTCGACCTCCGGAGCTGCGTCGGCCTCGGGGATTACGTCGGTGTCAGGGTCTACCGAGAGAGAAGAGGGGGAGAAAACAGATAAATACACAGCAAAGATATGCAACACAGAGCATGCTATGCTAACGTGCAGTGCAGGGTTGCCTAAAGACATGTCTAAATCATATTAGTTATTTTAGGATTAAAGTTGGATTTATTAACCGGTATATATGCACTATTCATCTACCGGTAACAGGCTAAAAGTTGCGGGTTCACCTCTGTAGAGGGCCCCGACATGGAAACAGATGGCATGGTTGGATTCGTCTCGTCGTTCTGAGCAACTTTAATGTACAAAGTTTTTCGATCCGAGCTACGGTTTAATTTCTATGAATTTTCAAAGATTAAAGTATTTTCTGGAATTATTTTTATTAACATAAATTCATTATGACGTCAGCATTGCGTGGGGATGATATCAGTAGTCAACAGGTCGGCTGACCAGGGTCAAACCTGACCTGTGGTTCCAGTGGGACCCACATGTCAGCCTCTGTTAGCTTAACAGTGGATTAAATTAACTAACAAGGTTAATTAGGGGTGTGGGCCCCATATGTCAGTGAGTGATTAGGTTAAACTATTTACTTTTGTTTATAAAAATGTTTATTAGACTAATTACCAGAGGAGGGCCCACATGTCAGTGGCTGGTGCTGCCTCGTCACCACAGTTGACCAGGTCAACCGGGGCCCCTGGGCCCACTTGCCAGTGACCCAGGGGGTGGCCCCGTCCAGCCACGTCGGCGGCCGGCGCCGGAGTTGCTCCGGCGAGCAAAACTCGCGGCGGAGGCACGGGTGGCCGGCGGGATTCGCCCACGAGCCACCAAATCGGTCGAGGAGGGGCGCGTTCGGCTGCGCGCGGAGCGCCACATCCATCTGCGCCATCGACCGGAGTAGGGGAAGGCCCAAGCGTCGCCGGCGACGAGCTGGGCGGATGCCGGCGTTCGGGTGAAGTCGAGCAGGGGCTCGGGAGGACGAGCGAAAGGCCTCGACGGGCTCCTGGCCGTGCCATGAGCACGATGCCGTGCTCGGAAAGGAGCTCGGCCGGCTGTGGCCACGATGGCGATGCGACAGGTGGAGGCCGGAGTACGGCAATGGCGCGCGGCGGTGCTAGCTAGCTACGGGGAGTGAGCGAGCAGCACAGGAGAAGGGGAAGTGCTCACCGAGCGGCACAAGTAGGCCCGCGAGAGGTTTAGGAGCTGCCGTGCAGGGGATCGACGCCGGCGAGCTCCTGTGATCCGAGGTGGGGATCGGCCGACTCCGGGCGTTGCAGCGGCCTGCAGCTCGCTCGCGGGGTCGAGGAGGAAGAAGTAGGCGCCGGTGAGTCGTCTGGACTTATCGGAGAGGCTCAAGGGCACCGGTGGCCGTGAGGCTGACGGAGCAGCGGCGGCGAGCGCACTCGGGCGGAGAGGGACAGCGAGGCGAGCGCGTTCGAGCGAAAGAGAGGGGGAGTAGTGGCGAGGGAGGACCAGGGGGGAAGGACGAGGGGGATTCTTATCCCCTCGCTGTCGGTGGCCGCGACGTGTCGAGGAAGGCCGGAGCGCGCCGGTGCGGCCACGGGCGAGCCGACAACGCGATGGAGAGAGAGGGAAGGAGGGAGATAGTGGCCGTGCTGGGCTGGGCCGGCCCCTGTAGCACTTAAGCCCATAAACACAGAGGCCTTCTTCTTTTCTTTTATATCTTTTTCTGTTTCCTTTTTCTGCAGGCTTTTGCAAATTAAATTGGCCACCAATTGACTTACCAAAAAGGTGTGACTGGCCAAAACAGATGCTATGGGATATTGTGCACTACCGCAAAAAGTTTGGGCATTTTTGGAATCCATTTGCATTTTTCGAAAATGGACTTGACATTTGAAATGCTGTTTTGGCACTGTTTTGATGCCCTAGTCCACACTTAGCATTTATGGTGAAGTTGTTTTCCTCAACAATAATTGTTTTGGATTTAATGCTAAATGATGAACATTTTTCCAGCAACTTTTGGACAACTTCATTTTGAACTTTAAATTTGAATTGTTTTTAGAGAAGATTTTGATAGGAGGTGTTTATCCACTGTGATAAAAAATGGAATAAGGTGATGACTTGGCATGATTATCATTAGGTCACATTGCTTATTACACATGGGTGTTACAATTCTCCTCCTCTAAAAGAAATTCTCGTCCCAAGAATTCAGGAGGTTGAAGGAAAGAGGTCGGGGTATTCCTCCTGAAGATGATCCTCGCGTTCCCAAGTGGCTTCATCTTCTGTATGATTTGACCACTGCACTTTGAGGAACTTGGTCGTCTTCTGACGAGTCCGACGTTCAGCTTTATCGAGAATGCGGATCGGGTGCTCCTTATAAGAAAGATCATCTTGCAATTCGAGCATCTCGTGATCCACCGCGCGGTGCGGAGATTCCTTGAAGCAACGACGAAGTTGCGACACATGGAAGACATCGTGGATATGAGAGAATTGCGGTGGCAACTCCAATTTATATGCCACCTGTCCATGTCTAGCCACAATGCGGAAAGGACCAATATAGGGAGGAGTTAGCTTGCCCTTGATTCCGAAACGACGAGTGCCCTTCATGGGAGTGACACACAAATAAGCTTGATCACCAGGTTGATAGGTCAAACCCCATCGTTTGCGATCGTAGTTACTCTTCTGGCGGTCCTGAGCCGCCTTGAGATTTTCTCGGACAATCCAGACTTGTTCTTTGGCGTGTTGAATAATGTCCGGTCCCACGAGTGGTCGTTCCCCAGTTTCTGACCAATTCAGAGGGGTTCGACACTTACGTCTGTAAAGCACTTCGAAGGGAGCCATTTTCAAGCTGGCTTGATAGCTGTTGTTATAAGAGAATTCGGCAAACGGAAGAGATTCTTCCCACTTCTTACCGAACGATATAACACAAGCCCGAAGCATATCTTCAAGCACTTGATATACTAGCTCGACTTGGCCTTGGGATTGGGGATGACAAGCTGAACTCCTGGTAATGTGAGTTCCCATAGCTTCTTGGAAACTTTCCGAGAACTTGGAGGTGAAAATACCGCCACGGTCCGAACTGATCTCCTTCGGAATACCGTGGAGTGATACAATTCTAGATATATATAACTCTGCTAACTGGCTAGCAGTGATAGTCTCCTTGGCAAGCAGAAAATGTGCAACTTTAGAAAGTTGGTCGTCGATGACAAGAATAACATCGTGACCCTTCTGAGACTTGGGAAGGCCAGTAATGAAATCCTTTTGCACTTTATCCCATTTCCATAAAGGAATAGGTAACGGCTGCAAAATCCCAGCAGGCTTCTGATGTTCTGCTTTAACGCGATGGCAAACGTCACATTCAGCAACAAGCATTGGCATTGTATGGAATCATTCATGAAGTTCTCACGCACAACAGAAGGAAGTGCAGTAGATGCAACATCACAGTCATCATGACATACAGATCCATACATAAGTTCGGTTACGAACTAGCGTTATAATAGCATGAAGGTAAGCTAATTAACTTAGGCGGCACGCAGGCACGCGGTGAGGAAGTACACCACGTGACATAGCAAAGGCTACATCAACGTCGGGAAGAACCACCGAAACGGGGTAACTGCAAGTGCGGACGACGAATGTTCATCGCGGAAGGATCCTGCGCTCCATGTGCACTCTGATGCAGAATCTGGTCTCGAGCTGAAAGAAGAGGTCCACGTGCAGGTGTGTGATCTCCAACAGCAGGCCAATCAATACCAGTATACATCTGAGTCCTGCGCGGGTAAAGGATGTGCTCCGGATGTATCCCTGCATGAACAACTGGTAGCAACTGCGTCATAGCATCGTAGAGACGTGCTCGAGTGGCAAACAACTCGACGGCAAGAGCCCGAACAGTGCGATCCAGAGCCTGAGTGCACTGAATCAGAACCCGCGGGTCGTAACAACGAGGCTCGTACGGGGCACAGATAGCTGTGTAGTACCCAGTAGCATCTCCTGCAGGGGCATACAGAATGTATCAGAACTCAGAGGCATCCAAGCTAATGATGTGCTCTCCTCGGAGACGTGTGACAGTAGAGTAGGCGGCATCATGGACTTCCATCTCAATCGTCCCGCCGATACCGTGGAAAAGGTGCAGCTCAGTGTTTGAGTCATCGTGCAGATCATAGATACGAACATCATCATGGTACTGCTCTTGGTTGAACTCACGATAATCCTCGTAGACCATGTACTCGGGGTACCAGCGGTAGCCCAGTCTGGTCAGAAGGGCGATCAGGACATTACGAGCTGGAAAACCAGGGGCATTACGAGCCCAAGTGCGAAACACAAGCTGTGTCGTAGGGCGTGGCGGAAACAAACGATCCATCTGAAACAGAGGAAATTCAGGATTGTCATATGACAATGAGAAGTATAATACAACTCAGAGAGAAAGGTTAAACAAAACAATGGAAAGGAAAATGATTATCAGACTAATCAGATCAATGATAAGGAATTAAGCACAGATATCCAGCTCTCCGGGCAGATAAGAATTACGAGATCCTAAGTGTCGGCGTTAGTAAAATTCATTTAACCCGAAAAGAAGAGAGATCAGAGTCCCAGAGTATGGACGAGAAATAAAAGATCCTAATACCACCCAGTTGGCGACGTGGGCCCGTAAGCCACACAACCAAGTTAGTAAATTAGTTTTTTGATGTCTAGACTCAACTTCGACCAAGGAATTGGAAAGGGGGGTTCCTACAAGCAGTCGGCTCTGATACCAACCCGTGATGACCCTGGCTTAATCGTGCACTAACCATACACGCAAATGCACACGATCAAGCCTAAGGACTCACTTAAAGATATCACAACACAACTCTAAAACATAAATAAAGTCATACAAGCTTTATATTACAAGCCAGGGGCCTCAAGGGCTCGAATACATAAACTCACAAACAAGCGTCAGCGGATGCATCAAATATCTGAGTACAGATATAAAAGAAAACACAGATAAGCCTTTAAGAAGGCGGGGCAAAAGAAAACACTACGATCGAAAGGTGCAGGCCTCCTGCCTGGGACCCTCCGAACCTACTCCTGGTCGTCGGACGGCTCCTCTTAGTAGTACTCGCCAGAAGGGTAGTAGTAGTAGCCATCGGCGGGGGCAGCTGGCTCAGGGGCTCCGTCATCTGGTTGCATCAAACGGATATGGGGAGAAAAAGAAAACAAAGCAACCGTGAGTACTCATCCGAAGTACTCAGCAAGCAAGGATCTACACTACATATGCAACATTTTCAAGGAAAGGTTGTATATGTGGACTGGGTTGCAGAAATGCCAGAATAGAGGGAATAGCCTAGACCTATCGAAGACTAGCATCTTCATCATCTTCAGCGGTCTTGCAGCATTAGAAGAGTGCAGAATAACACAATGTAAAGTAATAGTAGTGTCATCAACCTCACCCAGAGATCCTTCCTCGACTACCTGCTAGAAAGCAATACCAGAGCCATACTATCCAGTTATCATCTGAAGTGTCAGGTTCTAGTTGTATCGATTGGGATACAACTCCGAGTGTCCGTTACCGTAGGACAGGCTATCGATAGATGTTTTCTTCCCTGCAGGGGTGCACCAACTTACCCACCACGCTCGATTAACTCCGGCCAGACACACTTTACTGGGTCATGCCCGGATACGCCGCAACCCGACCGAATACTTAATAGAGAGGTCAGCACGCCGGACTAACCTATGCCCCCAGGGGTCTTGGGCCATTGCCTCGGGCGCTCCTGCATGTTGCGTACACCGCCAGTGAGCTGACCTATTAACCCCTTAATACAAGCGCGGTTGCGTTCCCAGTCCAACCCAGCGTGTGCCGCTCAGTCGCATGACGTCTATTAAGCTTCGGCTGAAGTATACGACGCAGAACGCCCATACTTTGCCCACGTGATGGTTAGTGCTATCAGGCCAGAGGCCCCTCAGATCAAATATCCAAACCGTTAGTGGATTAGGAGCGCGCGGTAACGAGCAGAGACTCACGATCGATGTGACCCCGTCACCCCGTCTCGAGGACTTGCCGCAAGGGCTAAGGAAGAGCTCACAAGATGTTTGAATATGAAGGATACGGTCGGATTTTAATCCAACAAATAATCAGGTAAATGACAAAGGGTCTGAGGTGAGTAGCGGCACTCAACCAGAAGGAGAAAGAATGTAACGACATCAGGTTATAGAAACATCGGAATAATCCGATGTTTAAGTTCAAAAGAGTTATGGTTCAGAAACGAAGGATTAGAAGCAAAAGTTCTGATCAAAAGATGATTAAGTTGGATAGAGCTAGACGGACAACTTTAGTGTTCCGTCTTGCAGAGATTTCCACCCATGGTTACGGGACATGTCCTGGTCAGTAGTCAGTCCCAAGTAAATAAGGAGAAGGAATGCACTACCTCTCCGGGACATGTAAGCTGGGCGGATATACAGACGGCAAGAAGTAGAGAATACTTTAGTGCCAAAGGCAATGTCATCGGGGAAGGAACCGATATGGTTCTTAGTATAGAAGGAATCGGGCGGATAACTGTCCATAAAAGGAATCAAGTAATCCGTGAGAACTAACGGGGTAAGGTATTAACGGCTAGTTCCACCTGAGAGTCCTCCAAGAAAGGACGGGAGGCAAGTACATCTAATTTAGGAAGCACTTGAACAACCCAGGTTTAAAATTTGGAGGGTTCACGAATTCCAAAGTCAGGAGTGACAATTAGTTCACCTGGGCAGAGGGACGAGTGATTTGTACAGGCTTAGCTAGACAATCAACCAATACTTGATTGGCCGAAAACCAGCTCATGTCCGAAATGATGACTGGGCCGGAAGGATGAATTAGTAGGGAAGAGCTTATGATTGCGAGTATTCGCACACATGTTGAATCAATAGGATCGAAATGAGAATGACAAGGGATATCAACAACAATTTCTTGACGTATGGAGCTAACCATAATATAAGCAAGCAAGAATTTCAGGAGTAGTAGGATGCATAGGATTCTCGGAAGATCAGATGATATTTCAAAGTGTTTTAGGAATCACAAAAACAACTGGGGATGATTCGATCCCCGGTACTGTGAGTAATTAACCGCAGTGCGAAAGAAACTGCACCGCAGTAGGTTCAAAGGATTCTCGGTTTAACGAGGAGTATTACGGGGTACCTCGTACAGGCATGATTGACTGGCCATGATGATACAACGGCAAGGATGTGTAGATATCCACGGGGATTATCGGTGTTAGTAAACTGCAAAAGCAGTGGGTAAAGGGGTCTCGGAAAACTTCGGGAAGTATCTTCGGAGCCTTCTGATGATGTCATGTCATCTTCTGGAATGAGGGGGCTCTCCGGGAGAAAATGGTTACGAGAACCTAATGTCGGAGTTAGTAAAATCTTTAACCCGAATAGGAGAGAGATCAGAGTCCCAGAGTATAGATCGAGGAGTAAAAAGATCCTAATACCACCCAGTTGGCGACGTGGGCCCGTAAGCCACACAGCCAAGTTAGTAAAACAGTTTTGGACCATTAGACTCAACTTCGGCGAAGGAATTGGAAAGGGGGATTCCTAGAGGCAGTTGGCTCTGATACCAACCTGTGACGACCCCGGCTTAATCGTGCACTAACCATACACGCAAATGCGCATGATCAAGCCTAAGGACTCACTTGAAGATATCACAACACAACTCTAAAACATAAATAAAGTCATACAAGCTTTATATTACAAGCCAGGGCCTCGAGGGCTCGAATACATAGCTCGATGGCATACAAGCGTCAGCGGAAGCATTAGATATCTGGGTACAGATATATTACAGAGAGAGAAATAGGCCTTCACAGAGGCGGGGTAAAATAAAATACTACGATCGAAAGGCGTAGGCCTCCTGCCCTGGACCCTTCGATCCTACTCCTGGTCGTCAGTCGGCTCCTCGTAGTAGTAGTACTCGCCAGGCGGGTAGTAGTACTGGTCGTCGGCTGAGACGTCTGGCTCAGGGGCTCCGTCGTCTGGTGGCATCAAATGGAATATGGGGGAAAAAGAAAATAAAGCAAACGTGAGTACTCATCCGAAGTACTCAGCAAGCAAGGATCTACACTACATATGCATCATTTTCAAAGGGGGCTGTATATGTGGACTGGGCTGCAGAAATGCCAGAATAGAGGGGGAAGCCTAGTCCTATCGAAGACTAGCATCTTCAACAATCTTCGACAGTCTTGCAGCAATAGAAGAGATCAGATGAACATAATGTAAAGTAGTAGTAGTAGTATCATCAACCTCGACCTGAGATCCTTTCTCGACTCCCTGCGAGAAAGCAATCCTAGAGCCGTACTATCCAGTTCTCATCACATGTTCTAGTTGTACCGATCGGGATACAACTCCGAGTGTCCGTTACCGTAGGACAGGCTATCGATAGAAGTTTCTTCCCTGCAGGGGTGCACCAACTTACCCACCACGCTCACTTAAACTCCGGCCGGACACACTTTTCTGGGTCATGCCCGGCCTCGGCTAAGCAATACGCCGCAACCCAACCAAATACTTAACAGAGAGGCCAGCACGCCGGACTAACCTATGCCCCCAGGGGTCTTGGGCCATCGCCCCGGACGCTCCTGCATGTTGCGTACACCGCCGGTGAGCAGACCTAGCAACCCCTTAATACAAGCGCGGTTGCGTTCCCAGTCCAACCCAGCGTGTGCCGCTCAGTTGCTGACGTCTATTAAGCTTCGGCTGAAGTATACGACGCAGAACGCCCATACTATGCCCACGTGATGGTTAGTGCTATCGGGCCAGAGGCCCCTCGGATCAAATATCCAAACCGTAGTGGATTAGGAACGCGCGGAAACGAGCAGAGACTCACGATCGATGTGACCCCGTCGCCCCGTCTCGAGGACTTGCGGCAAGGACCAAGAATGCCCGGCCACGCCTCGTGGTTATCTCGCGGGCACCATCCAGGTCAACCCGACTCCACATCACTTCGCTTTAAGCTCACGCGGGTACCCCATAGGGCCGACCCGTCTTTAGTATCATGGTTTAGTGCAAGTCATAATATCCAAGGTAACTGTGTGTCTGACACCGAAGGGAACCCTGAGGAATCACCCTCGATGGAATTCCCGCTCGATGTTATCATCAAGGTGAACGAAGGAGGAATCACCCTCGAGGTCCACGCTTGAGAGGTTGCGCGACGATGTCGTTATCGGGGGTGGTGTAGGAGGAATCACCCTCGCTTACCACGACCGAGTAACTAACCTACAAGGTTAACATCAGAAGTGCTG
This sequence comes from Thinopyrum elongatum, assembly GCA_011799875.1. NCBI lineage: Eukaryota > Viridiplantae > Streptophyta > Magnoliopsida > Poales > Poaceae > Thinopyrum > Thinopyrum elongatum. Next base: position 72,092,386 of record CM022303.1, read on the forward strand.
ACGAGGTATCACCCTCGGCACTCGACGGTAACCCAGCAGTGTCGGGCAACATAGGGAGAAGTGATGTGCGGTGCCAGGGTCTAGTCTTCAATCCCGATGATCGGGTCTTCTGATATCTAGCAGGGCAGTCGGGATCAAGTGGGGGTCTCTGTCGTGTCTCTACCCAGCCTATACTAATCAGTCTAGGATAACCAGTAAGGTAACAAGGCAGGGTACAATAATCAGGCTATGCAGCAGATATAGGAAAACGGTAGCAGTAGCAGTTCTAATGCAAGCATAAGAGAGAAGGGAATATGCGATATAGGCATGCTCAAAATGGGGGTGCTTGCCTGTTTGCTCGGGGACAAGGGCAAGGTCTTCAGTGGTATCGTCGGGGACGTAGTCGCACTCCTGAGCTGCGTCTGCCTCGGGAGCTACGTCAACATCGGGGTCTACCGAGAGAGAAGAGGGGGAAGAATCAGGTAAACATAATGCAAACAAATGCAATACGGTGCGTGTGATGCTATGATGCAGTGCAGGGTTGCCTAATTATGCATCTAAGTCATTTTAGTTATTTTTAGAATTAATCTGGGATTTAATATCTGACGTGTGTGCACTATTCATCTGCCGGATTCGGGTCCGGAGTTACGAGTTCTTCTACGTAGGAGGTTCCGATGAAGAAACAGACGGCACGATCAGACTCGTCTCGTCGTTCTGAGCAACTTTCATGTTTTAACTTTTTAAATCCGAGCTACGGTTTAAAAGATATGAATTTTTGAAGATTATTTGAATTTCTGGAATTATTTAATTCGAATTTGAACAGTAGCAGGAAATGCCGGGTGCACTCGGCGCAGTGACCAGAGAGGCGCTAGAGGGGCTGACAGTGGGGCCGGCCAGCTGGGTCAGCGGGTCAGCCGTTGACCAGTTGACTGGTCAACCGGGCCCCACTAGTCAGTGACTAGGGAGATTTAACTAATTAGATTTTTAATTAAAACTGCTTAGTTAAACTAATTACAGAACGGGGCCCGCATGTCAGCCTCTAGAGTAAACAGTAATCCAACATTGACCCGGTCAACGAAGTCAACAAAGGCCAGGGGTCCACTGGTCAGTGTCACTGGGCGGGCCCCACGTCTTGCCAGGTCAGCGGAGTCGCCGGAGTAGCTCCGGCGAGCCTCCCGCGGCGGCGAACTCGCCGGAGGGCGTCGGATTTCCTCTAGGAGGCACCAAATCGCGCGGGGTTTGCAGTGTTCGAACGGGCGCTTTGAGCCGCGTCGAGTGGTGGCACTGGCTCGGCCTGAATCGGCGTAAATTGACGGCGGCGAGCTACGCGGCGGCCGCCGGAGTTCGGCTAACGATGGATTGGGCAAAGCGGGGCACGGTAGGTGCCGTGGATGGGCTTGCCCGACTCGCTGGGGTGCGGTGAGTGTAGTGGTGAGCTCGGATGCGAGCTTGCGCGGCCGTGGCCACGGTGGTGCCATGGCCGGCGGCGGGGAGCTCTCGGGTTCGGCGGGAATGACATCTCTGGCCACGGAATCAAGCGGGGCAGAGAGGGGAACGGCGCGCACGCTCACCTAGGGGGCACACGAGGGCCCGTTGGAAGCTTAGGAGCTACAGATCGACGGCAGTTGCCGGCGAAGCTCCGGCGACCGAGATCGAGGAGCAGCTCGATCCGCGAGCCGTGGTGGCGTAGAGCTCGAGCTAGTAGCCGGTGAAAATTCGGAGGAGCAGGGCGGAGCGGATGCGCTCGTTCTCAGGTGGTGATGACGACGACAGCGACGACCTCGAGCTCGACCATGGCGACGGCGGCTCGGCTAGTCGTGGTGGGGAAGAAGACGAGGGGGAGAGGGGGAACTGGAGGCTAGGGTTCGCGGGTACGGCGAGAGGCGCTCGGGCTTATCCATATAGGCGCCGGGGACCGCGGGATCACCGACACGGCGACAAGCGCCGGTCGGATGCGCGCGCGCGCCGACGCGTGCGCGAGGAGGGAGACGGCCCGGTTGTTGGGCTGGGCCGGGCACTGTAGCGCAGGCTTAAGTGCACAGTAGACCTTTAGGCCCTTTTCTATTTTCCATTTTCTGTTTCTGATTTCTTTTATTCCTCATTGTTTGGGAAATAGTTATGGCTCCTATGTAGTTTTGTAAAATATGGAACTTGGTCCAAATATTACATTGCAATATTAGCTCTCACCAAGAAGTGGTTTGGACAGCTTTGGAAGCCATTTGAATTAGTAATGATTTTTAATGAATTTAATATTGCTGTTTTGGGGCTGTTTCATCTTGTTAGAGTTACTTATCTAACTCCAACCTTATTGATGATGATTTTATAAATGTTCCTGGAATATTTGCAACATCATGTACATTTTAGTTTGATTGTTAGAAGGAATATTTATTTGACTCCCAATTGTAATTTGAATTTTTAGTTGAAATATTTTCGACTGAAATTTTATTAGAGTGATCTTGATGACATGGCAGGTTAAGTAGCTTAACCAGAGTGGGGTAACCTGGGGATGTTACAAGTCTCCTCCACTACAAGAAATCTCGTCCCGAGATTTAAGTGGGGAAGACAAGAGTAATTTCGGGAGATCTGACCCTCGTAGGGTCGATTATCTGATAAACCATTCAGGGAATGTAGCAAAATTATCTCTCGAGTTGAAACTTAGGAATAATCGAGAGCAAAGTATGAAGGTTCAATAAGAAGTATCAAGCAAATGGATATTCGATCGATACCTGAACGAAGTGTGAACAAGGGTTCAGGGTATCGAGAGTAAATCATCTCTCGAGGGGTGGCGAGTCAAAGTGTTGATGGTGATCACGACAAATTTGTCGAGAGGTTTCTATGAAGATGCCATCGAACAGTGACGTCAACAATCGTAAGGAAGGATGAGGCGAAAAGTTTATTGGAACCAAGGATACGGTACAAGCTCGAAATCAAGCTTGTTGTTCAGGGTGAAATGATAAGGTGAGGAAGATCGACGTAAGCTTAACTCATCGTCGAAAATTGTGCTCCGGGAAGAAGGGCCAGGTAGCACAGTTAAAAGTTAGCATGATAGGGATATAGCTAATCCGGCTAGGAATGTTGTGATGGGGTGTTAGACTTCCCAGTAACAAGTACTAGGGGTGATACCGGAAGGTAAATCAGGGTAGAGGTTGGACGGGTGAAATGATCTACAGAGGACTAGTATTTAACTTATCCAGGAAATGGAATCAAGGTGAAAATATGGTCGGAACCACGATTGCAAAGGATCAATTCATAGATACTAGATGAACTTGTACCAGGGAAATAATTATTTTTACGAGCAGCTTCCATGATAAGTTCTACATCGGGTCCATGGGCATGAACACATAGGTTCAAGGTCGACCCCCACTTCTTCAATGCATAACCTTTCATTCACTTCTCATTTTCGAAGAAATTTTAGTGCTGAGAATTTATCTGGTGAAGCACCAGAAGAGTATGACTCGCATAACTTTTGAGTTCACACGAATTAGGGAAAACATAGGTTCAACCCATCGGGACATTTTACGAAGCTATGCAACCATCAACCAAAGCAAGGGATACTAGTTCGAAAGCAGGGGTATCGAAGTCAAAGCTTGATGATACAATTTACCGATGGTATTTGGTATCAAGGAAGAGCTCACAAGATGTTTGAATATGAAGGATACGGTCAGATTTTAATCCCACAAATAATCAGGTAAATGACAAAGGGTCTGAGGTGAGTAGCGGCACTCAACCAGAAGGAGAAAGAATGTAACGGCATCAGGTTATAGAAACATCGGAATAATCCGATGTTTAAGTTCAAAGGAGTTATGGTTCAGAAACGAAGGATTAGAAGCAAAAGTTCTGATTAAAAGATGATTAAGTTGGATAGAGCTAGACGGACAACTTTAGCGTTCCGTCTTGCAGTGATTTCCACCCATGGTTATGGGACATGTCCTGGTCAGTAGTCAGTCCCAAGTAAATAAGGAGAAGGAATGCACTACCTCTCCGGGCCATGTAAGCTGGGCAGATATACAGACGGCAAGAAGTAGAGAATACTTTAGTGCCAAAGGCAATGTCATCGGGGAAGGAACCGATATGGTTCTTAGTATAGAAGGAATCGGGCGGATAACTGTCCATAAAAGGAATCAAGTAATCCGTGAGAACTAACGGGGTAAGGTATTAGCGGATGGTTCCACCTGAGAGTCCTCCAAGAAAGGACGGGAGGCAAGTACATCTAATTTAGGAAGCACTTGAACAACCCAGGTTTAAAATTTGGAGGGTTCACGAATTCCAAAGTCAGGAGTGACAATTAGTTCACCTGGGCAGAGGGACGAGTGATTTGTATAGGCTTAGCTAGACAATCAACCAATACTTGATTGGCCGAAAACCAGCTCATGTCCGAAATGATGACTGGGCCGGAAGGATGAATTAGTAGGGAAGAGCTTATGATTGCGAGTATTTGCACACATGCTGAATCAATAGGATCGAAATGAGAATGACAAGGGATATCAACAACAATTTCTTGACGTATGGAGCTAACCATAATATAAGCAAGCAAGAATTTCAGGAGTAGTAGGATGCATAGGATTCTCGGAAGATCAGATGATATTTCAAAGTGTTTTAGGAATCACAAAAACAACTGGGGATGATCGGATCCCCGGTACTGTGAGTAATTAACCGCAGTGCGAAAGAAACTGCACCGCAGTAGGTTCAAAGGATTCTCGATTTAACGAGGAGTATTACGGGGTACCTCGTACAGGCATGATTGACTGGCCATGATGATACAACGGCAAGGATGTGTAGATATCCACGGGGATTATCGGTGTTAGTAAACTGCAAAAGCAGTGGGTAAAGGGGTCTCGGAAAACTTCGGGAAGTATCTTCGGAGCCTTCTGATGATGTCATGTCATCTTCTGGAATGAGGGGGCTCTCCGGGAGAAAATGGTTACGAGAACCTAATGTCGGAGTTAGTAAAATCTTTAACCCGAATAGGAGAGAGATCAGAGTCCCAGAGTATAGATCGAGGAGTAAAAAGATCCTAATACCACCCAGTTGGCGACGTGGGCCCGTAAGCCACACAGCCAAGTTAGTAAAACAGTTTTGGACCATTAGACTCAACTTCGGCGAAGGAATTGGAAAGGGGGATTCCTAGAGGCAGTTGGCTCTGATACCAACCTGTGACGACCCCGGCTTAATCGTGCACTAACCATACACGCAAATGCGCATGATCAAGCCTAAGGACTCACTTGAAGATATCACAACACAACTCTAAAACATAAATAAAGTCATACAAGCTTTATATTACAAGCCAGGGCCTCGAGGGCTCGAATACATAGCTCGATGGCATACAAGCGTCAGCGGAAGCATTAGATATCTGGGTACAGATATATTACAGAGAGAGAAATAGGCCTTCACAGAGGCGGGGTAAAATAAAATACTACGATCGAAAGGCGTAGGCCTCCTGCCCTGGACCCTTCGATCCTACTCCTGGTCGTCAGTCGGCTCCTCGTAGTAGTAGTACTCGCCAGGCGGGTAGTAGTACTGGTCGTCGGCTGAGGCGTCTGGCTCAGGGGCTCCGTCGTCTGGTGGCATCAAATGGAATATGGGGGAAAAAGAAAATAAAGCAAACGTGAGTACTCATCCGAAGTACTCAGCAAGCAAGGATCTACACTACATATGCATCATTTTCAAAGGGGGCTGTATATGTGGACTGGGCTGCAGAAATGCCAGAATAGAGGGGGAAGCCTAGTCCTATCGAAGACTAGCATCTTCAACAATCTTCGACAGTCTTGCAGCAATAGAAGAGATCAGATGAACATAATGTAAAGTAGTAGTAGTAGTATCATCAACCTCGACCTGAGATCCTTTCTCGACTCCCTGCGAGAAAGCAATCCCAGAGCCGTACTATCCAGTTCTCATCACATGTTCTAGTTGTACCGATCGGGATACAACTCCGAGTGTCCATTACCGTAGGATAGGCTATCGATAGAAGTTTCTTCCCTGCAGGGGTGCACCAACTTACCCACCACGCTCACTTAAACTCCGGCCGGACACACTTTTCTGGGTCATGCCCGGCCTCGGCTAAGCAACACGCCGCAACCCGACCAAATACTTAACAGAGAGGTCAGCACGCCGGACTAACCTATGCCCCCAGGGGTCTTGGGCCATCGCCCCGGACGCTCCTGCACGTTGCGTACACCGCCGGTGAGCAGACCTAGCAACCCCTTAATACAAGCGCGGTTGTGTTCCCAGTCCAACCCAGCGTGTGCCGCTCAGTTGCTGACGTCTATTAAGCTTCGGCTGAAGTATACGACGCATAACGCCCATACTATGCCCACGTGATGGTTAGTGCTATCGGGCCAGAGGCCCCTCGGATCAAATATCCAAACCGTAGTGGATTAGGAACGCGCGGAAACGAGCAGAGACTCACGATCGATGTGACCCCGTCGCCCCGTCTCGAGGACTTGCGGCAAGGGCCAAGAATGCCCGGCCACGCCTCGTAGTTATCTCGCGGGCACCATCCAGGTCAACCCGACTCCACATCACTTCGCTTTAAGCTCGCGCGGGTACCCCTCAGGGCCGACCCGTCTTTAGTATCATGGTTTAGTGCAAGTCATAATATCCAAGGTAACTGTGTGTCTGACACCGAAGGGAACCCTGAGGAATCACCCTCGATGGAATTCCCGCTCGATGTTATCATCAAGGTGAACGAAGGAGGAATCACCCTCGAGGTCCACGCTTGAGAGGTTGCGCGACGATGTCGTTATCGGGGGTGGTGTAGGAGGAATCACCCTCGCTTACCACGACCGAGTAACTAACCTACAAGGTTAACATCAGAAGTGCTGACGAGGTATCACCCTCGGCACTCGACGGTAACCCAGCAGTGTCGGGCAACATAGGGAGAAGTGATGTGCGGTGCCAGGGTCTAGTCTTCAATCCCGATGATCGGGTCTTCTGATATCCAGCAGGGCAGTCGGGATCAAGTGGGGGTCTCTGTCGTGTCTCTACCCAGCCTATACTAATCAGTCTAGGATAACCAGTAAGGTAACAAGGCAGGGTACAATAATCAGGCTATGCAGCAGATATAGGAAAACGGTAGCAGTAGCAGTTCTAATGCAAGCATAAGAGAGAAGGGAATAGGCGATATATGCATGCTCAAAATGGGGGTGCTTGCCTGTTTGCTCGGGGGCAAGGGCAAGGTCTTCAGTGGTATCGTCGGGGACATAGTCGTACTCCTGAGCTGCGTCTGCCTCGGAAGCTAGGTCAACGTCGGGGTCTACCGAGAGAGAAGAGGGGGAAGAAACAGGTAAACATAATGCAAACAAATGCAATACGGTGCGTGTGATGCTATGATGCAGTGCAGGGTTGCCTAATTATGCATCTAAGTCATTTTAGTTATTTTTAGAATTAATCTGGGATTTAATATCCGACGTGTGTGTGCACTATTCATCTGCCGGATTCGGGTCCGGAGTTGCGAGTTCTTCTACATAGGAGGTTCCGATGAAGAAACAGACGGCACGATCAGACTTGTCTTGTCATTCTGAGCAACTTTCATATTTTAACTTTTTCAATCCGAGCTACGGTTTAAAAGATATGAATTTTCGAAGGTTATTTGAATTTCTGGAATTATTTAATTCGAATTTGAACAGTAGCAGGAAATGCTGGGTGCACGCGGGAGAATGCGCCAGAGAGGCGCTAGAGGGGCTGACAGTGGGGCCGGCCAGCTGGGTCAGCGGGTCAGCCGTTGACCAGTTGACTGGTCAACCGGGCCCCACTAGTCAGTGACTAGGGAGATTTAACTAATTAGATTTTTAATTAAAACTGCTTAGTTAAACTAATTACAGAACGAGGCCCGCATGTCAGCCTCTAGAGTAAACAGTAATCCAACGTTGACCCGGTCAACGAAGTCAGCAAAGGCCAGGGGCCCACTGGTCAGTGTCACTGGGCGGGCCCCACGTCTTGCCAGGTCAGCGGAGTCACCGGAGTAGCTCCGACGAGCCTCCCGCGGTGGTGAACTCGCCGGAGGGCGTTGGATTTCCTCTAGGAGGCACCAAATCGCGGGGTTTGCGGTGTTCGAACGGGCGCTCTGAGCCGCGTCGAGTGGTGGCACTGGCTCGGCCTGAATCTGCGTAAATTGACGGCGGCGGGCTACGCGGCGGCCGCCGGAGTTCGGCTAACGATGGATTGGGCAAAGCGGGGCACGGTAGGTGCCGTGGATGGGCTTGCCCGACTCGCTGGGGTGCGGTGAGTGTAGTGGTGAGCTCGGATGCGAGCTTGCGCGGCCGTGGCCACGGTGGTGCCATGGCCGGCGGCGGGGAGCTCTCAGGTTCGGCGGGAATGATGTTTATGGCGACGGAATCAAGCGGGGCAGAGAGGGGAACGGCGCGCACGCTCACCTAGGGGGCACACGGGGGCCCGTTGGAAGCTTAGGAGCTGCAGATCGACGGCAGTTGCCGGCGAAGCTCCGGCGACCGAGATCGGGGAGCAGCTCGATCCGCGAGCCGTGGTGGCGTAGAGCTCGAGCTAGTAGCCGGTGAAGATTCAGAGGAGCAGGGCGGAGCGGATGCGCTCGTTCTCAGGCGGTGATGACGACGACAGCGACGACCTCGAGCTCGACCATGGTGACGGCGGCTCGGCTAGTCGCGGTGGGGAAGAAGACGAGGGGGAGAGGGGGAACTGGAGGCTAGGGTTCGTGGGTACGGCGAGAGGCGCTCGGGCTTATCCATATAGGCGCCGGGGACCGCGGGATCACCGACACGGCGACAAGCGCCGGTCGGATGCGCGCGCGCGCCGACGCGTGCGCGAGGAGGGAGACGGCCCGGTTGTTGGGCTGGGCCGGGCACTGTAGCGCAGGCTTAAGTGCACAGTAGACCTTTAGGCCCTTTTCTATTTTCTATTTTCTGTTTCTGATTTCATTTATTCCTCACTGTTTGGGAAATAGTTATGGCTCGTATGTAGTTTTGTAAAATATGGAACTTGGTCCAAATATTACATTGCAATATTAGCTCTCACCAAAAAGTGGTTTGGACAGTTTTGGAAGCCATTTGAATTAGTAATGATTTTTCATGAATTTAATATTGCTGTTTTGCGGCTATTTCATCTTGTTAGAGTTACTTATCTAACTCCAACCTTATTGATGATGATTTTATAAATGTTCCTGGAATATTTGCAACATCATGTACATTTTAGTTTGATTGTTAGAAGGAATATTTATTTGACTCCCAATTGTAATTTGAATTTTTAGTTGAAACATTTTCTACTGAAATTTTATTAGAGTGATCTTGATGACATGGCAGGTTAAGTAGCTTAACCAGAGTGGGGTAACCTGGGGATGTTACACGGGTTCACCTCCGTAGAGGGTCCCGGCATGGCAACAGATGGCACGGTTGGATTCGTCTCGTCGTTCTGAGCAACTTTCATGTACAAAGTTTTTCGATCCGAGCAACGATTTATTTTCTATGAATTTTCAAAGATTAAAGTATTTTCTAAAATTATTTTTATTAATAGAATTTCATTATGACATCAGCATTGCGTGGGGATGATGTCAGCAGTCAACAGGTCGGCTGACCAGGGTCAAACCTGACCTGTGGGTCCAGTGGGACCCACATGTCAGCCTCTGTTAGCTTAACAGTGGATTAAATTAACTAACAGGGTTAATTAGGGGTGTGGGCCCCATATGTCAGTGAGTGATTAGGTTAAACTAATTACTTTTGTTTATAAAAATGTTTATTAGACTAATTACCATAGGAGGGCCCACATGTCAGTGGCTGGGGGTTGCCTCGTCACCACAGTTGACCAGGTCAACTGGTCAACCAGGGCCTCTGGGCCCACTTGCCAGCGACCCAGGGGGTGGCCCGGTCCAGCCACGTCGGCGGCTGGCGCCGGAGTTGCTCCGGCGAGCCAAAACTCATGGCGGAGGCACGGGTGGCCGGCGGGATTCGCCCACGAGCCACCAAATCGGTCGAGGAGTTGCGCGTTCGGCTGTGCGCGGAGCGCCACATCCATCTGCTCCATCGACCGGAGCAGGGGAAGGCCCAAGCATCGCCGGCGACGAGCTGGCTGACACCGGCATTCGGGTGAAGTCGAGCAGGGGCTAGGGGGCTTGGGAGGACGAGCGAAAGGCCTCAAAGGGCTCCTGGCCGTGCCATGAGCACGATGCCATGCTCGGAAATGAGCTCAACCGGTTGTGGCCACGATGGCGATGCGACAGGCGGCAGCCGGAGTACGGCAATGGCGCGCGGCGGTGCTAGCTAGCTACGGGGAGTGAGCAAGCAGCACAGGAGAAGGGGAAGTGCTCACCGAGCGGCACAAGTAGGCCCGCGAGAGGTTTAGGAGCTGCCGTGCAGGGGATCGACGCCGGCGAGCTCCTGTGATCCGAGGTGGGGATCGGTCGACTCCGGGCCTTGCAGCGGCCTGCAGCTCGCTCACGGGGTCGAGGAGGAAGAAGTAGGCGCCGGCGAATCGTCTGGACTTATCGGAGAGGCTCAAGGGCGCCGATGGCCGTGAGGCTGACGGAGCAGCGGCGGCGAGCGCGCTTGGGTAGAGAGGGACAGCAAGGCGAGCGAGATCAAGGGAAAGAGAGGGGGAGAAGTGGCGAGGGAGGACCAGGGGGGAAGGACGAGGGGGATTCTTATCCTCTCGCTGTCGGTGGCCGCGACGTGTCGAGGAACGGCCGGAGTGCGCCGGCGCGGCCACGGGCGAGCTGACAGTGCGATGGAGAGAGAGGGAAGGAGGGAGATAGTGGTCGTGCTGGGCTGGGCCGGCCCCTGTAGCACTTAAGCCCATATACACAGAGGCCTTCTTCTTTTCTTTTATATCTTTTTCTGTTTCGTTTTTCTGCAGGCTTTTGCAAATTAAATTGGCCACCAATTGACTTAGCAAAAAGGTGTGCCTGGCCAAAACAGATGCTATGGGATATTGTGCACTGCCGCAAAAAGTTTGGGCATTTTTGGAATCCATTTGCATTTTTCAAAAATGGACTTGACATTTTAAATGCTATTTTAGCATTGTTTTGATGCCCTAGTCCACACTTAGCATTTATGGTGAAGTTGTTTTCCTCAACAATAATTGTTTTGGATTTAATGCTAAATGATGAACATTTTTCCAGCAACTTTTGGACAACTTCATTTTGCACTTTAAATTTGAATTGTTTTCAGAGAAGATTTTGATAGGAGGTGTTTATCCACTGTGATCAAAAATGGAATTAGGTGATGACTTGGCATGATTATCATTAGGTCACATTGCTTATTACACAGGGGTGTTACATGGGCGCGTTCGAACGGCCGTGATGTGCCGCGTCGATCTGTGGCAGTCTCGCAAGCGGGGGTGACCGGAGTTGAGCAGGGCGTCGGCGTCGGCGTCGGCTGGAGTTCGGGGAAGCGCGGGATCGGCGCTAGAGGGCTCGGGGGAAAGAGCTAGCGGCACGGGCGGCGCTGTGATGGTGCCCTAAGCACGTTCGCGTGCTCAGCTGCCCCGGGGGTGGACAATGGCTACGGCGGCGAGCTCTAGCAGCAGCGGCCGAAGCACCAGCTACGGCAACAGCAAGCGGCAGCACTGGAGTGAGCCAGAGAAAAAGAGGATCCGCGACGGAGCTCACCGAGAGGCACACGAGGGTCGGCGGGGGTTTAGTATCTGCAGGGGGATGGCGAATTGAGGCAGCGGAGCTCTGGTGTTCCAAGGTTGATGACGACCACGATCCGGCATTGTGGTGCTCCCCGGCTTGAACTGGTCCTCGCAATCGAAGAAGAGGAGGCAGGCAAGGCTCCTGCACACGGAGAGGCAGTGAGGGGAGCTCGATGGCCGTGCTACGACGGGGCCATGGCGATGGTGGCGCTTGGGAGGTCGATGGGAACGAGAGAGGGAGCGAGCGAGGGGGGAAAGTGGGGCTAGGGCTTGTCCAGAGCGTTGCGGGGGTTGCCCTTATCCGCGCTAGGGCTACAGGGTTCGTCGCGGTCGAGCGCATCACACGGTGCATCGGCCGTGGACGGCCATGGCATGCGCGCGCGTCCAGAGCGTCGCGAGGAGGATGAAAGGCCGGTGGGGCTGGGCTTGGCTGCATTGTGAACTTGACTGGGCCGAGTGCACAGTGCACTTTTGCCTTTTCTTCTTTTTCTTTCACTGTTTCTATTTTTCTCTGTTGTTTTCTATTCAAATTTGATACCAAATGAATTTTGTTGATTGTGAAACTTGGCACATAAATAATAGGCAAGGTTTAGAGCCAGCACAACAAGTCTCAAATTATTTTGAATAGTTTAAGTATTTGTTTAAATTAAGTGATGCTGGTTCTGTGTTCTTGATGCTAGGGTCATTTTGGGAATTTTAGTGATGTTGTTTTCCTTAACATAATTACTTATGGATTATTTGCAAAATTATGAACTCTTTTTCCTGATTTATTGAACAAGTTTTATTTTGACTTGTAATTTGAACTGGAATTTGAAATGAGATATCAACTCAAGGGTGATCAAGCTCTGCAAAATATGATGATTTGACATAATTAGTGGGAGTTCACTGTAGCTTGATTACTGGGGTGTTACAACTCTCCTCCTCTAAAAGAAATTCTCGTCCTGAGAATTAAGAGGCAGAAGGAAACAAGGCGGGGCTTTCACGTCCAGAGTCATATCATGGTTGTGGGTCTAGGAACCACTAGGCGACCTTTGAAGAATAAGGTGCCTTGCTCAACAAGGGTGAAGCCTGAGGAATCAGCCTCAGTACAATCACGTCTGATGGGCTGCACTGCAGAGTCACGATTATCAAGAATGAAGTCCGAGGAATCACCCTTAGTACGATGAGGAATCACCCTCATTAAGATTACTCCTGATGTGTTGCACTGCAGAATCATAAAGTTGCATGGTCCGAATGTTGCGTCCAAGATTTTAACGTAATGGGTCTCAACCAATCTATATAGAACCTGGCGTTTAGGTTGGAGGACTTGGGTACGAAGAGGGAGGCAAGAAATACTAAACCTCCAGTTATAGTGGAAACATTACGGTTCGTCTCATTGATTGTTTCCGATAATGATGAATGTAATGCTACTGAATTAAATAAAATAGATGTAGGTACGGAGTTAACAAGAAGGGTACCCATCGTGTTGGCAGGTGCATCTGAAGCTTCATCAATACCAACGTGGTTGGCTTGACCATGACCATAAGCAGAAGGTCTGGCATTATAGTTGCGGGGCTGGTTATTTCCACGGCCAGTTGAAGGAAGTGCCATCTGGTTTTGGTTCTGGCGGCAGTCTCTGGCACGGTGACTTGGCTGTCCACATTTGAAGCATAGGCCATCATTGGGATGTGGAGCCATAGTATTGGGCTGTCTTGATGGTGGTGGCCGACGAGGCGCAACATAAGTAGGCCACGGTGTAGGGCAGCTGGGCGGTACATGTTGTGGGGGATCCATATTCGACGCTTCTGTCCTGACGAGCCTGAAGATGAGCCAACGTCACGGTTGCGCTTGAGCTACTCCTTATGTTCCATCTGACTGGTCTCTTGTTGGATAGCCTTGTTTACCAAGGTGGCGAAATAGGGGTAGTCTTGGATAGCAAGTGCATGTTTGATGCCTGGGTGTAGTCCATCACGAAACTTTTCTTGCTTTTGAGCATCAGTGGCAACATCATCTTCAGCATAGCGGGATAATTCAATGAACTCCCGCTGGTAAGCATCTACACTCTTGCTGCCCTGAGTGAGATTGCGGAACTCTCTCTTCTTCCTGTCCATAATTCCCTGGGGAATGTGACGGGCACGGAAAGCAGTCTGAAACTCTAGCCAGTTGATGACTGTTCCAGCAGGTAGTGTACGCCTGTGGCTGTCCCACCACTGAGCAGCGGGACCCTTCAGAAAGTATGTCGCGAAGACGACAAAGTTGGCAGGAGCAACATTAGCGGACTCCATCTCGTAGGTGATGTCATGGAGCCAATCATCAGCATCAAGGGGGCTGGTTGAGTTACAATAAGTGGCAGGGTTGAGGCGCACAAATTCTTGCAAAGTTATTGGGGTGGGCTGTTGATTAGCATTCTGGTTTGGAAACTGGGCCATTACCCCGATCATAAACTGACGGTTAAGTTCAAACTACTGCATCATAGCAGCCATGTAGTCTGGTGGTGGTGGATGATTGGCACCACGGCCACGACCACTGGGTCTAACCATCCTGCTAAACATAACAGGGGTAGTTTTGGTAAAAGCAACTACAAGTGTACAGGGCCATCCATGGTGTAACATGAACAATGAACAAGAGGTGCATTATGTATAAAATAGTAGTCATTTAAGACATACAGATCCATACACAGAGTCGATTACAAACCGATAGTAGGAGTTCGGATAAACACATAACTAGGGGTAGTAGGCCGCACGCAGGCACGCGGTGGAGGGATACAACAACGGGACATAGCTAAGGTTACATCAACATCGGGGAAGACTCCTGAAGCCTGGCATCTGTAGGTGACGACGCAGGGTGCCCACGATACATGGATCCTACGGTCCATGAACACTTTGACGCAGAAACTGGTCCTAGACTCGAAGAAATGATCCGCGTGCAGGGGTGCAACCTCCAACAGCAGGCCAATCAATACCTGGTGGCATCTCTGTCCTGCGTGAGTAAAGGATGTACTCAGGAAGTGTCCCAGCACTGATAGCGGGTATCAACTGAGTCAGAGCGTCGTAAAGACATGCTTGAGTGGCATACAACTCGACGCAAAGAGCTCGGGCAGTGCGATCCAAAGCCTCAGTATACTGGATCAAGACCTGCGGGTCATAACGACGTCGTACGTAAGGGGTACAGATACTAGTGTAGTATCCACTCTCCTCTTCAGTAGAGGAATATGGGATGTATCGGAATGCGGTTTCCTCCAAGCGACGATGCTCTCCGTGAAGACGTGTGATAGCAGTATAAGCAGCATCATGGACTGCCATGTCAACAGTTACGCCAACACCACGAAACGTGTGCAACTCAGTGATGGAGATCGCCTGTCGATCGAAGATACGAACAACAGCACGGTACTGCTCCTGGTTGAACTCGCAGAAGCCCTCGTAAACAGCGTACTCGGGGTACCAACGATATCCCAATCTAGTCAGGAGGTCGACCAGAACAGCAGGGAATCCGGTCGCATCCACGGCCATAGTTTGGCGTACGAGCTGCATTGCGGGACGCATCTGAAACAAAAGAGGTTTCCAGGATGTCAAATGACAGCGTGTGAATCATGTATCATGAATTCAAGGAATAATTGCAAATAAGCAGATCTCCGGATTGATGTGATCATGAGAATCTAGAGTTAGAGTTAGTAAAATCTTTAACCCGAGAAAGAAGAGGAATCAGAATCCCAGAGTAAATAAGAGGAATAAAAGATCCTAATCCCATCCATTTGCGATGTGGGCCCGTAAGCCACACAACAGAGTTAGTAGTTTAGAAAAATAGTTTTGCAAAGACTAGACTCAACTTCGACCAAGGAGTTGGAAGGGGGCTTCCTACTGGCAGTCGACTATGATACCAGCTTGTGACGCCCCCGAAATCGACCGTGCACTAACGATACACGCAGCATGCAAGATCAAGATCAGTGACTCACGGTAGGATATCACAACACAACTCTACGACACAAATTAAAACATAAATCTTTTATTACAAGCCAGGGTCACGAGGACCCATAATACATCAGTTATGAAAGCATTATTATCTGAGTACAGACATAGTTAGAAGATAAGTTTTGCCTTAAGAAAGCTGAGCAAAACAATGCATTACTAAGTATTTTAGACGAAGTGGAAAAATATTCGAGAATATTTTACAAGCTCCGATCACTATTCATACAGCTAATCTGGCTGCAAAGTTACAGGTTTGGTATGTTGGAGGGGTGTGACAGATATATGAATGACATATTTGGATTCGTTATATTTTTCTGATCATTTTTCATATATAAATTATTTTCATCCGAGTTACGAATTATTTTATATGATTTTTCAAATTTTTAATGATTTTATGGATTTTCTGGAATTTATTTTGATTCCAAATTAAATGTGAAATTGCTAGGTGCACACAGAAGTGTACACAGCAATATGCGTGTGAGGCTGACAGTGGGCCCAATCAACTGCTGACTCAGCAGTTGACTGGTCAACCGTTGACTGGTCAGCGGGTCCAGTGGGACCCGCATGTTAGCCAGCCACAGCCACTGACGTGTGGGGCCGGTCAACGCTGACTGGGCCAAGTCAAAGTTGACACGTGGGGTCAGTGGGTAATTATATTAGTCCAATCATGTTTAACTAACCGATTAGTTAAGTAGGCGGGACCCACTTGTCATACACACAGGGGGTAATTAGGCCGGGGATTAGCGTCTAATTAACACGGCCACGTCAGCGGCGCCGGCGTTCAAACGCCGGCGACCAGAAAGCACGACGGCGCGGCTCGGACATCGCCGGAAAACGCGCACAGTGGCCCATTTTACGCGGGGGTGGGCGCGTTCGAACGGCCGTGAAGTGCCACTTCGATCTGTGGCAGTCTCGCAAGGGGGGGGGGGGGGGGGTGTGACCGGAGTTGAGCAGGGTGTCGGCGTCGGCGGCGGCCGGAGTTCGGGCAAGCGCGCAATCGGCGCTAGAGGGATCGGGGGAAAGAGCTAGCGGCACGGGCGGTGCTATGATGGTGCCCTGAGCATGTTCGCGTGCTCAGCTGCCTCATGGGTGGACAGTGGCTACGGCGGCGAGCACTAGCAGTGGCGGCCGGAGCACCAGCTATGACAACAGCAAGCGGAGCACTGGAGTGAGCCAGAGAAAAAGAGGATCCGCGACGGAGCTCACCGAGAGGCACATGAGGGCCGGCGGGGGTTTAGTAACTGCAGGGGGGCAGCGAATGAGGCGGCGGAGCTCTGGTGTTCCGATGTTGATGACGACCGCGATCCGGCGTTGTGGTGCTCCCCGGCTCGAACTGGTCCTCGCAGTCGAAGAAGAGGAGGCAGGTGAGGCTCCTGGACACAGAGAGGCGATGAGGGGAGCTCGGTGGCCGCGCTACGACGGGGCCATGGCGACGGTGGCGCTCGGGAGGTCGATGGGAACGAGAGAGAGAGAGAGCGAGCGAGGGGGGGGGGAGTGGGGCTAGGGTTTGTCCAGAGCATTGCAGGGGTTGCCCTTATCCGCGCTAGGGCTACAGGGTTCGTCGCGGTGGAGCGCATCACGCGGTGCATCGGCCGTGGACGGCTATGGCATGCGCGCGCGTCCAGAGCGTCACGAGGAGGACGAAAGGCCGGTGGATTTATTACTTATGGATTATTCATAAAATTATGAACTATTTTTCCTGATTTATTGAACAAGTTTTATTTTGACTTGTAATTTGAATTTCAATTTGAAGTGGAACTTGAAATGAGATATGAACTCAAGGGTGATCAAGCTCTGCAAAATATGATGACTTGGCATAATTAGTGGGAGTTCACTGTAGCTTGATTACTGGGGTGTTACATTCGAGGCACGCTGCAAGCGGCGGCCGTGCTTCGGCAACATCGGCGGTGCTCCTCCGGCGCACTTCTGCAACAGGGGCTATGTTTCTGAAACATGCGTGGTGTTGCAATGGTCTGCAACGGGTGGCTATGTTTCTGAAACATGCATGTTGCTGCACTGGTCTGCAACTGGGGCTCTGTTTTTGAAACATTTGTGTTGTTGCAATGGTCTGCAACAGGGGCTATGTGTTTGAAACATGTGTGATGTTGCAATGGTGGCCGCGGTGCGCTTCTGCAACATGGGTCTTGTTTCAAAAGAAAAAAAAGCGGTCTTTAGAAAATTGCAACAGGGCTCCTGTTGCAGAGGGCCGAGTGCAACATGGGTCTTGTTTCAAAGGAAAAAAAAAAGGTTTGGGGAAGATTGCAACAGGGTCGAGCGCAACACTAGCCTTGTTGCGAAGGCTGGCGCTCACGTGAGAGAGATCGGACGGCTATTCGAGTCTTCATCAAATGGCTGTCGACCTTTTTAGATTATCACCCTACCGACGCGTAGCACTGCCCCGCAGTTTAGCTGCGCGCGTGGCTCGCACGTCGTGGGGGACTGGGGATCGACGCTGGCTAGTTTTTTTTTACCAGTTGCCAAAAGGATCGACGACGTTGTTTGGTTGGAGGTACGTGGTACGTCAATTCGCGTGCGACTCCTGCGTCTTCCCGCCTTGGTGGTCTTGCCGCTCCTCAACTTTGCCGACCTGCTCGATTGATCACGCACGGTACGGGATGGCAAGGGGGGGACATACGTTTTAGATCAGGCAGTCCAATGTCCTCCTAGAGCTGTGTTCTCTAATTAATCACGCACACGTACGGGATGGCAAGGGGCAGCCGAGCTCCACCATCCAAAAAAAGAATATATGTGGTTCCCCTAAAACAAGACGGACGGTTGTTATAGTAGCAGAGGACTGTTCTTAATTCCTAATTAACCTGTGTGCTCTTCACCCTTTTAGACCAGTACCGACAGAGCATTTACTACTTAGCCGCGATCGAGTCGATCTCTCTGTTATGTACTGCAGCAATTTGGTATGGCTTCTTGCTTCATGAAGATGCTTAATTTTCTGGCCGGTCCATGCATGCATCCTTGCTCTATTAGCTAGCCTTACCTAATGTGCATCATGCATGTACCAAGCTAGTAGCCAATTAAATTAAGGGATAAGTATATTTTTCGTCCTTGAACTCTTCGGAGAGTTTAGAAATCGTCCCTCAACTCCAAAATCATCAAAATTTAGTCCCTCAACTATCCAAACCGGATAGTTTTCGTTCCTCATGCCGCTTCGGGCGGTTTTCGTCCGACATGAACAGTACATCGGTGAACAGCAAACTCAAAAAAAATAGCAAAAAAAAACCCTGAAATTTTATGGGATCGAATATACATGGGTGCGCAAGGTGCGTGCAAATTTTCGTGCTGTTTGGACATTCCAGGAGCTCGTGACAAACAAAAAAAGTAAATATGAACGTCGGTGAACAGTAAATTCAAAAAAAGTAAAGAAATTAAAAAAAATATGAAATGGTTCACGAGCTCCTGGAATGTCCAAACAACACGAAAATTTGCACGCACCTTGCGCACCCGCATATCTTTGATCCCTCAAAATTTCAGTTTTTTTGATTTTTTTTGAATTTGCTGTTCACCGATGTATTGTTCATGTCGGACAAAAACCGCCCGAAGCGGCACGAGGGACGAAACTATCCGGTTTTGATAGTTGAGGGACTAAGTTTTGGTGGTTTTGGAGTTGAGGGACGATTTCTAAACTCTCGGGAGAGTTCGAGAATGAAAAATAAACTTATCCCATTAAGATTAATTAATAATGAAACTAATCACATGCTGTGATGCGGAAAACCGTTGGGAAGCTTGGCTCCATTTTGTGAGAAGATTGATGGATGTTCACCTTTCTCAACAGCCAGATCAGGTGCACTGGAAACTAACCAAGAATGAAGTGTTTTCGGTAAAATCCATGTATTTGGATATTATCGACTCTGGCTCCATCCCTCGATCTGTGCATATTTGAAAAGTCAAAGTGCCCTTAAAAATTAAAGTGTTCATGTGATTTGTCCAGAAGCTAGTCATTCTCACTAAGAAGAATTTGGCAAAACGTAACTGGACAAGATCTCGAAGATGCAGCTTCTGTGATCATGATGAATCTATCAAACACCTCTTTCTTGATTGCCCAATGGCCAAAATTCTATAGCGGTCTGTTCATATAGCGTTTAACATTACTCCTCCAAATAGCATCCAAACATTATTTGGGACGTGGCTAAATGGAGTTAAGACAGAAATAGCGAAACATATCCGTGTAGGAGTATGTGCTTTATTATGGGCTATATGAAACTGCAGGAACGATTTAGTTTTTAACAGAACAACACATATTCATTTCTTGCAGGTTATTTTCCGGGCCACTACATTGATCCGTATGTGGTCGCTACTCACTCCGATGGATGCCAGGGAACGTATGGTTACTGGATCTATCCGTTGGGAGACGGTAGCGCGGGCTATCTTCAACCGGTTTGGATAGCGGTCATGTAATAGGATAGGTGTTTAGTTTTCTATTTATCTTTATTCCGCCGGTTGTGGCTATTCCCGTTTTCATATGTTTAACTTTTTGTGAGCCCTTTTGCTTTTTGAGACTTGAAGACGTTTTTGAACTATTTGCTTATTAATAAAATGGCCGCATGCATCATTCTGATGCAGAGGCCGGGGCATAACCTCCTTTTCGGAAGAAAAAAAATCACATGCTGTGATGGCTGTACGACCGATCGATGGTAATCGCGTGGCGAGCTGTGTTGACCCCGTTAAATGGCCAATTTGGACTTGATGTGTCTTGCCGCTGGCCTCTAAACGGCCCTACTACACCCTCTTTTCTTTCTTTTCTTTTGAAATATCACGGTCTACTACACCTCTTACCACTACTCCATGTCCCCGTAAAAAAAAAAAAGAGCGTTCGTGTCGATTTACAACACGCCCCGTAAACAAATGGGCGTTGCGTACGCACGTGATGTTGAGTTTTACCAGCAATGATCGATCGACCGATCACGTGATGATGAGTTTTACCAAAAAAGTGAGTGAGGATTCGACCGGTCGGTCGATCGCCCTCGATGTGTACCGGCCGGCCGAGGATTCTGCTCGTCGGAGCGGCACGGAAAGAGACGTTTTTTCGAGGTATATCTTTATCTAATAATAAAGTCATTAATGCTTCTGATGGTACGTCGTGTTTCTGCCCGTACGTGAAAAACCTTTTGTTTGTTCCTGTGCTAGGTAAGAAAATTAATCGCCTCCAGTCGTCGCCGCCTGGGCTGTCCATAAAATCCGGGAGCCAGCCCGGCTGCAGTAACGGCCCAAGCAACGAGGACGCGAAAAAATAGACGTTACCAGATTTGGAAATATGCACCTCTGGAGTATCGAACTCCAGACCTCACTCCCGTTCTATAAGGCTTAGGCCAACTGGACAACTGGGCCAACTGATGATCGTGATACAACTGTGGGTTTGTGTAATGAATAATAGTCCCACCTCGCACGTTTATATGAAGTGCAACCAATTTATATTTGCCCGGGATTTGCCTGAGAATCAGCAGCGCCTCGAAAATCAACAAACAGTTGATAAAGTGTCCCGTTTGTCCAAGAGAAATAAAGGAATCGGTTGATTCTCCTATAAGAGAGACTTCAATGAAAAAAGAACATGCACGCACGAGACATATTCGGATAGGGATATGTGCATTATTTTGAGCTATATGGAACTGCAGAAATGATATGAACTTTAGCATGAAATTTTTTACCAACTTTTCGCAGGTTATCTACAGAGCCACTGCTTGGATCCGTTCGTGGTCGTTATTCACTCCTGCGGACTCCAGTGAGCTTTTGGTTACTGGGTGCAACCGGTGAGAGATGGTAGCACGGGCTACCTTCAACCGATTTGGATGACGGGCTAATATTAGGCTAGGTGTTTATTCATTGTAGCCTGTTTTTTTCCGTCGGATGTGGCATCTTTTACTTTACCTTTTTTACTTCGTTCATGCTTCTTTTGTGAGCCAGTACTGGACCTCAGACTTTGTCTTCGTACTTTCATTAAATAAAATGGCTACATGCATCGTTCTGATGCAGAGGCCGGGGGCTTTCCTCCTTTTCAAAATAAATAAATAAAATAAAATGGATGTGGCGCTAAGTGTGGTGGACGGCTGGCGGCTCACCAAGAGTAAGAAAGAGGCGTGGATTAGCTGGATCGGAAATTGCTAAGAATTGCTAAGATAAACGAGGGTTGTTAAGTCTCGAGACACGGCGAGGATGTGGGAGAACGGGACGGCGGGCTTGCATGTCGACGCTTGCTGCTGCAGGACGCCATGCTCGGACACGGCGAGCACATGATGTTGGGTGCTGCACGCTGGAGTGATGAGTGGCCTTGACCAATCTTTCGCTATGCCTAAACATGAACGCACGTACAACAATGGCAGCTTTGGCAATGGTACTTCTAAATCAGTTTTCTGTGTGGCTTCTCCAATCAGTTTTCTCCTCCACCTGAAGCTCTTTTTCTTATTTATATCATGTGAGATTTTCATGAGTTTTGTTCAATGTTTCATTTTATATCTTATGTGCATATAGTGGTTGTGCCATCATAAACATTTGTTAACGTTTATTCAAAAATCCAAAAGTACCAATATGCATTCTCTGTGAAGAATACTTACTTCACTCTTTTCTATGTGTATATATAAAAGAAGCGGCTATTATGTTTTGGAGATTGTAACAAAGCAGTCCTAGCGACAGAGTCGGACACCTGCAACTGTGTGAGCACCGACAACTGTGGACGTGGAAGCTTCTGGTAGAAGATTTGGAGCACTAGCTAGCCCTTGAGTGAGTTGTCAATAGAAATGACAAGGGTGATGTCTTCATGTCAACCTTGCTCGATTTGGAAGCTGGTGGTGTTCACTGCTTTGAATCAAAGTCGACGGCAGGTTGGGTCGAGTGTGTATACGTTGTCCCCAATCTCTTGCCATCGCAATGTATTTTCTCTTCGGAAATGAAGTTGCCACCTCCTTGACCATTATAGAACAAATAATCTAAAGTTAATGTTGTTTAGTCAAATTAATTTACTCAAAATCATACCCATGTCCTGAGCTCATGATGCAATCTTGATATGAATCATTTTTTTTTGTCATCAACGGCACAGTTTCTTGACCCGGCAACCTTGATTCATAGGAACCAATGTTTTCATCCTTTACAACGCACGGGCATTTGTGCTAGTATTTTACTACGTAGCAGAATACACGGATGGATGGGTGGACGACCATGATCGATCGATCGGCTGTAGTCGGCATGCCTCGGTGGTGTACGTACGTGTCATGTGCGTATATCTGTACATCAAATTAATGGATAAGGCATGCATATCGCTTAGCGTACGTACTGTTGATCAGTGACCTACTGGCAGAGACGGTTTTCTTTTCGAACCATGCATCGAGATATCCCATCCGTTTTCGTTGCTTAAAACGGAAATAGCAACGAAGGACTTTGTACTGTTTCTTGTCCCCTCCTTCGTGCCACACCAAGTGCTACAATGTAGACAAGGTACCTATATATACTGATATCTTTTCTGCTACGATTAACTCGAAAAGTCAATAGAAATCCTTTGTATTCTGAAGAAACAAACTTACTTTTTTTGAATTTATACTTGAAGTGCCTCAGTCACAAGATTTGTCCCCACTCGATTTTGTTTCTTGGTCCATCCGTGGACATAATGTTGGATTTAGAAAGAAAAAAAGTGAGAACAAAAGGAAATGATGTCAAAATTAGCGTGGCTTTTACGTCTTCCCTGATAAAGTAAGGGAAATGATTCAAATCATCCGGATGATCGCTCCGTTGGTTTCGCCGCGTTGTATGTGCGACACGTGTCCCCGGACCCAGCACATCGCTGTTCTCCCCAACCTTATCCTCTTCGCTTTCCTCTTTTCCCTTTTTTTCCCCAAGCGCAGTCAGCCGATGTACAGGCTTGTGCGCCGCCACCGCTGCGTAACTACAGCCACCAAATCACCATGCTGCTAGTACGCGCCGCGGCGTTGCCGCACCCTTGGACCACCATGCTGCAAGCATGAGGTGAGGTCACGATGTTGAGCACCACCCTGCTGCAAATCTTCTTCGTAGCAGCTCCGGCACTGCAAGCTGAAGGCGAGCGCCACCATCCTGACTACCACCCTGCTGCAAACCCTTTCTACAGCAGCACCATTGCTGCAAGTCTGGTCTCTGGTGCCGATCACTGTTGCTGCGATGATGGTGCTGATGCAGTTGTCGTCGGCGCTACAGACGAGTGCGGTGTTGCAGGGTCGGTCGCCGCCGCTGCCGCCGGTGTTGCAGAAGAGCACCGGTGTTGCAGGATCGGACGTTGCCGCCTCGCGCCGGTGTTGTATGGGTCGACCGCCTCGCCGCCGCGTGCTGCAAGGCTGCCGGAGGTGCGATGGTTGGGGGCAACAGTGCGGCATGTCGTCGGTTCGCAACACCTCTCCGCTGTGTTTTCTAGAACATGGGGGGTGTTGCAGTGGCAACACGACGGTTCGGCGATGCGGGGGCGGCGACGTTTCTGCAACATGATCCCTGTCGTAAAAGTTTTCTGTAACATGACCTCTGTTGCAAAGGTTTCTGCAACATTACCTCTGTTGCAATGGTGCAGGGCGACGCTCGGCCGCTCGATGGCGCCAGATCTGACGGCTCATGACCCGACCGATCTTTTAAAAAGATCAGCCGGCCGACGCATAGCATGCCCCCATAAAGTAAAGCCATCGTTGGTGGCGGAGATCAATCGAGCGAAGAGAACTTCTGGTTTACCGATGGCAGCAGCTAAGGGCAACTCCAACGCGGTACACCAAAATGCCCCGAAAGGTCCGGACCGCGCGGTCCGGACACTTTTGGCCATCCAAACGCCGTGCACCAAGCGTCCGCGGTGTGGTCCGGACATCCGAAATCCCACAAACCGGAAACAAACTCGTGAGAGGTTTGGGGGAGTCCGGACGCCCGCCATGTCGGACTACGACACACCCGTCCCACCCAAAACCCCTCTCCCGGTGCCCTTTTCCCCCACTACGTCCCTCCACCATTGCTCCGTATCTGCATCCTCCCTGACCCCCGCCGCCGCCCAGGCCTTGCCGGACCTCTGCCGCCCCACCCACGTGCCTGCCCGCCTTGGACTACGCCGTCGATGCACCCTGAATCCTTTCGCAACCCAGATATCCTCCGTCCCCTGCCGACGCCGTCCATGGCGGACACCATGCCCGGCTAGTGTTCGGCCAAATGCCATAGAGAATTTTTTTTATGTTCTCGTTGTTTACTTTGAAGCAAGCATGATGGCGGGGTACTCGGCGATGGAGGATGAATTGTTGTGCGATGCGTGGTTAGCCAGAGGTGCGGACTTTGTAGGCATGAAGCAAAAGGGCACGGTATTTTTGGCAAAATGTGCATTCTTGGTTTCATGAGCAAAAGCACTTCGCGCCCTACAACTTGGAAGTGATCCATGATCGCAATGTGAAGTCGCTAGTCCATCGACGGCACACCATTTCAAACGCCGTCATGAAGTATTGCGGTGCGATTGCACAACTGGAAATATGGTGGCCAGAGGGCACGTCACTCATGGAGATCGTAAGTTTTGTTCCTTGTTGCTCTACGAGTTGGTCAATTCATTGATTCACTCAATGCGACAACTTGATGATCATGTCATTGTATAGCCCGGCCGCGCTGCCGCACTGTGCCAAACAACGGAGGGCAAGCCCTTCACATTGATGCATTATTGGATGAAACTCAAGGGGCACAACATCTGGATGAATGACATGTGCCGATGAAGAAGTTCAAGCTCGAGGATAGAAATCTTGAGATGAAAGCTGCTTTCGAGGAGTATGGTTGAATTTGGAATCGATGAATTTGAAAAACTTGTTAAACATCCGGTGCTGTCGGATTTAAATGTATGGTTGAATTGTTATTGATCGATGATTCAAAGTGAGGCTGCATCAAGGGTGGACATTTGGTTTAGTTTTATTCTATTTTTTTTTAGGAAAAGCGGCTGACATTTGGTGCACCGGGTTGGATGGTCGACTCCCAAACTGCTGTCCGCGGACATTTATTATGTCAATTTTGGTGAACCGTGTTGGAGTTGCCATAACTTGGCCGGACGTACGGTGCATGCTAGCTAGCTGGAACCCAAGCGCACCACATAAATCTGACAGCGCCTCGACCACTTGACCGGCCGGGGTATCTTGCTAGCTTTTTTTTTTGAGCGGTATCTAGCTAGCTGGGTCCTGCAGATTCCGCACTACTCGATTACTACTGGCCAGCTCACTGCAGCGCCAGCAACACCGCTAGCGACCAAACGTGCGCTTTATCAATCACCGTCACGGCCGGATATATTTGTCAGCCGCGTCAGCAGTGAAATTCGATAATTTTGACTTGTGGATGAAATCAATTCACAAAATGAACTGTCCCTAAGACAATTTCACTCCGCTGACCTTTTTGAGTGACGCCTGACACGCAGGCGCCACACCCTACGGTGCAACGCCTAGCTCTGGGGCGTTGCACCTCTGTCCAGCATGGCTGCCCCGGGGCCCGCACCCAGCCGTGCAGCGTCTCAGAGCTAGGCACCACACATGTAATGTGCAGCGCCTAGCCCTTAGACGCTGCACTGTGACTTAGAGGCAGCCGCGCGCTAGCCCTCCCCCCACCCCCACCCATTCTTTTGCAGTTACAGAGAAGCGGCGGCGGCTTCTCCTCTCAATCCCCTCTCCCAAATCCTTCTTCATCAATCCATCCTAGAAGGTACTCTTCTCCGATCCCCTTCTTTGTATCCATAAAATGTATGTTATTTTCAAGATTTGGGGAACCCTTGTTTGATTAGATTAGAATCTTGCATGTATATAGATTTGTGGGACTTTAAAATTTGTAGATGATCTTTATTATTTTGCAACCCTAGTTTAGTTTAGTTTATTATTTTGCAACTCTAGTTTAGTTTATTTCTATTTAAAAGACATGTTATTTCTATGGAAAAGATATTTGTATTGAATCTTGCATGAAGTAGGCCTAGTTTAGTTTATTTGTATTGAAATTATATTCGTATTGACAAGAATGCTTTGGATACATATGCTTTGAATCTTGCATATAGTAGGCCTACTTTAGTTTATTTGTATTGAAAAGATATTCGTATTGACAAGAATGCTTTGTTTGAAATTGTTAGGATGGTTTGGCTTCTCGATGATCACTGGGACCATCAACACCGGCCGTACTCTATGTCGGTGCAGCAGCGGGTAATAATGAAAGTGGCCGGTATTATGAATTTCGTGTTTATTTCAAACACAAATGCCCCATATGCAATTATCTGATTTGCTTGTTTGTAGGAGCTTGGACCTCTGAAGATTCGGTCTCACGGGGTCACCCTTGGGGTGATGCGCTATGATGAGCGGTACACACCGTACGTAAGGGAGACAGGACTCCTCCCTTTCATTCAGTTGGTCAGCCGGTCGACGCCACCCCTCAATGCTGCAGCAATCACCGCGCTTGTTGATCATTGGAGGCCGGAGACACACAGTTTCCATCTTTGGACCGGGGAGATGACCGTGACGCTCCAGGATATTGCTATGATCGCCGGTCTTCCTATCGAGGGAAATCCTCTATGTATGAGCACCGATTCTGATGGGTGGCGCCAGCAGATGCATGCCCTTATCGGTATGGTTCCTCCGGAGCCTCGGGAACCAGAAGCAGAAGGCAAGAAGAAGGAAAGAGTCACAGCCGGTGCTCCTTTCACCTGGATTGCATTCAACTTTGGTTCTTGCCCTGAGGATGCTAATGAGGATGAGGTCAAGACATATGCTCGTGTCTAAATGTGGTACGTTATATCCAGGACTATGTTTGCTGATGGCACATGCAAGAATGCTCCATGGATGTGGCTGAAGGCGTTGACCGTCTTCGATAGCAAATGGAGTTGGGGTTCGATGACACTGGCTTACTTGTATAGACAGGTAGAAAGTTGTTTCTTTTTCACTTCATTGCTACATTATCAATGCGATCTTCCCGTTAATTCAACCATGTTCTCTTTTATGTGCAGTTGGATGAAGCCTGTTGTAGGAAATCAAAGGATGGAGGTATTGGTAGTTGTATGCTCGCACTTTCTGTATGGAGCTGGGAGCGATTGCCGGTTGGACGACCGAAGACCGTGAAGTACGAGGATTGGGACGACAAACACGACCCACTACGGTTCCCCACTTGGGCTTACAAGTGGGATGTGGTAAATGAGACGACGGATGATCCCTCGGTCTTGTACAAGTTGTACACGAGCGAGCTGGACACGATTACGGTTGAGCAGGTGACTCGACATTGTATAAGTGATTCTCATGCTTCTATCGTAACTCGAAATCAATTTTGCATTCTATGCTATGTTGTAGGTGGAATGGGAGCCGTATGGAAGAGGGGATAGTTTTGGTAACCCTAGAGAGTTCGTGCTGAATCCGATGTGCACTAGGGATAGGGATCTTTGGCATATGCGGTGCCCACTCATATGCAACTGGGCGGCTGAGCTTCACCTGCCACATCGGGTGTACCGCCAGTTTGGTTTGTTCCAGCCACACCCGCCGGAGTGGGAGGACATGGACAAGTTGCTACACGCGTAAAATATAATTAACCTTGAGCACTTAGTAGCTTCTCGGCGGTTTCGATGGTGCTAATATTCTGTTTCTAACTTGCAGGTTGGATAGGAGAAAGCAGCGGAAGATCAAGGATTGGGACAGGCATCACAGGAAGTATATCATACAGTTCGCGCTTAGTGTGGAGCAAGCTAAGGCTGGAAAACGATCCCAGCTTCGTGAGCACTGCCCGATCGCGTTCAACAACTATCTCACATGGTTTCTTGCAAGTACCCGTGTGGAGGTATGCAAGCCGGCGTATGATGAGGAGATTTTGGAAGATCCCACCGTCTTCGATGAGCTAACCCAGCACGAGTACAACAAATTAGTCAGGGAAGGCACCTCAGTCCCTTCAGCTCCAATGATGAACTTTGTGGTATTTCCCCTTTTTGCTTTCCCATTCACACTATTCACATCTTCGCTTGCCTAACACATTAATGTCGTTTCTGTTCATAGCGTACCCAGATCAAAAAAGCAGCTGATGAGACCGAGACTATTCTAGAGACAACCCCGGTTGGGAAAAGCGATGGGGAAGGTGCACTTCGAGCATTCATTAAGGTTCACATCTCTTTCAATTGTCCATGTAACATGTGTTGCTACGTTCGATATCTCATTCACTTGTACATGTTGCAGCGCCAGGGCCAAAGGTTAAGGCGGCTATCGAACCTTGTCGGTTGTCGTGACCTCGAGTATGTATCACCTTAGTGGTCTAGGTCAGCGACACCATCAGATCCCACTTTTGGCCATGGTGCTCCTTTGGAGGATGAGGATGTGGGTGTGGTCACCCAAGAGGTATGCCAATAGCATATATTCAATTATTGATGCATTGCTAACTTTATCCTCACACACGGTCTTTTCCATATCTTTTATTTTTGTAATAGGTTGCTGATGACATGACCTTGGAGACCTATCAAGTTCGGTCAGCATACATGTTAAAGCCTAGGAGGGGAATCAATAAGTACACACCCGAAGACTTCACCGAAAGAGGCAAGAGGACGGTCGGCACCTTGCGGATTGCGGCTTTGGATGACTATGTGGATGAGGTGGAGGAACCGGAGCCGGAGCCGGAGCGGGTTGCTCGTCCTAGGAAGGCGAAGAAGATATCCAGCAGGAGGGGGGGAGGAGCCAATAAGCGCGGAAGGAACTAGTCGTCATCCTCTATTTGTTATGTAACTCGCCTAGTGGGATGAGTTCACCACCTTGTGTGGACGATAATGCGTAACCGAGTAGTTGTCGAGGCACATCTTCAAGTCCAAGAAGGTTTCGAACTTAGACCCGCGAGCAATCCCATTCTTGCCGTCATCCAAATCACGGTGAGATCTTGGCCTGACCCCAAGAGATATACCTTGGCCACCATCTACCACGGCTTCATCCACGAGACTAACATCCTTGAACAATGTAGTCCAATGATCCCGACCGAATACCTTCTTGAAAGCTTCGGCCTCCTTCACCGTGAACCCCTCCTCATCAACTTGTTCATCAGGACCTTCGTCATCCGAATCCGATGCATAGCCACGAGAATAAGGGATGGAATGGTCCATTGTCTCTTGCAAATGATATTTGTCGAGATCACCCACATTGTTGTCATGGAGATCAACTTCATTGTCATCGTCCGCATACTCATCATTCTCCTCTTGCAAAGCTTCATTTTGGTTGTTTGGAAACGGGCTCAATGTTGGCCTCACTTGTTGGGTCAAAAGAGGTTCAACAATTTCATCTCGGTTCAAGGGTGGGGGGCTACTAGCAACCAAAGGGGAGGGGTTCCGGTTCAAGTCCAAATGCAAACTTGAATCAACCTTCTTCATTGCAAATAACTCAAGAGCCTTGTCTAGTGATTCGGCCACCGTCTCCTTGTATGCAACCCAACGTTGCTCTGAGTTCACACGCATTGTCTTCCAACGGATGTGCATTCCAAAACCAACATTATGCCTTCCCTCCAACTCAACGATATCACTAGGGTCCATCCAATTCAAATCTTTCCTCACTTGTTCCAAGACCTCTGCATAGCTAGGACTATTATCAAACACCATGTCAAGCTCATCCGGGTCCGGTTCAATATTGCCTTTCAAGAAGGCGTCTTTGTCCCCATGATGAACAAACACACATGTTATTCCCATCCCTATAAGCATTCAAACAACAAAACGTAACATTTCTTCCATTAGTACTAATCCAAGGATTAACACGGAATACAAACCCTAACATAGATATGAAACAACAACCCTAACCCTAACCCTAACCCTTGCCCCAACATAACAACACCCATAACCCTAACCCTAACATACTAACAAGCCTAACCCTAGCACCAACATAAGAACACCCATAAGAATAACCCTAACATACTAACAACCCTAATCATAGGAAATTGGCAAACAAACATCTCATATCTCTATACAAATCTCTAGATCCATAAAAAACTAGGGTTTCCCCTAACTAGCAACAAATGAGCAATCTGTTAACATTTCTTGGATCAAAACAAGGGGATCGGAGAAGATTACCTTGAGGGAGGGATTGAGTTCGAAATCCACGGACAAAATCTTCAAATTTGGAAGATTTGGAGAAGGATTTGAGAGGGGGAGAGAGGGGGAGAGGGGGCAAATCTCGGGTGGGGATGCTTTGGGGGGGGGGGGGGGGGGTGGGGTTGGGGTGTGTGGGGGGGAGTGGGGGAGGCGAGGGCCAGTCAGCCAACTAGTAACAGACAGTGCAGCGCCTAAGGGCTAGGCGCTGCACATTACATGTGTGGCACCTTGCTCTGAGGCGCTGCACGGCTGGGTGCGGGCCCCGGGGCTGCCACGCTGGACAGAGGTGCAACACCCCAGAGCTAGGCGCTGCACAGTAGGGTGTGGTGCCTGGATGTCAGGCGCCACTCAAAAAGGTCAGCGGAGTGAAATTTTTTTAGGGGCAGTTCATTTCGTGAATTGATTTCGTCCACAGGTCAAAATTGTCAAATTTGCCGCGTCAGCACGTAGCACGCTCTACCCACGGACCGTAGTAGTATCGAGAGGAGAGGGAATATTTGTTCCTTTTTCCTTTCGGCAACATCAACAACCTACGCATGATTTCACTTTGTCTCTTCCGTCGTCGTCGCCGCTGTGGTGCGTGTCCAAGTGTCCATGGGCATTGTTAGTAATTAAGCTTAGGTGCATGTCGTCAGTCACTTCGTGTTTGAGTCGGTTTGTAGTGCATGCTATGATAGGTCGTAATGCAGTAGGTTCTTTCCGTTCGAGTTGTAAACCGGCGTTGTCTCGGGCGTGTCATGTTGGGCCTAGGGTGTCGTGTTGGACACGGTTGTATCCCCTATATGAAGAAAAGAAAAGAACTTGAAAAACAGCCTGAATTTGCTGCACCAAAATCTCCTTCTTCTAATTTTCTAGGGTTTGCTTTAACTCGTATTTCTTGAGTTTTTGCAAATCGGTTTCGGCCTAAGATCCAACAATTGGCATCACAGCCTCGTTGCATCTTAACCTCGTAACGGAAAGGCATGGCCAACGGCAACAAGAGGAAGGATGTGGTGGAGACATCCGGCATGGCTAAAGAAGCTATGGTGCCGGTGTTGTCCGTGATGTACTCATGGTTTAACCGCGAGAATTTTGGCGTTTGGGTAGCGACCATGGAGTGCACCCTGGAGGTGCAGGGGCTCTATGACGCCGTCGATCCTGGCAGCGATGAGTTCAAGAAAGGTGGATCGGAGTACCGAAAGGACCAGCAGGATCTGACGGCGATCTACTCAGTTATGCCGATGGACATCATGCAACACTAGATCCCCAAGAAATCGGAGAAATACGCATGGAACATGCTCAAGATGCTACAGTTAAGGCACTCGGGGGTGTGCGAGGCCATGTTGTAGTCGCTGCTGGAAAGCTAAGATGTCTGAAGATGGAAGATGATGAGTCTGTGTACAGTTTTGCTGCAAGGGTTGTAACCCTAGTCAACGGAATTCGTGTGCTCGGCGAGAACCATCAAGAAATCTCAGCCGTGCGGCGTTTTCTCCGTGCAGCCCCACCACGATATATGCCAATTGTATCGGCAAACGAGAGCAGTGTGTCGACTTAAACACACTCACGGTGGATGATCTAGTTGGGCGGTACAAGGCACACGACGGGCGGGTGAAATTTAGCCAAGGTGATGGGAAGCAAGATGAGTACCTCATGTTCACGTGTGATCAGTGGCAGGCGATGAAAGCTAAGGAGAAGAAGAACAATGGTGCATCCGGCAGGGATGCCGAGGTGGATGATCAGCCGAAGAAGAAATTCGACAGACACAAAATTTGCTGCCACAATTGTAACATACTCGGGCACTTTAAATCTTAGTGCCAGAAACTTGTCAAGGAAAAAGCCTATGTAGCTGCCAAGGCCATTGATGATGGTCCACATATTCTCATGACAAAGGCTTGCGAGCTCACGGAGGAGGAACCAACAAATCCTCAACCAGAGGTCACAGAGACGATGACATTGGTTGAGGAGAAGGTGTACACTAATAGGGAAACCCTTATAGGTGTATATAATTAGAGGCGCCGGGTCAAACCCGAATACCACTGGTAAATTGGCAAAATACCGGTGACGTGCGGATTTGCAGGGGCGCTACTGATAAGAACTCACTAGTGGCGTTCACGACAGCCCAAACGCCACTGGTACGAGGGACCCAACAGTCAGACCAGCCAGGTCTTACAAGTGGTGTCGGGAGGTCTGGCTCGCCAGTAGTACATACTCCACTAGTGGCGTGGGAAATAAAGTCGCACGCCGCCAGTAACATGAGCCGGGCCCGTGGCCAAGGCCCTACTTACTAGTGGCGCTGAGCGCACGTCGAGCGCCACTAGTACATTGTATTGTAGTGGCGCGTGCTCATAGTCAGTCCACCACTAGTGACCCATGGGTCCCACTAGCCGCGTGAGCTTCTGTGTTCCATTTATTAATGGCGTGGGTAATAGATACTAGTGGCGCTTGTGCTAGTGGCCACGCCACTAATAACCAGACCAATGTGTTCAAAAATAAAAGCATAGTGTGAAGTCGTGATGTCTACTACACACTTCTATTCTTCTAGACTATGTTGGGCCTCCAAGCACAGAGTTTTGTAGGACAGCAACAACTTTCTCTCAAGTGGATGACCTAAGTTTTATTAATCCGTGGGAGGTTTAGGATGAATGTATTCTCCCCTCAAGCAAATTTAAGTCTAACCCACTTCCTATGCATAGGAACCTTATAAGGAAATAATTCATTGAAGCATATAGTAACTATCATTGAAAGGCATGACAAGCGCAAGTTGAAAACATTCAACATAAAGAGAGGAAATTTGAGGTCGTTTAGATATCTATAACCATGTATCTCTCTCTTATAATAATTTTCAGTCGCATCATGTTCAAACCCAATAATATAACTATCACAGTAAACATTCTTTTCATGATCCACATGCATAAAAATATTGTTACTCCCCTCATAAGTAAAATCCTTCTCATTAGTAAAAGTGGGAGTAAAATTATCATAGCTATCATGTAGGATTTGAACACTATAAAGTAGTTGTACATTAGAAGGATAGTATTCAGTGGGGGAGTTTTTCTCCTCATAACTATAACAAGTTTCATAAGGAAGATTATCATTCTTTTTAGCATAAGTGTCATCATATATAGCAATTTTGTTCTCATCATAATCAATTGAAACACCCTCCAAAATAGTGGAATCAACACTACCTAAAGTCATGACCTCTCCAAGTCCACTTTTATCAATATTCCAATAAGATTTAACACTCTCCAAAATAGTGGGATCATTGTTGGTGTCAAAACCGGCAGACCTCGGGGTAGGGGGTCCCGAGCTGTGGATCT
Source organism: Thinopyrum elongatum (assembly GCA_011799875.1). Lineage (NCBI taxonomy): Eukaryota > Viridiplantae > Streptophyta > Magnoliopsida > Poales > Poaceae > Thinopyrum > Thinopyrum elongatum. Next base: position 72,126,237 of record CM022303.1, read on the forward strand.
AGGATCAATGGTAACAGAGACGATGAACACGGTGTTTTACCCAGGTTCGGGCCCTCTCTATGGAGGTAAAACCCTACATCCTGCTCTTGTTTATATTGATGAAGTATCAAGGTACAGAGTTGATCTACCTCGAGATCATATGTTGTGGTCTAAACCCAAGGGGTATGATGAGTAATGTCATAATCTATCTATCAACGAGCCTGGCCTCGGCTTATATAATGTACCGGACGCCCAGGATGACAAGAGTCCTAGTCGGCTACGTTGGTGGAGAGGAGTCCTTGTCTTGATCACCAAGTCTTGTGGAATCTTCCTTGTATATGTCATCGGCTGTCCGAACTGGCCCATTAGTGAGCCGCCACGGGGGTCCTCGGCCCAACCCACTGGTCGGGAGACGACATGGTGAGTACCCCCTAGTCCAGGACACCGTCAATAGCCCCCTGAACCGGTATTCAAGTTGGGGACGCTCCTCGATTCTTCCGAACTGTTCTTCATCTTCGGTCGTCGGTCTTGAAAACTGGTTCAACAAATCTTCCCATCTCCGATCTTGAGGATCGCCGAGGTGTATCCGAAGAGTTTACACGTCGGGTATCTAAGGAGCCCCTTTAAGTTTTCGGCCTTTATCAATGCCTTGTTATTTTTTATGCCACACCTCGGGTTTGAAGTTGTTCCCATGCGGTGGTGTCCTCTTGCATCCGAGCTCCAACGCCGGACTGTATTTGAGGTATCTTTTGCAGCCGAGCACCAACGCCGGACTGTATCCGAGCTCTAACGCCGGACTGTATCCGAGCTCTAACGATGGTGAGCGTCCGAGGTGTCATAAACTACCTCGGTCTTTAAAAGATTGAATGAATTCAGCCGAGCTTAATGCCAGAAGTGCCCTCTATGGAGCCAGCCACTGGTGCCCGAGCTTTATGCCGGACTGCTTCCGAGGTGGTGCACCACCCCGACTGCGGGCTGATTTTTTGTGAATATTTTTTATTGGTGCAATTTATTCTCCGCCGAGATATATAGCCAGTAGCCCTCAAGGTGTGTGTCGGTCTAAAACCCGAGATGCACCTGAAGGAAAACATGAAACCGCTGATCCAAGTAGCCCCTGAGACTCAGGTCGATGCGCGAAATCGGCCTGAGGATCAACTCCTAGCTCGGCAGCATACGTAGGAATAGAAACGCAGTGTAATACATTAGAGATAATAGTGATCGGCGAACGGGCCCTTGAGAGAGGGTCTTGAGAAGTTGCTGTAATATATTAGCTTGATGCCAGATAGGTCCAGATGGTACCTATTGTTTTCCGAAGACGTGTTTGCCTATAGTTCGGTCAAGCCGAACACTAAGCACTTTGAATTTTCTGCATTGAACAAGCAATGCAGTAGCCCCCGAGACACTGGTCGGGTGGCAACACCAGATCAGGGGATCGATGTGCCCCTTTAATATTTGTAAATAATAAGCCCGAAGCCCAGTAGCCCTCGAGTCTTAATGCGGGCACGGGTGGCCGAATTAAGGATCGATATCCATAGTAAAATCACAAATTATGTGTAATGACTCTATGTATCCAAGTACTTTACATCATTAGTGCTCGGATCCGCATTGTACAAAACTTTGTTGACCGACCATCGGCTTCAACCTCTTTGGCCAGTAGCCGAGGAGTGTTTTCCTACTTTATAAAGCCGTTATAAGGGCAAAGATTTATGGAAAACAAGGCAATCCGGTCATACGGTTTTATAAACAAAGGTACACGGAGAGATATGTTATATTACGTTTTAACGTAAGAAACATCTTCCAAAGAAAATAGTCCCGCTATCGGTTCCTTTCTTTGGGTCGTCATGCTTATCATGATCATGAAACCTCACCTCCGATCAATGTGGGAGGAAAATATTGAGGATTTAGTTCGGGGAAAGTTCCCGAACTCTATGGTATTAATGAACCAAAATTTTCATTTCCGTCGTTGCTGACCAATGTGATCCTTTAAGATTGCTAGCTTTAGGCTTCACCCAGTCTGAGGTACTTACTCGAATGACCCGGTAGTAACAATCACAGAGGTGCTCCCTTTACCACCTAGCCGAACAATCGGGAACGTAGGGGTAAGCACAGGAGCCAGGCAACCTAGCTTGGCCAAAATCTTAAGTCAAATTGATGCATATTTATGGCTTTATAATGATGATTGCGGAAGGTGGCCCTCGTATATTAAATACAAACGCTGATGATATGTTTATTTTGACTCTGTTGCGACCGTTTATCATTTGAAAGTGGCCCATCGTCGGCTTCCACCCCCTTGTAAATGCTACGCAGGGTGTTTTCGCAATAACAAAACAACCCTTAGCCGACGTCTCGGTGCCCGATGGTGGTTGTGTTAGCGGAAACGAGGCAATCAGATATGCGGGCTTTATAACTTTCACTTAGTCATAGGAGCTTAAAGTTGGGAGGCCAGTTACTAGCCCCCAGTTAGTGTTCGGTGACAGTCGAGGTCAAGCCGTAAACACTTCGGCCAATGTTATGAACGGACCGTCATTTTACATGGGGTGACCTCTATCGATCTTATAATTTAACACAGTCATCGGATCGCTGACCAGTTTACACTTATTGTGACAGTCAGTTTTCGGCTTTCTCCACTGACGCGCTTAACCATGCTAGCTGGAAGCACAATCGTAGTGGTTCTCCCTTTGCACACCTAGCCGAACAAAGCGGAACATAGGAGGCAAGCACAGGAGCCGGGCAACCCAACTATTGACCAAAGACACAATTCGAAACCAATGCATATAAAGCAATACCCGAGAATGTTTTGCCGAATCTCTAAAGGTGTCCGGCGTTGCACTGCGAGACTTATGCTGGAAACACACACATAGTTTAAAAGTGCCATAGGCTTAAAAACCAAAAGACTTATGCGGAAACTCCACGTCCGAACTAAATCAAGTCGATTGGTGCCAATCCAAAAATTGGTCTAAAAAAATTTGTGCTTCTGTCGTGCTTTAACATGACACATCCGATCTCAAGACTGCAAGTGGGTCAAGATCGGACCCAGGCTATCCGGCTATTGACCACACACTCGAGTCGAGGAAGGAGTGATAGAAAAAGACTTTGCAATGAACAAGAAGAAAACACACTTATTATAAAACAGCTCATGTAAATTTAAGAGCCCCCAGCTAACATGGGTAAAGGGAGTTTCTTTTAACAAACAACTCACGTGACCACGGTCGAACCAAACATAAATGAAAATTTTAAAACTTTGGGCATGAAAGCGACTTAGCTGGTTAATGTGCTCGGCATCGACGACGCGGTCCGAGTTTACGGCGGGACGAGGTCCCAGCCCCTAAGCCGGTCCTGAGATGGAGGAGCGAAGAGCTCGGCACTCCAAAGTGGCGACACAGCACGACCAATGTGGCGAGATGGAACCCCCAGTCCGTCCGAGGCGACGGAGTAGGCCGACAGTATGACGCCGAAGTTCCCGGTGTGGGTTAATGAAGTGATGACGAAGCTCCCGGTCCAGTCGAGGTGATAGCGCTGCCCAATCCGGATCATTTACCTGTGCATGGAAGATAGTGCAAGCCGGAGATAACAGTAATAAAAAAAGGTTGCATAATTAATAATTCATGCAAAGTGAGTAATAAAAGAAATATGGCCCGTGCGCCAAACACCCGACGAGGTAGGACCCTCTTGATGATGCCGAAGTCCCCGAGGCAACCGAACATGTCGGTATGGCAATTCAATCAACAAGATGATCATGCGAGCCGAAGTGACCACGTGACGCAGTCGAAATCAATCACCTGCACACATAAAATAGTGCGGTCCAAAAAGAATAATATAAATATATATAAAATCCTTGCATAATTGCTTTTTGCAAAAATAATTTATTTAAAGAGATGTGGCCTGGCGTCGAAGTCAATGTCGATGCAGGGCGTCGGCGTGATGCGGTAAAGGCGTGGCAAAGCCCGAATTCACAGGTCGGTCCGAGTTCTGGATGCGGCGTTTGCCGAACTATGTAGGGAAACTGACCGAACCACCACGCGACCGTCGTTAATGCGGCCACCATTTGATAGACCTGTGTACAGATGATGGAACAAACCAGAGTAATAATTCCTTGGGAAAAATAAACCCAAACAAGCAAAAATTGCTAGGATTAATAGCACCTGGTTTATTTGTTGTAGCAGTCCGAAGAAAGGTTACTCCCAAAATTGGGACTCGATCCGCACACCCATTGCCTGATGGGTGATGAAGCGACGGCATGGCGATGCTGGCAAAGATTGTCTCGCCGAGGCAAAGCCCCCGGTCCAGCTAACGTAACGAAGCTGGTCGGCTGGTGACGCCGAAGTCTCCGGAGCAGGTTGATGAAGAGATGGCGAAGCCCCCGGTCTAGCCGAGGTGACGGAGCAGGTCGGTAAGGAGACGTTGCAGTTGTCATGTCAGCCGAGGTGTTGAAGCAGTTCGGCGTGATGGACATCGGCTTGAAGAAGCAACAGTGCGGCCATGCCGACGCAGGTCGTAACTTGTGACACGGTCAATGCCGGCTTGATGAAGTGGCCATGCGGCGGTGCCGGTGTGCCCGCTCCGTGTAATCCGTGGGGCGGCGATATTGGTGATGATTTATCCTTGGCAATTCCGAACTCTTGTTCGGCTCACCGAGATGATGATCTGAAGAAGTTGAGCTCGGCTCAAAAAGCGACGACGCGTCTAGCGCAGGTCGGCAGCCGTGGAGCAATATTGCCGGACTGGTTTGACACCAGCGTGATGGTGAAGATTACCTCAGAGGAGGCTCAAAATTTTAAGGGCACGTGTTTAAAAACAACACACAATACCCTAGAAGAAAATTCCTTTAAAAAGGTCGTCCAATATCACGTTCATAAAGAAACATGAATTCGGGTCGGATCCATATTCGCGCAGAAAACAGATCTGAAAATTGGTCCACTCATCGGAAGGTTCTGGGAGTTTGAACCGTCGGATCGAGCTGAAATTTTGAGGGGTGGTAGATATATGAATTCCGCAGCCGATCAACAGTTGGATCTTCCAAAGGACGTCCGAGCTAGATGGTGGACACCACGCTCCAAACTCGTCCAGATTCCCGTCCAGATTTGACAGGGCTCCGGTATATCGGAGATCGCCGGAGATTCCTCCATCGGAACTCGGCGAAATTTTGCATGGTTGTTGTAGACTTAATTCCGCACAATTCTGCCGAAGCAATCGTTAAAACGACACTCGAGGAGGCGGTGGAGGCGGATAAAACTTTGCTGTCTAGAAAAACAGCACGGTCGCCCAAGGGCAATGTTGACGTTGAGCCCCCGAGCTCCAATGATGATTCCTCCGTGATCATGATAGAGATCGGAGTTGATGTTTGATGAAGGCCCTCGTCCGAACATGACGATCGGAGACGGAGCGCAGTCCTCGGTCGAGCCAAGGTGACCAGTCGAGCCGGCGACGAAGATGCCGACGTCGCAGTTGATCTGCGGGCGAGCCATTGATCCTTTGCCGATCACACAGCGGAACTCTCAATGAAAGAACCATTGTCGGTGTCAAAACCGGCAGACCTCGGGGTAGGGGGTCCCAAGCTGTGGATTTAGGATCGATGGTAACAGAGACGATGAACACGTTGTTTTACCCAGGTTCGGGCCCTCTCTATGGAGGTAAAACCCTACGTCCTGCTCTTGTTTATATTGATGAAGTATCAAGGTATAGAGTTGATCTACCTCGAGATCATATGTTGTGGTCTAAACCCAAGGGGTATGATGAGTGATGTCATAATCTATCTATCAACGAGCCTGGCCTCGGCTTATATAATTATATAATGTACCGGAGGCCCAGGATGACAAGAGGCCTAGTCGGCTACGTTGGTGGAGAGGAGTCCTTGTCTTGATCACCAAGTCTTGTGGAATCTTCCTTGTACATGTAATCGGCTGTCCGAACTGGCCCATTAGTGAACCGCCACGGGGGTCCTCGGCCTAACCCACTGGTCGGGAGACGACATGGTGAGTACCCCCTAGTCCAGGACACCGTCAATCATTACTACCTAAAGTTATGACCTCTTCAAACCCACTTTTAATAATATGTGATCATCATAACTAGGAGTTATATTCTCATCATAATAAATTATCTTTTCCATGCTAGGATCTGGAGGTCTAAAAAGTTCATATTCATTCATTGTATCATTATCAGAAGTAAGAGCACAAACGTAAGCATCTTTTGTAGCATTAGTATTTTCGTACATATAACTCTCACTCTTTATAGCAAATATTTTTTTAACAGTCTCATCCAAATAGGCAAAAGAATTCACAAGCCTATCCTCCCCAAGCTTAAAATCTTTCGTATCAGTGGAAAAAGGATTTTCAAATATAGGCCATATCTTCATCATATGTTATAGGCATATCATAAGCATCATCATCAATAGTGGCATGGATATCATCAATAGCATAGCACGCATTATTATCATTTTCCTCCAAGTCCGTACCAAAAGGATTTTCAAGATCATAAGTAATTTCACCAAAGTTCTCTTTCTTCATAATAGTATGTGACTCAAGTAAATTATCATTTAGCGATTGAACGGTCCCTTTCTCCATACATTCAGCAACCAAGATATTATCAAAGCAATTCTGTACGCAATACTCATAGATAGGGTGAACCTCAATATTAATTCTTTCTATGAAAGGGGAACTTTTAAGCTTAGTAATTTTCTCTAATAATTCTTTACACCCAACATAAAGTGTAAATTCTTCAACTAGCTCAAGAGAAATTCTAAATCCCTTATTATAGTAATACTTAGCTTCAACAGGATCAGGATTGTGAATGCATTGAAAATTTAAGTGATCAATATTATTACAACATTCACAAGCAATAGGATAAAAATCACAAAGCTCTGAAGCAAGAAAATCAACATGTTCAAGCCACTTACTAATTCGCAAACTTTTTTATTGTGATTTTGTCTCATCAGGCACAACCATTATAGGAGTAGCATGTTTTGGGGGAGATACCTTTTCCTCTTTCTTTCCCTTCCTTTTCTTTTTCTTCTTCACCACCTTAGGAGTGGAGCCAAGTAATTTTTTTGAGCTTCTCTTTAGAGAGAGTGGCTGAAAAGGAAACTTCACCATGTCACCTAATTCATTCTTGGATACAATAGGAGAAACTTGGGAAAATATTCCCTTTCATTTGTGGCAACATAAGAAATATTTATCTTTTTAAATTCCGGTAAAGTTCCTTCCTTTTTAAGTTTAGCTATGAAAGCATTCTATCTGCAACTCACTGCACAAAACTCATCGATTTGTTGTATGAAATATTTAGGACTACATGTTAGCATCCATTCCTTAAACCAAGTAGTTTTATGAAACAATTCATCACACCCCCAAAAAGAGGCTAAGTTCATGATACAGTTCAATGGTGATCATGCCATCACAACGTGGGGCCAATGATTTGGTCATGATAATATATGCGTTAGAAATTATGATGACCAACTTCATTGCAAAGTTCACAAGTAATGGAATGAAGATAACGAAATTCTTTAGCATAATCATTTAGTTCTTTAGGCCATATTTCAGTTCTCATGTTTATGCTTTTTGCAATATCTCTCATCGATAAATTTCATTATTTTAATCTATGATCTCCACAATCATCAATATACTTATATGGGACCTTTCTTCACAAATTTTATCAAGCCTATTGCAACCATAATTAGCTCTCAAGGAACATAAGCCAATAACCTTTTCTTCTTTAGTGCCTTCATGATGTGTTACTGGCTCAAGATAACTTTTCATGTCATTAGCATAATTGATATTCATAGAATACGTACTAATGAATTTTCCGTTCTTTCTTTCTTTCTTCAAAAGTTCTATCATGACTAATATTCAAAGAACATACACCAATAACCTTGTTAAATTCTTCTTTGAATACTTCATGACCATGTTCAAGATAAATTTTATAAAGATAATCAAGTGCTCCCATTTTGTTGTTGTTTTCTTCCATTAGCCAAACTAGTGAACAAGAAATTAAAAGATAAATTGCAAGATCTAAAGGAGGTACATTGAAGCACTCGCCTCTCTGGCAACAGTGCCAGAAAAGAGTTTGATGTCTACTACACACTTCTATTCTTGTAGACTATGTTGGGCCTCCAAGCGCAGAGCTTTGTAGAACAGCAGCAAATTTCTCTGAAGTGGATGACCTAAGGTTTATCAATCCGCGGGAGGTGTAGGATGAATGTATTCTCCCCTCAAGCAACCCAGCAATAAGATACAAGTAGCCTCTTGTGTCCCCAACATACCTAATACAGTTGTCAATTGTATAGGTGCACTAGTTCAGTGAAGAGATTGATAAATTGGACGGTATATAGACAATATGGATGGTGGAAATATTTTTGTATTTTCTGAACAATTAAAAACAGCAAGGTAACAAGTAGTAAACGTGACTGAAAATGAGGTTGTAATGGTTGGAAACAAGGCCTAGGGTACGTAGGTTCACTAGTGTCATCTCTCAACATGATAACTTCATCAAAATACATGAACTAACCTCACGGAGTTCCTTTTTATTGGTTCAATTATGGAAAAGATCTTGTAGATGCGCAAATAGCAAACCACCCCAAAGTTGTCTTTCTAATCTTAATCTATTGAACTACCCCAATGTCACCACAGGCAGCCCCAGAAATTATACTACAACAACACCATATGATCTATATCATTCAATCTTTGTCTAATGAGTCACCCCAATGTCACTACGGGTGTCTCCAGGGATTTTACTAGATATGCGTCATGTAATCTCATTAACTCTTTAAGTTCAAGAATATAACATGAACAAGATTCGATCGATAAAGGTACTCATCACAAGATGTACATCATACAATTCAACTAATCATCACTACTCAAGATCATAACCATGGTGGCAAATCATAAGATCAAGAGAGAGAGAGGTACTTGACACACAACTACTACCACAAACCGTTAGCCTCAAAGGGGGACTACTCCCTGATCTCCATGGGAGTAACAAGGGTTGATGTAGAGGTTGAAGAGAAGGTTCCTCCCTCCGGCAGAGTGTCAGATGAGGGAGAAAATGAAGATCTCCTCGAAAACGCGATGTGGCGGCAGCGGAAATATCAATGATAATTAGGGCATGCAAATGGGGGTACATTCGGACCATCAGGCACCGGAACCACCTGGGGGGCTGCCTCCAGGTCATAGACACCCAGGGCCCAGGGGTGTCTACACCAGGCATCTAGGCACCTGGGAGGCCCCCCCGGTGCTGGACTTTGGCTCCTGGGTCTCCTCTGATGTGAAACTTCCCGAACTATTTTTGTTCCATTTTTTCTTGGACTTTTTCTGGGGATTTTCCTGAAATTGCGAAAATAGTAAAAACAGGAACTGGCACTGGGCACTTGATTAATATGTTGGTCCAATAAAAATTGATAAAAAGCATGCCCAAAGTGTATGTAATTGATAGCAATATAGCATGAATCATATGAAAATTATCGATACGTTTGAGACGTATCAAGCCACCTTAGTGTGAAACCGAACAAGCTTCGAGTTCATCGGTCGGCGTGGTGTCACTTGTGTAAAATCCATTCCACCTTCTATTGACGTTGCCGCCGCATTGAAGAGGATCAATTGCCATGAATGCTCCTCCTCTCCCATTTCACTACAAATACCATGCCAAATGTTCGATGAGAGACATAACCCCTCATCTTTGTCTCCAACCACAGCAGCAGCATGATGGCCTGCAAATGCACAGGGTTTAGTTGTAGCCTTTTCGAAGTAAGAGTATCGATCCCACATGGAGCACAGGAATTCAACTTTGTCCCTTATAGAGACTTATGGAGATGTGCCTGCAAGTTAGTTGTAGACGCAAAGCAAAATGAAGATGGAAGGTTGTAATGATTTTGAGTAGAGTGCGAACAAAAGTGAATAACATAAAAGAATTAAAAGAGCACAGCGGAGCGAATAAAGCGTTGAAACCGACAGAGGATTAAATCATTCCCAGGGAGTCCAGAATTCCCATTGGTATGTGTCTAACGTAACATATGCTACCGCATAGTTCTAAGCTGGATACTTGAGTCACTCTTCATATTTGTGATTGAGTGGATCCGGGTAGAGAATACATTCTACTCGAGGTAGACTTCGTACCATGCACGCCACTATCGTAGTTTCCCTGTGGACGCGGCCTGACCAAGGGTTCTCTATTACTCCCCTATCAATTGCAAAGGCGAGGTAGAAAGGCTTTTACTGTCACCTCGAATTTCCTCAACATCCTAACCTTTACAACGATAGTAATATGCTTTGCGACAAAAATGCTGAGTGGGGCCCTTTGACAACATTCACGAATGCTATTAAACCAAACATTTAACAGAGTCCCATCTCCTTATTAATGTTTCAGCTCCTATACATACCAAGGTTCATCCATGTCCCCGAGAACTAAGGGAACTACTCACACATGGAGATGGCAAACATCATATGAATAGCGGTGGTAAACATGGACGAAATAATCGGATAATACATGTAGGGATCCACAAGGATTTGGTATTACAACGAGATGGAGATGGATGGCGGTGAAGATGACGGTGAAGATGATTGATGCTGGTGTCCCCTTGCAGGATGTGGTGGCGATGGCGATCTCCTCCTTGCCGATTTCCCCTCCGGATGCCTTTCGGAGGCTTGGGTTCTCCGTTCTGGATGAGTTTCTAGGGTCTCTCGGCATCTGATCCGAGATCTGATCACATGGGGGTGAAATTGTTGACTAGGCAGCGGCGACGGCACATGGTACAAGTGGCGGTACGACCGCACGCGCTCATACCATGCGACGTCGATCCCCCTGGACGCCTCCTGGCGGCTCCTTTCTCCTCCCCAATGCATTGTTCTTTTATGGTAATAAATTATCACATTAATTGACGTGTTGTCATCAGCCTTTCTTGGTGTTCTTTCCTTTAACTCCCAAACACATCCGAAAATGACATCCTGGTGAAAACAGTCAAAAAGAGGTATGCGAACGCGGTAAAATCCGACAAAGCCTACTACGTAGGCACAAAAAAAAGAGTAAAAACATCGCAAAATTTGGACTCATCAACTCCCCTAAGCTTAAATCTTGCTCGACCCCGAGCAAGCACCGCAGCTTGCAAGTACAAGGTCATCTGGTTTTATTAGGTGCGGATACACATAGAAGCATGAGTCCATCACAAGTTACCGAAACTCACATAAGATAAATGATCACGATGAGCATTAGCACATTTCCACCATTAGGATGACCATGAAGGCTTCCACACCTTGCTACTTAATTCATTAGTGAACGTGTCACAACTCCATATATTAAGCCATTCATTATTTCAACCGAGCAAATAGCAAGGGGTCCTCTATTTTTATCAAAATATTTGACACCATTTTTCTGCTCTTTATAGGGAAATATGTTTATTCGCCCATCTCACACTTATTCTTTTTCGTGTGACATGTAAGCCAAATATACTTCTCATTTGAGACTCTCTTTGCAAAAATCTTTATTCATTTTCAGATGGTCTCCTTTCTCTTGCTAATTGCTCTTAGTTATTTACTTGATTGGACTTTATGTCTCAACCTTTTCATTAAAACACTTTTATTTTAGTAATTGAAATTCAAATGGACTAACACATGCAGCTTTTTTCCTCCTCTAATCAATTAACACCAAGGGTGTGGAAGACTTATAATCATCACATAGGTGATCATGTCCTAGCACTCATATTCTATCATCATCTCATATATTCTCCAACTCATGCAATGGTGCTCTGCATCACGATATCCATAACTCATCGGAAGAGAATCTTCCCTTATTCAAAAAGGACTAGAGAGTTCAATTTTATTAAGCAAATAGGGGCGAGCTAATCTTGACTTGCCAAAAATAAATGCATGAAAGTAAAGATACAAGGTACTTCAGGATCTCTCCCAAGCTTACAATCAAGCCGACGGGATCCTTGTACCTAGTTTTGTTCAGGCTTGATAGGCGCCTCCTCATCGGTAAACTCCTTGTGTTCCTTGTCCTCCCCCCAATCACACGTGGTGGCGATGCACTTGAAGCGTGCTCCTATCCCTGCAATTATTCTCTGCTGCTCGTTGATCATCATCATTAGGAAATCAATCTACGCAGAGTTCTTCGAGAAAGTGTCAATCATAAGGGATATCTTATGGAAGAGACCATCGACCCAACTTCAAGGTCCTTTCTCATCATCCAATAAGAATCGATCCCTTCACCAATAGTAGCAATGCATGCTTTAGAGACTTTCTCGAGCTCCTTGATATTTTCCTTTATCTCCTTGGGGGTCGGTGATTCCTTTCCCCAGTCATGTGGTTCTGTCTCCAAAGGAAATAGAGGAATAGATCCTCGGATGTTAAACTGGTAGGGATTAGGAGGATACTCATTTGACATGTCCACCTCTTCTTCTTCTTTCTGTTCATTTTCCTTTTCTTCCTTCTCTTCCTTGGTGATCTTCTCCTTGTTGACCTCCACCTCCGGCGACGTCTCCTCCTTGAGACTCATCTTCCTAAGATCCTCCCATCCTATTGGGATGACCTCCTCCAAGCTTGGGAAGGGGGTTATCTTGACAGATATTGAGGAAGACATTGAGGAAGATCCGTTACTCATGGCAGCGGCCGGTTTCTTCATCCTATAGAACAAGGTTTGGTGGAGAGGTGGCATGCAACAAAAACTTGAGATTAGATTGATATTGAGCCAAGGGATGTGACCCTTGGCCTTATATAATGGTTAGGAACCCTGATATTCTCGAGATCAACCTTAGAGAGGAAGTTAGAAGAAAATTGAAATGAAATCTGGAAAGAATCAAAGAAACAGATCGTTCGAAGGCCTTTGGTATGAGCGCGTGCGGTCATACCGCCGCTCACACCATTGGTCGCCGCGACTTTGCTCGTACCTTAGGCCATCTTAAAAAACAAGACCTTCTGTTACTTTTCGTCGAAGGGCGGTATGATCAACGGTACGAGCGAGCCCGCTCGTACCGTGCGCCATCTCAGAGAAACTAGACCTTCTGTTGTGCCCCCTTCGAGCGGTATGACCGCTAGTATGAGTGCTCGTGCTCGTACTATGCACTGTCGATCATCCTGGATCCTTTGGTACCTCCTCGCATGCGTGGTACGACCGCGGGCACAAGCACGCCGGCTCGTACCTTGCGCTGTTGGTTGCCCTGAGTTCCTTTTCTCAGGTATTTTCTCCAGGGCTCCTTCTCTTTTCCTGCGGGGTTAGTTCCAAAGCATCCAAAAGGCAAAAATTCCATAGCTCTTGCCACCAAATTAAAACTACTTCACAAGGGAGGTTTCTAAGAACTCTTTATTAAATTTACACTTAATCTAAAACTGAAAACTAAAGTTTTATTTGGGATACCAGTTGACTGGGGTGGTCCTTTCCTTCTCGAGTGCCATCGCCTCCTCGAATGTTATAAAGTTTACTTCCTCGCTCTCCTATTATTCATCATTGAGATAGAGATTCAGGCGTTGCCCGTTCATGATCCATGGGGTGTTCCTATTCCCCTTCAACCGTATGGCTCCCGAGTTGTAAACTTCTTCGATCTCATAAGGTGCTTCTCACCTGGATCTAAGCTTACCTGGAAACAACTTAAGATGAGAGTTAAATAGGAGAACTTTGTCTCCAGCATGACACTTTTGCTTCAAGATTTTCTATCATGCAACATCTTAATTTTTTCTTTGAACAAACGGGCACTTTCATAAGCTTCATTTCTAAATTCATCTAGAGCATGCATATCTAATAATTGCTCTTCTCCTGCCTCTTTAAGATCGAGGTTTCAATTTTTAATGGCCCAAAAAGCTTTGTGCTCTAGCTCCAAAGGTAAATGACAAGCCTTACCATAGACCATTTTAAATGGCATCATACCCATTGGATTTTTGTAGGTGGTGCCATATGCCCAAAGTGTATCATTGAGCTTCCATGCCCAATCCGTCCTTGATTTTTGCACCGTCTTTTGAAGTATTGTCTTTACCTCTCGGTTCGACAACTACACTTGCTCACTTGTTTGTGGATGATAGGGTGATGCGACGCAGTGTGTAACTCCATACTTGCGGTGGATCCTCCTAAAAATACCTGGTATAAAATGAGATCCACCGTCAGTAATAAGAACTTTGGGTACTCCAAACCTGGGGAAGATGATGTCATTGATCATCTTTATAGAATTAGCGGCATTGGCATGATGCGTTGGAATTGCTTCCACCCACTTGGTAACATAATCTACAGCCACAAGAATATGAGTGTGTCCATCTGAAGCAGGGAATGGACCCAAATAGTCTAGCCCCCATACATCAAAAGGTTCACAAACTAAATTATAATTCATAGGCATTTCGTTTCTCCTTCCTATGTTACATGTGCATTGACAAGCATCGCAATTTTTAACATACCTATGTGCGTCCTTGAATAGGGCTGGCCAGTAGATGCCTGACTGAAGTACCTTTGCAGCAGTGCTGTCTCTCATGCGGTGTCATGCATAAGGGCTGCCATGATATTCATGGAGAATAGCATTTACCTCATGTTCGGCCATGCATCGCCGAATCATACCATCCGGACCATGTCGATAGACGAAAAGGTCATCCCAAAAGTAGTATTTCAATTCACTAAAGAATTTATTCCTCTGATTATAATTCATCTCTGGGGGGCATATATTTTCCTACAGGAAAGTTAGCATAATCTACAAACCAGCATACTATATTTTTAATCATTGCTAAACTTTCACCTAGACAGGAGTCATTTATAGGAACAGGCTCATAAGGTAATCTTTCCATCCTTGACAAATGGTCTGCCACTGGATTGCCTTTGCCTCTTCTATCCACGATCTGCAAATCAAATTCTTGAAGTAATAATATCCAACGGATTAGTTGAGGCTTAGCATCCTTCTTGGTGTGAAGATACTGTAAGGCTTGCTGATCCGTGTGAACTATCATTTTTGAGATAATGATATAAGGTCTAAATTTATCACAAGCGAAGACAATAGCAAGTAATTATTTTTCAGTAGTGGCAAAGTGCTTTTGATCTTCATCCCTACTCCCGCTAGCATAGTAGACAACATTAAGTTTTTTATCATCTCGTTGTCCTAAAACAGCTCCTATTGCAAAATTGCTACCATCACACATTATTTCAAAAGGTTCATCCCATTCCGGAGGTTGGATGATTGGTGCGGTTATTAACGCATCCCTAAACTTCTCATAAGTGGAAATACATTCTTCATCATAAGAATAGGGACCGTCTTTCTGCAAAAGGTTAGTAAGCGGTTTTGACAACTTAGAAAAATCTTTAATGAACCGCCTATAAAAACTTGCATGCCCCATAAAATTTTGCATTCCTTTTGCATCCTGCGGATAAGGTAAATTTTCTATTACCTCCATTCTCTCTTGGTCTATCTCAATACTCTTCTAAAAAATTCTATGGCCTAAAACCACACCTTCAGTAACCATGAAGTGACACTTCTCCCAATTTAGTACGAGACCCGTTTCTTTGCATTTCTGCCAAACTTTGTTAAGATTGTACAAACAATGATCAAAATAAGTTCCTTGGACAGATGTGTTGTCCATGAAAACTTCGACCGTTCGTTCAATAAAATAGGCAAAGATAATAGAAATGCATTTTTGAAACGTAGGTGTCCCATTACATAAACCGAAGGGCATCCTTCGATAGGCATATGTACCGTAAGGGCATGTGAATGTAGTTTTCTCTTGATCTTTCGGTCATATGGGTATTTGAGAAAATCCGGAATATCCATCGAGGTAACAGAAATAGGAGTTGTTGGCCATCCTTTCTAATATTTCATTAATGAAAGGTACCGGGTAATGACCTTTCTGAGAGCACTTATTCAATTTCCTGAAATCCACACACATACCATAACTGATGATGGTTCGAGTAGGAATAAGATCGTTATCTTTGTTAGCCACAACCGAAAAACCTCCTTTCTTAGGAATGCAATGCACCAGACTAACCCATTTACTATCAGAAATAGGAAAAATTATGCCTGCATCTAATAAATGAATTACCTCTTTTCTTACCACATCCTTTGAATAGGGGTTTAGTATTCGTTGACTCGCAATTATAGGCTTGGCTCCTTCTTCTATATGTATCTTGTATGTATACATAGATGGATCTATACCTTTAATGTCCTTCATTGAATATCCAAGAGCTTTGCAGTGCCCTCTTAACACCGTCATAAGTTTATCTCTCTCTTTTTCTGAAAGGTTAGCATTTGTAATAACATGATTTTTTTTGGTTTCATCAAGAAATTCATACCTTAATCCTTTTGGTAATGGTTTGAGGTCCGGAGGTGGGAGTTCTTCATCCCCCTTTTGTTCAAGAACCTCATACACTTTATTAATGAAGGGATTAACTAAAGGAGTTGCATCCATAATTCTTTCAATTTCCTCCATTTCTTGATCTTTGACTCCCATTTCGTGCTTTCCTAGACTTCTTTCTATTTCATCTTTGGGAGTTCGAAGGTGTATTTTGGCTAGCTGAGTTAATTTCATCTCCTCTTCTTCTTAAGATTCCTCTGGATAAGGTTTATTTATTATCACTGAAAAGGAAAATTCTAGCCTTTCCTGTCCAAACTTGACGGTTATAGTATTCTTCCTTCAATGGATCTCTGCACCTACAACATTCAAAATGGTTGTCCTGAATACTATAAGGCAATGATCATCTTCGGACATCCCCAAGACAAAGATATCAATAGGGTAAATAAATGAGCCAAAAATAACGTTGACATTTCTAAGGATACCAAAAAGTTCCCTATCAGTTTTATCAGCAAGCTTAATAATAATGTCAGTTGGCTCCAAAGCACAAGGAGATATATCATTATAGATTTTAGCATAGATTCTATAAGGAATATTATTAATGGGACAACCAAGATCACATAAACCGTAACATGACGTGCTACCAAAGGAACATGACAAGACTGGTTTACCTGCGTTCTTACCTTCCATGCATCCATTGATATAAGAGGTAGTTTCTTTGTCAAGTTGGATTACCATTGTTGGCACAGCAAGTTCCTTGACAATATTGATGTGAGATTTAATCCCACAATGCTTCACCTCTACACTTTTCTTACGCTTTTGCGAAAGGCCCAGTTCATTCACCTGTGGTTTCTTCTGAAGATGTGTCAATCATGGATCATTGGCAATATTACAACTTTTATTTATTGCGGACACCAAACTAGTTTCTTTGGCCTTCTTAGTGTAAAATTACCATTCCTCCTTAGGGACCTGTATAAACTCAGAAAAATCTTTCAAGATCTGCAAAACCACGTCAGTGTCCAAATTAAGTTCTCCACTAATATCTTTCATCTCATTAGACTCGGAGAAGGATTTAATGCAATCATAATCAGGTTCAACTCCTCCTTTACCTTGTTTTTCTAATATCCAAGTTTCCAAGGTAAATCAAATTTTATCAAACAACCCCCAAGCTTCGGTGATGCTAAAATCCATAAAAGCTCCACCAGATGCAAGATCAATTGTTACGTTACACTGGCTATTAAGTCCTCCATAGAAGAAATGTAACACCATCCAAGGTGGGTAATGATGATGAGGACAATCTTTAAGAAGAGCACAATACCTTATATATGTTTTAACTAAGCTTTCACCTGGTCTTTGTTCAAAGCTGCCAATCCTTCGCCTCGCTTCATAAGATTTGCTCTCTGGCTAATAATAGGCGAGGAATGTAGTGGATAATTTCTCCCAAGTGTCAAAGGTACCTGCGGGCTGATCACATAACCATACTTTTGCTTGGTCAGTTAAAGTATGAGCAAATAACTTAAGTTTCATTTCATCATAAGAGAAAGCATTAAGTTTAAACGTCCCGCATATCTCATCAAAATGTTGCACATGTTTGTATGGATCCTCCATACCGTCTCCTCTGAATGGTCTACCCTGCAACATACCGAGTAGCTGAGGGTTAACTTCAAATGTTTCACCGGCGGGTCTCGTCCACAAAGATATAA
This sequence comes from Thinopyrum elongatum, assembly GCA_011799875.1. Lineage (NCBI taxonomy): Eukaryota > Viridiplantae > Streptophyta > Magnoliopsida > Poales > Poaceae > Thinopyrum > Thinopyrum elongatum. The sequence goes on from CM022303.1 coordinate 72,144,148, forward strand.
AGGTATCGCCCAAACAAGGCCCTCGCAGGAAGTTGGTAAATTTGTTCATATGCGGCCATGTTTGCTCAGAACCTACAAAAACTATTAGAACACAAAATAAATCAAAACTCAAAACAAAGCCCAAAAGCGCTCAGTTCCTCGGCAACGGTGCCAGAAAAAGCTTGATGGCCTGCAAGTGCACATAGTTTAGTTGTAGCCTTTTCAAAGTAAGAGTATTGATCCCATAAGGAGCATACGAATTGGACTTTGTCCCTTATAGAGACTTATGGAGATGTGCCTACAAGTTATTTGTAGATGCAAAGCAAAATGAAGAAGAAAGGTTGTAATGATTTTGAGTAGAGTGCGAACAAAAGTAAATAATGTAAAAGAATTAAAAGAGCATAGCAGAACAAATAAAGCATTGAAACTGACAAAGGATTAAATCATTCTCAGGGAGTCCGGAATTCCCATTGGCATGTGTCTAACGTAACATATGCTACCGCATAGTTCTAATCTGGATACTTGAGTCACTCTTGATATCTGTGATTGGGCGGATCCGGGTGCAGAATACGTTCTACTCGATGTTGACTTCGTACCACGCATGCCAATACCGTAGTTTCCCCACTCCGGTTCCTCACTATGATAATTAAGGCTTTCCCCGTGAATGTGGCCTCACCAAGGCTTCCCCATTACTCCCCTATCAATTGCAAAGGCGAGGTAGAGAGGCTTTTACTGTCACCTCAAATTTCCTCAACATTCTAACCTTTACAACGACAGTAATATGCTTCATGGCCTTGCGGCGGAAATGCTGAGTGGGGCCCCTTCACAAGATTCACAAAGGCTATTAAACAAAAAATTCAACAGAGAATCTCATATCCTTATTAATGTTTCAGCTCCTATACATACCAAGGTTCATCCATGTCCCCGAGAACTAAGGGAACTACTCACCCATGGAGACGGCAAACATCATATGAATAGAGGTGGTAAACATGGATGAAATAATCTTGTAATACATGTAGGGATCTACAAGGCTTCGGCATTACAATGAGATGGAGATGGATAGCGGTGAATATGATGGTGAAGATGATTGATGTCGGCATCCCCTTGTACTAGGTGGTGGTGATGGCGATCTCCTCCTTGCCGATTCCCCCTCTAGATGCCTTTCGGAGGCTAGGCTTCTCTGCTCTGGATGAGTTTCTAGGGTCTCTCGGCATTTGATCTGAGATCTGATCACACGGGGGTGAAATAGTTGACCAGGCGGCAGCGACGGCACGTCGTACGAATGGCGGTATGAGAGCGCCAGCTCGTACCGTGCGCTGTTGATCATCCTGGACACCTCCTGGCAGCTCAATTCTCCTCCCCAATGGTTTATTCTTTTATGGTAATAAATTATCACATTAATTGATGTGATTTCATCACCCTTTCTTGGTGTTCTTTCCTTAAACTCCCAAACACATCTAAAAACAACATCCTGGTGAAAATAGGCAAAAAGGGGTGCGTGAATGCGGTAAAATCTGACAAAGCCTACTACGTAGGAACAAAACAAAGAGTAAAAACATCACAAAATTTGGACTCATCACAGCAGTTCACCAGTGAAGACAATGGAAGCTAACATGAGCACTCACGTGGTACCGGCCATCATCCCCGATTCGTCGTGCGTCCGCGCAGAGACGAAAAATGTCCTGCCATAGAACCGCATCACCGTGGTTCGCGATGTTCTAATGATGGAAGTTCTGAATCCTCGGTTCTATGGGACAACGCCATTTTCATTCACTTCTTCCACAGGAGCTCTGTGAAGAATTTCCACGGCCATGTGTGGGGCAGCGGCCCCGAAACCGTCAGCTTCTACTCTGTCCCGTTCGATGCCAAGGACAAGATGCCTCTGGCGTCAAAGAGGACGATCAAGATTGCATGAAGACCGGTATCGAAGAGCTTAATGATTATTTTATATATGTTTATATGTATTTAATATTTCCTATGTATTTCATATGTCCCATGTATGCCCCGAATTATATATAAGTATTATTATATTACCAATCGTTTGATCTATATATATGTGCTATTTCAAATTTTCTTTTTTGCAATCTCAAATCCCTAATGCGCGGGACTTTAATTTTCTCCAAGACCGCATGGGGCTTAGCCAAAATCTCTATTCTCTCCCCCAATTCTCAAATCCCTAATGCGCACGCCTCTTCATCCCCAAACCGGCGCCTCACTGCCCCGAGCTCCTCCCCGATAAATCTGGCCATGTCATCGCATCGGCCTCATCAACCCCTCCCTCTTGCTCTACGACCTCGCCCAAGCCCGGCGAGCTCCTCCCACACCAGGCGACCTCGACCCCATGCCCGGTGACCTGCTCTCATGCCCAGCGACCTACTCCCACGCCCAGTGACCTCCTCCCACGTTCATCCCCGACCACGCTAGCTCCCGTGACCTCCACCGGCGTCACCCAGCCACATTTATCCGATCTGGTGAGTACCCTGCCTCTCTCTATGTTTTTAATTATTACTAGTTATTGGTTTAGTTTGTTCTAGTGATAGGTTAGTCGGTGTTTCTACTGCATACGACAACATTGCTTCAACATTTTTTGATGACAATGATGTTGAGATGAAGTCATCCCTCTTTTGACAATGATATTCCGGCCATCGAGCTGAGGGTGTGCATATCACGGGTGTTGGTACCAGCCATCGAGCCGGGGGAGGGGCGATATTTGTATTTTTCTTAGGGATTCAAAATGTGTGCCAACGTTTTGGCGGAACGTTGATTCATTTCCGTTTCATCAAATTTCTGGCACTCAATATGTCCAATTTTGAGCAAAGGTCATGCCAAATTTTTCCGTCAATTTTTATTTTTGATGCTTATTTTATAGTTCTTTGTTGCAATTCTATATGTCCAACAGTAGTCGAACGGAAATTCATCAATGTTTCGCCAAAGACATGGCGGCCGGTCAGTGCAGCAAAAAGAAGTTAGCCCAAATGCTCCCGAATGGAAATCACCCCGACAGTATGCCGCCAGAAAGGGGTGAAGGTGTGGCCAAAGACATGGCGGCCGGTCAGGGCGGCAAAAAGAAGAGAAAGCGACCGAAGAAACCAACTGCCGAAAAGGCACCAAAAGAACAGGTGGTTCCTAGTCGGTGCATATTCATTCCTAGTGGGCACATATACTCATGGCATATCCCTGGTGAACCGATGGTACGGGAGGCTGAATTGAAGGACCTCTCGATGGAACTAAGGCTTCTACACCAGCACGTGGTAAGGATGGAAATTGAAGGAGATGTCGATTGTTACATGGCCAAGGTGAAAGAGGGGCTTCATTTCGCTGAACATTACCTCGTGGATAAAATATATCTACCCTTTGTGGGGTCCACAAGAATATTTCCACCTCTTTGGGATCTACCCGTCCTTCGTAAGGTTCTGGGCAATTTATCAAGCCACAGAGGCCATACTCTAGAAGTCTAATGTCACCATCCTTTATCCTTATCACATGCATGTGAACAACATTGGATCCAAACATGTCCAGGACATCATGGTGAACTACCTCTAGCAAGGCATGCTTGCGAATGCAGACAAGGACAACATACTCATGCCCTATGTTGCCAAGTAAGTCCTTCACTCATTTATGCTTGCACATATATATACCGGACTTTGTGGGTTGATCTCATGCATATTACTTTGTTCAATTCTTTGCGTAGCGATGAACACTGGATCTTAATCTTACTGTTGTCGGGGCATAGTTAGGCTTATTTCTTTGATTTGAAGAGACACCCTAACAAGGACTGGAATGCACTGAAGACCGTTCTGGACGATACTCTCCACAAGTATAATCACTCCAGAGGAACCCACAGAATGCATAAGTTCAAGTTCCACACAAGTTCTGTTGCAAGCAAGAACCACGTGAGTCGAGCTCCAACATGTCTAGCTACTATGTAATGTCCCTCATCGACGACTATGTACGCATGGAATCACTCTTGAAAGAGCATGCATCCTTGACTACGTGGTCCACATAGCTCGAGAGTGGGGAACAAAACTTCTTGAGGGACTGTGCACACCTTCAGAATGTGATGCCGGAGATCATCAACAAGGATATTGTCAGGGCGGGCAGGATGTTCTACAGTACGGGAGAGACAGAGGAGGAACGAGATGCTCGAATAAAAGAATCAGGTAGAGCACATGTATCAATGTAATGTGGCGGTATCTGTCAATGTTAATGATGAATACCATCGATGTAATGTCATGCATTTATTGCAATTTTTATATATGGATGCATGTTAATTTGAATGCTGATATATCAATTTACATATGTAATGCAATTATAATGTAATGTCATTTCTTGCGCAAAATGCTGCCATGGCAGAAAAAAATGCTGACATGGCAGCATTTTTCTTGCGTCCTGTAGAAGTTACCTGTGGCGTGCAAGCAACCGAACGCCACTGCAGTAAACTCTACCAGTGGCTAGCATGCGCCGCAATGCCACTGGTGTACAATGTACTAGTGGTGTTCCACGCGAACGCCACTAATGTGCGTGATATTAGTGGCATGGGCCTAGCGCGCCACTAGTGACCACAGACTAGTGGTGTGATACTAGTGGCATGCGCTAGGTGCGCCACTAATGATGATTTCGGGACGCCGCTAGTAGGCTTTCCTGTACTAGTGATATCTCCACGACCAAAAGAGAGCCAAGACAGCAAGCAACATGTGATATCTCAATACAGGCGCATGTAATCATATGATTGGTGATGCGTCGTAGTTCTCTGAGTTAAACTTCACTGTGGGAGTAACGGTGCGTTTCAGAGATGGTTGAATAGTCAGAATTGAGGGATGAGGCACTGTCCTATTTGAGACTCGTAGTGGAGAGCATAAGGCGCTGGCCGAGGTATATTTTATTCCTAAGTTGAAGAGCAACATCATAAGTCTCGGACAACTTGAGGAAGGTTGTTGCAAGATAGTCTTGGAGGATGGCTACCTATGGGGCTATGATCAGTAAAGGAAGCTTCTAATGGGGGTTAAGAGGTCAACGAATTGACTCTATATACTGAACCTCGATAGATCTGATCCTATGTGCTTGATGGCAAATTTGGAGGACACGGAATATATGTGGCATGCTCGCTACGGTCACTTGAATTTTCAGTCATTAGGGCAATTCGGACAAAAAATATATCTCATGGAATTCCTAGCATTGATCATGTTGAACAATTGTGCGACGGGTGCGTAGTTGGCAAGCAACGTAGGGCATCGTTCTCGTGTGAGGTAGTGTATAGGGCGAGCAAAGTGCGAGAATTTGTGCATGGTGATTTGTGTGGCCCGATTACACTAGCAATCCCAAGTGGTAACAAGTATTTCTTGCTAGTAGTAGATGATTTCAGTAGGTACATGTGCATTGTACTTTAGAAGAGCAAAGATCAAGCATTGTAAGCATTCAAGTTGATTAAGACCGCAGCAGCGGTCAAGGCAAAAGCAAAGATGAAAATGTTTCATACGGAGGGGGGGGGGGGTGAGTTCACATCAAAAGAATTCACCGCCTCATGTATTTTGCATGGGATTGAGCGTTATGTGACCACACCATATTCTCCACAATAGAACGAAGTAGTGGAGTGAAAGAACCAAAGCATGGTAGCAATGTCTCATAGCATGATGAAGAGCAAAGGTTTACCGGGAAGGTTTTGGGGAGAGGCTGTCAGTTTATCTAGGCCACCATAGTGGGTTTTTATGATTCATGCCAACAAGATTAAAGGGACAAACTTTTCCTCTAAGTGTTGATCAGATAGAGTCCCAAACGAAATTATGTTTGGAAGATGGTTCTTGACCCCTCAAAATCAAAAGATCAAGCTTCGGCAAGATTAAGGACACTTTTATAGCTTTTAGTGATAAAAGATCACTTTGAGTCCATAGGTATGCTAATACTATCAAAAGGGGATCTTGGACCTTACGAGGAGAAGTATTCCTGCTAAGTGCTTAAAGATCAAACACCAAAACCCCTCAAAATTCCTCATTCCTCGAAGTTCTAACTCTTTTTTTTGTTCGTACCCTTTAAGTGAATCCCATCTGGAGCCTTCGAAGTCTATCTAGAGAGTTAGCTAGTTGCACGTTGTACAACTCGGACCCTCCGAGCAAGGTGTTCGGTATATCTGGGTGACAATGACATAGCACCCAGGTATAGTTCGGGAGGACAAAGCCGAGCCCCTAGCCACAGTGTAGGCCAGGGCGATGACTTGGAGTCCTACTTCTACACGGGGGTACATCTTCAACTTGGAGTACAAGACATAAGAATGTAACTGAATAGGAAATCTAGTTGTTACCATATAGGAAACCAACCTGTAAACCGATCCGGGCTCATGTAACCCTACCCTGGCCACCTATATAAGGTGGGGCAATGATCCCTCGATCGGTATACTTAGACGCTCTAATATGCTCAAGCATAGACACAAACCCTAGCAACCTCTAGAACTCCTCTCGAGGCCTTGCTGTTCTAATATGCTCAGGCATAGACACAAACCCTAGCAACCTCGAGAACTCGTCTCTAGGCCTTGCGATCCTTCATACGGTAATACAAGCAATACAATCCACCAAGGACAGGAAGTAGGGTATTACCTCCTCCCGAGGGCCTGAACCTGTATAAACTCTATATCCCATGTACACCCATCTAGATCCGCTACGTGTACGCCGCCCCATGTTTACTATTGCTAGATCAATACACCAAAAATTGGCGCGCCAGATAGGGGTTGTGCACATAGATCCATCTGAACAGATCCAGATGAGTTTCTTCAGCAACAACAGCGACTTTGCTCTAGGACAAAGCATCAGCTTTGGCTCCCTAGACTTCATCTCCGACCAGGCAGGGCATCTGACCCTCGCCATCACCTTCATCGAGTGATAGGCTCTCCAATTCAGAAGACTAGATTTCATCGCCAAGAAGCTCGGCAAGCTTCGCCTCAGCGACTCAGCTTTCAACAAGTCGGTGGATGCCTCACCGTCTTCCTCACTCGGATCCTCATTCGAGTCGGCGTTTCTGGTGGCCATGTGCAAGGATCCCGACTGGTCGGCATCATCGAGTTCCTTCTACTCATCCTCGACTCAGACTCAAATGGCTATGAGAGTTTAGGAAGCCACTATCCTTCTCGGGAGGTCTTCATGGCTGATACGGCATAGCCGGTTAACAACAACAATCTGTCAACCCCCATCATGCAGCAGATCCATGATCAGTTCGAAGTGACCCAGCTCCATCCAATAGCCAAGCGGGAATAGCTAGCCGAGCAGCCGACCAAGCTCGAACACCGGCCCAAGGAACAACAAGGTGTCTAGGCCCTGTTGGGCCGAGAGTGCGATGTCAACAATGCACTCCATATGCATGAGAATGATATCATCCCACTATTTTTGACTCCCAGTCACACCCTCATCACAGCCATGATGGCTACGCAAGCCATGAGACTCCCCGAGGAAATTCTGGGTCACGAAAAGCTCAAGCGAGTCCATATCCTGATGGAAGAAGCAGCTCTCCAGCAGACTGTCATCTCTGAGGCTCGGGTAGCTTCAACTGTGAGTGCCAGGAGTCAGCGTCCTTCCCCACCAAGGATCCATCACGCCAAGGGAAGTCTCCATGTTGATTCTGCACCTCACCGCCCCACTGGGTCGGTACGTAGCCGGCTCGAGCCGGACCGCGATGCGCGGGACACCCTCGAGGCGATATGCCGCACTCGTCATGGTGTAGGGGAAGGTGATCGCCCTGCTGGGTCGGTGCATAGCCGACTCAGGCCAAACCATGATGTGTGGAACACCATCTTTGAAAGAAACCACGATTGTCATAGCGTAGAGGAAGGCAATCGCAACGCCGGCCATGGCAACTACCGAGATGGTCTCCGCAATGACAGCGATGACGGCCACATCATTAGCGGGCACTGCTCTCCGGCTCCCCTAAGCATGGCATACATGGGCCCGAAGGCATTCAGCCCCACATCTGCAACGTCATCTTCCCACCAAAAATTTGAGTCACTGGCACCGACAAGTACATGGGCGAGGCTCGGCTAGACATCTGGCTGGCAGACTACCACATGACATGCAGGCCCAATGGAGGCGACAACTACGTTGTGATCCACTACTTGCCCCTATATTTAGCTGACTCGGCTTGGGCTTGGCTCACCAGTCTACCTCAACGCAGCAACCAAAACTGGGCGACTTTGAGAAAAATCTTCATCAACAATTTCCAGGGTACCCACAACAGGCCTGGGAACACATGGGACCTCCACAGCTGTACCCAGGAGGAAGGTGAGACCCTTAGGGAGTATATCCAACACTTCTCCAAGAAGAATAACTCTCTGCCAGAAATCTGGGAGGGCGACGTCATTACTGCTTTCTCCAAGGGCATTTAGAGCAAGGATTTCATCCATAAGATCTCGCGAAAAAATGCTCAGCCTACACATGAGCTCTTCGACATCGCCAACAACTTCGCGACCGGGTCGTTCATAGTGCAACCAAAGGTGACAAGGGGAAGGTTAAGGCTCTCGAGTCCACCAAAGCAAAGGATGACCCTGAGTCGTCCAAAAATAAGAAGAACCAGAAGCACAAGGGTGGAGACTTTGTTGCGGCCACCGAGCGCGCTCTGCAGCGTCGCCCTCAATGTGGCAACTCCACATTCGAAGAAATGATGGGGCAGACATATCACTTCCATGGCCCAAAGTGAAACCACATCATGTGCAACTACAACCTCCTAAAGAATCTGTCACCAAGCAAACATTCTGCTCCCCGTCAAACCAAGAAGGATCCTCGTCTGGAAGGGAGCTCTAAATACCCAAAGGAAAGGGAGGCCCTCATGATCTTTGGTGGCTTGAGTGGCAATGAGTCCAAGTCTCATCAGAAGCTCATAGCCCACGAGGTCAACGCAATCGAACCGATCGTACCTCAGTACCTCCAATGGTTTGAGTCCGCGATCCCTTTCGACCGCTCTGATCACCCCGACCACATAGCCCACCCAAGAAGATTCCCCTTGGTGGTGGACCCACTCATCCGCGATGTCTGCCTCACCAAGGTCCTCGTTGATGGGGGGAGCTAGCTGAACATCCTCTATGTCAAGACTGGCGCACCCTTCCATGGGGTCATGCCTGGCAAGCTGATGAGACCACTCAGGCAGATTGCTTTGGATGTCACTTTTTGTGCCCCCAACAACTTATGGACCGAGATCCTCACCTTTGAGGTTGTCAAATTCCCAGGCTCATATCATGCCATCCTGGGGCATCCTTGCTACATCAAGTTCATGGCCGTACCCAATTACGTCTACCAAAAGCTCGAGATGCCGGGTCCCAAAGGAATAATAACGGTGCACAGCAACTTCCAGTATGCCTATGTGTGTGACTTGGACAACCACAACCTTGCCACAACCAAAATTGCAGTAGCCGAGCTTGACAACCTCAAGTCGGCCATGGTTGAGGATGCACCCCTGACTAAAAAGAGATCAGCATCAACATCGTTCCAGTCGGCGCGTGACACCTAGTTGATCCAGATCAATCTGGAAGATTCCTCCAAGATGGCGCGGATTGGGACTACGCACGGTGACAAATAGGAAAGTGCACTCATCAGCTTCCTCTATTAGAATCAGGACATCTTTGCATGAAAATCTTCTGACATGCCTAGATATCCAAGGGAGGCTGCCGAGCACTCTTTAAATGTTTGGCCGGATGCCGAACCGGTCAAACAGCGCATATGCCGCTTTGCTGAGTACACATGCAGGGCAGTTGGAGAGGAGATAGCCAAGCTTCTATTAGCTGGCTTCATCAAAGAAGTGTACCAGCCCAATTTTCTAGCAAACCCGGTTCTTGTCTACAAGAAGAAAGATGTGTGTTGACTACACGAGCCTCAACATAGCCTGTCCCCAGGATCCCTTCACACTGCATCACAACGACCAGGTGGTTGACTCCAGTGCCGTCTGTGAAAATTTGCGTTTTCTCCATGCCTACTCGGGCTACCATTAGATCAAGATGAAGGAGGATGACCATATCAAGACTTTGTTCATCACTCCATTCGGGGCCTTCTGCTACCTCTCCATGCCTTGCGGCTTGAAGAATGTTGGCGCTATGTACCAATGGTGCATACAGTGCTGCCTCCAGGAGCAGATCAGCGGGAACGTGTAGACCTACATCGACGATGTGGTGGTCAAGTCTGAGAAGAAGGAGGACCTCCTGACCGACATGGCAGAAATGTTCTCCAACCTTAATCAATTCAACATGATGCTCAACATAGAGAAGTGCATCTTCGGAGTCCCTTCGGGCAAGCTACTCAGCTTCATCATTTTTGAGTGAGGAATCGAGGCTAACCCAAATAGATCGATGCAATCGTCAAGATAGGTCCACCAAAAAACCTCAAGGACATCCAAAGGCTTATTGGGTGCATGGTAGCCCTCAGCGGATTCATCTCCCGACTTGATGAGAAGGCCATGACACTCTACAAGATCCTGAAAAAGTCGGACACCTTCACTTGGACACCTGAGTCCCAAGACGCACTCGACGGGCTAAAGAAGCTCTTGACCACGTCCCCAGTGCTGGTTGCACCGATGCCCAATGAACCATTGCTTCTCTACATATGAGGGACAACCCAGGTGGTTGTCTAGAGCTTCGAGCCAGGCCACATACAGAAGGTCCAGCGGCCAGTCTGCTTCTTCAGCAAAGTTCTTTTGAGTCTAAGGCATGATACTTGCAGATATAGAAGATTATCTATGGGGTGTTCATGGCATCTCAGAAGTTGGTCCACTACTTCCAAGCGCACCCGATCTCGGTGGTCAATTCTTTCCCATCGCTGATGTCATCAACAACCGGGGTACCACTAGGAGGGTTGCTAAGTGGGCAATGGAGCTAATGGCATTCACCATCATTGATACCCCACCGCACGACCATTAAGTCCCAAGCTCTGGCTGACTTCGTGGCCGAGTGGACGAAAGTCCAATCCCGCCCTCTGTCATCGACCTCAAACACTGGGCGGTCTACTTCAACTATTCACTACTGCTCTTCGACGTGGGGTCTGGCATCATGCTCGTCTCTCCCAAAGGGGAATGCTTCAAATACGTGCTACAGATCCACTTCCCAACATCCAACAATGTTACCGAGTACGAAGCCTTGATGTACGGTCAACACATTGTGACCTCACTTGGAATCCGCCAGATCCTCACCCGTGGAGATTCTAAGCTGGTGGTCAGGCAGGTCATGAACATGGTCGTGCAGAGACCCCGTCATGAAAGCCTACTGCGAAGAGGTGCGCAAGCTTGAAGCCAAGTTCGATGGACGCGAGGCTGCAGACACACCCGGCAAGATGGGTTCCTTAGGACATCGTTCCGGCTGGAGTTTTACTCCAGGAGTTACATGTGCCTTCTATCAAGGTGGAGACTGTGTCCGAGACCGATGAACAACACCCCGAGTGATTAGACAACATTAGCAGGCTATACAAGAGGTCATGTTCATCAATCGCGACTGGACGCAACCCTTCCTCAACTAAATCCTTAGAGGCATCCTCCCACAGGATCAGACTGAGGCATGGTGCCTTGCAAGGTGTGCCAAGGCCTACTCATAGTTGAAGGTGAGCTTGACAAGAAGAGCTTATCCAGAATTCTCTAGTGGTGCATATCTAAATACTAGGGGAAGCAGCTGCTGCACGACATTCACTCAGAAGTCTATGGGCACCATGCGGCGCCAAAATAGCCAATCAGGAAAGCCTTTCGACAAGGTTTCTACTGGCCGACTACAGTAGTAGACAGTGAGCACATCATGCGCACCTCCGAAGGATGCCAGTAGTTCTCCTGGCAGACACACTCGCTACCTCAGGCACTCCAAACTATACTGATCATGTGGCCCTTTGTTGTTTGGGGTCTGGACATGGTTAGTCCCCTCATGAAGGCACCCGAGGGCTACACACATCTCTTCATCGTTGTCGACAAGTTCACCAAGTGGATAGAAGCCAACCCAGTTGCCTCCTTTACTGTAAAGCGGGCCGCCGAGTTCTTCTAGGACTTCGTGTACTAGTTTGGTGTCCGCAATAGTATCATCATGGACAATGACACTCAGTTCACCGGTGGTGCCTTCCTCCAATTCTGTGACGACTACAACATTAGTCTCAGGTTTGCCATAGTGGCACACCCACGCACAAATGGTCTGGTCATGCAAGGCATAAAACCTCAGATCTTCTATGGCTTAAAGAAGTTTGAGGGAAAATGGTAGCAGAGTTGCCCTCGGTACTCTGGAGTCCGAGGACTTCACCCAACCGATCAATTGGTTACACCCCTTTCTTCATGGTATATAGAGCCGAAGTTGTACTGCCGACTAATTTGGACCACAGATCCCCATGCATCCAGGATTACGTTGAAAACCAGTCAGAGGAAGCAAGACAAGATGCAGTCGAGAAGCTTGAAGAAGCCTAGGAGGTTGCTTTACTTCAATCGGCCAAATACCAGCAGGGCTTGCGATGCTATCATAGCTGACATGTACGTGGCTGCTTGCTCAACATTGGTGACTTGGTCCTATGTTGAATCCAGTCCAACAAAGACAGGCACAAGCTTTCACCACCATGGGAAGGCACATACATTGTCCATGAAGTGTTATGCCCAGGGGCTCATCGACTGAATGATGCCGATGGCAATATCATCCCCAACGCCTGGAACATTGAACATTTATGTCGCACTTATGCTTAAGCTATGTATTTTCAAATGTTATATAGTTGAATAAATGAATTAAAATTTCTTTGCTCCATTAGAGTAACTCCTTGACTTTCCTGACTGGCCTGCTATGTACGCTCACGGCTACGCATAGTGGACACTCGAGGGCTACACCATACTGGGTGCATCCAGGCACAGTCGGTTTCTTTTTCTTTCAACAATTATTTAAATATCGTGTAAAAAAATTGGAGTTAACTCTTTGTCTCCGCCCGCCAGTCCATGCCACAACCCTGTGCTACACGGGAAACAGCTCATCGCAATTCTCTATGCAATGGGGGCCACGACGGGTTGGCAAGAGCACACACAAAGGGCCAACTTACATGTGAATGCATTTTTATGAAAGAAGAGAGCAATAACACCAAACAAGTTAACCTAAAGTAAGTTCCACTCGGCCTCCCGAGTAATTCATATGTACATAGTTAACAGTTCACGTGTTTTTTCCTACTCTGGTAGGACAACGCTATCGGCGATGGAATGCATCGCGGGCTTGACCTCCTCCAGCAACGCAGGGACCTAGTCATCGATGGTGTCGGTGGCAAGTCCTTCCTTCATGTCCTCTAACTCAAGTGTTAGGTAGTGGGACTTTGCCACAACATGTGCCATCTGGGACCCGGTTAATGCAGCCACCCTCAACAAATTGCTCACCTGCTCAGGCCCATGCAGAAGGTGATCCACGGTCACCTCCACATTGTCCAGAGTCAGGAGGGTCTTCCAGAGGGCGTCACAGGTTGTCCAAGTGGACGCCTTCAAGGACCCGATTGACTGATGTGCCTTCTCAAGCTAGGACTAAACCACTGCAAATGCAACAAGGCCATGTCAGCAAGACACTCAGCAGGTTCAGACTAAGACACGAGTGTGGGACTTACCAGCAGTGACATCCTAAGATCTATTCAGGGAGGACTCGACGGTGGCCTTCTCCTCCTCAAGCTACTGAGTGCGAGACCTCATCACAATGAGCTCTTCCTCAAGCTTTATGGCAGCGGCCTTCTCCACCTCAACATGTCGAGCATGGGCCCTCACTGCTTTGAGTTCTTCCTTGAGCTTGGTGGTATCTTCAAGCTCCTTCCCGAGCTTGGCGCTCTCATCCCCAGTAGCTACAGGAGATATACAACCAGCCAGCACAGCAAAAGTAGATAGACAAAAAGGAGTTTGAGCTTATTACCTTGATCTCGGGTGGCTTCGTTGCAGACGTCCTTCTTCAGGGATGTGACTTGGGCCTCCTTCTTGACCAATTGCTTCTAGGTTGCACTGAGGTTGTCCCACTCAGCCTTGCGATTGCTGATTTGTTCGATGTATTCAAGTCTATCCTGGAGGAATCCGGTCTTATCCCTAGACCTCCTGGCTAGCCTCTGCAAAAGTGACAAAAGGTGTTAGTTACTCGAGGAAAATCATCAAGACCCTCCGCTTGGTTCCATGAACCTAGTGGAGGCTCACAGGCTACACCCAAGTGGGTGCACTGTACGTGCATACATGGAAACAAAAAGAGGCGAAGACAACAATATCACCCGTGTTAGGGGTGGGGAAGTTTTCTCCTTCGACAGCTCACCATAGAATCAACTCCTTGGGTGGCACCAATCCCGCCACCACCATGGCTTGGAGCCCCTCCTCTGTCGCCATGGAATTCATCCATCAGGCCATCAATTCCAAGTGAAGCTCCTCCTCACCAAGCATGGAGCACAGCACCACGGCTTCCTCTTCACCAAAATGATTCGCCTCCTTGACGATGGTTTGCATTCAGTGGCGGTGGCGTTCTAGATCTAGAGTTTTTAGAAACCCAATTTAGATGTGGTTGGCTGCAGTGGAGGAAGCGAATGCGTGGGGTGCTATGTGGCGGCGGGGTGGAAGCAGAGAAGGCAGTGGCGCAGGCTTGGTGTGGAATGGCGCTTCCAAATCTACTAGACATGAGAAGAAAAGAAGTCTGAGCACAGAGAAGACAAAGAGAGAAAAAGGGGATTAGATCGATTTTCACCATGCCTCCCTGTATTATAGGGAAAATAGCCTGGGCAACGCGATGCTTCATCCTCCCGCATCTATTTGACCTAGGGTTTTCCACGGTTGACCTCCAGGGGTACATGACTGCTCAAATAACACCCAAATAAAATGCGGTTGTAGTGCCCATCCAGCAGGCCACTACTCACTTACCGAATAATCTGGAACAGAAGTGTTACAGTCTAAAAGGGTTTTGGTGGTTGACCTTCATGGGTCCACCACCACTCGAATACACCAGTGCACCTCTAGTGGGCCACTAGTATGATACCAGATGACTCGGGACTAAAGCACTATAGCCTGTGTTCTGCTTTTGACATGAATTTTGTGGGTATTGCCCCAGAGGGACACTAGCTAGACCTAAACCACTCGGGAAACTAGATACCACTCGGGAATATCGTCAGGATTAATGGTATGCCCCCGCTGGGTCAAAAGCCAGTCTCCATCTACTAGAAACGACAGGATACCACCAGGACTTACACATTATTAGCTCACCTTCCATGGTATTCCTGCCCTTTGGGTGAATTCTACTCAGCATATTGTTTTTATTCCACACGAGTTCTATGAGTCCCTCCCAATCTCCCTGCAAGCAACAAGGAGGTGCACTCAGGCAGATACCACATGGGAAACTTGTCCAAGGGAGAGGCTAAAGCACTTCGTTCAGGCAGAGACATCACCAAAAGCTGAAGCCAGATCATGAAGGACTCGGGGGCTTCTAACGATGACATAGCACCCAGGTAAAGTCAGGAACGACAAAGCCAGACCCCTGGCCACAAGGTGGGAAGGGGTGATGACTCAGAGTCATACTTCTACACAGGGGCGTGATGACCCACAAGTATAGGGGGATCAATCATTGTCCTTTTGATAAGTAAGAGTGTCGAACCCAACAAGGAGCAGAAGGAATTAATAAGCAGTTTTCAGCAAGGTGGTCTCTACAAGTGCTGTAAAGTAGTTGTGACAGATAGTTTGATAGCAAGATAATTTGTCACAAGTAACAAGTAACAAAAGTAGCAAGGTGCAGCAAGGTGGCCCAATCCTTTTTATTGCAAAGGATAAGCCGGAAGTACTTCTTATAGTGATTACAGCGTTCTCGAGGACACATGGAAATTTTATCTAGTTACGTTCATCATGATTCATTGACTCGCGTTCACTACTTTGATAAGTTGTTATGTGGGTGGACCGGAGCTAAGGTGCTGTTCTTACTTGAACAAATAACCCACTTATGATTACCCCCTCTCGCAAGCATCCGCAACTACGAGAAAATAATTAAGATAAATCTAACCATAGCATTAAACATATGGATCCAAAACAGCCCCTTATGGAACATCTCATAAACTGGGTTTAGGTTTTTGTCACTCCTGCAACCCATCATCTACAAACTAATTCCATAATGCCTTCCCCTAGGCCCAAACATGGTAATGTGTCATGTAGTCTACGTTCACACGACACCACTAGAGGAAGATCAACATAACACATCATCAAAACATTGAACGAAAACCAACTTCACATGATTACTTATAACAACACTTCTCCCATGTCCTCAAGAACAAACGGAACTACTCACAAATCATATTCATTTTCATGATCAGAGGAGATAAATATATGATTAACAATCTGAACATATAACCTTCCACCAAGTAAACCAACTAGGATCAACTACAAGATGTAATCAACACTAATAGCAACTCACAGGTACCAATCTGAGGTTTGAGACAAAGATTGAATACAAGAGATCAACTAGGCTTTGGAGATGAGATGGTGCTGGTGAAGATGTTGATGGAGATGAGTCCTCCCACAATGAGAGGAGCGTTAGTGATGACGATGACTTCGATTTCTCCCTTCCGGAGGGAAGTATCCCCGGAGGAATCGTTCTGCCGAAGAGTAAAAGTGCTTCTGCCCAGGTTCCACCTCGAGACGGTGGTGGCTCGTCCCGAAAGTCTTATTCTGATTTTTCTAGGGCAAATGGCTTCATATAGCAGAAGATGGGCTTCGGGGGACCTCTATGGGCCCCACAAGCTCACTAGGCGCGCCCCAGGGGGGAGGGTGCGCCCCCTGAGCTTGTGGGCCCATGGAGGGTCATCTCTGGTATCTTTTTCGTCCTGTATTTTATATATATTCTGAAATAAATCTCTGTAAGTTTTTAGATTATTTGGAGCTCCAGAGAATAGCTATCTCTGCTATAGCTCTTTTCAGGTCCAGAATTCCAGCTGCCGGCAATCTCCCTCTTGTGATATAACTTGCAATTTAAGAGAGAAAAGGCATTATAATTGCATCAAAAAAATGATAATATAGCTTTAAAACAATGAAAATAATAGTAGGAAAACATGATGCAAAATGGGCATATCAACTCCCCCAAGCTTTGACTCCGCTTGACCTCAAGCGAATACCGAACTCGATAATCATGACCACACGTTTAGAGAGAGAGGTGTCGATAAAAGAAGAAAATACGGACATAGTAGCATCATGATCATTATTATAACAGCAATTATCAATCATAAAACTTCTCATGATCAAGTAACAATTCATTCACAAACTGAAGTATAGACAATAAACTTTCTTGAAAACTAACAAACTGTGTTCTCGATCATCAAAGCAATTGCAGTTCATCATATTTCTAGGAAGGACCTATGTAAGAGCTTTTGGTTTAGCAAACTTCACATACTCAACTATCATATAGTCTTCCATGATTGCTGGCACTCAAAGCATATTTTTACAACAAACTGTTTCAATCAGACACAAAGGAAGATGGGGGTTTAAAGTTTCACCTCCCAACTTACTTATCTCGGGGATAATGTCCACAATAATAACTCATGATTACATATATTTAACTGGATATATGTGTCTGGATCATTCCCTACCACATGATGCTTGCCAAGTGGAGAATAATTGAGATTGGAATAGGAGTTAATATTTTTGACTCTTGCATGAAAGTAAAGATTAAATATTGAAAGATAGGCCCTTCGCAGAGGGAAGCAGAGGTTGGCATACGCTTTTGATTTTTATATGTGCAAGTTCTTAATGCAAAGTAACATCGCTTTATATTGCCCTTATGATAGCAACCTTTATTGAGCAGTCTATCTGTGTTACCATCATAAGTTCGTACAAAGCTTATTTTTCCTTACAATAAAAGATCATACATATTTAGGAGCAATTTTTATTGCTTTGCACCAATGACAACTTACTTGAGGGATCTTATTCAATCCGTAGGTAGATATGGTGGACTCTCATGAAAAGAAACTAGGTTTAAGGGTATTTGGATGCACAAGTGGTATCTCTACTTAGTACTGAAATTTTTGGTAGCAAAGATTATAAACAAGCACGACATGTTAGAGGATCCATGACAATATAATTTCTATGCAAATATATGCAAACATAACTCATTATGTTGTCTTCCTTATCCAACATCAACTATTTGATCAAGTTTGAAAATAATTAATGGGGGTTCACAATCATAGAAGATGTCCAAGATAGTATATTTATATGTGAAATCCCTCTTCATTTATTATTCTTTCATGAATTGCCTCAATGACCAATGCTATGTTTGTCACCTTCCAACAAATTTTATTAATTACACTTCTATTATGTGAAGTCATTACTCCCCATGGGATTAGCATATGAACTTTCTACTATTTTTGCTAGGATCGATGCAATAGGAATAGGAGCAAAAGAATACTCAAACTCATACTACTCTTTATTATAGCTTTCATGCATGATTGCATTGATAGCACGGGGACGAAACAAACACTCAAACTACTTCATACTAATACTTGCCTAGATCATGAAATACAAAAGATTGAACTAAGATAGATAGTAATGATAAAAGTGATGGTGATACGATACCGGGTGTAGCACCCCCTGTCATTAGCTACAGTAATCACTTTTGATAATGACATGTCAGCAAGCTTAATAGTGCATAATCATCATTAGCATCATATTACATTTCAACTCCTAAGTCAAATTCAAATTTAAATGAAAGTGAAATATAAAAGTTGTCCAACATAGAAACTAAAATGTTCGATAAATAACAAATATTGCAGAGGCTAGTCTAAAATTGTAACCAACAAATAATAAAATAATTAGGTGGCACGAACATAATTAAAACAGTAAGGAATAATGCATTTTAATTATTATAAAAATTATGTGAACTCAAGTTGACTCCAAACCAATTTTTGGTAGTGGTAGGTAATGCCTAGTATTTGTTGGAGCAATTCCTATGTTTTACAAAATTCAATATGTGGCCTAACAATTTGCTAAACTGAGAAAAGAAAATAAATAAAAGAAAAGGTAAAAGAAAACAAAACAGAAAAGAAAAAGAAAAAGAAAAAGAGAAACACCCCCTCCCCCCCCCGGCCCAACTGGGCCAGTGCCCAGCCTGCCAGCCCAACCGGCCCACCCCTTTCCCCCTATATGGCCCCAGGCCGAAACCCTAACCCCCACCAACAGCCACCCACTCCCCTCGCACTTCCCCCCTCCCCCCCGATCCCCTCCTGGATCAGGATCGCCCCGAGCCGCGCACTCGCCTTGCCCTCGCTCGACACCGCCGCCTCGTCCCCGACACCGCCGCTCGCCGACCTCCTCGTCCTCCTCCCCAACCGGCCTCCTCGAGCCTCGCCGGCGAACCCCTGCATCGGGGGTATGAACCCCTCCCCCTCCTCATCTCCGCCGATTCGGTGCCGCCGCTGCTCGCTGCGGCGCCCGTCCCCGACGCGCCGTGCTCGCCGCGGCCACCGCTGCGCCCGTTCGCTGCGGCCCCGCTTGCTGCTCGCTGCTGCGTTGCTCGCCGCAGCCGCTGGTCCGCGCCGTGCTCCCGCTTGCCTCTGGCCCCCGTAGCCCCCCGCTGCCGCAGCTGCCCTGCTCCGCCGGCCTCGCGCCCGCGCGTGCCTGGCCGAGCCCTGTGGCTACCACCCCGCGCCGCGCCTCCTCCCCTGCTGCTGCTGCTGCTTCTACTTCGCTTCGCCGCGGGCCACTGCCACCCCCCTCGGCCCAGCTCGCCGCCGGCGCCCGCGGCTGCTGCTGCTGCGCCACGGCCGTGCGCCGTCGCCCTTTGCTCCACCGGCGCCGCGCCGGCGCCCCGCCACTGGCTCGGGTTGCCCTGCCAGCGCCCAGTGCCCGTTCGGGCGGCGCCCGCAACGCCCGCGCCCTCTGTGGCCCTAGGGGCCACCGACAGATGGGCCCGGTGCCCCCTGACTATGACACGCGGGGCCCATGCCCAAAACGTTTAAATAAATAAATAAATAAAAATAATTAATAAAAATAATTAGTTAATTAAATAATTAATTAGTGATTAATTAATTTAATTAATCCTGATTAGGTTAATATAATTAACTAGTTAGTGTTAATTAAACAGTAATCTAATTAGTTAATCCTAATTAACCTAACAGTCTATGACATGTGGGACCCACCCTGTCAGATGGCTGCTGACGTCCGCATGATATCATGCTGATGTCATCGCAGCACTGTTTCGGATAATGTTGATTTAAATAATTAACTAAATTCCAAAAATTAATAAAAACTTTAGAAAATCATATTAAATAAACCGTAACTCCGATGAAAATACTTTATACATAAAACTTGCTCAGAATTCCGATACGAACCCGAATACGTCCTCCGTATTCCCGTCAGACGCCCGTAGCTATGTGAACGTTGAACTTTTAGACCGATTTTAGTAAATGAATAGTGCCCAACTTTAATTAAGTAAATCCAAATAAATTCCTAAACTAACTAAATCATTTAGTTAGGCAGTAGAACACCCCGGCATATCATTTAGGCATGTCATACATATTGTTTGCCTTATTGCCGTGAATTTATTGTTTCTCTCCCCCTCCTTCTCTCTCTCGATAGACGCCGAGACCGACGACGCTGCACCCGGGTACGACTACACTACCGACGAGCAGCCCGTTGACGACCCCTCTCTCTTGCCAGAGCAACCAGGCAAGCCCCCCCTTTGAGCATCCAGATATCGCCCATTCAATTCTCCTGCTTGCATTAGATTTTGCGACTGTTAATGTATACTCCTATTCTGATGCATAGCCTACTGTTGTAACCTGTTCAGTGCTACCTTACCTGCCTATGATAAACTGTTTAGTATAGGTTGGTAGTGACCCCCACCACCTTACCCTTGTTGCCCCTGCTTGATCACCGACGACTCGATCAACGTGATCGTCGACCAGAGACCGACACCTCACTTCACACCCCCTTAGTTGTACGACTCTGCATCGTTACTATCGAGTGCCGAGGGTGATACCTCGTAACGCACTCCCGATGAATACTCTGTAGTGTAGCTGTTCGGTCGTGGTCATCGAGGGTGATTCCTCCTTCTCCACTTCCGATACGACTCTGTCGTGCAACCCTCAGTGTGAACCTCGAGGGTGATACCTCATATGTTCACCCTGATGATTTCGTCGAGTGGAATCCGCCAAGGGTGATTCCTCGGGTTTCCCCCTTGATGTTATGACCACACGATTACTTGACCTCTGTTACAGGCGGGTCCACCCTGGTGGGTACCCGCTGGGGATCTATGATTTTCGGGTGTGCCGAAAGGGCACTCGAGTGTGACATTGTGGCGGAGCATCAGAGACTCTGATTGTCTCCGCGTGATACTAATTGAGCCTATTGGATTTGGGTGTGTGATCTGAGTGGGTCGACGTGCCCTATACGCACTACCACCACGCGGGATAATGGTTATGGGACCCTCTGCGAAGTATGTTTCTCCCGAAAGCTTGTCTGACGTCATGATTCACCGTGCGGGCTGATTGTCGGGATTGGGCTGGATACTTCACTGACGAGTTCAGTGTCGCGCCTGCACCCCGGCCAGTCTCGCAACGCGCAGGGTGCCCAGGGCGATGGCCCGAAACCTCTGGGTGCATAGGTTAGTCCGGCGTGCTGACCTCTCTGCTGATCCTAGGTAGAGCGCTACTTCGTGTTGATCTTCCGAGGACGAGCATTACCCAGCAAGTGTGTCCGGCCAGAGTTGATCGAGCGTGTTGGGTAACAGTAGTGCACCCCTGCAGGGATGAATCTTCTATCGATAGCCGGTCCTACGGTAAAGGACGCTCAGTTTGTGTATCCCGATCTACTACTTAAACTGGATACTTGTTACTTAATTGAAGCTTCGGGATCGCTTTCTCGCTTGGGAGTCGAGGAAGGATCTTTAAGCTGTACTTCAACATGTTTGCTAAATAAAATCCTATTCTATTCTCTTCTACTGCTGCAAGATGATGGCCTTGTGAAGATGTTTGAAGATGCTAGTCTTCGATAGGACTAGGCCTTCTCTCTATTCTGGCATTTCTGCAGCCTAGTCCACATATACAGCATTTCTTCATTGATAATGTTGCATATGTAGTATAGATCCTTGCTTGCTGAGTACTTCGGATGAGTACTCACGGTTGCTTTAATTTCTCTTTTCCCCATATACC
Source organism: Thinopyrum elongatum (assembly GCA_011799875.1). Lineage (NCBI taxonomy): Eukaryota > Viridiplantae > Streptophyta > Magnoliopsida > Poales > Poaceae > Thinopyrum > Thinopyrum elongatum. The sequence continues at coordinate 72,166,212 of CM022303.1, forward strand.
CCACCTTGATGATACATCAGATGATGGAGTCCAGGAGCCAGATGCCACCGCCGGAGCTTCCTACCAGGAGGGTCCAGAGGGTACTTACTACTGGATAGAGCCAGCTGACCAGGAGTAGGATCGGAGGCTCCCAGGCAGAAGGCCAACGCCTTTCGATCTAGTGTCGCTGTTTGTGCTAGCCTTCTTAAGGCAAAACTTGTCTAACTATGTCTGTACTCAGATAATATTTGTATGACTGACTTATGTATTCGGATCTTCGGATCCCTGGTCTGTAATATTGTGGACCTCCGTTTAAATTGTGTTAGAGTTGTGTTGTGATATCTTCCCGTGAGTCCCTGTGCTTGATCGTACACGTTTGCGTGTATGATTAGTGTACGATTGAGCTGGGGGCGCCACACCGGGGCACCTTCCCCAAGCTTGGAACAAGCCAAGGGTGGTGCCCATACCCGTGTACTCAAGTTTCCTTCTTCGGTGATGGTGGTGATGAAGTGGTGACCTTGTTGTCTGTCTTCCATGGCATAGGTTCTCCATCAAAGAAGGAAGAGTGGGTCTCCGGCATCCTAAAATCTGCAGCTAGACTCATCCCTTTAAACCTGGTTTCATACAAACAGTTTTGGTTTTGCAGGTCATAGACTTGTGCTTGGAGGTCTTCAATCCGGACGTGGAGATTATCAATGGCCTCCCCGATCTTGTTGCTGTCCCACTTATGCCCACAGGCAAAATCTGTGATCTTGGAGTGGTTGGGATCGAGTCCATGATCCACCATCCTTTGGCACTTGAAGATTTCCTGCTCCACCGCTTCCAGCCTGGCCTTCTTGTCTCCCTCCCTTTTCTGGTCCTTGAACGTCCCGGATGTGGAGCACCCCATCATGAAACTCCATGGTTTGAGGGTGCTTCATCACCTCCGGAAGATAGGGGTTGATGACCTTCTCAAAGAATTGATCCTTGGAGGAGCTTGAGGGCGACATAGCGATCTAAGACCTGACAGAAAACAGCTCGAAACAAGAATAGAGGGGAAACTTGTGATACGAAGGTCAAAACAGCGAAAGATATATATATAATGAATTTTTATCTTGCAGGACAAGTCTTCGGGAAGAAAAAGGAGTCGGGGGAGTGCATGAGGGGCCCACAAGCTCTGGTGGTGCGCCCCCCTGTACTTGTGGCCTCCTCGTGGACCTTCCCAGCTATTTCTTATTTTTCTAATTTTTTAAATATTTCAAAACTGACATAAAGTATTTTTATGCAATTTTTTGAGTCGGTTTACTTACCATACGACATACCTATTCCTTTTTTCAGAAACTTGAGTACTCTGGAAGGTCTCTTCGATGTAGTCTTCCGGTGTTGTTACTTGAATAATGTCCGAATCAATGTTAATGGGGGTACCTGCAATATAATGTTTAATTCTTTGCCCATTAACTACCTTCGGTTTGTTTCCTTCGGCGTTATTGATCTTGATGGCTCTGGAGCAGTAAACTTCTTTGACGATATACGGTCCTACCCATTCAAAGAGAAGTTTACCTGCAAAGTGTCTGAAACAAGACTTGTACAAAAGAACTTTATCACCAATATTAAATTCTCATTTCTGAATTCTCTTTTATCATGCCATCTTTTAACTTTCTCTTTGAATAATTTGGCATTTTCATAAGCTTGTGTCCTCCATTCATCCAGAGAACTAATCTCAAATAACCTCTTTTCACCGGCAAGTTTAAAGTCATAATTAAGTTCTTTAATAGCCCAATAAGCTTTATGTTCTAACTCAAGAGGTAAATGACAAGCTTTTCGATTCTAACTCAAGAGGTAAATGACAAGCTTTTCGATTCTAACTCAAGAGGTAAATGACAAGCTTTTCCGTAAACCATTTTATACGGGGACATACCCATAGTATTTTTATAAGCAGTTCTATATGCCCACAATGCATCATCAAGTTTCATAGAAGATGTCTGCTAGAACTACGTCAGTTTTTCCCCAGAGAGGGAGGGACGATGCAGCACAGCGACGGTAGGTATTTCCCTCAGTGATGAGACCAAGGTTATCGAACCAGTAGGAGAACCACGCAACACCACGTAAACAGCTCCTGCACACAAAGAACATATACTTGCAACCCGAAGTGTAAAAGGGGTTGTCAATCCCTTTCGGGTAACGAGATAGATAAAATTGTAGTAGATTGAAAGATGCAAATAAAAGCAAATAAAATTCAGCGAGGTATTTTTGGGTTTTTGGATTAATAGATCTGAAAATAAAAGTTGCAAATAAATAAAAGAGCGAATAGCAAAATATATCTTGAAGACAAATATATTAAAGAAGAGACCCGGGGCCGTAGTTTTCACTAGTGGCTTCTCTCGAGAAAAATAGCAAACGGTGGAAACAAATTACTGTTGGGCAATTGATAGAACTTCAAATACTAATGATGATATCCAGGCAATGATCATTATATAGGCATCACGTCCAAGATTAGTAGACCGACTCCTGTCTGCATCTACTACTATTACTCCACACATCGACCGCTATCCAGCATGCATCTAGTGTATTAAGTTCATGGAGAAACGGAGTAATGCAATAAGAACGATGATATGATGTAGACAAGATCTATTTATGTAGAAATAGACCCCATCTTGTTATCCTTAATGGCAACGATACATACATGTCATTTCCCTTTCTGTCACTAGGATCAAGCACCGTAAGATCGAACCCATCACAAAGCACCTCTTCCCATTGCAAGATAAATAGATCAAGCTGGCCAAACAAAACCCAAATATCGGAGAAGAAATACGAGGCTATAAGCAATCATGCATATAAGAGATCAAAGAAGACTCAAATAACTTTCATGGATAAAAAGATAGATCTGATCATAAACTCAAAGTTCATCGGATCCCAACAAACACACCGCAAAAAAGAGTTACATCAAATAGATCTACAAGAGACCATTGTATTGAGAATCAAACGAGAGAGAAAGCCATCTAGCTACTAACTACGGACCCGAAGGTCTACAATGAACTACTCACGCATCATCGGAGAGGCACCAATGAGGATGATGAACCCCTCCGTGATGGTGTCTAGATTGGATCTGGTGGTTCTGGAACATGCGGCGGCTGGAATTGATTTTCGTCGACTCCCCTAGGGTTTCTGGAATATTGGGGTATTTATAGAGCAAAGAGGCGGTGCGGGAGGCTCCCGAGGTGGGCACAACCCACCGGGGCGCACCTGGGCTTCCGGGCGGGCCCTGGTGGGTTGTGCTCCCCTCGGAGCGCCCCCCAGGTGCTTCTCCGGCCCACTGGATGTCTTCTGGTCCAAAAAAAATCCACAAAAAGTTTCGCTCCGTTTGGTATTGATTTCCTGCGATGTAAAAAACATGCAAAAAACAGCAACTGGCACTGGGCACTATGTCAATAGGTTAGTACCAAAAAATGATATAAAATGATTGTAAAACATCCAAGAATGATAATATAACAGCATGGAACAATAAAAAATTATAGATACATTGGAGATGTATCAGCATCCCCAAGCTTAATTCCTGCTCGTCCCCGAGTAGGTAAATGATAAAAACAGAATTTTTGATGTGGAATGCTGCCTAACATGTTCATCACATATTCTTTTCTTTGTAGCATGGACATTTGGACTTTTATATGGTTCAAAGCAATAGTCTAGTTTTGACATGATAACTTAAATACTCAAGCATATCAACAAGCAACCATGTCTTTCAAAATATCAACGCTAAAGCAAGTTATCCCTAGCCCGTCATCCTCAATCATTGATCTATTCATGAAACGCACTCGAATATTAGCTACACCCAATGCTTAAGTATGATCATAGTGCCCCTTAGTTGGTGCTTTGTAAGAGAAGATGGAGACTCAAATTAAAAATAAAAATTGCATAAAGTAAAAGAAAGGCCCTTCGCGGAGGGAAGCAGGGATTTGTAGAGGTGCCAGAGCTCAAAGCTTAAATTGAGAGATAAAAACATTTTGAGAGGCATACTTTTCCCACCAACGAAAACAACTTAGAGCTCCCAACACTTTCCATGCTAGATATATCATAGGCGGTTCCCAAACAGAAAATAAAGTTTATTCCTTTTTCCACCATTTCTTTCACTTTCCATGGCTAGCCGTATCCACGGGTGCCCTCCATACCAACACTTTCCAAGGAATTTATTATTTGACAACATAAAGTAAATTCATTTTTCATTTCGGGACTAGGCATCCCTAATACCTTTGCCGTACTCTCGTGCAATGAAAAGTGGATTAACACTCATCGTGAGAATAACACATCTAGCATGGAAAATATTGGCCACCCCTCACCGCCTCGCGAGCGGTACGAGCACACAAAAGAGAAATTTATTTTGAGAATTAGAGATGGCACATACAAATTTGCTTAGAATGGCACGGAAATACCGCATATAGGTAGGTATAGTGGACTCATATGGCAAAACTGGTTTAAAGGGTTTTGGATGCACAAGTAGTGATCATACTTAGTGCAAATGAAGGCTAGCAAAAAGATTGAGATGCGCCCAACCAAGAAACGAATAATCTCGTAAGCAAGCATTAAGCATAAGTAACACCGAATAATGCACCATAAGTAAGATATAATTTCATTGCATAACTATTGACTTTCGTACTTGCATAGGGAATCACAAACCTTAACACCAATATTCTTACTAAAGCATAATTACTTATTAACATGACTCACATATCACTATCATCATATCTCAAAACTATTACAAAGAACCATGTTTATTTTGTCCAATGATCTTCATGAAGGTTTTTATTATATCCTTCTTGGATATCTATCACTTTGGGACTAGTTTCATATGTTGCTTTTAATAAGCTCAAACAAATATAAGTGAAGAACATGAGCATAATATTTCTTTCTCTCAAATTAATATAAGTGAAGCAAGAGAGAATTTCTTCAAAATTTTACTAACTCCCAAATAAATCTAAGTGAAGCATGAGAGCATTTCTTCAAAAATAACAAAGCACACCATGCTCAAAAAGGTATAAGTGAAGCACTAGAGCAATTCCAAGGCTCTAAAAATTTAAGTGAAGCATAGGAGCAAGCATAGCATAGTTTTTGGCTCTCCCAAAAAGGTGTGTCCAGAAAGGATTCAAGACTTAAAATAAAAAGCAATAGAAGCAAAGACTCAAATCATACAAGACGCTCCAAGCAAAACTCATGATATGTGACGAATAAAAATATAGCTCCAAGTAAAATACCGATGGTCGTTAGAAGAAAGAGGGGATGCCACTCGGGGGCATCCCAAAGCTTAGTTGCTTGATACTTCTTGAATATTACCTTGGGGTGCCTCGGGCATCCCCAAGCTTAGCCTTTTGCTACTCCTTATTCCTTCATCCATCGTAATATCACTCAAAACTTGAAAACTTCAATCACACAAAACTCAACAAAACCTTCATGAGATCCGTTAGTATAAGAAAACAAATCTTTACTTTAAGTACTGTAAAAAACCCATTAAAATTTTGTTATTGCATTATATCTACTGTATTCCAACTTTTGTATGGCAAAAACTCTTCAAAGAAAACCATAGATTCATCAAAATAAGCACACAATGCAAAGAAAACAGAACAGTCTGCAAAGATATGAATTGTTCTCATACTTATGTAACTCCAAAAATTCTGAAAAATTAGGAAAACAGAGGAAATTTGTATATCAATGTTTTGTAAAAAGTTCAAAATTTTTCGTCTCTGCTGTGAATTTGCACAAAATTTTTACTGGACGCAAAACATGATGCAAAATGGAAGTATCAGGGCGCATCATCAATTTGTAGTAAAAGACATAACAATGTAACTGAATAGGAGATCTAGGTGTAACCGACTAGGAAACCTACCTGTAAACTGATTCGGGCTCATGTAACCCTACCCCCGGCCACATATATACGGAGGGGTAGGGATCCCCCAATCAGTAGAGTTAGACATTCTAATCTGCTCATGGATAGACACAAACCCTAGTATCCTTGAGAACTCCACTCGAGGCCTTGCGATCCTTCATATGGCAATACAAGCAATACAATACGCCAATGACAGGAAGTAGGGTATTAGCTCCTTCTGAGGGCTTGGACCTGTATAAACTCTATATCCCGTGTGCACCCATCCAGATCTGCTACACGTACACAACCCCATTTTTATTATTGCCGGATCAATACACCAACACCGAAATGCTATAGAAACTTACTACTCATGTTCAGTACCTACAAGTGGCTTCTGTCCGGTACCTCTGAGTTAGTTAAATTTTGGATTCCAAATTTCATTTGGACACTCCGAGTGAATTTCATCCAGACATTCCGAGATAATCCAATAGCAAAATCCCAAGGTTCTCGTATAGTTCAAAACCTTCAAATGTTGTGTGATCAAAGCTTCCGAGCCAAAACTGTATTCTATCCAATACTAAGTTCCATTTGGATCCTTCGAATGTCTTTCATCCAAAGCCTCCATGCCATTCAGTACAGTTCACACCTTATGTTCAGAGCCTCTTAGTGTTATCTCTTTGGACCCTTCGAGGTATATTCCTTTCTGTTCTGGACGTGTTCGAAACCTCCGAAGAGTTTTGGTCGGACCCTTCGAGCTAGTTGAAACTTGCCACCTTTAGCTCCATTCGAATCCTCCGAGTGTAAATGGCCGGAGCCTCCGAGCTGTGCTATTTCGTGTGTAATGGTCAGATTTCTGGGTCCAGCCTATAAATACCCCCACTCCATTCCACCACTTCAAGCCCAATCTTTCAAGACTTGTGCTAAGTTTCAAAGCTCATTCTGCTCCAACCTTCAAGCCTATTCTTTGAGCTCCTCTCCTCTTGAGATCTACTCCTATTCTTTGAACACTCGAACCCTCCTATCCTACAAATCCATCCTATGAGAGTTTGAGGGTAGAGGAGATTATATTTTAAAGCACAAGCAAGGGATTCATCACCAGGCAACCCAATATCTTGTTACTTTTGGAGCATGTGCACCTCCTAGATTAGTTAGGTGTGCTTGGGAGTCTTCAAGGTGTGAAGGAACCAAGAAGATTGTGAAGGCAAGGAGATCGCCTACTTTCTGTGAAGAACTACCGCAAGCGTGGCTTCCTAACTATTCACCATGGTGGGATAGGTGGGCCAAGGTGCTATGTGCACCTAGGGACTGTGTGTGGTCAACCTTTGTGGTCATTCACCGAGACTTTGAGTCTTAGGACTTTGTGTCCAAATCTCCACCAACAAGGAGCAGGATTGCTCCATCAATTCAAACCTTGGGATAAATCCTTATGTTTGCGATCTCTATCCCTTACTCCCTTTACTTTCATGTAAGCTTGCTTCTGCTCGTTCAATTCCTAGACTTGCATGTGCAGGGTCTTGTAGGCAACCATAGCTTAAAGTTAAAGTTAGCCAACTGCTTAAAAATTGGCAAGTTATTTTTGTGATAGCCTATTCACCCCCCCCCCCGGTTCCAAATGATCCTACAAGTGGAATCAGAGTAAGGCTTCCTAGTTTTGGCTTCACCACCTAAGGAGAGATTATGGCATCTAGCGTGGGTCATTATCACCATAAAGGTTCTTACTTTGATGGTACTATTTTTTCTAGATGGAAACATAAGATGCGTATGCATATCTTGGTATTTAATCCTGCTATTTGATGTATCATTACAAATGGAGCGTGAGAGGATGTCTTTGAAGATGCTCAAGAAAATCCAAGGCATGGTCCGACGGCTCAAAAATTGAAGAACATTCAACTCAATGCACAAGCATCTGATCTATTATTCAATTCTCTATGCCCGAAGAGTTCAACCAAATTAGCTGCCTCAACAATGCCAAGAAAATATGGGACACACTTGTGGAGATTAATGAAGGCATCTGTTTAGTGAAAGAATCCAAGCTCGACACTCTCCCCGGTCAACTCGACAAGTTTCTCATGAAACATAGAGAAGGTCTGATGGAGATGTACTCTAGGCTTTCTCTCATCACCAGTAAGACCGCCGGTCTCGGTAGCAATGAGATGACCGACCACTTTATTGTTTATAAGATCTTGAGACCTTTTGATGGAAAGTATGGCACCATTTGCACACTCTTGCAAATGATGCCTAACTAAAAGGTTCTCAAGATAATGGAAGTGGTTGGAAGAATTGTTGCACATGAGATGAGTCTCAAGGTCAAATAAGAGCTACATTGTGCTTCCTCAAATCACAAGAGTAGTGGTGCTTAAAAGGCTTCTATTGGTCCACTAAAGATTTCAAGTGAAGAAACTCCCAAAGATGTCTCCAATGAAGAACTTGCTTTTATGGTCTGCAACTTCAACAATATGTACAAGAAGAACAAGTTCAGCTTCAGTTAATGAAGATACTCAAGATCAAGAAGAGATGAAGAAGATTCCAAGTCTAGCCTAAGAAGAAGACAATGTTATAGTTGTGGTGAGCCCAGTCACTTTGCGGCCAATTGCCCCAATAAGAAGGATGATGACTCACCCAAGAGAGAGAGAAGGGACAAGGAGGATAGGAAAGAAAGAAAACACCAGAGGGACAAGGACAAGAAGGGCAAATACCCCAAGAAGTACTCCCAGTCACTTGCTAACATTGGTGAACGTGTATCCTGCTCTGAGTCTAACACCGACTCTGAATCATGCTCCTACTTCCAGTCTAAAAGTGAAGATGATGGTATTACCGGGATTGATCTTGCTTCATCCAAGCTGTCATCAGTCTTCGATTCTCCTCATGATAAGGACTCGTACACATGCTTCATGACTAAAGGCCCCCAGGTAACTCACCCCTAATTCTTGGGATTCAATAGTGATGAGGATGATCTTCTAGATGAAGAGGAGGATGACTTATTAAGTAATGATGCACTTGCTAAAGTGTGCAAGAAGGAAGAAGAGTTGCTTGTTAATGCAATTAAAAAGAATGAGGCTTTGACTAGTGAGCATGAAAAAGTCAAATCAAAATGCCAAACTCTTTCCAATGTTCATAGAAAGCTTGTGCGTGATCATGAGAGGCTAAACCTTGAGAAGCTTAACTTAAAAGAAAATCATGATTCTCCCAAAACAACTCGGAGCTACTCAAGAGAGCGCACAACAAGCGAAAACTAAAATCATCCCTCATTGCACTAATTGCTTTACGTCTACTTCATCTTCTAATGACATAGCACCAATTGCAACCTCTTCCCTTGTCATTTCATCAAATGTGCATGTTATTATGGATTCCCCTGACTCTCCTCCTAGCCAAGCTACACTTGAGCAAGAAAATTCTAGGTCAAAGGAGATCGTGGTAAATGGGATCTTCAAATATCACCAAGGAAGTGTGAAGTCCAATGAGAGATTGAGCAAGCACAAAAGGTGCTGTCGCAACGAAGGTGTTGGCTTTGTAAATGAATACAAATCCAATGGTGAACCATGGGATCCGCAGCAAAATCCCAAGATAAAATTTGTGGATCGAAAGGGAAAATATGGCCCTCTCACTTTTGAGGGGACATGTGGAAAGAATGACAATGCTCCTCATGGCTTCAACCCCTCATATGCTTTGACCAGGAACCAAGATGGGCAACCTATTACCAAATATTTTGGTCTAACCAAAGATAAATCACCCTCTAAAGCTATATGGGTTCCCAAGAAAATTGTTACTACAACTCAATCTCCATCGACACCCATACCTCTTGTGACTTCCTCATCTAGATCCAACAAGGTGTGGGTGCCCAAAAAGAACTAACTTTGTTTTGTAGAGTGACTCCACCGGTGGAGAACTAAGGATTAACCTTTTTCTGGCAAGGTTTGCTATCCTATATTCATTCCTATTCTTAAGGAACATCATTTCAAGGAGTCTACTCTAATGGGAAGGGTAATGGGACTAGGTAAATTTAACTCAACCAAGGATAACCTTACTATTGAGCTTCCAATCCATGTTCCTTGGATATATCCTATTTGGTCCCCTTGCCACACTAATCCATGTAGGTATTGTAAGTGTAATCCATGAAGAAAAGCTTTGGCTCAACTCCAAATGTGATGACTACTTCCTAGTCCTCACCAACATGATGAAAGTCAAACACATGAATGGCTACTATTATTTCATGATATCCCCGTGATGCCTATGAATGGACACCTCAACCTCAACAACGGCGACTCTTCCATCGACCAAAAGGTATACCGATATTATGCTTACTGTATGCATGTGTATGTATGTGTGCAAGATTTCAAGCATCCCCCAAGGAGTGCCACTTAGTAGCAATTAAAAGAATCTTGTGATATTTAATTGCAAGTCCTCACTTTGGCCTATGGTATCCTAAGGGATCTTCTTTCAACCTTGTTGGCTATTTGGATTCTGACTATGCCGGTGACAAGGTTGATAGAAAATCCTCATTCGGCACTTGCCAATTTCTCGATCGGTCATTGGTTTGTTGGTCTTCCAAGAAACAAAACTCCATTTCTCTTTCCACTATTGAAACCAAATATATTTTCACTAGTTCTTGTGGTGCTCAATTCTTGTGAATGAGGCAAACACTCAAGGATTATAGCTTTTTGCTCAACCACATCCTACACCTATGTGATAGCAAGAGTGGCATCCAGATAGCCCACAATCCTGTCCAACATTCCCAAACCAAACACATAGACATTCGTTACCACTTTATTCATGACAACATATCCAAAGGTGGCATTGTCCACATGCAGGTTCGGATGAATAAACTACTTACTGATATCTTCACCAAGCCCCTTGATGAGAAAACCTTTGGCAAGTTGAGGAGTGTATTAAACATCCTTTATGCTTCTAGTGTCCAATGAAATTCTTCTACGTATGCATGCATTTAAGGATAAACACACTTAGGGAGAGTATTGTTCAATCAATGAGATAATACAACCAAAGTGTGAACATATTGATGTATTAGCACATTCTTCAGCCCACCATAAGTGTAATTGTGAGCTAAATGATGAATATGACTTTAGGAGCCAATCTTCACTCTTGAACACGTGATCCTAAAACAATTGCTCATATAAAGTGACAAGGTCACCACATAAATTTAGAGTTTATATTCTTGTTTGTGCATGTTCTTGATTTGCCTTGCATATCCTTTAGAACAAGTTTCATGTTACTATGCATTTATTTCATTTGAGTCCACCCAATTATTGTTTTGATTGCTTTGGTGTTTGCTAGTTGGATGTGGCAGGAATCATTAAGGATTGCCCATAGATCTTTCTATCTTAGTCCTTACCTATTCAAATTATTTCTAGCACTTTGGACTATTTGATCATGTCACCTGAGTGGACTGCCTGAGAAAACCTTCTATGTTCCTTCAAAACAATTGAACGTATGCAGACTATACATCTATTTTATCCTTTGATCTTCAGATCCACCAAGCCACAATTAACAGAGTTCATCATTATAGCTCAGAGCCTTCGAGTGGAGTGTGTTCTAAGCCTTTGAATGGTTTGTGAGTATATAAATTCCAAAACTGAGAGACTAGGGTTTAACACTTCAATCATTTCCTCTTGATTGGAGATCCAAACCTCTCACACTCTCCCTCTCTGATGGCAAATCCTGACGTACTCGATGACCCCTAGTCACCATTCTTCCCTGTCATTGCCATCATTCTTCTCCATCATCGCCAATATAGCTGAGCTCCAAAAAGTTAGGGCAAGTCGAATCCCCTTGTGCATCCTTTTCCGATTACTCACGAGGGAACCAAATTCTCAAAGTGATGAATCGATTCTCACCCAGGAATTACAAGTTTAATCTATGATTAGGGTTAGAGTCGATTAGGGCAGATCTAGGGTTAGTTTTCATGTATATTTCAGACCCTTCGAGCATGCATCGCTCGGTCCATCCGAACGGCAATCTAGGGTCTCCGGACACACTTGGAAATTCCAAGTGACGGCCACTCGGATGCTCTGAACGAGCTGCTAGATGGTTCCAGCGTGGCCCGATGCCTTTGAGAGAAACGCATTAAGACCCTCTGAACAGATAGGTTGGAGCAACTGGATGCACTTCGAACCTCTGAGCAGCAGGCATTCGGAGTCTCCGAACTATACAACTGAAAACTGTCCTTAGTGACTCTGAATAAAAAAAATTCAAAATTTCCCGAGTCCGAGTGCCCTTATATATCCATTCTTATCTATCTAATTCATAGGGTCAGCATGTTAGAGGAAGACTCTCAGAGAGAAAGGCCAGAAAGTGAGGTCAGGCTAAGTGACCAGGGCAAAAGCTCCTCCAGGTTTGTTTAGCTCGAGAGCCTAATACTCATGACGAAGAGGGTGCTTCTATTGATCATCTACCCCCTGCCCAGAAGAAGAAAAAGAATAGGACAGAGGAAGATTTAGATTTTCTCTCAGAGAAAGGGAAGGATGATGATGTTGTGTCATCCAAAAGGCAAAGGATTGTTGTGAGCAAGGTTGGTGCTGCTAGAGCTGAGAAAGAGGGAATTCCTTTGACCCACTCAGGCTCTCAGGCTCAAACTTCATAGGAACAAGCTCCACCACCTCCTCCACCTACAAGAGTTGCTGCCAAGAAATATGTTCCCAAGCCCAAGACCAAAGTGGTCAAATCCTCTACAAAAAGCAATGGATCCAAAGCCTATAAGAAGGCTAAAGGCAAAAAGGTTCCAACTCCTTCATCTTCAGATTTAGAAACCTTGAAAGATGAGTTGCCTAGAGGAGATGCTTCTTCTAAGCTCATGGGAGAAGGCATAAGAGTCCAAGAGGTTGAGTAAGAAAGAGTGTTGAGGGAAAGACCCACCAAAGATGTTGCAACCACACCTAAGAAGGGTGGTTCTAAGAATAAATCCTCGGGGTCAGTTGCTAAAAGGCTCTATCCAATGATCCCCATGAAGAACTCCAAGCACCAAGTCACTAAAAAATATGAAGTTGAGAAAGCATAAAGGGATAGTCAAGTGGAGGAATATAAATCCCTATGGCTCAAGGAGAACAACCCCAAATCCAAGGTTTTGGTCAAAAAAACAGCAAGACTTTTATGAGACCGCGCTTATGAAGAACAAGCCTACTATTGCAGAAATGAAGCTCATTGACTAGAACTACATTGATGAGCATAGGGATAACTTCGATGTCATGCACCAAAGCTTCACTTCTTGCGGCATTGAAATGTTAGTAAGTGAGGTTCAGCAACATTGGAGTGAAGAGCTCATACTCTTGTTCTATGCCACAGTTTGGTTTGAGGACGATACTATTGGCACTTTCAAGTGGATGTCCAATGGAATAGTATACACTTTTGACTATGAGGAATTTGGCAACGTTCTTAGTCTTTCCAGGTCCAACAATGACAAAGTTGACATCTATGAGAAGCCCAATATGGAAGCCAAGATCTAGCTGGGATGTACAGTCAAGATCTTAAGGAAAATGAAGTGGTTGAGTTGGGACAGACAAGTTATCTTTTGCCTGGCCTTTACACCATCAACAATATCTTGAGGCAAACCTTGTTGTCAAAGGTCAGAGACTCAACTCACATCCACTCCTATGGCATTGATCTTCTCATTTACCTTGATTAATGCACTCCATTCAATGTCAGGGATTTCATTCTTGAGACGATCATGAGGACTAGCACCGAGCTCAAGTGCTCTTGTCTCTATGCTCCCAATGTTCATAGGATCATCAACTCCAAGGTTAGTGAAGGCACATTTGAGTTAGAGGTCAAGCATTCTCTGTTCACTCCTACTCTTAAGTTCGACGAGCCTCCTCTTCCAGCTGCAACCAATGAGTCTAGGCCCAAAGTTAAGATGGTGAAGAAGAAGGATGTACCATCTAACTCCACTACTCCAAGACCTTCTTCAACCCCTCCACCACCAGTTCCCAAGGTAGTTCCCTCACTCAATTGCCAAAGACCACTTCCGGGTAGCTTTCCTACACATGTGCTTCTACTGGCTGCATCGAGCAGATTTTGGCTACATATATTGGCCACCAAGATGCATTTCATAAAATGGTGGTCGCTAAGTTTCTATCTTTGGACAAGCGAGTGTCATCCATTGCCAATGACATCAAAGCAATCAAGGAAGGCAAAGATGATGATGAGGTTGGCACCGATTCTGATTCTTCAAGTGATGGTGATGATGGTGATCAGTTTGGGTTGTTCCCTCTGAGCATCAGTCAACACCACCCTTTCAGCTAGCTCAGTCTTCTCTAATGATCTCTACACTGTTTCCCTCTGAGAGATACCAAGCCACCTGCTTCGCAGCTACAATAGATAAGGAAGCAATGTGCTTCCTTAGGACTCCTTCCACCACCGTCGGCAGCGAGGACGCAAGAGCTTCACCTTCAGCATCTGTGGATGCTTTGATTGTCTATTCTAGTGGGACATTAGTCCTCTCTTTTTTATATCTTGGTGCCAAAGGGAGAGAGCTATATGCTAGATTATCTTTGTGGTTGGGTTGTGAGTTTGGGAGTTAGAAGATTCGTGTTCATTTGCTATCCCTATGTCTTACAAACTCTATTATTTTGTGATAACCTGGTTGTAAGCTACTTGTATGCACTTGCTCTCATGCTTATGCTTTGTTTGAGTGCATATTTTGTGGTCATTGCTTCAGTTTATCTGCTTGTTTGCATAGTAGAGCATATTTAAATTCTTATCATACACTATGCACACACACGAATCCTATGATATAAGAGTGTTCCTCACACTCCCGAAAGTTTGTGAGATTGCATTCCAAAAGCAAATAATAAATAGTGCACACATTTAGGGGAAGCTCTTATTATATCATATGCATATAAAAGCCTCATATACTTATTTCATATCTTATGCAAATCTTTAATCATGTTGCCATCAATCGACAAAAGGGGAAGACTATAAGTGCATCTAGCCTCCCATAGTGACTTTTCATGATTCATGACAACAAGATTAAGGGACTAAGTTTTGGTCTAAGTGTTGGTCAGCTACAGTCCAAAAGATCGAATACTAAGTTTGGAAGATGGTTCTTGACCCCTCAAAATCTAAGGATCAAGCTTTGGCATGATTAAGGACACTTTTATAGCTTTTAGTGATCAAAGATCACTTTGAGTCCATAGGTATGCCAATACTATCAAAGGCGGATCTTGGACCTTGTTGGGAGAAGTGTTTTTGGCCAAGTTCTTAAGGACCAAACTCGAAAAACCCTCGAAACTACTCATTCTTCCAAGTTCTAACATTCTCTAATTTTCTTTTGTTTGGACTGGCCGACTGAATCCCATCCGGAGCCTCCGAAGTCCATCTAAAGAGTTAGCTAGTTGCATGTTGTGCATCTCGGACCCTCCGAGTGAGGTTTTTGGTATATCTGGGATGCTACAGAATCCAGTAACAAAATCCCAAGGTTCTGGTATAGTTTGGACCCTCTGAATTTTGTGTGATCGAAGCCTCCAAGCTAGAACTATATTCTATCCAATTCTCTAAGTTTCATTGGGACCTTCCGAATGTCTTTCATCTGAAGCCCCCAGACCATTATGGACAGTTCACCCCTTGTGTTTAGAGCCCCCAAGTGTTATCTCTTGGGACCCTCTTAGGTGTATTTCTTTCATCTGTGTACATGTTTGGAACATCCAAACTGTTTTGGTCGGACCCTCCAAGCTAGTTGAAATGCCACCTTTAGATCCATTCAGATCCTCTGAGTGTAAATGCCCGTAGGCTCTGAGCTGTGTTATTTCCTGTGTAATGGTCAGATTTCTAGGTCCAATCTATAAATACCCCCACCCCATCCCACCATTCCAAGCCCAATCTTTCAAGTCTTGTGCGAAGTTTCAACGCTCACTCGGCTCCAACCTGCAAGCCTCTTCTTTGAGCTCCTCTCCTCTTGAGATCCACTCCTATTCATTGAACACTCCAACCTCTCCTATCATATGGATCCATCTTATGAGAGTTTGAGTGTATAGAAGATTATCTTTTGAAGCACAAGCAAGGGATTCATCACCAAGCAACCCAATATCTTATTACTTTTGGAGGGTGTATGCCTCCTAGATCGTTTAGGAGTGCTTGGGAGCCTTCAAGGTGTGAAGGAACTAAGAAGTTTGTGAAGGCAAGGAGATCACCTAATTTGTGTGAAGATATACCCCAAATGAGGCTTCCTAAGTGGTCGTCAAGGTGGGATAGGTGGGCCGAGGTGCTTTGTGCGCCCCGGGACTGTGTCCTAGACCTTTGTGGTCGACCTCGGCAGTTGCAATGGTGGGACCTAGCAGCCCACGGTAGTGACCCCCGACACTGGAGAAGCTATGTTTGGTGTTGGACCTGTACCCGAAGGAGGCTCTTCGCATGATTAATCTAGTCAAGGCGATGAAGCGATCCACGCACGGACGATGTTGTTTTCTTGGAGCAGAGGAGCTAGCTACCTTTGATGATGCAAAGGATGAGGAAAGCTAGCAGCAGGCGATGGAAGAGGAGATGAGTTTGATCTGGGAGAACAAGACATGGACAATCATTGATTTTGGAGTGTGGGTCTTCAAAGTAAAGAAAGATTCAGATGGCGCAGTGGTGAAGCATGAAAGAGTGTCTAGTAGCAAAGGGCTATGCGCAGCCGCAGGGTATTGACTTCGATGAAGTGTTTGCACCTGTTGCAAGGATGGAATCTGAGAGACTTTTGATTCAATAGCTTCTCATGAAGGATGGCATTTGTATCATATGGATGTCAAGTCAGCATTCCTCAATGGGGAATTGCAAGAGGAGGTGTATGTTCGCCAACCACTAAATTTCATTAAGGAAGGAAGTGGGCACAAAGTCTTTAAGATGTGGAAGTCATTGTATGGACTATGTCAAGCACTGAGAGCGTGGAATGCCATCGGTGCATTGATCAGGCAATAAATTATATGGGGTGGCATACGAATAGCAGATCTAGATGGGTGCACAGGAGACATAGAGACTTGCACAGGTTCAGTCCCTCGGAGAGAGGTAACACCCTCCTCCTGCTTGAGTGGATTGTATTGCTAATATGTGGCTTGAGATTGGGTGATCACAAGCTAGGGTTCTTGCTCTAGGCCATTGTGGCAGCGGGGATGGGGAAGATGCAGTGTTAGGTACAAAACCCTAGACCCAACTAGCTTCTAGATTGTTCGATCTTCCTTCTCTCTTCTTCTGTTCTGACCGTGGGATCCCCACCCCAACTGATATATGTGGTTGGTTTGCAGGTAGGTCAGTGTAGGGTAAGGCAGCAGAAAACAAAAAATTCCCGAGCTACGCACCAGCCCAGGACCACTATGAAGATGCATACAAGGTTTGATCTGATCATTAGCAACTCATAGTGCAGTGGAAGTAGAGTTGGTGACGATCTTTGGTGCAGATCCCCACAGATAGGATTTACAACCTCCCAACCACGAGGATGTTCTCCCTCGTCCAGCCCTCCGGGAGGCTGTTGGACAGTCCCCCAGACGGTCACTTGGACAGCCCTCCGGGAGGCCCTCAACCAGTCCCTCGGACGGTCTCTCGGATAGCCCTTCGGGAGGCACACTCAAACTAAGATCGAAACTACGATCTATCTACCAAGTTGCACAAATACGGTGTCAGCTATCCGGCAAGGCTTCGCCGTCCAGAACTAGTTCTCACCGGAACCCAGACAACCTTTCGGCTCTGTGAAACTATTTCGTGGGAGGGAGAGAGAAAGCAAGATCATTGCAAGGCATTTTTTATGTGAGAGAAGAGTGAGTGTGGAGAGCTCCTCTCCACCTCTATTTATAGGAAAAGGCAAGGGGTAGGGTGGCACACGAAAATACCAAAAAACCCATGACATGTGTCCTTCACAAGGGCATAAGGGGAAGGCAAGTGGGGGAAGTGGGGCTCCATGGAGGAGCCCCTCCTTGGGCGGCCACCCCTTGTGGGTCCCCCCCCCCCCCCAAAGGGGGTTCCCATCCATCCATGTCATCCTATCCTAGATCTTTTTGGCAAAAGCCCCAAAAGGTGGCTTTCCAAAAAAGCAACCAAAAAGTGCTTTTCACTATTCATGATGACATTTTTCTGCGTCCGTTAAATCCAAAAATATTTTTGTAGGCCTAGAACATTTCAAGTACCCACTAGATTAATTCTGGACGCATTCCAAAACAATTCCAGATCAATGATTTTCATCAGCGAAAATCTACCACGGCGGTTCCGGCTGCTCTGGACCATTTCTGGTTTTTTTCTTCGAAAAAATTCCAGAAGTTCCTAGAACAATTCTGGTACCTCCAAAACGTTCCATGCACGAGCGGAAACCTATTTGACTTAATGGTTTACTCCGAAACAACTTTTCGGTTTTACCAAAACTTTTTCGGTGTTCTCTCCGAAACCTTTCCGTTTTCTCCGAAACCTTTTCGGTGACTTTCTCTTAGACTACTTGTCTAGTATTCAGCAGATAGATGACCCTTAAGTGTGTGACCCTGTAGGTTCGGTGAAGTATAGACATAACCGGAACACTTTCCGATCAATGATCAATAGCGGAACCGTGGACACCCATATTGATCCCTATACCCACACGAATGAATATTCAAGTGAACCTCTAGTTGCTGTGTGCTATTCCTGTTACTTCGAGATATGTTACAAAACCCGAGGTGAGACTTATCGGCATCTCTGTGAAGCAACAACTTATCCACTATGCCAGTTACCTCATTACCGGTTTTGTTCTCTCTTCTCATTTCCGTGTACCGGCATCCATGTGATCAAATCACATTGTGTCTGGCCATATGATGATGGATACCGTAACACCGAGAGGGCCCAAAGAATATCTCTCCATCGCCGGTGGAGCAAATCCCAATCTTGAGCTATCAACATCCCTTGTCATACTTTTCCATGAACCCGTAAGCCGCCGTAATAGACACCAATTTACGGATGACGTTTAACAAACTCCAAAGTTCATGAAGCAAGTGTGAAGGAACTCGATACTTCATGGTCTAAGGAATTATGCAAATGTTAACTTTCTCTCTGTGTTATTAACCATTTACTTGTGACGAATGTATCTCATAGTATAACATCAATTCGGGTCGATTCAACACAAGTGTTCTCCTAACATTGTGCCCTCAAAATTGCCTCGTGGTTATTGTAGACTCGAGAACCATAGCAGTTATAGCACAGAATATAAACATAATTAGGGACATGGAGATAAATAATAACATTTATTATTGCCTCTAGGGCATATCTCCTACAGACTCCCACTTGCACTAGAGTCAATAATCTAGTCAATGCTAATGCACTTTACACCTATGGCATACCGGTGTAAAATATGCTTCGCTTGTGGTATAGTCTTTGTCCAACGGAACTGACAACTTCAGGTCCATGTGTATCTTTGCATTTCCTCGTGTTTTCATGCTTTCACAACTTGGCTTTGTATATATGTGAATCACAGGTCGAACCTTGATTCCTCAGACTCAGCTATGGCGAAACTATCTACAATAGTGTTCCATTGACCAGAGCCTTCTTGGAACCACACTAAGTTCATGAATGGACTATATGATTCAACATCTTTGTTTTCGTTGTTTAAGCGTCAACATACTAAGCCTCCGTTATAGAATTCGCCAAAGTAACCTGTTTGGAACAATTCCAACTCCCTGTGCCACCATATTGTGTATTACACAAAACCCTTAACTAAATCGAAAATCGCATGGAGTATTGTTGAAGACTGTATCGATGTAACCTTTTACAACGAACTCTTCATAATCTCCACTTGCGAGAAAACATGTCATCAGTGCTACTTTAGTACTCAATGACATTTTTTCACTGCTGTCCTATGATCAATACTTTGATCACTTTGGTATCTTACTTGCAACTAACTTGGAGTACTGGACATATCTGGTTGTTATACATACCATGGAATACATGATTAATCGAAACACAAAAGTGTGTGGAACATCCATCATGTATTTTGCTCATCAGTGTTTTAGGACACCGAATCTTGCTAAAACTCTTTCCATGTGACTTCGGCAAGAATCACTCCTTGGCGTTTTAATGCTAAATGGTTTTTAGCACCTTGTCAATATGTATTTTGGCTTAGCCTTATTAGGCAATGATATCTCTATAGATAATTATGCCTAATATCAAGGCTACCTAGCCCAAGCACTTAATCGAAAAACAATTTTTTCAAAAAGTCCTAATTTCATGTCAAGAAATTTATATTATTTCCAATCAACAATGTGTCAAGCACACAAAGGTTTTTGGAAATATTATTATGCTCCCACTTACTTTCTTGTAATCACAAGCATCTTCGCTATCCATTGATGAAATCAAACTCTTTTGACTATTTCATCAAAACAAAGATTCCAACTCCTTTTTGCTCTCTTCTGTCCATTGCTGGAACTCTGAAGTTTGCACATTCACTAGCATCCTCTGGATCGACAAAATACTTTGGACTGTATCACATACAAGTCCTAGTTTGTATTTCCATTTCATGAAAATCCTTTTGGCTTCCATGTATCATATCTCATGATTGAAATATGTATTAATTGCTAGTTTAACCCGATCTGACTTTTAGCATTGCTATGGAGAGAAAATCTCATCACAGTCAACTCCTTGAATTTGATATTGCAACAAGTCGAGCTTTATGGATGAAACATTTTATCCACATCAGTTTATAGTTCCATTAATGTTCATTAGACTCTAAGTCTTCCGAAGGATTTATCAAGATATAATCTTGAATCATTTATATGGAAACTATCACAGATTATATTAGCATTTAGTCAATTCCGGAGTCAGGGCCCATCAGCGCTTCCTTGTGTATCGTAGGTATACTGTTGTCTAACAACAATATCTTGTTTGCGCACCTAAGAGTTTTGCACGAGTTTTGCCTACGTGGTTCAGTTGCAAGTTAGACCGAAGTCCATACATCTCATGTAGAGGCTTCCGTATCAGTCGCAGGAGGAAACTCTGGAATTGCTTCCGAGGTTTCTTTCCTTTGTCATGATAACAAAGATATTGTTATCTCATCGAGTTGCACTGTTCTCCCACTCACCCTTTTGTAAGGACCATTTTCTACAAAATCATACCGTTCTTTGTGGCAAACCTTTTTGCCTTGGTATAGTGAGGGAGGAATACCCACTAATTTGGGATAACCTACAAAGTAGCACTTGTCTGATTAGGAATAGGTTTGTAAACATTTTACACAAGCCCCATATTCCAAATGTTAAGAAAAGATATAACATGGTTGGGCGTACCATACCATGGCGTCATTTCAACAGATCTGATGGCGCTCTTTTCAGTGTAAAAGCCTCAGTCTCTAAAGCATTACTTTAAAAGGTATAATAACAAATTGATTTATGTCATCTTTGATCTTACCATGTCATAAACGGTTTGATTACATCTTCATGGACATTCCACTCACAGGGGTGTTCCGGGAGGTGTAAGTTATGAAACTCTTTTCCCAACTCATCAGACATTCGCTAAACTTGTAACTCAAATATTTCTTTCAGCAATCGAATTGCAGAAACATAATTTTCTTGTTACAATAATTTCTTCTTCATTTTGAAAACCTTTTGAATGATTTCAAAAGATCTAGACTTATGTCTCATCAAGTAAATATCCATATATCTACTTGAGTCATTTTTGAAGGTAGACAAATCCTCTGCTAGCAACAACATTTATCGGACTACACACATCATAATGTATGATCACCAATAAGTTCGTTGCTCGTTCCTTATGGCCTGTGAATGGTATTTCAGTCAATTCACTTTTTGGATTGCAAGTGTCAGAGGATTCATAATCAAATGACTTCAAAATCCATCATTATGGAATTTCTCCATGCGGGTTTCTCTAATGTGACCAAATGCAGTGCCACACATATGTGGTATTCTTTTAGTCTTGTGACATTTAGCGTTAGTGTCATGGATCTATTCTATTATTATCAATATTCATAACATACATCTCATTCATAATGAAAGTATGGCCCTTATGTTATTCATAACATCGAAGAACAATTGTTCTCTCATGAATAACCTTCTTGCAACAAACATTATGCAATGGGCTAGAGTAAATGAAACTCTAAAATGAATTATGAAAATAAATACAGAGGTAATATATTATTATCAATATTCATAACATACATTTCATTCATAATGAAAGTATGGCCCTTCCGTTATTCATAATACTGAACAGCAATAGTTCTCTTATGAACAACCTTCTTGCAACAAACATTATGCAATGGGCTAGAGTGTATAAAACTCTAAAATGAATTATGAAAATAAATACATATGGTAATACACCGATGGAAGGTATAGTAACTTTTACTATGTTCCCAGCGCGTATCTAAACCTCATTTCGGGCAAGTCTTTTAGGCCGTAGTAGTTCTTGCATCGAGTTGCAATAGAATGCAATCGAGCGGGTATTCCTGTGATCAATTTTTAATCACAATACCCAAGAATCAGTGACTAACAGTTTAATCATAATTCCCAAGAACTATATCTTTGACCAGCCTGCTAAACATCAATAACGTGTATGACATTCATACATGAGCTGGACATTCCAGTCTTTTCTCTTTTTGCCTTTAAATTTCTAATAGTTTAACTTTTAGTATTTCTCCTACTCTCATTAGTCAAATGCCCAGTAAACACTTTCCTAATACTTTGCAAACAAAACATTGCTTTCGATATCTCATATCTTTTAGCCTTTGTTTGTACGTGAAAATAATTTTCAGTTCCATGAATATCACATAACTATCCCAAACTTTTGAAGTTCGGGTCTCATGGAAGCAAGCATATTGCACTTGACCGTAACGGAATTCTAGCTTTTGGATCAAAGGACGAGAGTCACATCATCCATA
This sequence comes from Thinopyrum elongatum, assembly GCA_011799875.1. NCBI lineage: Eukaryota > Viridiplantae > Streptophyta > Magnoliopsida > Poales > Poaceae > Thinopyrum > Thinopyrum elongatum. Next base: position 72,188,834 of record CM022303.1, read on the forward strand.
GCATTAGCGGGAGAATACCGAAAGCATGCAATAGGACAAAGTCCTTCTCGGCACTATTGAGGACAATCCTCACATTACGTTACCAACCGTAAAGTTTTAACCAGATATTTAACAACTATTCAATTTTAATAGGGAAGGTGGAAACGCGAGCCATTATTCTATAACTTTTATCCAAATCACACTTGGACTATGTTCATAATTAATTGCACCAAGAATTAAAAGAATTAATTCTAAAGTGTGCTTCCACTCAAATCAATATCTCTCATAATTGATTGTGAGTGATTCAAGACCCACATTTCAATTCAACGCCATTGTTGTAGATCATCACTGATGACGAAAATCTCAACCAGTAGGCCAACTTGCCAATCACATCTCTATGTGACTCCTGTTCATCTTTCGATGGGCGTGTTCCGAGCTTAGGATGATCAAGCCAGAACGTCAACACAACCAAGTGATCTTGCTACGAGGTCTGACCTCACCCACCTTACACCCGTACAATCGTTTGTACCCATGTATCCAGGGCGCACCCCGAAAGGAAAGATGCTATGATGGTGCTACACTTGGGAGAACACTAACTACTTGATATTTTAAGTGAGAGATCACCCTAATAAAAAGCGACTACCACGCAATCAAGAAGGGTGCATCAAGAGGGATAAACATCTCAGGCAATTCATAATTGCATGATATGTTATAGCCCTTTCTGACAGAGAAGTCTTTAATCTTCTTCATCTTTGGCATTTGCGTCGGTCTCCACCTTCGCGAAGATTGCCACCACCTTGTTGATGCACCAGATAATATTGCTAGCTCTACAGCTAATAAATATAGTGCATTACATATGGTTGTCATAAAGGTCATTAAAGTGACAATGATATGGCTCCAGCCATCATGTCGAATCATGACACGCAGGTCATGTTAATTTACATTATATAGTCATCTCATACATAATCAAATTAAATATGATGAAGACTATACCACATCATATGCACATCTCATGTCATCCTGCAAAACCAAGTTAGACGCCTCTAATCGGTTGATGCAAAATTTTATTTTACGTGGCTTCTAAGGTTTCGAAACAAACTGAAGCTACCAACGTTCATCATCAAGTATGATTATTCAAGTCGCTAGATTAACTTTGCGGGGTGTATGAAACACGAGATAATAAAATCTTGAGCCCCATACTGAACTTCGTCATACACATGCCCCCCGTGCAGATCGTATCTGCATTGCCATTTCGTCTGCGAAACATCCATCTTTCTTTAACTATGGCAGAACCCAAAGACACTGAAGCACTTCGTTGATCTATCAATCAACATACTCAGGAGCAGCATAAAAGGATCACGGATTGCCAGAACTTTGTAAGATTCCACCATGCCGTCAAGATCAAGACTATGCAAATTCAAGGGAAGCAACAAGAACATCGGGTAACAGATTTCATCTGCTACCCGCACAAATAATTTCCAGCAATAGAACTCATCTACTGCAAATTATATTGTGCAACACCTATACAGCTCATGTATTCTAGATCGCAACCTGCATCTACACATAGCACGGCTCTTTATGCCACTGTTGGGTAACGCAGTAGAAAACAAAAAAATTCCGACCTACGCACCAGCCCAGGACCACTATGAAGATGCATACAAGGTTTGATCTGATCATTACCAACTAGTAGTGCAGCAAAAGTAGAGTTGGTGACGATCGTTGGTGCATATTCCTGCAGCTAGGATTTACAACCTACCAACCGCGAGGATGTTCTCCCTCGTCTAGCCCTCCGGGAGGCTATCGGACAGTCCCCCGGACGGTCACTTGGACAGCCCTCCGGGAGGCCCTCAACTAGTCCCTCGGACGGTCTCTCGGACAGCCCTTCGGGAGGCACACTCGAACTAAGATCGAAACTATGATCTCTCTACCAAGTTACACACATACGGTGTCAGCTATCCGGCAGGGCTTCGCCATCCAGAACTAGTTCCCACCGGAACCCAGACAACCTTTCGGCTCAACTAAACTATTTCGTGGGAGGGAGAGAGAAATCCAGATCATTACATGGCATTTTGTATGTGAGAGAAGAATGAGTGTGGAGAGATCCTCTCCACCTCTATTTATAGGAAAAGGCAAGGGGTAGGGTGGCAAATGAAAATACCAAAATACCCATGACATGTGTCCTTCAAAAGGGCATAAGGGGAAGGCAAGTGGGGGAAGTGGGGCTCCATGGAGGAGCCCCTCCTTGGCCGGCCACCCCTTGTGCCCCCCCCCCAAAGGGGGTTCCTATCCATCCATGTCATCCTCTCCTAGATCTTTTTGGCAAAAGCCCCAAAAGATGGCTTTTCAAAAAAGCAACCAAAAAGTGCTTTTCACTATTCATGATGACATTTTTCTACGTCTGTTAAATCCGAAAATATTTCTGTAGGCCTAGAACATTTCTAGTACCCACTAGAATAATTCTGGACGCATTCCGAAACAATTCCAAATCAATGATTTTCATCAGCGAAAAGCTACCACAGCGGTTCCGGCTGCTCCGGAACATGTCCGGGTTTTTCTCCGGAAAAATTCCAGAAGTTCCGAGAACAATTCTGGTACCTCCAAAAAGTTCTAGGTGTGAGCCGAAACCTATTTGTCTTAATGGTTTACTCAAAAACAACTTTTTGGTTTTACCGAAACTTTTCTGGTGCTCTCTCCGGAACCTTTCCGTTGTCTCCGAAACCTTTCCGGTGACTTTCTCTCAGACTCCCTGTCTAGTATTCAGCAGACAGGTGACCCTTAAGCGTGTGACCCTGTAGGTTCGGTGAAGTATAGACATGAGCGGAACACTTTCCGATCAATGATCAATAGCGGAATCGTGGACACCCATATTGATCCCTATACCCACACGAATGAATATTTGAGTGAACCTCTAGTTGTTGTGTACTATTCCTATTTCTTCGCGATATGTTACAAAACCTGAGGTGAGACTTATTGGCATCTCTATGAAGCAACAACTTGTCCACTATGCCAGTTACCTCGTTACCGGTTTTGTTCTCTCTTCTCGTTTTCGTGTTCTGGCATCCATGTGATCAAATCACATTGTGTTTGGCTAAACGATGATGGATACCGTAACACCGAGAGGGCCCAAAGAATATCTCTCCATCGCCGGAGGAGCAAATCCCAATCTTGAGCTATCAACATCCCTTGTCATACTTTTCCATGAACCCGTAAGCAGCGGTAATAGCCACCCATTTATGGATGATGTTTAACAAACCGCAAAGTTCATGAAACAAGTGCGAAGGAACTCGATACTCTCATGGTCTAAGGAATTATGCAAATGTTAACTTTCTCTGTGTTATTAACCATTTACTTGTGACGAATGTATCTCATAGCATAACATCAATTCGGGTCGATTCAACACAAGTGTTCTCCTAACATTGTGCCCTCAAAATTGCCTGGCATAGACATGCCCATGATCAGGAAAACGTGATCATCATGCAACACTTCAGCCAGTCTTAGAGGCTTGACTAGGAATACTTTTAACTGTTTATTATTACACATGGGCATATGAGTCCTTCACAAGGGCATAAGGGGAAGGCAAGTGGGGGAAGTGGGGCTCCATGGAGGAGCCCCTCCTTGGCCGGCCACCCCTTGTGGGTCCCCCCCACCCCAAAGTGGGTTCCCATCCATCCATGTCATCCTCTCCTAGATCTTTTTGGCAAAAGCCCCAAAAGGTGGCTTTCAAAAAAGCAACCAAAAAGTGCTTTTCACTATTCATGATGACATATTTCTACGTCCGTTAAATCCAAAAATATTTCTGTAGCCCTAGAAAATTTCCAGTACCCACTTGAATAATTTTGGATGCATTCCAAAACAATTCCACATCAATGATTTTCATCAGCGAAAAGCTACGACAGCGGTTCCGGCTGCTTTGGACCATTTCTGGTTTTTTTCTCCGGAAAAATTCCAGAAGTTCCTAGAACAATTCTGGTACCTCCAAAAAGTTCCATGCACGAGCGGAAACCTATTTGGCTTAATGGTTTACTCCGAAACAACTTTTCGGTTTAAAAAAAACTTTTTCGGTGTTCTCTCCAGAACCTATCCGTTGTCTCCGAAACCTTTCCGGTGACTTTCTCTCAGACTACCTGTCTAGTATTCATCAGATAGATGACCCTTAAGTGTGTGACCCTATAGGTTCGGTGAAGTATAGACATGACCTGAACACTTTCCGATCAATGATCAATAGCGAAACCGTGGACACCCATATTGATCCCTGTACCCACATGAATGAATATTCGAGTGAACCTCTAGTTGTCGTGTGCTATTCCTGGTACTTCGCGGTATGTTACAAAACCCGAGGTGAGACTTATCGGCATCTCTGTGAAGCAACAACTTGTCCACTATGCCAGTTACTTCGTTACCGGTTTTGTTCTCTCTTCTCGTTTCCGTGTTCCGGCATCCATGTGATCAAATCACATTGTGTCTGGCCATACAATGATGGATACCGTAACACCGAGAGGGCCCAAAGAATATCTCTCCATCGCCAGTGGAGCAAATCCCAATCTTGAGCTATCAACATCCCTTGTCATACTTTTCCATGAATCCGTAAGCCGCCGTAATAGACACCAATTTACGGATGACGTTTAACAAACCCCAAAGTTCGTGAAGCAAGTGCGAAGGAACTCGATACTTCATGGTCTAAGGAATTATGCAAATGTTAACTTTCTCTGTGTTATTAACCATTTACTTGTGACGAATGTATCTCATAACATAACATCAATTCGGGTCGATTCAACACAAGTGTTCTCCTAACATTGTGCCCTCAAAATTGCCTCGTGGTTGTTGTAGACTCGAGGACCATAGAAGTAATAGCACGGAATATAAACATAATTAGGAACACGGAGATAAATAATAACATTTATTATTGCCTCTAGGGCATATCTCCTACAGTCAGTGCCCGATTCCAGCCGGACATGGGTGTGTACTTGACTTGTCATGTACTCCAAGATGATGGCATGCCCGCTTACTGTAGGAGGACTCCGAGTCATGGGCCTGGCCCACCCGATGGCTACTAGGCCTTATTTGTCCTCCTTGACTATACTCGGGTGCTATGCCATCATTAGTAGCCTCGAGTCCTTCATGATCTGTCTGCTGCTTTTCTTGTTGATGTCTCTGCCTGAACAGAGTGCTTCAGCCTTCTCCCTAGGCAGGTTTCCTAAGTGGCATCCGCCTGAGCAAGCCGTCTTGTTTTACTTACATGGAGATTGTGAGGAACTCATAGAACTCCTATGCCATAAAAACAAAGAGCCAAGTAGTATTCACCCATAGGGCAGGAATACCATGGTAGGTGAGCTAATAATGGGTAAGTTCTGGTGGTATCCGGCTATGTCCAGCTGGTGGAAACTAGTTGGTAACCTAGTGTGGGACATACCATGAATTCTAATTGAATACCGAGTGGTATCTAGTTTCCCGAGTGGATCAGGCCCAGCTAGTGTCCCTCTTGGGGAGCACCCTAAAAATCTGAGTCAGAACCAGAACTCAGATTGTGGCGCTTCGGTGCTGAGTGGCTCGGTGTCCGACAGGTGGCCCGCTAAAGGCGCACCATAGCTGCCCTTCACTTAGGTGTATCCAAGTGGTTGTGAACCCCGGATGGTCAACCATCAGAACCCTGTCAATCTGCAACGTCCCAGCTCCAAATTATTTGGCGACTGGATAGCGGCCCACTGGAGGCACGTTACAGCTATCTTTTTCTTGGGCCTCATCCGAATGGTGAAGCCCGCTGGCCATTGTGGTGCGAGTGCGAAACACTACGCCACCTGGAATGTCGTTGGTCAAATGAACCGTTGGCACTTGGAGCATCGTGCTGCCTTCAAGGCTTCCTTGGGTAACGACTGCGTGGTGCGTGAGGTGCCACGCCATTATGGTCATTAATGATTGTGTCACTCACGATGCACCGCGCACCTCGGCTTGTTCCTCTATAAGGCTGGGAGGTAAAAATAATTTACCCCGCACCCACTTCGCCTTCTTCCCCGTACTCTTCTGCCTCCTTGCCTTCTTCATTTCTAGCTTCCTCAGAGCCCTGCTCCACTCTGGGCTCGCACTGCTGCCACCCGCACATCCATCTCGCCATCACGCAGTGCTCCACATATCCACAATCCCCGCCGTTGCCAGCCATGTATAGATCAGGAATCAGAAACCCAGATCTGGATGTCGTCACTGGATGCAAATGCTGGTGAAGAATCACCAGAGCTTGATAACCCACAAGTATAGGGGATCGCAACAGTTTTCGAGGGTAGAGTATTCAACCCAAATTTATTGACTCGACACAACGGGAGCCAAAGAATATCCTCAAGTATTAGCAGCTGAGTTGTCAATTCAACCACACCTGAAAGACTTAATATCAGCAGCAAAGTAGTATGGAAGTAACGGAAACGGTGGCAAAAGTAGATGTAGCAGTTTTGTAGTGATCATAACAGTAGCAACGGAAAAGTAACTTAGCAAAGATCAATATGTGAAAAGCTCATAGGCAATGGATCAGCGATGGATAATTATGTCGGATGGCATTCATCATGCAACAGTTATAACATAGGGTGACACAGAACTAGCTCCAATTCATCAATATAATGTAGGCATGTATTCCGTATATAGTCATACGTGCTTATGGAAAAGAACTTGCATGACATCTTTTGTCCTACCCTCCCATGGCAGCGGGGTCCTAATGGAAACTAAGGGATATTAAGGCCTCCTTTTAACAGAGAACCGGACCAAAGCATTAGCACTTAGTGAATACATGAACTCCTCAAACTATGGTAATCACCGGAAAGAATCCCAGTTATTGTCACCCTGGGGGATGCGGATCATAACTCGTAATAGGTGTCTACAACTTGCAAGATAGGATCAAGAACACATATATATTCATGAAAACATAATAGGTTTAGATCTGAAATCATGGCACTCGGGCCCTAGTGACAAGCATTAAGCATAGCAAAGTCATAGCAACATCAATCTCAGAACATAGTGGATACTGGGATCAAACCCTAACAAAACTAACTCGATAACATGGTAAATCTCATACAACCCATCACCGTCCAGCAAGCCTACGGTGGAATTACTCACGCACGGCGGTGAGCATCATGAAATTGGTGATGGAGGATGGTTGGTGATGACGACAGCGTCGATTTCCCCTCTCCGGAGCCCCGAACGGACTCCAGATCTGCCCTCCCAAGGAAGAACAGGAGGTGGCGGCCGCTCCGTATCGTGAAACGTGATGAACTCTTCTCCTCTATTTTTTTCTCTCCGGATGTGAATATATAGCATTGGAATTAGGGTTGGAGGAGGTATGTGGGGCCCACAAGCCGCCAGGGTGCGCCCCCCTGGCTTGTGGCCAATGGGTGGACCCCCTCCAATTGATTCTTTCACCAATATTTTTTATTAATTCCAAAATTATTCTCCATAAATTTTCAGATCAATCCAAGAACTTTTATTTCTGCACAAAAAAAACACCAAGGCAATTCTGCTGAAAACAACATCAGTCCGGGTTAGTTCCTTTCAAATCATGCAAATTAGAGTCCAAAACAAGGGCAAAAGAGTATGGAAAAGTAGATAGGATGGAGACGTATCAACTCCCCCAAGCTTAACAAATTGCTTGTCCTCAAGCAATTCAGTTGACAAACTGAAAGTGACAAAGAAAAACTTTTACAAACTCTGTTTGATCTTGTTGTTGTAAATATGTCTAACTGATGTTCAGGTTTTCAGCAAAGATTTTGAACTAACCATATTCAAAATAACATTTGGATCTCATATTTACTCATATCAATGGCATGATCAACTAGCGAGCAATAATAATAAATCCCAGATGACAACACTTTTTTCAAAACAATCATGATACAATATGATATAATGGTATCTTGCTAGCCCTTTCTGAGACCACAAAACATAAATGCAGAGCACCTCTGAAGAACAAGGACTGACTAGACATTATAATTCATGGTAAAAGAGATCCAGTCACAGTCATACTCAATATCAATTAGTAACAATGCATAAAAATGACAGTGGTGCTCTCTAACTGGTGCTTTTTATAAGAGGATGTTGACTCAACAATAAAGTAAATGGATAGGCCCTTCGCAGAGGGAAGCAGGGATTTGCAGAGGTGCCAGAGCTCGAGCTTTAAAACAGAGATGAATAATATTTTGAGCGGTATGCTTTCATTGTCAACATAACAACCTAGACATCTCGGTATCTTCCGAGCTAGATACATTATAGGCGGTTCCCAAACAGAATGGTAAAGTTTTTACTCCCCCTCCACCAATCAATCACAATCCACGGCTAGCCGAATCCACGGGTACCGTCCAGACAAACAACAGTCCTGGGGGAATTTTGTTTCATTTTATTTTCATTTTTGATTTTGAGCATTGAACTGGGCATCCCGATTACCAGCCACTTTCTCGTGAATGACAAGTGAATCAACACTCATCGTGAGAATAACCCACCTAGCATGGAAGATACTGACATCCCCCAGTCACCACATGAGTGATTCGGGCATACAAAACAGATTATTATTTGAAGGTTTAGAGTTTGGCACATGCAAATTTACTTGGAACGGCAGGTAAATACCGCATATAGGTAGGTATGGTGGACTCATATGGAATAACTTTGGGTTTAAGGGAGTGGACGCACAAGCAGTATTCCCGCTTAGTACAAGTGAAGGCTAGCAAGAGACTGGGAAGCGACCAACTAGAGAGCGACAACAGTCATAAGCATGCATTGAGATTAACCAACATTGAATGCAAGCATGAGTACGATATAAATCACCATGAACATAAATATCGTGGAGGCTATGTTGATTTTGTTTTAACTACATGCGTGAACATGTGCCAAGTCAAGCCACTTGAATCATTCAAAGGAGGATACCATCCTATCATACTACATCATAACCATTTTAATTTTGCATGTTGGCACTCAAGACGAACCATTATACACTCCTAGCTAATTAAGCATGGCATGAGTAACTATAATCTCTAAATGTCATTGCAAACATGTTTCATCCATAATGAGCTGAATTCAGAACGATGAGCTAATCATATTTACAAAAACAAAATAGGTCCATTTCGTACCAGCTTTTCTCCATCTCAATCATTTCATCATATATTGTCATTATTTCCTTTCACTTGCACAACCAAACGGTGTGAATAATAATAAGAGTGCACGTGCATTGGACTAAGCTGGAATCTGCAAGCATTCATTCAAAGGAGAAGACAAGGTAATATGGGCTCTCTGTTAGATCCACAATAATGCATATGAGAACCACTCAACATTTTCATCGTGGTCTTCTCCTTACGACCCAAAGAAAAGAAGGTAAAACAAGAGTGAGAAAAATTATTTACACGGGAAAGCTCCCAACAAGCAAAAGAAGAACGAGAAATATTTTTGGGTTTTCTATTAATACCATAACTAAACGAACTGGAAAGTAGAACTAGAACTAATATTATTATTTTTGGTTTTCTAAGGTTTTTCTAACACACAAGAAGAAAGCGAGAAAAAGAAATAAACTAACATGGATAATACAATGAAAAAGTGTGAACACCGACAACTAGAATGAGTGTGTGGACATGAATGTAATGTCGGTGAGAAATACGTACTCCCCCAAGCTTAGGCTTTTGGCCTAAGTTGTTCTAGGGCCACGGCTGGCCTGGTGGGTACCCAAAGTCATAGTTGGGGTTGTACTGGGATGCGGCGGCTACCGCCTAAAGGGCTGCAGCACGGAGGCGAGCGGCCTCCACCTCTCTCTCATAGTCGTTCGCCTCCTCTCTAGTTATAAAATATCTCCGTTTTACCTGAAAGTTAAAGAAAGCAGGAGCAGGAAGGGTAATATGGACAGCACGCTGCCTGTCAAAGATTAGTCGGTATAGGAGGGACTGTTCGTTCTTCTCAAGAAACTAGTAGCGTACCATAGCATTATAATCAAGAAAAGCAGGTGGTAACTCAATATCATTCCCCCTTATGGGTACCCCAAGATAATTAGCTAAACGGGTGGCATAAATCCCACCAAAGAAATCTCCATCCTTAGCATTAAGATGTAAGCTCCTGGCAATAATAGCCCCCAAGTTATATCGTTTATCATCCATTACAGCACACTTGAGGATACTAAGATCTGATGCACAAAGGTGACAATGATCATGTTTACCGTTAATGCATCTACCTATAAAGAGAGCAAACTAGTGTATGGCAGGAAAGTGAATGCTCCCTATGGTAGCTTGTGTGATGTTTCTAGTTTCTCCCACAGTGATGCTAGCAAGAAAATCATTATATTCAGTTTTGCGAGGCTCACTAAGAATGCCCTATTGTGGGATTTTGCATGCATCATTAAAATCTTCTAGGTCCATGGTATATGATTTATCATAAAGATCAAACAGGACAGAATGAGTATTGCGCTGGGATGTAAATTTAAATCTTCGCACAAATGAATCAGTGAGGTGATAGTACTTCCGACACTTATCTGACACGAAGTCCTCAAGGCCAGCATCTTGTAAGTATGCATAAAATTCATCCTTGAAACCTGCTTGAACCATGAATTGATCCAACGGTGATTCGCAAGGCCATACTTGAGCTTCTCTTGGTGGTTCAAGGTCCAGCTCACGTATCGCGAGCCTTGGGGCTTCCTTCCTCAAGGAACCACCTTGGTATATCTTCCTAAACATTTCTTCCTCTGAAAAATTTCTGAAATTTTTAGTGACTCAAAATAAAGGTAAACAAAATTTGAAGCAACTTCTCCCATAAGTGTCTAGAAGCTATATCATGCATCAAAACTACTTGGGACCATATAAATTTGACATGCAAGCTCAAGAACAGGGTCACCACAGCAGCAAAAATTTGCAATATATAAAGCACTAGAACAAAAACTAATTGGACCATTGGAGGAGTCACATACCGAAGAACAATCCCCCAAAACAGTTTTGCAAATAGAGCTTTGCACAAGGAGATAAAAAAAGGCAGCAAGATGAGCAAGAACACGGGTTTGAGCAATGGTGTGATTTTTTCTGGAGGAAGACAAAGTGGATGGGTGCTGGAATAAGTGAAGGGGGGGCACATGGGACCCACAAGCCACCAGGGCGCACCCTGGGGGGTGGGCGCGCCCCCTGGGCTTGTGGCCCACTGGTGTAGCCCCCTGGTGTGTTCTTAGTGCCAAATATTCTTATATATTATATAAAAATTCATACTAAATTTTCAGGGCATTTGGAGACCTTTTATTTCCAGGTCATTTTTTATTGCACGGATAATTCAGAAAACAGAAGTATAAAGGTTTTTTTTTTACTTTATTTATTCTAAATAACAGAGAGTAAAAGTTGGGTATAGAAGGTTGTGCCTTCTAAATTCATCCATCTCATGCCCATCAAAAGGAATCCATTAACAAGGTTGATCAAGTCTTATTAACAAACTTCTTTCGAGTAACATGAAACCGGAGAATTTTCAAATAACACTAGGTTACCTCAACGGGGACAGGCATGTCCCCTACCATAATTATTTCATATTTCTTCTTGACAGTAGGGAGAGGGAATTTAAAACCTCCAATAGCAATTGTTGGAATTTCTCCAATAGAGTTGCTACTATGAACTTGAGGTTGTTTCTTCGGAAAGTGTACCGTATGCTCATTACCATTAACATAAAAAGTGACATTGCCCTTGTTGCAATCAATAACAGCCCCTGCAGTGTTCAAAAAGGGTCTACCAAGGATGATCGACATACTGTCGTCCTCGGGAATATCAAGAATAACAAAGTCTGTTAGGATAGTAATGTTTGCAACCACAACAGGCACATCCTCGCAAATACCGATGGGTATAGCAGTTGATTTATCGGCCATTTGCAAAGAGATTTCTGTGGGTGTCAACTTATTCAAATCAAGTCTACGATATAAAGAGAAAGGCATAACACTAACACCGGCTCCCAAATCACATAAAGCAGTTTTAACATAGTTTCTTTTAATGGAGCATGGTATAGTTGGTATTCCTGGATCTCCTAATTTCTTTGGTACTCCACCCTTAAAAGTATAATTAGCAAGCATGGTGGAAATTTCAGCTTCCGGTATCTTTCTTTTATTAGTCACAATATCTTTCATATACTTAGCATAAGGAGACATTTTCAGAATATCAGTCAAATGCATACGCAAAAAGACAGGTCTAAGCATTTCAACAAAGCGATCAAAATCCTCATCATCCTTTTTATTGGATGGTTTAGGAGGAAAGGGCATGGGTTTCTGAACCCATTGTTCTCTTTCTTTACCATGCTTCCTAGCAACGAAGTCTCTCTTATCATATCTTTTATTCTTATGTTGTGGGTTATCAAGATCAACAGCAGGTTCAATCTCCACATCATTATCATTGCTAGGTTGAGCATCTACATGAACGTCATCATTATCATTATTACTAGGTTCATGTTCATCACCAGATTGTGTCTCAGCATCAGAAATAGAAATATCATTTGGATTCTCAGATGTATCTATAATAGGTTCACTAGAAGCATGCAAAGTCCTATCATCATTCTTTTTCTTTTTGTTACTAGGACGACTAGGTGCATCAGTATTAATTCTCTGAGAATCTTGCTCAATTCTCTTAGGATGGCCCTCAGGATACAAAGGTTCCTGAGTCATTTTACCACCTCTAGTCATAACTCTAACATCATGATCATTATTCTTACTACTCATCTCATTAAGCAAATCATTTTGTGCCTTAAGCACTTGTTCTACTTGAGTGGTTACCATGGAAGCATGTTTACTGATAAGCTTGAGATCATTAACAGTTCTACTCATATAATCACCTAAGTGATCAAGCATGTAAGCATTACGTTTCAATTGTCTACTAACATAAGCATTGAAATTTTCTTGTTTAACAATAAAGTTATCAAATTCATCCAAGCATTGACTAGCAGACTTATTATAAGGAATATCACCTTCATCAAATCTATAGAGAGAATTTACCTCTACTACCTGTGTCGGAATATTAAGACCATGTATTTCTTCAATAGGTGGTAAATTCTTAACATCTTCAGCTTTAATACCTTTTTCTTTCATCGACTTCTTTGCCTCTTGCATATCTTCAGGACTGAGAAATAGAATACCTCTTTTCTTCGGAGTTGGCTTTGGAGGTGGTTCGGGAAGAGTCCAATCATTATCATTGCTCAATATATTATTCAATAGCACTTCAGCTTGTTCCACAGTTCGTTCCCTGAAAACACAACCAGCACAACTATCTAGGTGGTCCCTAGAAGCATCGGTTAGTCCATTATAAAAGATATCAAGTATTTCATTTTTCTTGAGAGGATGATTAGGCAAAGCATTAAGTAATTGGAGAAGCCTCCCCCAAGCTTGTGGGAGACTCTCTTCTTTAATTTGCACAAAATTAAATATTTCCTGTAAAGCAGCTTGTTTCTTATGAGCAGGGAAATATTTTTCAGAGAAGTAATATATCATATCCTGGGGACTACGCACACAACCAGGAGCAAGAGAATTAAACCATATCTTAGCATCACCCTTTAATAAGAAAGGAAACAACTTAAGAATATAGTAGTAGCGAATTTTTTCCTCATGAGCAAATAGGGTGGCTATGTCATTCAATTTAGAAAGATGTGCCACAACAGTTTCATATTCATAACCGTGGAAAGGATTGGATTGAACCAAATTAATTAACTCAGGATCAACAGAGAATTCATAATCCTTATCGGTAACAAAGATAGGTGAAGTAGCAAACTTAGGATCATATTGCATTCTAGCATTCAAAGATTTTTCTTTCCATTTGCATAGTAATTTCTTAAGATCATCTCTGTCTTTACAAGCAAGAAAGTCCCTAGCTACCTCTCCATCCATAACATAACCCTCAGGTATAACAGGCAATTCATATCTAGGAGAGCTAGGTCTAATAGGTGTTTCAAAAATTTCAGTTTCAATAATTTCATCGGTTTCAGAAATTTCATCAGTTTCAGCATTAACTCTAGCAGTTTGTTCATCAAGAAATTCACCCAGTGGCACAGTAGTATCAAGCAAAGTATCATCATAAGCATCATGTGTAGCAGAAGTAGCATCATTCATATTCATAGCAGGATTCATAGTAGGTGGTGGTGTTGCAAGCTTACTTAAAACAAATCGTGAATCAAGTGCAGAGCTAGATGGCAGTTCCTTACCTGTCCTCGTAGTTGAGGGGAAGATTTTAGTTCTTGGATCTTTCAGATTCTTCATAGTGATCAACAGATATAATTCCCAAGTGACTCAGAGAATAGAGCTATGGTCCCCGGCAACGGTGCCAGAAAAAGGTCTTGATAACCCACAAGTATAGGGGATCGCAACAGTTTTCGAGGGTAGAGTATTCAACCCAAATTTATTGATTCGACACAAGGGGAGCCAAAGAATATCCTCAAGTATTAGCAGCTGAGTTGTCAATTCAACCACACCTGAAAGACTTAATATCTGCAGCAAAGTATTTAGTAGCAAAGTAGTATGGAAGTAACGGTAATGGTGGCAAAAGTAGTAGTAGTAGTTTTGTAGTGATCGTAACAGTAGCAACGGAAAAGTAACTTAGCAAAGATCAATATGTGAAAAGCTCGTAGGCAATGGATCAGCGATGGATAATTATGTCGGATGGCATTCATCATGCAACAGTTATAACATAGGGTGACATAGAACTAGCTCCAATTCATCAATATAATGTAGGCATGTATTCCGTATATAGTCATACGTCCTTATGGAAAAGAACTTGCATGACATCTTTTGTCCTACCCTCCCGTGGCAGCGGGGTCCTAATGGAAACTAAGGGATATTAAGGCCTCCTTTTAATAGAGAACCGGACCAAAGCATTAGCACTTAGTGAATACATGAACTCCTCTACGGTAATCACCGGAAAGAATCCCAGTTATTGTCACCCTGGGGGATGCGGATAATAACTCGTAATAGGTGTCTACAACTTGCAAGATAGGATCAAGAACACATATATATGCATGAAAACATAATAGGTTCAGATTTAAAATCATGGCACTCGGGCCCTAGTGACAAGCATTAAGCATAGCAAAGTCATAGCAACATCAATCTCAGAACATAGTGGATACTAGGGATCAAACCCTAACAAAACTAACTCGATTACATGGTAAATCTCATACAACCTATCACCGTCCAGCAAGCCTACGATGGAATTACTCACACATGGCGGTGAGCATCATGAAATTGGTGATGGAGGATGGTTGGTGATGACGACGGCATTGATTTCCCCTCTCCGGAGCCTCGAACGGACTCCAGATCTGCCCTTCCGATGAAGAACAGGAGGTGGCGGCGGCTCCGTATCGTGAAACGTGATGAACTCTTCTCCTCTATTTTTTTCTCTCCGGATGTGAATATATAGCGTTGGAATTAGGGTCGGAGGAGGTCTGTGGGGCCCACAAGCCGCCAGGGTGCGCCCTAGGGGGGGCACGCCCCCCTGGCTTGTGGCCAATGGGTGGACCTCCTCCAGTTGATTCTTTCGCCAATATTTTTTATTAATTCTAAAAATATTCTCCGAAAATTTTCAGGTCAATCCAAGAACTTTTATTCCTGCAAAAAAATAACACCAAGGCAATTCTGCTGAAAACAACGTCAGTCCGGGTTAGTTCCATTCAAATCATGCAAATTAGAGTCCAAAACAAGGGCAAAAGAGTTTGGAAAAGTAGATACGATGGAGACGTATCAGAGCTCATGAAGGAGGCGGAGGAGGTGGTCCCTTGGGAGGCTTACGATGAAGAGTCTTTATAGATGGTGATGTGCCAGCCATTGCTGGTGATGGAGGAGATGATCGTCAGTCTAGAGGAGATGGGATAGCTGCCGTCAAAGGCGCAAATTAAGTGGAGAGCTCCCCACTCCCGCAATGCTTTCCCCACCCACGACACGTAGGAGGTTTTCGCCCACACCTCATTCTTCAAGCTAGGTTTTTCCTTTCCTGTTCACCCTTTTCTACGGGGGCTATTGTTCTTTTACGGCTTAGAGTTGCACAACCTCAATACGGACGTGTTCCTGCACATATCTTGCATTATCAATCTATGTGAGTGCTTTCTATGGATAGATCCCTACTTTTCCTTATGAAAGTCTCTCTTCTTAGTTAAGCCTCACCCGAGCACAAAAAAGCTGAATGTAGTAGGAGCCGTCGGTATCTAGTTGAGGCCCCATATCGATTATATCAAGGTGACATCTAACACCTCTAATAAGGGTTGGCACAAAGAGTGGTTCTACTATGCCAACATCTAGCCAGGCTTGCCAAGATATGGGGGCCACCCTCATGTGCCAAGGCTAAGTTGGACTGGGCATCCCACGAATCAGGAGGTCATTTCCTTGAAAGCCATCCAGGCAAAGATCAAGTAGGTGCTTTAGGTGGGAGTCACTAGTCAGAAATGTTTGGATGCTCAACAATTGGTGGGTCCAGCCGACCAAGATCAGGGTCACCCTGCAGTGGGAGTACACCGGCGTCCAAGATCTGACCCAGGAAACTGCCCAGAAGCTACTCAGCTAGGAGGTGGAAGGCCAAGTCCTGAGGCTGCTAGAAAGTTACACGGTCATTGCCAACACCGGGCACCCGAGGCCTTTCCACGCTAACAACCCTCCACCTCAAGTAAGTGATTCAACCTCTTGGTAACTATAGTTTGTATTGTTGTTGAGTCATGCTCAGACTTTTTCTTTCGTTGTCAGGCTCTATAGGATCTATGGGTATTAGTTTCTAGGGCTCATCTCCCAGAGGAGTAATTCGAGAAGATGCCCCAATTCGCCACCCCGAGTGGTGGCGTAGGTGTGGACGGTGCCAGCAGTAGTGCAGGGGCGGGTGGTGCTAGTAGCAGTGCAGGGGCTGGCGGCTTTGGTGGCGCCGCAGACGGTGTGTAGCCATGATTGACCAGGGCCAGCACTGCCACTACCCATAACGCCAAAGCGGCAAAGAAGAAGCAAGTGAAGGGGACTGTCGGCCAGAAATCTGGTGCCCCCCAGCCAGCTGTTGTGACTCCTGTAGCGGAGCTCGAAGAGAAGGAGAAAGATGATGCCCCATCAAGTTGAATCAGAATAGTGCCTCTGCCCCCTCAGACCCAGTGGCTGCCAAGGAGCCATGGGCGTCCCCAGTGCCAACTGCGTCAGACATGGCATGGGGAGCCCCCAAGCAGTGCTTGTCTCGGCGGCCGCCGCGACCAAGCTGTAGGCGAAGAAATCAAAGAAGGCCTTGCCCATGTCCACCAAGTAAGTCTGGAGTGAACGACTCTATCTTTGTCTTTTCTTTGCTATGTAGAATGATACTAGTCTTGCTGTGATTGTTGTAGGCCAACAAAAATGGGGGATCCTATGGACACGCCAAGTGCCCAAGGGTCCGGTCAAGATGCTGGCGTGACGAAGCCGGCTATTGTGCCATCATCTTCCCCGGGTGCTGCTCAGACTTCTTCGCTACCACCTGCCACTAAACTAGATGGGGGGCCGCCAAGCTCGAGTGATTAGGTGAAAGTCCTTGACTCCAATCATAGCACTAGCGTGGTGCAGGAAAGCCCCATGCCACCGGTCTAGTAGGTAGATTAGCAAGGCACCCCGACACCTGAAGCTTGTCAGGATGTTCCATCGCCACTGCCACCATCGATCTACCAGTCAGGAGAGCAGGGCTCGCCACTGCCTGTTACTCAATAGGATGGTGCGCTACTAACTATGCCACCGACTTGCGCCTTGGAGAGCAGAGCACCCTACCGCCTGTCCATCAGTCAGAGAAGCAAGGAGCTCTAGCTTTAGCCATGCCGGAGCCAGTGCTAGATATGGTGATCGTTAGCACGGCACCTCTCCTCCAATCTTTCGCATGGATCGCCCACTTTAGGCTTGCGAGACAAGCAATGCCAACAAGAACCAAGTCTTGTGGGCGGTGGATGACATGAAGGAGGCTCGGCAGTGGGATGACATGAAGGATGTCATTGCCTAACTTGGAGATCAGCTCCCAGCCGTGTTGAAGATGGTGAAGGAGTGCTCCAACTTGGTGAACGGCAAGATCAACCCACTGGCCAAGGTATGCTCTCTCAGCCTTTGTGTTACTTGTTTATTTTTGCCCATGGGGTGTAGCCCCCAAGCCTTCGGCCGACGCATTGGGTCGGGTGGAGGTTCTCCTTTGGCTTGTAGATTTCATAGTTGGGGCATGGACAGCGCACCTAGTGGGTGTAGCCCCCGAGTCTCCACTTGGTTTTTGGATCCAAGTGGAGAGTCTTGACAATTTCTTCTTGGGTGGCCTAATTCCTTCCATCATTCTTGCAGAAGCTTGCCAAGAGGTCAGAGGACAAGACCAATTTCCTCTAGGAAATGCTTGACTTCTTTGACCGGATGGGGAAGCGCAAGGACGAGTAGGACGAGCTGGAGGAGAGTTTCACCGAAGCATAGATCCAGGCAGCCGGAAAGGAGAGGCGGCCATGAAGGAGGCTGCGTGGGCTCAAGGTACAAATCTTTAGATCGCTTTATCCTTTAGATGTTCTTTCATTTTGTCTGCTTGTGTTGGCTGCACCCTTTTGGCAGCTGCTGAGGATGAGATCACCCAGCTCAAGCAAGAGCAACTCCAAGCCGCTGCCCAGCTCAAAGAGGAGCTCGGGGTGGTAAAGGCTTAGAATCTGCAGCTCAACAGGAAAAGGCCGCTGCCACCAAGCTCGAGTCAGAGCTCAAAGTGATGAAGACTCATACTCAGGAGCTCGAGTTGTTAAGGCATGCTGCCAAGAGGCTTGAGGAAAACCTTGCTTTGATGAGGCCCTAGAATGAGCTATTGACACAGGAGAAGGCCGACATCCAGGCTTCCTTGCAAAAAGCCGCGGAGTCCACCACTAGTAAGCTTTTATCCTATTTGTTTTAATTGTTTTGCACTTGCTGAGTGCCTTTCACTGACGTAGCTTTGCCGTGTTCGCAGTTCTTTGGGCTCAGTTGGATAATGCTAACAATGCTCTCCAGGTCTTGAAGGGGGCTGCTTGGACCTCATGGTGTGCTCTCTGGGAGGTTTCCCCGATCACTATTGTCATCAAGACACACTTGGAGCACCTCCAGCATTTGCCTAAGAGAGTGAAGAGTTTCAAGGATACTACCCGGATGGCATGTGATGCTCTTTGGAAGGGTCTCCCAACTAAGGATAGCCCGGAGACCATCATCGATCATCTTTGAGCCAGATTCAAGCAGATAGCCAATCTGACAAATCGGTCCACTCGGCTCGGTGCCCAGGTGACGCTCACCATGGCCAAGTCCCACTATCGCAGGATTGTTGTCAGGGATATTGGTGAAGGGATTACTACTGCCGCCCCTGAAGACATATTCGATCAGCTGATGGTGGAGGCTGAATCCGCAGCGCACTCCCTTGCGAATATCACTGCCCTACGAGGGGATGCCAAAAATTGAACAGTTAACTGTTTAACATGTAAAGTACTTGGGATGCCGAGTGAAACTTTTTGTGAGAATATAATTAGTTAAACTCGTTCTGTTTTATTAACCTTGTCTTGCCAACCCGTCATATTCCTGGGGCATAGACTGGCAGTCGGAGACGAAGAGTTGACTCCAAGCATTTTACACAGTACTAAAATAATTGTTTGACAGGCAAAGAACAAACCGAGTGCACCTGAACAAACCTAGTGGGGGTTGGGTAGCCCTCGAGTGTGCCTCGGGAAAATTAATGAAGACGACTCAGGATAGAGTGAAATACTAATTTATTTACTCAACTATGTAAAGCGTGAGAGTACATAGCTTAAACGTAAAACCGACACAACAGTTTGATATTCCAGGCATTGGGGATTATGATGTCATTCTTGGGATCCTTCAGCCGATAAGCCCCCGGGTGCAGCACCTCATGGATAATGTACGGGGCCTCCCATGGAGATGAGAACTTCTGCATGTTCTTGTTGGATTGGCTTTGGCGCAAAACCAAATCACCAACATTGAACACCCTGCCGTGCACTTGCTGATTGTGATATCGTCATAATCCTTGCTGGTACTTTGCCAAAGGAAGCAAGGCAATGTTTTGAGCTTCTTCCAGTTGACAAACTGTGTCTTGTCTTGCTTCCTCTAACTGGGCTTCGACATAGGCATGGACACGTGGGGATCCGTGGTCTAAATCACTAGGCAGTATAGCCTCGGCCCCGTATACCATGAAGATGGGAGTGTACCCGATTGATTGGTTGGGTGAAGTCCTGAAACTCCAGAGTACCGATGGCAGCTCTACTACCCATTTGCCTGCAAACTTCTTTAGGCAATCAAAGATCCGAGGTTTGATGCCTTGCATGATCAGACCATGAGCCCGCTCGACTAGCCTATTTTTGTATGGGTGTGCCATGGAAGCAAAGTCAAGGGCAATGCCATAGTCTTCACAGAACTAGAGGAAGATGTTGCTGGTGAACTGAGTGCCATTGTCGGTGATGATACCGTTGGGGACACCGAATCAAAATATGATCTCCTGGATGAAATCGGCGGCCTGCTCTGCAGTGATCGTGGCAACCGGCTTGGCCTCAATCCACTAGGTGAACTTGTCTACTGTGACGAAGATGTGCGTGAAGCCCCCAGATGTCGTCTTGAGAGGACCAACCATGTCCAGTCCCCCCATGGCCAAGGGCCACATGATTGGCATGGTTTGGAACTCCTGAGCTAGCATGTGTATCTTCTTGTTGTAGAAATTACACCCCTCATAGGTGCGGACGATGCACTCGGTATCTATAACTACATTCGGCCAGTAGAAATCTTGTCGAAAGGCTTTCCCGACAAGCGATTTACGCACCACATGGTGCCCGCATATGCCCGAGTGAATTTTTTCTAGCTGCTGCTTCCCTTCATCATCGGATATGCATCGCTGGAGAATGCCCGAGGTGCTCCTCTTGTAAAGTTCTCATGCAATGATTATGTAGGCCTTGGCTTGCCTCACAAGGCATCGAGCCTTGGTCTTATCCTATGGGAGGATGTCTTGTAGGATGTAGTTAAGGGAGGGCTTTGCCAAGTCGGGAGTGATGACAAGGACCTCTTCAGCAGACTGCCGGTTATCTTCTACTTTCGCATGATGTGGTTTTTCAGACTCAGACTCAGGCGCGGTCTCCACCTTCATAGAGGGCGAGTGCAACTCCTGGAGAAAAATGTCAGCTGGAACAGTGTCCCGACTGGACCCCATTGTGACGCCCCCGGCCCGACCGTGCACTAATCGTACACGCAAATGCGCACGATCAAGCCTAGGGACTCACGGGAAGATATCACAACACAACTCTAGACACAATATAAAATAATACAAGCTTTATATTACAAGCTAGGAGCCTCGAGGGCTCGAATACATAAGCTCGAGTTACACAAGAGTCGGCGGAAGCATTAGTATCTGAGTACAGACATAATGAGACAAGGGTGCCTTAAGAAGGCAAAAACAATCAATGGCTCTGATCGAAAGAGGCAAGGCCTCCTGCCTGGGAGCCTCTGAACTACTCCTGGTCGTCGGTCTCCATGTAGTATTAGGCTCCATCGGTGTGGTAGTAGTCGTCGACGGGATCAGCTGGCTCCTGGGCTCCGTCATCTGATCGCAGCAATCGGGTAAAGGGGGAAAAGGGTAGCAAAGCAACCGTGAGTACTCATCCAAAGTACTCACAAGACTTACATCAGAACTATGCTAGATATGCATCGGTATCGAATGAGGGGGCTGTATCTGTGGACTATACTGCAGAAATGCCAGAATAGAGGGGAAGGCCTAGCCTATCGAAGACTAGCATCTTCAGCATCTTGCAGCATTAGAAGAGCGCATATTAGCATATAATAAAGCAATAGTTGTAATAGCAATGCCCAGAGATCCTTCCTCGACTACCCCGTGAGGAAGCGATCCCGGAGCCATCATATTAATTAAGTATCACAAGTATCCAGTTCAAGTTGTAGTAGATCGGGATACAACACTTAGCATCCTGTTACCGTGGACACTACTATTCGAATAGATAACTTCCCTGCAGGGGTGCACTACTGTTACCCAACACGCTCGATTAACTCTGGCTGGACACACTTTTCCGGGTCATGCCCGGCCTCGGCTGATCGACACGACGTAGTCCTACCTAGGCTCCGCAGAGAGGTCCCCGTCGGTCTACATCCTAAGCACTCAGGGGGTCTTGGGCCCATCGCTCTTTGCACTCTGGGTCATTGCGTGCAAGGTCAGCATCACCACGCTGTGCCTATGGGTTTCTGCTGTCACCCGGCCACAATGCTGAGCTGGACATCTGACAAAGCTTTCGGCTGATACATACAGCGCCGAGGGCCCCATTAAACCATTATCTCACGTGGTGGTAGTGCGTATAGGCCAGTGGCCAACTCAGATCAAATACCCAAATCCGTTAAGCGTGTTATTAGTAACTCGCGGACAAGAACAAGGTTCAAGGCTCACGTCCGACACCCTGTCGCACCGACTTGGTAACTCGCGCGAACGGTACCAGCCTCACCAACCTCCTATGGATATCTGCTGGGTTCACGTTCCGCCTCAGAACACAAACACAATTTAGCGTATCATAAAGTAGTTACTGTCTTTGTCTTTGTCTTCGTCGGCATCCAGTTGTAGTCCCTATCGCTCCATGTCGAAGACCACCGAAGTCCGATGTCCTCCATAGTATCACAATGATATAACAGTATAATGTATACCCGTGATCACCGTCGAGAGGGATCACGATCCGGTAATATAGCATGGCACACGGACAAGGGGTAGGGCCAACAGATGGATCACTAACCAATCTATACTAAGCATATAGGATAGTAGGTAAGGTATCAACAAGTTACAAAATCAGGCTATGCATCATAATAGGGGTTATCGAACAACAGTAGCAAAAATCTAATGCAAGCACGGGAGAGAAAGAATGGGCGATATAGGAATGATCAAGGGGGGTTTTGCTTGCCTGGAAGCTCTGCGGTGGAAGAGGGGTCGTCGACGACGTAGTCATACTCGAGAGCAGCATCGGTCTCGGGGTCTACCGGAGACAAGAGGGGGAAGAAACAATAAATACAAAGCAAACAATGCAACACAGATACATGACATGGCCATATGCTGTGCTGGGGGTGACCTAGCGCAATGCTACACGTTACTGACGGAGGGGGAAAATATCTGGGAATATTTTCCTGGTTTTAGACATCTGTCAGATAGATGAACCAGAGGGGAAGGTTCCATGTTTGCAGCGTTGAAGGCTTGTGACAGGTATGTGGATGGCATAATTAGATTTGTCTTATTTTTCTCATCATTTTTCATATAGAAAACATTTTCATCCGAGTTACGTATTATTTTCTATGATTTTTCAAAGTTTTATACAATTTCTGAATTTTCTGAAATATTATTAATTCGAAAATTGATTAAATAGGAAAATGCTAGAGGTACCCGAAAGTGTACCCAGACATGTGTTTCAGAGGCTGGCAGTGCGACCAGTGCGTCCCGGTTAACGGCTGAGTCAGCCCAGTCAACTTTGACTGGTCAATGGTGAACAGTAGCAGTGGGACCCACTTGTTATTGACACAGGGGCATTTAATTTATCTAATTGAGTTTAATTAGTTGCGGGGCCCAGCAGTCAGTTGCACATGTTTTATTAAAAGGTTTAGTTAGCAGCGCGGCCCCACACGTCAGTGCCTAATTAGGTAGCTAATTACATTAGCCCCTAATCTAAACCAGCCGGGCCCACGTGCCAGTGAGCCACGGCGGCTGTTTAAACATGCGCGCGCGGTGGTGCACGCCGGCGACCACAGAGCGCGGCGGCGCCGGCCAGAACAGTGCTCCGGTGACCTAAACGAGCGGCGGAGGGCTCCTCCCGAACCGTACGAGAGCGCCGCATCTCTTTATAGCACGGGTACGAACTACCGTGGCCGGAAACGGTGGCAACGACGACGGCCCGCGGTGGCAGTGGCACGGTCTCACCCGCGACGGGGCTACGGGACACAGAGAAGAGAGGGAAGAGGTCGCGGAGGAAGAGGAGCTCACTGCGAGGCTAACGGGGGACTCTGGGGAGCCGGGGGTGTAGCGAGGGCGGCGGATCGAGCGGCGGCGACCGGCGGATGCAGTCGGGGAAGGAGGTCGAGGGCGACGGCTCGAGGGCGCTCCTGCTCGAGCAAGCGGATGCAGATGAAGAGGACGAAGACGCACATCTCCTGGACATCCTCCGGTGGCTTGGCGTGGCTCCGGAGCACGCGGACGATGGTCGTGCAGGGAGGCAGTGCTCGGGTGCTCGTGGGAGAAAGGGAAAACAGTGGGGGGAAGAGGAACTGGGGTGTCTAGGGTTTCGGGGAGGGAAAGAGAAAGCGCCGAGGGCGGTCTTATCCCCTCCAGGGCAGCGCTGTAGCGTGCGGAGCCGACGCACAACGGCCATGGCGCCGCGGCCTTCTCCTGTGGCAGGAGGAGGACGAAAGGCTGCGGCTGGCAGGCCGGGCCGCACTGTTGCCGCGGCTGGGCCAAGTGCACGGTGCCCGTTTTTCCTTTTTTCCCTTTTCTGCAATTCAAATAGCTCCTATTCCTATTTAGTTTAACTATTAAATGAATTTTTTCCAAAATTAAACTTGGCACAAAGATACAGCGCAATATTCTGTGCTGGCACAAAAAGTTTCAGGATTTTTGTAATTGTTTAACTATTTTTAGAAATTGAAAAGGAAAAAATAATTGATGCTGGTCCACTGTTTTGGTTGCTAGGGTCAATTTGGGAATTCAAATAATGTTGGTTTTATTTTTATAATTTCGTTGGGATTATTTTCAATAATATAAACACTTTTTTTTGCATGTTTGAAGAAGTAATAATTTGACTTGTATTTCAAATTTGAATTTGACTTTGATTTTGGACAAGTGACATTTTGGCTTAGTAAAGCATGATGACATGGCATCATTAGCATGAGATCACTGTAGCTAACCACTGGGGGTGTTACACCCATCTTGGCGAGTGCGTCTGCCGCCTCATTGTGTCGGCTGAGCAAATGAGTGAGCTCGAGTCCATCGAACTTGGCTTCAAGCTTGCGAACTTCCCGACAGTATGCTTCCATGGTCGGGTCTCTCCATGACTAGTCGTCCATGACCTACCTGACGACCAGCTCAGAGTCCTCATGGGCAAGTAGCCGGTGGATCCCGAGTGAGGTGGCAATGCGCAGGACATGTAGCAGTGCTTTGTACTTGGCAACGTTGTTGGACACCGGGAAGTGAACATGTGGCATGTACTTGAGGCACTCCTCTTTCAGATAGACGAGCACGATGCCCGCCCCTACGGCCGAGAGCATCAGGGAACCATCGAGTTAGATCATGCACCACTCGAGGTTGTTGACAGAGGGTGGGAAATGGGCTTCCGTCCACTCAGCCATCAAATCTATGAGAACTTGGGATTTGATGGCCGTGTGTGGGGTGTAGATGATTGCGAAAGCCATGAGCTCCATTGCCCACTTGACAATCTGCCCAGTGGCATCCCGATTGTTGATGACATCAGCAATCAGGAAGGAGCTGACCACCTGGATCGGATGTAGCTAGAAGTAGTGGACCAGCTTATGGGACGTCATGAACACCCCGTAGATGATCTTCCGTAGCTATGGATATCATGCCTTGGACTTGGAAAGCACTTTGCTGATGAAGTAGACCGGCTGCTACACCTTATAGACATGGCTCGGCTCAGAATGCTCAACCACTAGAACGGTGCTGACGGCTGTCGGTGTCAAAACCGGCAGATCTCGGGTAGGGGGCCCAAGCTGTGCGTCTAAGGATCGATGGTAATAATGGACAATGGGAACACGATGTTTACCCAGGTTTGGGCCCTCTTAATGGAGGTAAAACCCTACGTCCTCCTTGATTGTATTCGATGAGTATAGGGGTTACAAGAGTTGATCTACCTCAAGATCGTAATGGCTAAACCTGAGGACCCCCTAATCCACACTCCCTCAGTAGCCCCCGAACTTGCCTTCAATGACGATATAGTATCCGGCTTATGTCTTCGGCTTTGCAAGGCGGGTTCTTCACCATACTCCAGATTGACGACAGTCCGGCTTTGACCTCCATGTTCTGCCTTTACGATTCCTCCCTGTCGTCGCCTCGATTTCCACGCGTCGGGCGAATGTGAATAGTCCATAATTTTTTACAAATAAGCCCCTTATCATGCAAAGGCGGTATCTATATAAGGAGGTCAGATCTAATGCCATCCCATATCGCGCAAAGAGCATCAAAGCAAACCACGAAAAATCAAAACATGGCGAGCGCTCCTGGCTCTTCCTCGCTCCTCATGGCCCTCAAACGGGTAATTGGCGAAGTTGCTCAGTGTCTTACTTTCAGCTGAATCGACTTCAGACACAGGTATATCTCCCTCCCGCAGATCTAGTCTCCGTGCAGGCGGGATTGGCCTCGATTGGCAATGATGCGCTAGCAGAGAACTTCCCCAATCCCAATAAGGAGGAGAGGGTGTGCTTCATCTCGTTTCTTCTGAGGGGCTTAGGATTCCCGATCCACCCCTTCCTTAGAGGTCTATTGGAATTCTATGGGATCCAGCTGCACAACCTCACACCAGGTTCTATTCTGCACATTTCTGGTTTTGTCGCTCTCTGCAAACTATTCTTAGGTTGCGAGGCTCATTTCGAACTATGGAGAAAGTTCTTTTGCCTTGTGCCTCGTCATCAAGGGGGTTCTATATTTAAAGTGGGCGGCGCCGAAGTATGGCGCATAGCCGGATCAGGTTACCTCGTCGGAACTCCCAAGAAGGCATCCGAAGAATGGTCTTTGGAATGGTTTTATATCGAGGATGTTCCCCTTCCGGACCCAGTTCGACGTGGACTTCCTGAATTCTCTAGTGCTCCTTTAAAGAAATGCCTCAACTGGCGCCCCCGGAGCCCCAAAGAAGAAGACAGTGCGGAAGTAAAGAGGTTGGTCAGCAAGGTCAGGTTACTTGCCCATTCCGGACTCTCGATAATCGAAGTCATGGCTATCGCGATAAAGCGATGCATCCAGCCCCTTCAGTCAAGAGTGACCCCTTTATGGTGTTACAACGGAGAGGACGACGCATCTCGCTATAGGCGCGAGGGCCCGGATACCCCCGCCGCTCAGGCCGCCATTCTGGCAGATCTTTATAAGGGGGAGAAAGAAGAATTCCTCCGTTTAAATTGTCGGGAAGGTTTCTCCATGTATAACCGCATTGAATGGGTGAGTTTTTTGATTATCTGCATTGTCCTACCTCATTATCGAGGCCTACTAATTGAATTGTTCTGGTCGTCTTTAAAACAGACATGGAGGAAGGTCGTCGAAAATGTGCACTGCCCCTCCCCACAACCAGAGGACTATGCTCGCCACGAAGATCCGGGCCTCTGCGAGGATCCGGATATATTTATAGAGTTTGATGATGGAGTCTTTTATCAAGCAAGCCTTGACGGTTCGGAAGTGGCCATTAGAACCGACTACCCCGGCCTTCTCCCTTTCTCTAAAGTAAGTATTCAGAAATCATCCTAAAAAAGAGGAGTCCCCACTTGCACCTCACCCATCACACTGAATCGTGCTTTATAGGATCGGCGCTCGGCGAGCCGTACTCCATTGAGGGCGGCCCCTAGGAAGGTAGCATCTGTGCAGGGTGAGCCTTTAAAATGAAAGGAAACCGGGAGCGCCGTCGAACCCCCTCCTTCATCAAAGAGGTATAACCTTTAATATATGCCTAGGCATAAAACCAGATTGTCATATTTCTCCTCCCATCTTATTCCAGGAGGAGCACACGGCGAACCGTGTCCAAAATCCCTGTTAGCCGATCATCAGCTAATCCGGCGCCGGGCTCATCAACCAGGACAAGAGCCAATACGGATGCAGCGCCAACTCATCCGCCTCATGAAGATTTGGATGACGTATCCGTCACAAATTCTGAAGTAGAGAGCGTGATGAATCATCGACGACTGAAAGAGACCATGCGCACTCCCGCTTTTACGGAGCAAGAATTTAATGCCCTCAGCACCATGGATGCATATATCCGAGCCGCCCGGGACGGACTTGCTGGAGTTGCCCACCTGTTTTCAAAAGATATGCAGGTAATGGTTTGTGTAAATTTAATAGATATATGCCAGTAGCCCCCGAGACTTGAAGCGGTTTAGGCCAACCGATTTAAGGATCGTTATGACCGCAGGTCCTCAAAGAGAAGAACAACGCACTGTCCCGGGAGCTTGAAACGAGCCGGACAAAGCTAAACACCGCCACCACAGAGCTGGAAGAACTGAAGAAGGTCACGATGACCGTTGATCAAAAGAGCAACTGGAGGAGGAAAATGATAAGCAAGCCGAAGAGATAAAGAGCTTAAAGGCTCAATTATCGGACGCTCAAAAGGATAATAAAAAGTTAAAAGGCGGCATATTCAGTATGACCTTTGAACCATCCAAGTTACTCATATTATCCCGTAATTCGGAGCGTTATAATGCTGCTCTTGCAGGTCTGTTAACCGGGCATCATGAAGAAGAAGTATCCGGATTCCGAGGCGATGTTTTAAAAGAGCTGTCCGTAGTGCATGAGCGGGCCTGGAAAGCCATGAGAAGTATGGCCAAGGCCTTATGCCCATCCGATGCCCCTCCAGAAAGTATGGAGGGGTTGGCAAACCTGTTCAAAGGTGCCAGTGCCGTTTTGAGCTATGAAAGACGTCAGCATGCCGGGAAGGTGCACGAGAGGCATGGGCAATGGTGAAGACGCGCTACACCGAGCTTGATCCGAATCGTATGGCCCGAGTTGGACCGCAGGGACCGGACGGAAAAGAGATTCCCGTGAACTTGGTATATGACCAAGTGATGATAGCTGCGAAATATTCACAAGAAGACTGTAACTTAAGCAGTCTTATAGATGACATAGATAAAGAGTAGGCGTTCGATTCAATGTATCAATGTACTTTATCATCGAACTTATCTCCAACCGAACTTGTCAAAATTTGTCATCGCAGGCCTTCGGCTTCAACCTCCAAACCAAGAAGTTGGAGTGTTTTCGGATACCATGATAGAATGTAATAAACATTCATTATGTCCGGAAACCAGGCAATCCGGTCATGTTGTTCGAACAGACAAAATTTGTTCGGGGAGTTATGTTATATTACTTTTTAACGTAAGAAACATCTTCCAGGGAAAATTGTTCCATGAAGGGTTCCTTTCCTTGGGTTGGCACGCTTAAGTATGCATGCCTAGGCTTTGATCCGAGTTACGGGCAGCCTATCCCGTATTTGTTAGAAGAATTACACAAATGTAAATAATCTGTCGTTGCTTGCCGACCAATTATACCCTTAAGAACGCTAGCTTTTGGCTTCACCCGTCTGAGGTATAGATCCGGAGTACCCGGTTGTAACAATCGCAGAGGTGCTCCCTTTACACCCTAGCCGAACAATCGGAAACGTAGGGTATAAACACAGGAGCGAGGCAACCCGGCTTGGCAAAAACTTAAGTCATAGTGGTTCATATAATGGCAAAAGATGTATAGAACAAATGACGTAAACAATGTAAGAAACAAGCTTTCAGTAATAAGCTTCGTCAAAGAAGCCCATAGTTATAGTGGGGTGTAACATTTAATGATGTGTACCCCTAACAGTTTGGTAGATCCGAACATACCGTGGGATAAAAGAAGAAAAAAATAAAAAAGAAGAGGAGAAAAAGGGAACCTAATAAAAAAAAGAAAAGAGGATGCGACTGAACTATCCGTAGAATTGTCGGAGCCGAGCAGCGTTCCATGGATTTGGCTCAAGGCGATTATCCGATGCGTTACGAAGGCGATAGGCTTCTCCTGTGAGAACTTCATCTATGATGAAGGGGCCCTTCCATTTCGGTTTGAGCTTATCCTTATTCTTCTCCGGGTGACACAAGACGAGTTCGCCAACGTTATAAGTCTTGGCCCGCACTTCTCTTCTTTGGTATCGCTTGGCCTGTTGTTGATAAAGTGCGGAACGGGCTTGTGCAATATCACGCTCCTCTTCTAGACCGTCTAGGTCGTCCTGCCGATCGAGCTCGGCTTCTCGCTCTTCGTACATGCGCACTCGAGGTGAGTCATGAATAATGTCTCAGGGCAGAACAGCTTCCGCGCCGTACACCATGAAGAAAGGTGTATATCCGGTTGTCCGGTTAGGTGTAGTCCGTAGCCCCCAGAGCACGGAATCGAGTTCCTCAACCCAGTGTTTATCTGACTCCCATAGGGAGCGCACCAGTCGGGGTTTGATGCCGCTCATTATCAGGCCATTGGCCCGTTCAACCTGACCGTTTCTTTGAGGGTGGTGGACGGATGCATAGTCGAGTTTAATGCCCAATTTAGCACACCAGTTTTCACCTCATCAGCTATGAAATTGGAGCCATTGTCAGTGATGATACTGTGCGGGACAACATAACAGTGTACCACGCCGGATATAAAGTCAATCACTGGTCATGCTTCAGCCGTTTTTACAGGTTTGGCCTCTATCCACTTAGTGAATTTATCCACCATAACCAGTAAAAATTTCTTTTTATGGCTTCCCCCTTTAAGGGGTCCGACCATATCGAGCCCCCAGACCGCAAAGGGCCAAGTAATGGGGATTGTTCTTAAGGCGGTGGGAGGCATATGACTTTGATTGGCGAAAAGCTGACATTCCACACAACGCTGGACAAGGGCTTGTGCATCAGCTCAGGCCGTTGGCCAGAAAAAACCTGTCCGGAAAGCTTTGCTTAAGAGGGCCCGAGCTTCGGCATGATGGCCGCCCAGACCAGCATGTATTTCAGCCAAGAGTTGCCGTCCCTCCTCTTCGGAGAGACACCTTTGGAGAACTCCGGTAGTGCTTTTCTTGTACAGTTCACCTTCGTGAACCTTGTAGGCTTTAGAACGCCAAACTATGCGACGGGCCTCATTTTGATCATCAGGAAGCTCCTACCTATTAAGGTAGGCTAGGAAGGGTTCAGTGTAGGAGATATGCCCTAGAGGCAATAATAAATGTTATTGATTATCTCCCTGTTCATAATTAGGTTTATGTTCCATGCTATAACTGCAATGATTCTCGAGTCTGCAAATAAAACGAGGCTTGGAGGGAAACTCATGTGCACGTGTGGGATAATAAATGGTAAAATGTATTCCTAGTCAAGCCTCTATGACTGGCTCAAGTGTTGCATGATGGTTCTGTTTTCCTGATCATGGGCATGTCTATGCCAGCAACTTTGAGGGCACAATGTTAGAAGACCATTTGTGTTGAATCGACCCAAATTGATGTTATGCTATGAGATTCACTCGTCACAAGTTAATGATTAATAACACAGAGATGGTTAATGTTTGCATAATTCCTTAGACCATGAGAGTGTCGAGTTTCTTCATACTTGCTTCATGAACTTTGGGGTTTGTTAAACGTCATCCGTAAATGGGTGGCTATTACGGCGGCTTACGGGTTCATGGAAAAGTGTGTCAAGTAACTTGATAGCTCAAGATTGGGATTTGCTCCTCCGGTGATGGAGAGATATCTCTGGGCCCTCTCGGTGTTACGGTATCCATCATCGTCTGGCCAGACATAATGTGATTTGATCACAGGGATGCCAGAACACGGGAACGAGAAAAGAGAACAATACCGATAATGAGGTAACTAGCATAGTGGACAAGTTGTTGATCCACGGGAATACCAACATGTCTCACCTCAGGTATTTGTAACATATTGCGAAGCAACATGAATAGCACACGGCAAATGGAGGTTCACTCGAATATTCATTCGTGTGGGTATAGGGGTCAATATGGGTGTCCACGGCTCCGATGTTGATCATTGATCGGAAGGGGTTCCGGGTCATGTCTATACTTCACCGAACCTATAGGGTCACACGCTTAAGGGTCATCTATCTGCTGAATACTAGACAAGGAGTCCGAGAGAAAGTCACTGGAAAAGTTTCGGAGACAACGGAAAAGTTCCGGAGAGAACACCGAAAAAGTTTCGGTAAAACTGAAAAGTAGTTTCAGATAAAACCATTGATCCAAAAAGGTTTCGGCAAGCACCGGGAATGTTTTATAGGTTGCCAGATTGGTCTGGTAATTTCTGGAGAAAAATCCGAAAAAATGTTTCGGAGCTGCCGGAATTGTTTACCGGGTAAACGAAGATGGTTTTAAATTAAACCACCATACCGGAAATGTTCCGGAGCACGTCCAGATAATTTTAGAGGGTGCCGGAAATGTTCTGGGACCTTTCGGAATTTTTCAAAAGTAATAGTCGTGGAAAACATCTTGTCCCAGCGTAAGGGGACAAGATCCCACGGATCGTGGGAGCTGTTTTGGGCTGTTTTGGGGGCGCCCCCCCTTGAGGGGGCAGCCCCTTGTGGCTGGACAAAGATGTTGGGGGGGCCCCCATGGTGGGGGGCAGCTCCCACAAATGGTGGAAAGTGTTGGGAGGAAGGTGGGGCCCCATGGGGGAACACCATGGACAAGGGAACATGTTTTCTCCATGTTTGGTGGGAATATGTTTTCCTTGTTTGGTGGGTGCATGTTTTGTGGGCTGAAATTTCAGCCCCCCCCCCTCACCCCTTCCACCACTATATAAGGAGGTGGAGAGGAGCTCTCCATCGCCACTCCAACTCTCTCACACAAGCCATGCATGATCTGGCATTCTCTCTCCCTCCCACGAAATAGTTTCGTAGTGCCGAAAGGTTGTCTGGGTTCCGGTGGGAACTAGTTCTGGACGGCGAAGCCCTGCCGGATAGATGACACCGTATGTGTGCAACCCCGTAGAGAGGTCATAGTTTTGTCCTTTTGCCCGAGGGGCTGTTCGAGTGTCCTCCCGAAGGGCTGTCCTAGTAACCGTCCGGGTTTCGAGGGTTCTCCCGAAGAGCTGTCCGTGACACTGTCCGAGGGACTGTCCGACCGCCTCCCGGAGGGCTGTCCGGGGGGCAGATGAGGGAGTACATTCTCGCGGTTGGGAGGTTGTAAAATCCTAGCTGCGGGGGTCTGCACCGACGATCGTCATCGACTCTACTTCCGCTGCGCTACGAGTCGGTAACGAATATGATCAAACCTTGTATGCAGTCTCCATAGTGGTCCTGGGCTGGTGCGTAGGTCGGAAATTTTTTGTTTTCTGCTGCGTTCCCCTAAAGTGGCATCATGAGCCGTGCTATGCGTAGATGCAGGTTGCGATCTAGAATGCATAGAGATGTATGGGTGTTGCACAATATAATTAGGTAGTAGATGAGTTCTATTACTGAAAATTATTTGTGCGGGTAGCAGATGAAATCTATTACCCGATGTTCTTATTGCTTCCCTGGAATTTGCATATTTCTGATCTTGATAACGGCATGGTGGATTTTCAATGTTCTGGCAATCCGCGATCCTGATTGATCAACGAATTGCTAACAGTTCATTGAATTCCACCGTAGTTAAAAAGAAAGATGAAATTTCGCAGACGAAAGGGCAATGCAGATATGATCTGCACAGGGGTCATGCGTATGAAGAAGTTTAGTATGGGGCTCGAGATTTTATTATCTCATGTTTCATACACCCCGCATTGTTAATTTAGCGACTTGAATAATCATGCTTGATGATGAACGTTGGTAGCTGCGGTTTGTTCGAAACCTTAGAAGCCACGTAAAATGAAATCTTGTATGAACCGATTAGAGACGTCTAACTTGGTTTTGCAGGAGGGTTTGCATGTGCATTTGATGTGGTATAGCAGTGCTCATAATAATTTGATTATGTATGAGATGACTATATGATGTAAATTAATTAACATGACTTGCGTGTCATGATTCGGCATGATGGCTGGAGCCATATGATTGCACTTTAAATGACCTGCGTGTCAACCTTGTGTAATGCACTTATTTTATTAGCTATAGAGATAGCAATATTATCTGGTGCATCGACAAGGTGGAGGCAATCTTCGCAAAGGTGAACACCGACGCGAATTCCGAAGACGAAGAAATACAAGACTTCTCCGTCAGAAAGGGCTATACCATATCATGCTATTATGAATTGCTTGAGATGTTTATCCCTTATGATGCACCCTTCTTGATTGCGCGGTAGTCACTTTTATTAGGGCGATCTCTCACAAAAATATCAAGTAGTTAGTGTTCTCCCAAGTGTAGCACCGTCACGGCACCAAACTTTTCGGGGTGCGCCATGCTAACATGGGTACGAACGATTAGGGATGTGTGAGGCGGGTGAGTTGAGACCTCGCAGCGAGATCACTTGGTTGTCTTGACATTCAGGCATGAAAGTCATGAGCTCGGAACACACGCATCGAAAGATGAACAAGAGTCACATAGAGATGTGATTGGCAAGTTTGCCTACCGGTTGAGATTTTCGTCATCAGTGGTGCTAACATCAATGGCGTTGAATTGATATGCGGATCTTGAATCACTCATAATCAATTTTGAGAGATATTGATTTGAGTGGGAGTGCACTATTGAATTAACTTGTTTAATTCTCAGTGCAATTAATTATGAACTCTGTCTAAGTGTGATATGCATAATAGTTGTAGAATAATGGCTCGCGTTTCCACCTTCCCTGTTAAAATTGAATAGCTGTTAAATATCTGGTTAAATCTTTACGGTTGGTAACGTAATGTGAGGATTGTCCTCAAGAGTGTCGAGAAGGATTTTTGTCCTATCACATGCTTTCGGTATTCTCCTGCTAATGCTATGGATCATGTGACTCTCGTCCTTTGATCCAAAAGCTAGAATTCCGTTTCAGTCAAGTGCAATATGTTTGCTTCCATGAGACCCGAACTTCGAAAGTTTGGATAGTTATATGATATTCAGGGAACTGAAAATCATTTTCAGATACAAACAAAGCAATGTTTGTTTGCAAACTATTAGTAAAGGAGTTTACTATGCATTAGGCTGATAAGAGAGGGATCCAGAAGAACGCCTGTCATATGATGAAAGGTGAATAAAACAACAACTTAAAGAGAAAGGAAGTGTCCGAAGGGTGTTAGTGAAATTTTCACGCCTAGGAAGTCCGGGGCTAACGCCACTCTTAAGTTGGGTGCTTCTTCTGAGAGTATGAGAAATGCTAAAAGTTAAACTATTAGAAGTATAAAGGCAAAAAGAAAGAAGACTGGAATATCCAGCTCATGTATGAATGTCATACAAGTTTTTGATGTATAGAAGGCTGGTCAAAGATATAGTTCTTGGGAATTATGGTTAAACATGTTAATCACTAATGCTTGGGTATTGTGAGAAAATCACAAAGATACCCGCTCGATTGCTTTCTGTTGCAACTCGATGTAAGAACTACTATGGCCTGAAAGACTAGCCAGGAATGAGGTTTAGGTATACACAGCGAACATAGTAAATGTTACTATACCTTCCATCGGTGTATTACCGTCTGTATTTATTTTCATAATTCATTTAGAGTTTTACAAACTCTAGCCCATTGCATAAGGTATCTTGCAAGAAGGTTGTTCATAAGAGAACTTTTGATGTTCGGAGTTATGAATAACATAAGGGCCATACTTTCATTATGAATGAGATGTATGTTATGAATATTGATAATAATACATTACCTCAGTATTTACTTTCATAATTCATTTTAGAGTTTCATACACTCTAGCCCATTACACAATGTTTGTTGCAAAAGAGTTGTTCATAAAAACAACAATTGTTGTTCAGTATTATGAATAACATGAAGGGTCATGCTTCCATCATACATGGGACGTATGTTATGAATACTGATGGTTATATGATACATCCATAACACTGACGCTAAATGTAGCAAGACTAAAAGAATACCACGCATGTGTGGCACTGCATTTGGTCACATTGGAGAAACCCACATGGAAAATTCCATTATGATGGATTTTCAAGTCGTTTGATTTTGAATCATCTGACACTTGCAACTTTTCTTCGAAAAGTGAAGTGACTGAAATACCATTCACAAGCCATAAGGAATGGACAACAAACTTATTGTTGATCATACATTTGGTGTGTGTAGTCCGATAAATGTTGTTAGTAGTGGATTTATCTATCTTCAGAAATGACTCAAGTAGATATATGGATATTTACTTGATGAGATGTAAGTCTGGATCTTTTGAATTCATTCGAAAGGTTTTCAAATATGAAGTAGAAGTTATTGTAACAAGAAAATTATGTTTCTACAATTCGATTGTAGAATGGAATATTTGAGTTACAAGTTTAGCGAATGTCTGATGAGTTGTGAAAGGGGTTTCATAACTTGCACCTCCCGGAACACCACTGCAAGTGGAAAGTCCGTGAAGATGTAATCGAACCATTTATGACATGGTAAGATCAAACATGATATAAATAAATTTGCCATTATCCCTTTTAAAGAGTGATGCTTTAGAGACTACGGCTTTTACACTGAAAAGAGCTCCATCAGGTCTGTTGAAATGACGCCATGGTATGGTACGCCCAACCATGTTATAACTTTTCTTAACATTTGGAATATGGGGCTTGTGTAAAAGGTTACAAACCTATTCCAAATCAGACAAGTGCTACTTTGTAGGTTATCCCAAGTAATTGGGTATTCCCCCACCACTGTACCGAGGGAAATAGGTTTGCCACAAAGAACGGTATGCTTTTTGAAGAAAATGGTTCTTTCAAAAAGGTGAGTGGGAGAACAGTGCAACTCGACGAGATAACCAGTATCTTCGTCATCAGATCAAAGGAAAGGAACCTTGGAAGTTATTCCGGAGTTTCCTACTACGACTGATACGGAAGTCTCTACAATAAAATGTATGGACTTCGGTCGAACTTGCAGCTGAACCACGTAGGCAAGGCTCGTGCAAACCTCTCAGGTGCACAAACGAGATATTGTTGTTAGACAACAGTATACCTATAATACACAAGGAAGCGTTGATGGGCCCTGACTCCGAAATTGGCTAAATGCCAATACAATCCGAGATAGTTTCCATATAAGTGATTCAAGATTAAAATCTTGATACACCTTTCAGAAGACTTAGAGTCTGACGAATATTTATGGAACTAAAACTGATACGGATAAAAATGTTTAATCCATAAAGCTCGACTTGTTGCAATAACAAGTTCAAGGAGTTGACTACGATGAGGTTGTTTCACCATAGCGATGCTTAAAGTCGGTTCGGGTTGAACTAGCAATTAATACATATTTCAATCATGAGATATGAAACATGGATGATGAAAGGATTTCCATCTGATGGAAATAAAACCAAGGACTTGCATGTGTTACAGTCCAAGGTATTTTGTCAGTCCAGAGGATGCTAGTAAGTATGCAAACTT
The DNA here is from genome assembly GCA_011799875.1 of Thinopyrum elongatum. Lineage (NCBI taxonomy): Eukaryota > Viridiplantae > Streptophyta > Magnoliopsida > Poales > Poaceae > Thinopyrum > Thinopyrum elongatum. The sequence continues at coordinate 72,225,906 of CM022303.1, forward strand.
CAGAGTTCCAGCGATGGACAGAAGAGAGCAAAGTGGAGTTGGAATCTTCATGTTTTGATGAAATGGTCAAAGGGGTTTGACTTCATCGATGGGTAACGAAGATGCTTGTGATTCAAGAAAGTAAGTGGGAGCATAATAATATTTCTAAAAACGATGTGTGCTTGACACATTGTTAAATTGGAAATAAATTTCTTGACACGAATTAGGACTTCATTTGAAAATAGTTTTTCAATGAAGTGCTTGGGCTAAATAGCCTTAATATTAGGCATAATGATCTATGGAGATAGATTTACCTAATGGGGCAAAGCAATGAATACATATTGACAAGATGCTAAAACTTTTTAGCATTTAAAAACGTCAAGGAGTGATTCTTGCCGAAGTCACATGGAAAGAGTTTTTGCAAGACTCGGTGTCCCAAAACACTGATGAGCAAAATACATGATGGAGATTCCACACACTCTTGTGTTTGGATTAATCATGTATTCCATGGTATGTAAAACAACCAGATATGTCCAATACTCCCAAAGTTGTTGCGAGTATAGATACCAAAGTGATCAAAAGTACTGATCATGGGACAAAAGTGAAAAAGGGTCATTGAGTACTATAGTAGCACTGATGACATGTTTTCTCGCAAGTGGAGATCATGAAGAGTTCGTTGTAAAAGGTTACATCGATACAGTCTTCATCATTTTTCCATGCGATTATCGATTTAAATTGAGGGTTTTGTGTAACACACAATATGGTGGCACAGTTAGTTGGAATTTGTTCAAACAAGTTACTGTGGCGAATTCTATAACAGAGGCGAAGTATGTTGCCACCATTAAAGCGACAAAGAAGATGTTGAATCATATAGTTCATTCATGAACTTAGTATGGTTCCAAGATGGCTTTTGTCAATGGGACACTACTGCAAGTAGTTGCTCCATAACTCAGTCTGAGGAATCCAGGTTTGACCTGTGATTCGCATACATACCAAGCCAAGTCCACACAAAATATGAATTTTGTGAAAGCGTGAAAACGCGAGGATATGCAAAGATACACACGGAGCTGAAGTCGACAGATCCATTGGATATCAGGCTATACCACATGCGAAGCATATTTTACACCAATGTGCCATAGGTGTAAAGTGCATTACATTAACTAGATTATTGACTCTAGTGCAAGTGGGAGTCTGTAGGAGATATGCCCTAGAGGCAATAATAAATGTTATTGATTATCTCCCAGTTCATAATTAGGTTTATGTTCCATGCTATAACTGCAATGATTCTCGAGTCTGCAAATAAAATGAGGCTTGGAGGGAAACTCATGTGCACGTGTGGGATAATAAATGGTAAAATGTATTCCTAGTCAAGCCTCTATGACTGGCTCAAGTGTTGCATGATGGTTCTGTTTTCCTGATCATGGGCATGTCTATGCCAGCAACTTTGAGGGCACAATGTTAGAAGAACATTTGTGTTGAATCGACCCGAATTGATGTTATGCTATGAGATTCACTCGTCACAAGTTAATGGTTAATAACACAGAGATGGTTAATTTTTGCATAATTCCTTAGACCATGAGAGTGTCGAGTTTCTTCATACTTGCTTCATGAACTTTGGGGTTTGTTAAACGTCATCCGTAAATGGGTGGCTATTACGGCGGCTTACGGGTTCATGGAAAAGTGTGTCAAGTAACTTGATAGCTCAAGATTGGGATTTGCTCCTCCGGCGATGGAGAGATATCTCTGGGCCCTCTCGGTGTTATGGTATCCATCATCGTCTGGCCAGACATAATGTGATTTGATCACAGGGATGCCAGAACACGGGAACGAGAAAAGAGAACAATACCGGTAATGAGGTAACTAGCATAGTGGACAAGTTGTTGATCCACGGGAATTCCAACATGTCTCACCTCAGGTATTTGTAACATATCGTGAAGCAACATGAATAGCACATGGCAACTGGAGGTTCACTCGAATATTCATTCGTGTGGGTATAGGGGTCAATATGGGTGTCCACGGCTCCGATGTTGATCATTGATCGGAAGGGGTTCCGGGTCATGTCTATACTTCACCGAACCTATATGGTCACACGCTTAAGGGTCATCTATCTGCTGAATACTAGACAAGGAGTCCGAGAGAAAGTCACTGGAAAAGTTTCGGAGACAACGGAAAAGTTCCGGAGAGAACACCGAAAAAGTTTCGGTAAAACTGAAAAGTTGTTTCAGATAAAACCATTGACCCAAAAAGGTTTCGGCAAGCACTGGGAATGTTTTGGAGGTTGCCAGATTGGTCTGGTAATTTCTGGAATTTTTCCGGAGAAAAAACCGAAAAAATGTTTCGGAGCTGCCGGAATTGTTTACCGGGTAAACGAAGATGGTTTTAAATTAAACCACCATACCGGAAATGTTCCGGAGCGCATCCAGATAATTTTAGAGGGTGCCGGAAATATTCTGGGACCTTTCGGAATTTTTCAAAAGTAATAGTCGCGGAAAACATCTTGTCCCAGCGTGAGGGGACAAGATCCCACGGATCGTGGGGGCTGTTTTGGGCTGTTTTGGGGGCGCCCCCCCTCGAGGGGGCAGCCCCTTGTGGCTGGAAAAAGATGTTGAGGGGGCCCCCCATGGTGGGGGGCAGCCCCCACAAATGGTGGAAAGTGTTGGGAGGAAGGTGGGGCCCCATGGGGGAACACCATGGACAAGGGAACATGTTTTCTCCATGTTTGGTGGGAACATGTTTTCCTTGTTTGGTGGGTGCATGTTTTATGGGCTGAAATTTCAGCCCCCCCCCTCACCCCTTCCACCACTATATAAGGAGGTGGAGAGGAGCTCTCCATCACCACTCCAACTCCCTCACACAAGCCATGCATGATCTGGCATTCTCTCTCCCTCCCACGAAATAGTTTCGTAGTGCCGAAAGGCTGTCTGGGTTCCGGTGGGAACTATTTCTGGACGGCGAAGCCCTGCTGGATAGATGACACTGTATGTGTGCAACCCCGTAGAGAGGTCATAGTTTTGTCCTTTTGCCCGAGGGGCTCTTCGAGTGTCCTCCCGATGGGCTGTCCTAGTAACCGTCCGGGTTTCGAGGGTTCTCCCGAAGGGCTGTCCGTGACACTGTCCGAGGGACTGTCCGACCGCCTCTCGGAGGGCTCTCCGGGGGGGGGGGGCAGATGAGGGAGTGCATCCTCGCGGTTGGGAGGTTGTAAAATCCTAGCTGCGGAGATCTGCACCGACGATCGTCATCGACTCTACTTCCGCTGCGCTACGAGTCTGTAACGAATATGATCAAACCTTGTATGCAGTCTCCATAGTGGTCCTGGGCTGGTGCGTAGGTCGGAAAATTTTTGTTTTCTGCTGCGTTCCCCTACATTCAGTCCATGGAGCAATAACGGCCATGATCTCATGAGTAGAGGGTGTTATTTCGGTATCCGAACCCCCGATGATACTTGTATCATGTTCGGCTGATGTGGGTGTGATCAGGTCCGTACTTGCGTCTCCGCTCTCGTCCTGCCATACCATGGATGGCTTGAAGAGCCTTTCCACAAAGGTATTAGGCGGGACGGGGTCGCGCTTGGCATCCATGCGAGCGGGTATATCCGCTGCCTGGTTACTGTCTCTAGCGACGTGATGAAATTCAAGCCCCTCGAACCGAGCTGATATTTTTAATACGGCGTTTCGATATGCCAACATTTTTGTTTCTTTTGCATCGAACTCTCCATTGACCTGAGATATTGTGAGGTTCGAATCGCCGCGCACCTCTAGGCGTTGTATGCCCATGGAGACAGCCATGCGGAGACCATGTAGAAGTGCCTCGTATTCGGCTGCGTTATTTGAGTCCGTATACATGATTTGCAACACGTAGCGGACTGTGTCCCCCGTAGGGGATGTCAAGATGACGCCAGCCCCCAGTCTGGCTAACATTTTAGAGCCGTCAAAGTACATGATCCAGTTGGAGTAGGAACTGTACTCTTTGGGGAGCTCGGCTTCCGTCCACTCTGCGATGAAGTCGGCCAGCACCAGAGATTTAAAAGCTCGGCATGGCTTGTATGTTATTTCAAATGGTAAGAGCTCAATGGCCCATTTAGCTATGCGGCCAGTGGCGTCCCTGTTATTTATAATGTCGTTAAGTGGTACTTCGGATGCCACCGTGATCGAACACTCTTGAAAATAGTGTCAGAGTTTTTGGGATGCCATAAAGACCGCGTAAGCTATCTTTCGGTAGTGAGGGTATCGGGATTTGCAGGGTGTAAGGACCTCCGATACGTAATACACTGGCTTTTGGATGGGGAATTTATGTCCCTCTTCACCTCGCTCGACGACGAGTACGGCGCTCACTACCTGGTGAGTTGCGGAGATATAAAGCAACATAGGCTCGCCAACACTTGGGGCGGCTAGGATTGGATTGCCTACTAATATGATTATTATTTCTTCCAATCCGGCTGTGGCCGCTTCCGTCCATTCAAAGTTGTCGATGCGTCTGAGCAGTCTATAAAGTGGTAATGATTTTTCTCCTAATCTGGAGATAAAGCGGCTCAAGGCCGCTATGCACCCTGCTAGCTTTTGGACCTGTTTTAGGTCTATTGGCGTAGCCAATTGCGACAAGGCTCGGATTTTAGCTGGGTTTGCTTCAATTCCTCTATGGGAGACAATGAACCCTAATAGCTTTCCGGTTGGAACGCCGAAGACGCATTTTTTCTGATTGAGCCATATGTCGTAAGCTCGGAGGTTGTCAAATGTGGGGCGGAGATCGTCCACCAATGATTCGACGTGCTTGGTCTTGATGACCACGTCGTCCACATATGATTCTACTATATTGCCGATTTATTTTTTTAAGCATGTTTGAATCATGCGTTGGTAAGTGGCACAAGCATTTTTGAGCCCAAAAGGCATTGTGTTGAAACAGAAAGGCCCATACGGGGTGATGAATGCCGTTGCGGCCTGGTCGGTGTAACACCCCTTGTATTAAGCTACAGTAATCCCCTTTTGATTATGCCATGTCATCATGATTATCAGTGCCTAATCATCATATTGCATTTCAGACTCCAAATTCAAACTTCAAATGAATTCAAAGTGAAAATAAAAGTTGTCCAAACTCAAAAACTAAATTGTTCATTTAATAGCAAGTAAATCAGAGACAATTCTAAAATTGAAACCAACATTATTGAAATTGGATAAGTGGCTTGAACATCCTCAAACAGTGAATGAAAACCATATTTAATAACCTATTAATAAATATAAAATAAATCTGAAATGATAAATACCCCAAACTAATTTTTGGGGATAGGGTATGCTGCCCTGTGAATTATGGACCAGTTTATATATTTTACAAAATTCTTTTGGGTACCTAACTATTTGCAAATCAGAGAAAAGAGGAAAAGAAAAGAAAAGAAGAAAGCAAAAGGAAAAAAAGAACAGAACCCCCCCCCCTGGGCCAATAGGCCCAGCTATCACCCGCGCGGCCCAGCCCAACTAGCTCGTCCCCTACCTCCCCCTGTTCATGCCGCTCGTTGTCGCCGCGCCCGCACTCCGCGCCCCGGCCCCCCCTTCCCCTCGCTCGACGCGGCGTCATCCCACGCCCGCTAGAGGGGATAAGAACCCCTCCTCCACCCCCAGGACGGACCCTAGCTGCCTCCCTCTCCCTCTGCGTCGACTTCCTCCGCACCCCCGAGCGCCGCCATGGCCGTGGTCCCGTGAAGCACGCGGCCACCGGCTTTCACTCGCCTCGCCGACGCGCTCACCAGCTCCGCCTACCTCTTCTCCTTCCTCTCCGGCCATCAGATCAAGCCGGGAGCCGCTGCAGCTCCGGGATCGAGCCCTTCTTCAAGCTCGAGCCGCCGGCCATCTTCTCCAACCACGGCGCCACTGCTGCTCCTAAACCCTCGCCGAGCCTTTCTTGAGCTCCACGGTGAGCAGTCGCACCGGGTCCCCTCTTTCCTTCCCTTCCTTTCGTGCCCAAAACGTCGCATTTAGCTAGGCCGTAACCGCCGTCGCGCGAGCTCGCCACCGGCGACCAACCGGTGACCTTTTTGGTCCGCGTCGATGCCCGTTGTGCTCGCACGCGCACGTAGAGGCCCTCAGGGCCCTTAGCTTGCTCGCTAACGCGCCGCGTCGCCGTTTCCTCTCGAACTCGAGCCCCGGTATCCGCCTAGCTCACCGCCGACGTCGATTCCGGCCACTCCAGGGCGAAGCATCACCACCACTCGATGCGGCCCATCGCCTGCTTTCGAACGCGACCGACCGCGCTCAAAACCGTGCGCCACAGCTGAATCCCGAGCTCGCCGGAGCTCGCCACCACGCTCGGGGCTCGCCGGCACGTCTCCGGCGGCTGGCGCCGACGTGGCCCGTCTGGCCCACCACCAGGGTCACTGACTGGTGGGCCCGGGGCTCCCCTTTGACCAGTCAGCGGTGCTGACTGGGCAGCCCGTGTCGCTGACACGCGGGCCCCACCCCTTGAAACATTTTAAAATAAATAAAAACCCTAATTAACATACTAATTAACCTAATTAGTTAATTAATTAAGTTAACAGACACTGACAGTAGGCCCAACCCTCCCTAATTAACCTAACTTAGTTAAATTAACACTAATTACGCCTCTGTCTGAATGACATGTGGGCCCCACACGTCAGGTTTGACTCTGGTCAGCCAGAGTTGACTGCTAACATCATCATTACGTCATGCCGATGTCACCCTCGTACTGTTTTGGATAATTCAAATTTAAATAATTAAAACAATTCTAGAAATCAATAAAAACTTTAGAAAATCATATCTTTTAATCTGTAACTCCGATGAAAATATTTTATATATGAAAAATGCTCAGAATTTCGAGACGGATCCAAATATGCGGTCCGTTCGTCCGCCACATGTCCCTAGCTACCCGAACATGGAACTGTTCCCCTCCGGTCATCTGTCTGACAAATGTCCGGAACCGGGAAAACATTCCCGGATGAATCCCACCTTCGCCAGTATCACCCAGCACTGCGATAGATCACCTCCGCCGCTGCGTATTGCCATGTTATGCTTTGTGTTGCTCCTGTTTGCTGTGTATTTATATTGTTTTCCTCCCCCTCTTCTCTCTTGGTAGCCCCCGCCACCGACGTCGTCCCCGAGGCCGACATAGCTCCGGAGCCCGAAGACACCATTGACAACCTTGCCCTTGCCGCCGAGCAACCAGGCAAGCCCCCCCTTTGATCATCCCGATATGGCCCATTCTAATTTCTCATGCTTGCATTAGAATTGCTGCTGCTACAGCTTTACCTATTCTGATGCATAGCCTGTTTATTGTATCCTACTGTTGATAATTACCTGCATATCCTAAACTGCTTAGTATAGGCTGGGTAGAGACCTATCAGTGACCCCACTAGTCCCGACCGCCCTGCTGGATTATCCGAAGACCCGATCAACGGGATTGAAGACCAGGCCCTGACACCGCACATCACCCCCCCTTAGTTGTAATGACACTGCAGCGTTACTATCGAGTGCCGAGGGTGATACCTCGTGTAGCACTTCTGATGTTAACTCTGTAGGGTAGCTATTCGGTCATGGTCATGGAGGGTGATTCCTCCTTCACCGCTTCCGATAATGACGCCGTCGTACAACACCTCAAGTGTGAACCCAGCGAGGGTGATTCCTCCGAGTTCACCTTGACGGATACATCGCGTAGGAATCCAACGAGGGTGATACCTCGGATTCCCCTGATGTTATGGACACACGGATACTTGGACTATATTGTTGTTACTTGGAAAGGCGGGTCGACCCTGAGGGGTACCCGCATGCGCCTAAGTGGCGATTGTTGTGAAGACGGGTTGCTTGTATGGTGCCCGAGTGATGAATACGAGGCGCGGCCGGGCATTCTTAACCCTTGCAGCAAGTCCTCGAGACAGGGCGACGGGGTCACATCTTTCGTGAGTCTCTGCTCGTTACCGCAAGCCCAAGGTACTAACGATTTGGATATTTGATCCGAGCAGGCCTCTGGCCTGATAGCACTAACCATCACGTGGGCATAGTATGGGCGTTCTGCATCGTATGCATCAGCCAAAAGCTCTGTCAGACGTCCAGTTCAGCATGGCGGCACGATCAGATCGTGTCGGCCACCCGAGGCGATGCTGGTATCCACCCTGTGCGCAACGACCCGGAGGGCGAGGGGCGATGGCCAAGACCCCCTTGCGCTTAGGATGTAGACCGGCGGGGACCTCTCTGCTGAGCTGTAGGTAGGGTTGCGGTGTGTCGTTTGGCCGAGGCCGGGCAGGACCCAGAAAGTGAGTCCGGCCGGAGTTAAGCGAGCGTGGTGGGTAAGTTGGTGCACCCCTGCAGGGAAGAAAACTTCTATCGATAGCCTGTCCTATGGTAACGGACACTCGGAGTTGTATCCTGATTGATACAATTAGAACTGAATACTTGGATACTATGGCTATGGGATTGCTTCTCACAGGGAGTCGAGAAGGGATCTCCGGACGAGGTTGATGACTGTATGGCTCTGGGATTGCTTTCTCACAGGGAGTCGAGAAAGGATCTCTGGGTGAGGTTGATACCATTACTGCTACATCATATGGTACTGTCTACACTCTTCTAATGCAGCAAGACCACTGATGATGCTAGTCTTCGATAGGACTAGGCCTTCTCTCTATTCTGGCATTTCTGCAGCTCAGTCCACATATACAGCCTCCCTTTGAAAATGTTGCATATGTAGTGTAGATCCTTGCTTGCTGAGTACTTCTGAGTACTCACGGTTGCTTTGTTTTCCTTTTCTCCCCATACCAGTTTGTCGTGACCAGAGGACGGAGCCCCCTGAGACAGATGCCCCGTCGATCGACTACTACTACTACCCAAAGGATGGATACTACTTCGAGCTTGCCGTCGACCAAGAGTAGGATCGGAGGGTCCCAGGCAGGAGGCCTGCGCCTTTCGATCATAGTGTTTTATTTTGCTCCGCCTTTCTAAAGGCCTTTCTGTTTCTCTTTTAATATATGTACTCAGATATCTGATGCTTCCACTGACGCTTGTAAGCAAGCTTATGTATTCGAGCCCTCGGGGCCCCTGGCTTGTAATATAAAGCTTGTATGACTTTATTTATGTTTTAGAGTTGTGTTGTGATATCTTCCTGTGAGTCCTTAGGCTTGATCATGTGCATTTGCATGTATGATTAGTGCACGATTGAGCCGGGGGCGTCACAAGTTGGTATCAGAGCCGACTGCTTGTAGGAATCCCCCTTTCCAACTCCTTGGCCAAAGTTGAGTCTAGTGGTCTAAAAACTGTTTTACTAACTTGGCTGTGTGGCTTACAGGCCCACGTTGCCAATTGGGTGGTATTAGGATCTTTTACTCCTCGACCTTTACTCTAGGACTTTGATCTCACTTCTATTCGGGTTAAAAGTTTACTAACGCCGACACTTAGGATCTCGTAATTCTCGTTCACCCAGAGAGCTGGATATCTGTGTGATTTCCCTGATATTGATCTGATTAGTCTGATAATCAATTTTCCTTTCCATTGTTTTGTTTAACCTTTCTCTCCGAGTTGTCATTCGATTAGACCGGATTCTACATCAGAGTGCACACGGAGAGTAGGATCCAGCAAGTTGATCGATCATCGGTATTCTCTAAACTTGATTTGAGGTTGGGTTATCATCAGATCTGTGTTCGTGAAGAGGATATTCCGAAGACTGCATTTGTTACTCGGTATGGCTCCTACGAGTACACGGTCATGTCCTTCGGCTTAACCAATGCTCCAGCCACATTCTCCCGTCTGATGAATTATATCTTCATGGATTACCTCAACAAATTTGTCATGGTATATCTGGATGATATTCTGGTATATTCGAAGAATAAGGAAGAACATGCCGAACACCTCCGTCTTGTACTGGAAAGGCTCCGAGAACACCAGCTGTATGCCAAATACTCCAAATGTGAATTCTGGCTTTCTGAAGTAACGTATCTTGGTCATGTGATTTCCAAGGTTGGAATTGCTGTTAACCCGGAACGAGTTCAGGCTATTCTGGACTGGACTCCTCCAAAGAACGTCAAGCAAGTGAGAAGTTTTCTTGGCCTTGCAAGCTAGTGCCGTCGATTTGTCGAGAATTTCTCAAAGATTGCTAAACCTTTGACTGATCTGCTTCACAAGGGCGTTAAGTTTGAATGGACAGGCAAATGTCAGGAAAGTTTTCAAACACTCAAAGACAAGCTAACATCTGCCCCAGTACTATCTCCTCCAGATACCCGCACAGACTTTGTGAATTATTGTGACGCATCCCGTGAAGGATTAGGCTGTGTCCTAATGCAAGAGCGTAAAGTGATTGCTTATGGCTCTCGCCAGTTGCGCCCACATGAAGAGAATTATCCGGTACATGATCTAGAACTAGCTGTTGTCATCTATGCATTGTAGTTGTGGCGACATTACCTTCTCGGTAATCGTTGCGAGATCTACACGGATCATAAAAGTCTGAAGTACTTGTTTACTCAACCATCTCTAAACCTCCGTCAGCAAAGATGGATGGAGGCCATTGCGGACTATGATTTGGGTATATCCTATACCCCTGGCAAGTCTAACGTGATGGCTGATGCCTTAAGCCGCAAGTCCTATTGCAACAACCTCATGGTTAGGCGAGCTCAACCTCGTCTTTATCAAGAACTGTGCAAGCTGAATCTGCGTATTGTTCCACAGGGTTCTCTTAATAACCTTGTGATACAACCCGATCTTGAGAAAGCTGTTAAGAATGCGCAAGCTAAGGATGCTGAAGTTGATCTGATGAAGAAAAATCTTCACCTTGAAAAGTACAGGGATTTCTCGCTGTCTGAAGATGGAACCTTGTATTTCACCCAAGGCCAAGTCGAGCGAGTCAATCAAGTGCTTGAAGACATGCTTCGGGCTTGTGTTATTTCTTTCGGTAAGAAGTGGGAAGAATCTCTTCCATATGCCGAATTCTCTTATAACAACAGCTATCAAGCCAGCTTGAAAATGGCCCCCTTTGAAGTACTCTATGGACGTAAGTGTCGAACCCCTCTGAATTGGTCAGAAACTGGGGAACGACCGCTCGTGGGTCCGGATATTATTCAACATGCCGAAGAACAAGTCCGTATCATTCAAGAAAATCTCAAGGCGGCTCAGGACCGCCAGAAGAGCAACTATGATCGCAAACGATGGGGTTTGACTTATCAACCTGGTGATCAAGCTTATCTACGTGTCACTCCTATGAAGGGCACTCACCATTTTGGAATCAAGGGCAAGCTAGCTCCACACTATATTGGTCCTTTCCGCATAATTGCTAGACGTGGTCAGGTGGCATATAAATTGGAATTGCCGCCGCAATTCTCTCATATCCACGACGTATTCCATGTGTCGCAACTTCGTAAATGCTTTAAGGAATCTCCACACCGAGCAGTGGATCACGAGATGCTCAAATTGATTGATGATCTATCTTATAAGGAGCATCCAATCTGCATTTTCGATGAAGCTGAACATCGGACCCGTCAGAAGGTTACCAAGTTCCTCAAGGTGCAGTGGTCAAATCAAACTGAAGATGAAGCCACTTGGGAACGCGAGGATAATCTTCGTGCGGAATACCCCTAACTTTTTCCTTCTACCTCTTAATTCTCGGGACGAGAATTCTTGTTAGTGGAGGAGATTTGTAACACCCCTTGTATTAAGCTACAGGAATCCCCTTTTGATTATGCCATGTCATCATGATTATCAGTACCTAATGATCATATTGCATTTCAGACTCCAAATTCAAACTTCAAATGAATTCAAAGTGAAAGTAAAAGTTGTCCAAACTCAGAAACTAAATTGTTCATTTAATAGCAAGTAAATCAGAGACAATTCTAAAATTGAAACCAACATTATTGAAATTGGATAAGTGGCTTGAACATCCTCAAATAGTGACTGAAAACCATATTTAATAACCTATTAATAAATATAAAATAAATCTGAAATGATAAATACCCCAAACTAATTTTTGGGGATAGGGTATGCTGCCCTGTGAATTATGGACCAGTTTATATATTTTACAAAATTCTTTTGGGTACCTAACTATTTGCAAAACAGAGAAAAGAGGAAAAGAAAAGAAAAGAAGAAAGCAAAAGGAAAAAAAGAACAGACCCCCCCCCCCTCTGGGCCAACAGGCCCAGCTGTCACCCGTGCGGCCCAGCCCAACTAGCTTGTCCCCTACCTTCCCGTGTTCACGCCGCTCATTGTCGCCGCGCCCGCACTCCGCGCCTCGGCCCCCCCCCTTCCCCTCGCTCGACGCCGCACCATCCTGCGCCCGCCAGAGGGGATAAGAACCCCTCCTCCACCCCCAGGACGAACCCTAGCTGCCTCCCTCTCCCTCTGCGTCGACTTCCTCCGCACCCCCGAGCACCGCCATGGCCGTGGTCCCGTGAAGCACGCGGCCACCGGCTTTCACTCGCCTCGCCGATGCGCTCACCAGCTCCGCCTACCTCTTCTCCTTCCTCTCCAGCCATCAGCTCTAGCCGGGGGCCGCTGCAGCTCCGGGATCGAGCCCTTCTTCAAGCTCGAGCCGCCGGCCATCTTCTCGAACCACGGCGCCACTGCTGCTCCTAAACCCTCGCCGAGCCTTTCTTGAGCTCCACGGTGAGCAGTCGCACCGGGTCCCCTCTTTCCTTCCCTTCCTTTCGTGCCCAAACGTCGCATTTCGCTAGGCCGTAACCGCCGTCACGCGAGCTCGCCACCGGTGACCAACCGGTGACCTTTTTGGTCCGCGTCGATGCCCGTTGTGCTCGCGCGCGCATGTAGAGGACCTCAGGGCACTTAGCTTGCTCGCTAACGCACCGCGTCGCCGTTTCCTCTCGAACCCGAGCCCCGGTGTCCGCCTAGCTCACCGCCGACGTCGATTCCGGCCACTCCAGGGTGAAGCATCACCACCACTCGATGCGGCCCATCGCCTGCTTTCGAACGCGACCGACCGCGCTCAAAACCGTGCGCCACAGCTTAATCCCGAGCTCGCCGGAGCTCGCCACCGCGCTCGGGGCTCGCCGGCGCGTCTCCGGCGGCTGGCGCCGACGTGGCCCGTCTGGCCCACCACCAGGGTCACTGACTGGTGGGCCCGGGGCTCCCCTTTGACCAGTCAGCGGTGCTGACTGGGCAGCCCGTGTCGCTGACACGCGGGCCCCACCCCTTAAAACATTTTAAAATAAATAAAAACCCTAATTAACATGCTAATTAACCTAATTAGTTATTTAATTAAGTTAACAGACACTGACAGTAGGCCCCACCCCCCTAATTAACCTAACTTAGTTAAATTAACACTAATTCTGCCTCTGTCTCAATGACATGTGGGCTCCACACGTCAGGTTTGACTCTGGTCAGCCAGAGTTGACAGCTGACGTCATCATTACGTCATGCTGACGTCACCCTCGTACTGTTTTGGATAATTCGAATTTAAATAATTAAAACAATTCCAGAAATCAATAAAAACAGTAGAAAATCATATCTTTTAATCCGTAACTCCGATGAAAATATTTTACATATGAAAAATGCTCAGAATTTCGAGACGGATCCGAATACGCGGTCCGTTCGTCCTCCACATGTCCCTAGCTACCTGAACATGGAACCGTTCCCCTCCGGTCATCTGTCTGACAAATGTCCGGAACCGGGAAAACATTCCCGGATGAATCCCACCTTCGCCAGTATCACCCGGCACTGTGATAGATCACCTCCGCCGCCGCGTATTGCCATGTTATGCTTTGTGTTGCTCCTGTTTGCTGTGTATTTATATTGTTTTCCTCCCCCTCTTCTCTCTCGGTAGCCCCCGACACCGACGTCGTCCCCGAGGCCGACACAGCTCCGGAGCCCGAAGACACCATTGACAACCTTGCCCTTGCCGCCGAGCAACCAGGCAAGCCCCCCCCCTTTGATCATCCCGATATCGCCCATTCTAATTTCTCATGCTTGCATTAGAATTGCTGCTACTACCGCTTTACCTATTCTGATGCATAGCCTGTTTATTGTATCCTACTGTTGATAATTACCTGCATATCCTAAACTGCTTAGTATAGGCTGGGTAGAGACCTATCAGTGACCCCACTAGTCCCGACCGCCCCGCTGGATTATCCGAAGACCCGATCAACGGGATTGAAGACCAGGCCCTGACACCGCACATCACCCCCCCTTAGTTGTAACGACACTACAGCGTTACTATCGAGTGCCGAGGGTGATACCTCGTGTAGCACTTCTGATGTTATCTCCGTAGGGTAGCTATTCGGTCGTGGTCATCGAGGGGGATTCCTCCTTCACCGCTTCCGATAACGACGTCGTCGTACAACACCTCAAGTGTGAACCCAGCGAGGGTGATTCCTCCGAGTTCACCTTGACGGATACATCGCGTAGGAATCCAACGAGGGTGATACCTCGGATTCCCCTGATGTTATGGACACACGGATACTTGGACTGTATTGTTGTTACTTGGAAAGGCGGGTCGACCCTGAGGGGTACCCGCGTGCGCCTAAGTGGCGAGTGTTGTGAAGACGGGTTGCCTGTATGGTGCCCGAGTGATGAATATGTGGCGCGGCCGGGCATTCTTAACCCTTGCAGCAAGTCCTCGAGACGGGGCGACGGGGTCACATCTTTCGTGAGTCTCTGCTCGTTACCGCAAGCCCAAGGTACTAACGATTTGGATATTTGATCCGAGCAGGCCTCTGGCCTGATAGCACTAACCATCACGTGGGCATAGTATGGGCGTTCTGCATCGTATGCATCAGCCAAAAGCTCTGTTAGATGTCCAGTTCAGCATGGCGGCACGGTCGGATCGTGTCGGCCACCCGAGGCGATGCTAGTATCCACCCTGTGCGCAACGACCCGGAGGGCGAGGGGCGATGGCCAAGACCCCCTTGCGCTTAGGATGTAGACTGGCGGGGACCTCTCTGCTGAGCTGTAGGTAGGGTTGCGGTGTGTCGTTTGGCCGAGGCCGGGCAGGACCCAGAAAGTGAGTCCGGCCAGAGTTAAGCGAGCGTGGTGGGTAAGTTGGTGCACCCCTGCAGGGAAGAAAACTTCTATCGATAGCCTGTCCTATGGTAACGGACACTCAGAGTTGTATCCTGATTGATACAATTAGAATTGAATACTTGGATACTATGGCTCTGGGATTGCTTCTCGCAGGGAGTCGAGAAGGGATCTCCAGACGAGGTTGATGACTGTATGGCTCTGAGATTGCTTTCTCGCAGGGAGTCGAGAAAGGATCTCTGGGTGAGGTTGATACCATTACTGCTACATCATATGGTACTGTCTACACTCTTCTAATGCTGCAAGACCACTGAAGATGCTAGTCTTCGATAGGACTAGGCCTTCTCTCTATTCTGGCATTTCTGCAGCCCAGTCCACATATACAGCCTCCCTTTGAAAATGTTGCATATGTAGTGTAGATCCTTGCTTGCTGAGTACTTCTGAGTACTCATGGTTGCTTTGTTTTCCTTTTCTCCCCATACCAGTTTGTCGTGACCAGAGGACGGAGCCCCCTGAGACAGATGCCCCGTCGATCGACTACTACTACTACCCAGAAAATGGATACTACTTCGAGCTTGCCGTCGACCAAGAGTAGGATCGGAGGGTCCCAGGCAGGAGGCCTACGCCTTTCGATCGTAGTGTTTTATTTTGCCCCGCCTTTCTAAAGGCCTTTCTGTTTCTCTTTTAGTATCTGTACTCAGATATCTGGTGCTTCCGCTGACGCTTGTACGCAAGCTTATGTATTCGAGCCCTCGGGGCCCCTGGCTTGTAATATAAAGCTTGTATGACTTTATTTATGTTTTAGAGTTGTGTTGTGATATCTTCCCGTGAGTCCTTAGGCTTGATCGTGTCCATTTGCGTGTATGATTAGTGCACGATTGAGCCGGGGGCATCACAAGTTGGTGTCGGAGCCGACTGCCTGTAGGAATCCCCCTTTCCAACTCCTTGGCCGAAGTTGAGTCTAGTGGTCTAAAAACTGTTTTACTAACTTGGCTGTGTGGCTTACGGGCCCACGTTGCCAATTGGGTGGTATTAGGATCTTTTACTCCTCGACCTTTACTCTGGGACTCTGATCTCTCTTCTATTCGGGTTAAAAGTTTACTAACGCCGACACTTAGGATCTCGTAATTCTTGTCCACCCGGAGAGCTGGATATCTGTGCGATTTCCCTGATATTGATCTGATTAGTCTGATAATCAATTTTCCTTTCCATTGTTTTGTTTAACCTTTCTCTCCGAGTTGTCATTCGATAAGACCGGATTCTACATCAGAGTGCACACGGAGAGTAGGATCCAGCAAGTTGATCGATCATCGGTATTCTCTAAACTTGATTTGAGGTTGGGTTATCATCAGATCTGTGTTCGTGAAGAGGATACTCCGAAGACTGCATTTGTTACTCGCTATGGCTCCTACGAGTACACGGTCATGTCCTTCGGCTTAACCAATGCTCCAGCCACATTCTCCCGTACGCTCGGGCTCGCCGGCGCGTCTCCGGCGGCTGGCGCCGACGTGGCCCGTCTGGCCACCCCAGGGTCACTGACTGGTGGGCCGGGGCTCCCCTTTGACCAGTCAGCGGTGCTGACTGGGAGCCCGTGTCGCTGACACGCGGGCCCCACCCCTTAAAACATTTTAAAATAATAAAAAACCCTAATAACATGCTAATTAACCTAATTAGTTATTTAATTAAGTTAACAGACATGACAGTAGGCCCCACCCCCCCTAATTAACCTAACTTAGTTAATAACACTAATTTGCCTCTGTCTCAATGACATGTGGGTCCACACGTCAGGTTTGACTCTGGTCAGCCAGAGTTGACAGCTGACGTCATCATTAGTCATGCTGACGTCACCCTCGTACTGTTTTGGATAATTGAATTTAAATAATTAAAACAATTCCAGAAATCAATAAAAACATTAGAAAATCATATCTTTAATCCGTAACTCCGATGAAAATATTTTACATATGAAAAATGCTCAGAATTTCGAGACGGATCCGATTTCGCGGTCCGTTCGTCCTCCACATGTCCCTAGCTACCTGAACATGGAACCGTTCCCTCTGGTCATCTGTCTGACAAATGTCCGGAACCGGGAAAACATTCCCGGATGAATCCCACCTTCGCCAGTATCACCCGGCACTGTGATAGATCCACTCCGCCGCGCGTATTGCCATGTTAGCTTTGTGTTGCTCCTGTTTGCTGTGTATTTATATTGTTTTCCTCCCCCTCTTCTCTCTCGGTAGCCCCCGACACCGACGTCGTCCCCGAGGCCGACACAGCTCCGGAGCCCGAAGACACCATTGACAACCTTGCTTGCCGCCCGAGCAACCAGGCAAGCCCCCCCCCCCTTGATCATCCCGATATCGGCCCATTCTAATTTCTCATGCTTGCATTAGAATTGCTATCCGGTACATGATCTAGAACTAGCTGCTGTCATCTATGCATTGCAGTTGTGGCGACATTACCTTCTCGGTAATCGTTGCGAGATCTACACGGATCATAAAAGTCTGAAGTACTTGTTTACTCAACCATCTCTAAACCTCCGTCAGCAAAGATGGATGGAGGCCATTGCGGACTATGATTTGGGTATATCCTATACCCCTGGCAAGGCTAACGTGATGGCTGATGCCTTAAGCCGCAAGTCCTATTGCGACAACCTCATGGTTAGGCGAGCTCAACCTCGTCTTTATCAAGAACTGTGCAAGCTGAATCTGCGTATTGTTCCACAGGGTTCTCTTAATAACCTTGTTTTACGACCCGATCTTGATAAAGCTATTAAGAATGCGCAAGCTAAGGATGCTGAAGTTGATCTGATGAAGAAAAATCTTCCATATGCCGAATTCTCTTATAACAATAGCTATCAAGCCAGCTTGAAAATTTCCCCCTTCGAAGTACTCTATGGACGTAAGTGTCGAACCCCTCTGAATTGGTCAGAAACTGGGGAACGACCGCTCGTGGGTCCAGATATTATTCAACACGCCGAAGAACAAGTCCGTATCGTTCGAGAAAATCTCAAGGCGGCTCAGGACCGCCAGAAGAGCAACTATGATCGCAAACGATGGGGTTTGACTTATCAACCTGGTGATCAAGCTTATCTATGTGTCACTCCTATGAAGGGCACTCACCGTTTAGGAATCAAGGCCAAGCTAGCTCCACGCTATATTGGTCCTTTCCGCATTATTGCTAGACGTGGTCAGGTGGCATATAAATTGGAATTGCCGCCGCAATTCTCTCATATCCACGACGTATTCCATGTGTCGCAACTTCATAAATGCTTTAGAAAATCTCCACACCGAGCAGTGGATCACGAGATGCTCAAATTGCATGATGATCTATCTTATAAGGAGCATCCAATCCGAATTCTCGATGAAGCTGAACGTCGGACCCGTCAGAAGGTTACCAAGTTCCTCAAGGTGCAGTGGTCAAATCATCCTGAAGATGAAGCCACTTGGGAACGCGAGGATAATCTTCGTGCGGAATACCCCAAACTTTTTCCTTCTACCTCTTAATTCTCGGGACGAGAATTCTTGTTAGTGGAGGAGATTTGTAACACCCCTTGTATTAAGCTACAGGAATCCCCTTTTGATTATGCCATGTCATCATGATTATCAGTACCTAATCATCATATTGCATTTCAGACTCCAAATTCAAACTTCAAATGAATTCAAAGTGAAAATAAAAGTTGTCCAAACTCAGAAACTAAATTGTTCATTTAATAGCAAGTAAATCAGAGACAATTCTAAAATTGAAACCAACATTATTGAAATTGGATAAGTGGCTTGAACATCCTCAAACAGTGACTGAAAACCATATTTAATAACCTATTAATAAATATAAAATAAATCTGAAATGATAAATACCCCAAACTAATTTTTGGGGATAGGGTATGCTGCCCTATGAATTATGGACCAGTTTATATATTTTACAAAATTCTTTTGGGAACCTAACTATTTGCAAAACAGAGAAAAGAGGAAAAGAAAAGAAAAGAAGAAAGCAAAAGGAAAAAAAGAATAGAACCCCCCCCCCTCTGGGCCAACAGGCACAGCTGTCACCCGCGCGTCCTAGCCCAACTAGCTCGTCCCCTACCTTCCCCTGTTCATGCCGCTCAATGTCGCCGCGCCCGCACTCCGCGCCCCGGCCCCCCACCTTCCCCTCGCTCGACGTCGCGCCGTCCCGCACCCGCCAGAGGCGATAAGAACCCCTCCTCCACCCCCAGGACGAACCCTAGCTGCCTCCCTCTCCCTCTGCGTCGACTTCCTCCGCACCCCCGAGCACCGCCATGGCCGTGGTCCCGTGAAGCACGCGGCCTCCGGCTTTCACTCGCCTCGCCGACGCGCTCACCAGCTCCGCCTACCTCTTCTCCTTCCTCTCCGGCCATCAGCTCAAGCCGGGGGCCGCTGCAGCTCCGGGATCGAGCCCTTCTTCAAGCTCGAGCCGCCGGCCATCTTCTCCAACCACGGCGCCACTTCTGCTCCTAAACCCTCGCCGAGCCTTTCTTGAGCTCCACGGTGAGCAGTCGCACCGGGTCCCCTCTTTCCTTCCCTTCCTTTCGTGCCCAAACGTCGCATTTAGCTAGGCCGTAACCGCCGTCACGCGAGCTCGCCACCGGTGACCAACCGGTGACCTTTTTGGTCCGCGTCGATGCCCGTAGTGCTCGCACGCGCACGTAGAGGACCTCAGGGCACTTAGCTTGCTCGCTAACGCGCCGCGTCGCCGTTTCCTCTCGAACCCGAGCCCCGGCGTCCGCCTAGCTCACCGCCGACGTCGATTCCGGCCACTCCAGGGTGAAGCATCACCACCACTCGATGCGGCCCATCGCCTGCTTTCGAACGCGACCGACCGCGCTCAAAACCGTGCGCCACAGCTTAATCCCGAGCTCGCCGGAGCTCGCTACCGCGCTCAGGGCTCGCCGGCGCGTCTCCGGCGGCTGGCGCCGACGTGGCCCGTCTGGCCCACCACCAGGGTCACTGACTGGTGGGCCCGGGGCTCCCCTTTGACCAGTCAGCGGTGCTGACTGGGCAGCCCGTGTCGCTGACACGCGGGCCCCACCCCTTAAAACATTTTAAAATAAATAAAAACCCTAATTAACATGCTAATTAACCTAATTAGTTATTTAATTAAGTTAACAGACACTGACAGTAGGCCCCACCCCCCCTAATTAACCTAACTTAGTTAAATTAACACTAATTCTGCCTCTGTCTCAATGACATGTGGGCTCCACACGTCAGGTTTGACTCTGGTCAGCCAGAGTTGACAGCTGACGTCATCATTACGTCATGCTGACGTCACCCTCGTACTGTTTTGGATAATTTGAATTTAAATAATTAAAACAATTCCAGAAATCAATAAAAACATTAGAAAATCATATCTTTTAATCCGTAACTCCGATGAAAATATTTTACATATGAAAAATGCTCAGAATTTCGAGACGGATCCGATTTCGCGGTCCGTTCGTCCTCCACATGTCCCTAGCTACCTGAACATGGAACCGTTCCCCTCTGGTCATCTGTCTGACAAATGTCCGGAACCGGGAAAACATTCCCGGATGAATCCCACCTTCGCCAGTATCACCCGGCACTGTGATAGATCACCTCCGCCGCCGCGTATTGCCATGTTATGCTTTGTGTTGCTCCTGTTTGCTGTGTATTTATATTGTTTTCCTCCCCCTCTTCTCTCTCGGTAGCCCCCGACACCGACGTCGTCCCCGAGGCCGACACAGCTCCGGAGCCCGAAGACACCATTGACAACCTTGCCCTTGCCGCCGAGCAACCAGGCAAGCCCCCCCCCCCCTTTGATCATCCCGATATCGCCCATTCTAATTTCTCATGCTTGCATTAGAATTGCTGCTACTACCGCTTTACCTATTGTGATGCATAGCCCGTTTATTGTATCCTACTGTTGATAATTACCTGCATATCCTAAACTGCTTAGTATAGGCTGGGTAGAGACCTATCAGTGACCCCACTAGTCCCGACCGCCCTGCTGGATTATCCGAAGACCCGATAAACGGGATTGAAGACCAGGCCCTGACACCGCACATCACCCCCCCTTAGTTGTAACGACACTGCAGCGTTAGTATCGAGTGCCGAGGGTGATACCTCGTGTTGCACTTCTGATGTTATCTCCGTAGGATAGCTATTCGGTCGTGGTCATCGAGGGGGATTCCTCCTTCACCGCTTCCGATAACGACGTCGTCGTACAACACCTCAAGTGTGAACCCAGCGAGGGTGATTCCTCCGAGTTCACCTTGACGGATACATCGCGTAGGAATCCAACGAGGGTGATACCTCGGATTCCCCTGATGTTATGGACACACGGATACTTGGACTGTATTGTTGTTACTTGGAAAGGCGGGTCGACCCTGAGGGGTACCCGCGTGCGCCTAAGTGGCGAGTGTTGTGAAGACGGGTTGCCTGTATGGTGCCCGAGTGATGAATATGAGGCGCGGCTGGGCATTCTTAACCCTTGCAGCAAGTCCTCGAGACGGGGCGACGGGGTCACATCTTTCGTGAGTCTCTGCTCGTTACCGCAAGCCCAAGGTACTAACGATTTGGATATTTGATCCGAGCAGGCCTCTGGCCTGATAGCACTAACCATCACGTGGGCATAGTATGGGCGTTCTACATCGTATGCATCAGCCAAAAGCTCTGTCAGATGTCCAGTTCAGCATGGCGGCACGGTCGGATCGTGTCGGCCACTCGAGGCGATGCTGGTATCCACCCTGTGCGCAACGACCCGGAGGGCGAGGGGCGATGGCCAAGACCCCCTTGCGCTTAGGATGTAGACTGGCGGGGACCTCTCTGCTGAGCCGTAGGTAGGGTTGCGGTGTGTCGTTTGGCCGAGGCCGGGCAGGACCCAGAAAGTGAGTCCGGCCAGAGTTAAGCGAGCGTGGTGGGTAAGTTGGTGCACCCCTGCAGGGAAGAAAACTTCTATCGATAGCCTGTCCTATGGTAACGGACACTCAGAGTTGTATCCTGATTGATACAATTAGAACTGAATACTTGGATACTATGGCTCTGGGATTGCTTCTCGCAGGGAGTCGAGAAGGGATCTCCAGACGAGGTTGATGACTGTATGGCTCTGAGATTGCTTTCTCGCAGGGAGTCGAGAAAGGATCTCTGGGTGAGGTTGATACCATTACTGCTACATCATATGGTACTGTCTACACTCTTCTAATGCTGCAAGACCACTGAAGATGCTAGTCTTCGATAGGACTAGGCCTTCTCTCTATTCTGGCATTTCTGCAGCCCAGTCCACATATACAGCCTCCCTTTGAAAATGTTGCATATGTAGTGTAGATCCTTGCTTGCTGAGTACTTCTGAGTACTCATGGTTGCTTTGTTTTCCTTTTCTCCCCATACCAGTTTGTCGTGACCAGAGGACGGAGCCCCATGAGACAGATGCCCCGTCGATCGACTACTACTACTACCCAGAAAATGGATACTACTTCGAGCTTGCCGTCGACCAAGAGTAGGATCGGAGGGTCCCAGGCAGGAGGCCTACGCCTTTCGATCGTAGTGTTTTATTTTGCCTCGCCTTTCTAAAGGCCTTTCTGTTTCTCTTTTAGTATCTGTACTCAGATATCTGGTGCTTCCGCTGACGCTTGTACGCAAGCTTATGTATTCGAGCCCTCGGGGCCCCTGGCTTGTAATATAAAGCTTGTATGACTTTATTTATGTTTTAGAGTTGTGTTGTGATATCTTCCCGTGAGTCCTTAGGCTTGATCGTGTCCATTTGCGTGTATGATTAGTGCACGATTGAGCCGGGGGCATCACAAGTTGGTGTCGGAGCCGACTGCCTGTAGGAATCCCCCTTTCCAACTCCTTGGCCGAAGTTGAGTCTAGTGGTCTAAAAACTGTTTTACTAACTTGGCTGTGTGGCTTACGGGCCCACGTTGCCAATTGGGTGGTATTAGGATCTTTTACTCCTCGACCTTTACTCTGGGACTCTGATCTCTCTTCTATTCGGGTTAAAAGTTTACTAACGCCGACACTTAGGATCTCGTAATTCTTGTCCACCCGGAGAGCTGGATATCTGTGCGATTTCCTTGATATTGATCTGATTAGTCTGATAATCAATTTTCCTTTCCATTGTTTTGTTTAACCTTTCTCTCCGAGTTGTCATTCGATAAGACCGGATTCTACATCAGAGTGCACACGGAGAGTAGGATCCAGCAAGTTGATCGATCATCGGTATTCTCTAAACTTGATTTGAGGTTGGGTTATCATCAGATCTGTGTTCGTGAAGAGGATACTCCGAAGACTGCATTTGTTACTCGCTATGGCTCCTACGAGTACACGGTCATGTCCTTCGGCTTAACCAATGCTCCAGCCACATTCTCCCGTCTGATGAATTATATCTTCATGGATTACCTCGACAAATTTGTCGTGGTATATCTGGATGATATTCTGGTATATTCGAAGAATAAGGAAGAACATGCCGAACTCCTCCGTCTTGTACTGGAAAGGCTCCGAGAACACCAGCTGTATGCCAAATACTCCAAATGTGAATTCTGGCTTTCTGAAGTAACGTATCTTGGTCATGTGAATTCCAAGGATGGAATTGCTGTTAACCCGGAACGAGTTCAGGCTATTCTGGACTGGACTCCTCCAAAGAACGTCAAGCAAGTGAGAAGTTTTCTTGGCCTTGCAAGCTATTGCCGTCGATTTGTCGAGAATTTCTCAAAGATTGCTAAACCTTTGACTGATCTGCTTCACAAGGGCGTTAAGTTTGAATGGACAGGCAAATGTCAGGAAAGTTTTCAAACACTCAAAGACAAGCTAACATCTGCCCCAGTACTATCTCCTCCAGATACCCGCACAGACATTGTGAATTATTGTGACGCATCCCGTGAAGGATTAGGCTGTGTCCTAATGCAAGAGCGTAAAGTGATTGCTTATGGCTCTCGCCAGTTGCGCCCACATGAAGAGAATTATCCGGTACATGATCTAGAACTAGCTGCTGTCATCTATGCATTGCAGTTGTGGCGACATTACCTTCTCGGTAATCGTTGCGAGATCTACACGGATCATAAAAGTCTGAAGTACTTGTTTACTCAACCATCTCTAAACCTCCGTCAGCAAAGATGGATGGAGGCCATTGCGGACTATGATTTGGGTATATCCTATACCCCTGGCAAGGCTAACGTGATGGCTGATGCCTTAAGCCGCAAGTCCTATTGCGACAACCTCATGGTTAGGCGAGCTCAACCTCGTCTTTATCAAGAACTGTGCAAGCTGAATCTGCGTATTGTTCCACAGGGTTCTCTTAATAACCTTGTTTTACGACCCGATCTTGATAAAGCTGTTAAGAATGCGCAAGCTAAGGATGCTGAAGTTGATCTGATGAAGAAAAATCTTCCATATGCCGAATTCTCTTATAACAATAGCTATCAAGCCAGCTTGAAAATTTCCCCCTTCGAAGTACTCTATGGACGTAAGTGTCGAACCCCTCTGAATTGGTCAGAAACTGGGGAACGACCGCTCGTGGGTCCAGATATTATTCAACACGCCGAAGAACAAGTCCGTATCGTTCGAGAAAATCTCAAGGCGGCTCAGGACCGCCAGAAGAGCAACTATGATCGCAAACGATGGGGTTTGACTTATCAACCTGGTGATCAAGCTTATCTATGTGTCACTCCTATGAAGGGCACTCACCGTTTAGGAATCAAGGCCAAGCTAGCTCCACGCTATATTGGTCCTTTCCGCATTATTGCTAGACGTGGTCAGGTGGCATATAAATTGGAATTGCCGCCGCAATTCTCTCATATCCACGACGTATTCCATGTGTCGCAACTTCATAAATGCTTTAGAAAATCTCCACACCGAGCAGTGGATCACGAGATGCTCAAATTGCATGATGATCTATCTTATAAGGAGCATCCAATCCGAATTCTCGATGAAGCTGAACGTCGGACCCGTCAGAAGGTTACCAAGTTCCTCAAGGTGCAGTGGTCAAATCATCCTGAAGATGAAGCCACTTGGGAACGCGAGGATAATCTTCGTGCGGAATACCCCAAACTTTTTCCTTCTACCTCTTAATTCTCGGGACGAGAATTCTTGTTAGTGGAGGAGATTTGTAACACCCCTTGTATTAAGCTACAGGAATCCCCTTTTGATTATGCCATGTCATCATGATTATCAGTACCTAATCATCATATTGCATTTCAGACTCCAAATTCAAACTTCAAATGAATTCAAAGTGAAAATAAAAGTTGTCCAAACTCAGAAACTAAATTGTTCATTTAATAGCAAGTAAATCAGAGACAATTCTAAAATTGAAACCAACATTATTGAAATTGGATAAGTGGCTTGAACATCCTCAAACAGTGACTGAAAACCATATTTAATAACCTATTAATAAATATAAAATAAATCTGAAATGATAAATACCCCAAACTAATTTTTGGGGATAGGGTATGCTGCCCTATGAATTATGGACCAGTTTATATATTTTACAAAATTCTTTTGGGAACCTAACTATTTGCAAAACAGAGAAAAGAGGAAAAGAAAAGAAAAGAAGAAAGCAAAAGGAAAAAAAGAATAGAACCCCCCCCCCTCTGGGCCAACAGGCACAGCTGTCACCCGCGCGTCCTAGCCCAACTAGCTCGTCCCCTACCTTCCCCTGTTCATGCCGCTCAATGTCGCCGCGCCCGCACTCCGCGCCCCGGCCCCCCACCTTCCCCTCGCTCGACGTCGCGCCGTCCCGCACCCGCCAGAGGCGATAAGAACCCCTCCTCCACCCCCAGGACGAACCCTAGCTGCCTCCCTCTCCCTCTGCGTCGACTTCCTCCGCACCCCCGAGCACCGCCATGGCCGTGGTCCCGTGAAGCACGCGGCCTCCGGCTTTCACTCGCCTCGCCGACGCGCTCACCAGCTCCGCCTACCTCTTCTCCTTCCTCTCCGGCCATCAGCTCAAGCCGGGGGCCGCTGCAGCTCCGGGATCGAGCCCTTCTTCAAGCTCGAGCCGCCGGCCATCTTCTCCAACCACGGCGCCACTTCTGCTCCTAAACCCTCACCGAGCCTTTCTTGAGCTCCACGGTGAGCAGTCGCACCGGGTCCCCTCTTTCCTTCCCTTCCTTTCGTGCCCAAACGTCGCATTTAGCTAGGCCGTAACCGCCGTCGCGCGAGCTCGCCACCGGCGACCAACCGGTGAATTTTTTGGTCCGCGTCGATGCCCGTTGTGCTCGCACGCGCACGTAGAGGCCCTCAGGGCACTTAGCTTGCTCGCTAACGCGCCGCGTCGCCGTTTCCTCTTGAACCCTAGCCCCGGCGTCCGCCTAGCTCACCGCCGACGTCGATTCCGGCCACTCCAGGGCAAAGCATCACCACCACTCGATGCGGCCCATCGCCTGCTTTCGAACGCGACCAACCGCGTTCAAAACCGTGCGCCACAGCTGAATCCCGAGCTCGCCGGAGCTCGCCACCGCGCTCGGGGCTCGCCGGCGCGTCTTCGGCGGCTGGCGCCGACGTGGCCCGTCTGGCCCACCACCAGTGTCACTGACTGGTGGGCCCGGGGCTCCCCTTTGACCAGTCAGCGGTGCTGACTGGGCAGCCCGTGTCGCTGACACGCGGGCCCCACCCCTTAAAACGTTTTAAAATAAATAAAAACCCTAATTAACATGCTAATTAACCTAATTAGTTAATTAATTAAGTAAACAACACTAACAGTAGGCCCCACCCCCCTAATTAACCTAACTTAGTTAAATTAACACTAATTATGCCTCTGTCTCAATGACATGTGGGCCCCACACGTCAGGTTTGACTCTGGTCAGCCAGAGTTGACTGCTGACAACATCATTACGTCATGCTGACATCACCCTCGTACCGTTTTGGATAATTCGAATTTAAATAATTAAAACAATTCCAGAAATCAGTAAAAACATTAGAAAATCATATCTTTTAATCCGTAACTCCGATGAAAATATTTTATATATGAAAAATGCTCAGAATTTCGAGACGGATCCGACTACGCAGTCTGTTCGTCCGCTACATGTACCTAGCTACCCGAACATAGAACCGTTCCCCTCCAGTCATCTGTCTGACAAATGTCCGGAACAGGGAAAACATTCCCTGATGAATCCCACCTTCTCCAGTATCACCCGGCTCTGCGATAGATCACCTCCGCCGCCGTGTATTGCCATGTTATGAATTGTGTTGCTCCTGTTTGCTATGTATTTATATTTTTTTCCTCCCCCTCTTCTCTCTCGGTAGCCCCCGACACCGACGTCGTCCCCGAGGCCGACACAGCTCCGGAGCCCGAAGACACCATTGACAACCTTGCCCTTGCCGCCGAGCAACCAGGCAAGCCCCCCCTTTGATCATCCCGATATCGTCCATTCTAATTTCTCATGTTTGCATTAGAATTGCTGCTGCTACCGCTTTACCTATTCTGATGCATAGCCTGTTTATTGTATCCTGCTGTTGATAATTACCTGCATATCCTAAACTGCTTAGTATAGGCTGGGTAGAGACCTATCAGTGACCCCACTAGTCCCGACCGCCCCGCTGGATTATCTGAAGACCCGATCAACGGGATTGAAGGCCAGGCCCTGACATCGCACATCACTCCCCCTTAGTTGTAACGACACTGCAGCGTTACTATCGAGTGCCGAGGGTGATACCTCATGTAGCACTTCTGATGTTAACTATGTAGGGTAGCTATTCGGTCATGGTCATCGAGGGTGATTCCTCCTTCACCGCTTCCGATAACGACGCCGTCGTACAACACCTCAAGTGTGAACCCAGCGAGGGTGATTCCTCCGAGTTCACCTTGACGGATACATCGCGTAGGAATCCAACGAGGGTGATACCTTGGATTCCCCTGATGTTATGGACACACGGATACTTGGACTGTATTGTTGTTACTTGGAAAGGCGGGTCGACCCTGAGGGGTACCCGCGTGCACCTAAGTGGCGAGTGTTGTGAAGACAGGTTGCCTGTATGGTGCCCGAGTGATGAATACGAGGCGCGGCCAGGCATTCTTAACCCTTGCAGCAAGTCCTCGAGACGGGGCGACGGGGTCACATCTTTCGTGAGTCTCTGCTCGTTACCGCAAGCCCAAGGTACTAACGATTTGGATATTTGATCCGAGCAGGCCTCTGGCCTGATAGCACTAACCATCACGTGGGCATAGTATGGGCGTTCTGCATCGTATGCATCAGCCGAGAGCTCTGTCAGATGTCCAGTTCAGCATGGCGGCACGGTCGGATCGTGTCGGCCACCCGAGGCGATGCTGGTATCCACCCTGTGCGCAACGACCCGGAGGGCGAGGGGCGATGGCCAAAACCCCCTTGCGCTTAGGATGTAGACCGGCGGGGACCTCTCTGCTGAGCTGTAGGTAGGGTTGCGGTGTGTCGTTTGGCCGAGGCCGGGCAGGACCCAGAAAGTGTGTCCGGCCGGAGTTAAGCGAGCATGGTGGGTAAGTTGGTGCACCCCTGCAGGGAAGAAAACTTCTATCGATAGCCTGTCCTATAGTAACGGACACTCGGAGTTGTATCCTGATTGATACAATTAGAACTGAGTACTTGGATACTATGGCTCTGGCATTGCTTCTCGCAAGGAATCGAGAAGGGATCTCCCGACGAGGTTGATGACTGTATGGCTCTGAGATTGCTTTCTCGCAGGGAGTCGAGAAAGGATCTCTGGGTGAAGTTGATACCATTACTGCTACATCATATGGTACTGTCTACACTCTTCTAATGCTGCAAGACCACTGAAGATGCTAGTCTTCGATAGGACTAGGCCTTCTCTCTATTCTGGCATTTCTGCAGCCCAGTCCACATATACAGCCTTCCTTTGAAAATGTTGCATATGTAGTGTAGATCCTTGCTTGCTGAGTACTTCTGAGTACTCACGGTTGCTTTGTTTTCCTTTTCTCCCCATACCAGTTTGTCGTGACCAGAGGACGGAGCCCCCTGAGACAAATGCCCCGTCAATCGACTACTACTACTACCCAGAGGATGGATACTACTTCGAGCTTGCCGTCGACCAAGAGTAGGATCGGAGGGTCCTAGGCAGGAGGCCGGCGCCTTTCGATCGTAGTGTTTTATTTTGCCTCGCCTTTCTAAAGGCCTTTCTGTTTCTCTTTTAATATCTGTACTCAGATATCTGATGCTTCCGCTGACGCTTGTACGCAAGCTTATGTATTCGAGCCCTCGGGGCCCCTGGCTTGTAATATAAAGCTTGTATGACTTTATTTATGTTTTAGAGTTGTGTTGTGATATCTTCCCGTGAGTCCTTAGGCTTGATCGTGTGCATTTGCGTGTATGATTAGTGCACGATTGAGCCGGGGGCGTCATAGTCGGACTCCTTCATTTTAATCTGATGGTATCCGGAGTAAGCGTCGAGGAAACACAATGAGTCGTGTCCCGTGGTCGGATCAATAATCTGGTCAATGCGGGGCAATGGGAAAGGGTCTTTAGGGCAAGCCTTATTGAGGTCTTTGAAATCGACACAAAAGCACCAAGATTTGTCCTCCTTTGGCACCATGACCAAGTTGGCTCGCCAATCCGGGTGTTTGATTTCTCTGATGAACCCGGCCTCGAGTAGTTTGGCTAGCTCCTCCCCCATAGCTTGTCGTTTGGGTTCGAAAAATCGCCGTAGCGTTTGCTTGAGTGGTTTGAAGCCCTTAATTATGTTGAGGCTGTGTTCGGCCCATCTAAGTGGGATACCGGGCATGTCCGAAGGGTGCCAGGCGAAGACATCCCAATTTTCATGTAGGAACGCGCGTAAGGCGGCATCTAGCGTCGAATCCAGCTGTGCTCCGATGGACGCTGTTTTGTTAGGATCCGTCGGGTGCACTTGAAATTTAACTATTACATCTGCTGGCTTGAAAGAGGTGGATTTAGGTCTCTTATCGAGAACCACATCATCCCTGTCCACTGTGGATCGTAGGGTGGTTAATTCTTCGGCCGCAAGGGCTTCGGAGAGTACCTCAAGGGCCAAGGATGCGGTTTTGTTTTCGGCGCGGAGTGTTGTATCCGGATCACTTGTAACTATGATTATTCCATTGGGCCCCGGCATTTTAAGCTTCATGTACCCATAATGGGGTACGGCTTGGAAGCGTAAAAAAGCGCCCCACCCTAGAAGGGCGTGGTAGCCGCTATTGAAGGGAGCGATGTGAAAGAGCAGCTCCTCCGACCTGTAATTTTCAGGCGTGCCGAATACTACGTCGAGTTTAATACTCCCCAAGCATCATGCTCCTCGACTGGGGATGATACCTCGAAAGGTGGTACTGCTTTGCTCAATGCGTGTTCTATCGATCTGCATTTTGTCGAGCGTGTCCTCGTAGATGAGGTTAAGCCCGCTGCCGCCATCCATGAGCACTTTGGTAAGTCGAAAGCCGTGCACAATTGGGTTTAGGACTAAAGTGGTGGGTGCTCGAACTGATCAAGCCCTTGGTTCGTCGTCAGCAGTGAAGGTTATTGCCGCGTCGTTCCATGGGCTTACTGCGGTTACTTGGTGGACTTCGATGAGGTCGCGGAGTGCCCTCTTACGCTGATTATTTGAGGAGACAATCTCGAAGACTATAAGGACGTTAAAATCGTCATCCTCCGGAGAATGCTTCTCTGGAGTGGCGGTGGTGAGGATGGCCTCGCCACTTTTAGCTACCTGCCGGAGTACCCAACATGCTCGAAGGTTGTGGGTTGAGTCAGTGCTCGGCGTTGTATGTACCGGACAGGGCTTGTCGAGGAGTTCGTCAAGAACGGACCTGTATCTCGTAGAGGATTTTTTCTTGCTGACGGGCTTATGGTCGGATGCCTCGTAAGGGTGTATCAATTTTGTCCGGGCAGTGCACTGCTTAAAGGCAGCAGGTTCCAATTGGGTTTTCTATGCTTTCCATCGCGCAATACTTCCATACTACTTGCGATAGCTCTGTGAAACTCTGTATGCGACGGCGGTTGAGGGCATTCCGAATTCCCTCGTCGGTACAATTTCGATGAAAGACCGAGACTGCGTCGTCATCGCAGCAATCTTTAATATTGTTTTTGACAAATAGGAATCTGGCCCAGAAGTGATGGACCGTTTCCTGAGGTTGCTGCCGTACATACATTAGGTCACATATGTTGGAGGGTCTGAATTACTTGGAGAGTATTGATTGTGGTGGGTGGGTGGGCAAAAACTCGAATCTCGACCCAAGATTACATCCGGAGCCTGTAAAATCTCCGAAGTCACCAGTACGGGTCCAGGGAGATCCAAGTGCTCCCCGGACCCAATGTCCGACCCTGAGTTCGGGGGACACGAAGTCTCATCCAAAGGGAGGGTGTCCGACCCAAGAGGTTCGGAGACCCGAACATAGCTGGTCTTTAGTTTAGGGGAAGAAGTGTTTTCGGCTCGTTCCTCGACGACCGCTACCAGATGGGTGATCGGTGGGGAATTAATTTCCCTCTGGTCGGGTTTGAGCCCGATCCGATCATAATTCGTTGAAAGCCCCAGGGCGGCGATGCGATCTAGCAGATCGTTTAAGGACGAGACGTCGCCGGATCCATCTTTTGGGAGTATTCGAGACCGATGCGGGGGTGATGTTTGGCGATCACGGGGGGCGCTGTTGGCTTGATGGCCATGCCAGCACCCACGGTGAAACTGCCGAGCTGGAGGACCTATCCTGAAGTTAGGCTCCTTCCAGAGGTGATATCGTCGTTGATGACAAGGCGAGCCATAGATCGCTTCTCGCGACTACACAGCAGAGCTCTCAATGAAAGCACTAATGTCGGTGTCAAAACCAGCAGATCTCGGGTAGGGGGGCCCAAGCTGTGCGTCTAAGGATCGATGGTAACAATGGATAATGGGGACACGATGTTTACCCAGGTTCAGGCCCTCTTAATGGAGGTAAAACCCTATGTCCTGCTTGATTGTATTCGATGAGTATAGGGGTTACAAGAGTTGATCTACCTCGAGATCGTAATGGCTAAGCCCTAGCCGTCTAGCCTATGATTATTCTGATAGCCTCTACGGACTAAACCCTCCGGTCAGGGTGAAAGTGGTAAGGATAATTTCCGTCCGAATCCGTTTTTATAGGATACGGTAAGAGATTTTTCACATCCGACAACAATCCGATCCGAATCCGAGTCCGATTGATAGGATACGGTATAGGATATGGTATTGCTAATATACGATGCATTAGGATAATCCATTTTTTCTTGCCGGATAATCCGACCATTTAATTTCCGAATCCGATTTATGGGTGAATTTGTAAGTATTAAATAGCAATACATGAATGTTATCTTTACTTATGAGACGAGACATATGTTTATTAGTGATTTATTTGGCTTATTTTAATACCATCTAGTGCTTTATGTGTTCTTAACGTGTATAAGTAGTAAAATTTGCTCATTGTTTATGTTTACTTTTAGTTTGAAGCATTTATATCTTCCTCGTATATGAATATGGTAAATGACCGTTTCTGATCCGACGCCGTTCCGTTACCGTACCGTGTCCGAATCCGCATAATCCGCTATTCGAATCCGCATAATCCGGTATTCGAATCCGCATCCGTTCCGCTTCTGAATCCAAAAATAAATATGGAATAGGATATGGTATAAGGATTATCCGTCCGAATCCGATCCTGTTTCACCCCTACCCTCCGGCTTATATACACACCGGAGGGGCCCAGGGTTGTACAAAGTTGGTTTACAGAGGAAGGAAAGAGTACATCCGGACACCAAACTTGCCATCCACGCATATATGAGTCCCACCCGGACTCGGGGGATAGTCTTCTGCTTTATCTTCACGGCCCATCAGTCCGGCCCATATCGAATAGACCGGACACCTGAGGACCCCCTAATCCAGGACTCCCTCAACGACCTGAGTGGTAGCATCAAGGGTTTCAACGTAGAGTATATTCGGCCCACTTCCTCCATCCATGAACACCTTGGTAAGATGGATGTTGTCAATGAGTGGATCCACGACCAAGGGGAATCTTCCCGGGTGAGGGACATGATCCAGTTGATCAGAGCGGTCGAAGGTGATCTCCGACTTGGACCACCGGAGGAACTGGGGCACTACTAGCTCGATTGCATTGACCTCACAGATAATGAGCTTGTGACAACGCATGGATTCTTTGCCGTTGGAGCCCCCGAAAATCATGAGGCAGCCTTTCTCCATTGGGAGCTCATCTTTTTCCACGTCTTCCTTAGGATCACGCTTCTCATTCCGAGCTAGAGAGGCGGTCCTGCCCACCAATAGATTCTCCAAGAGACTACATTAGCACGTCTTGTGATTTGACTTTGGGCCATGGAAGTGGCACGTCTTGTCCATCGTCTCTTCAAAAGTAGCATTGCTGTGCTGAGGATGATGCTGAGGAGCGCGCTCGGTGGCCGCGACGAGATCTCCATCACTTTCTCCACTCCTA
Source organism: Thinopyrum elongatum (assembly GCA_011799875.1). Taxonomy (NCBI): domain Eukaryota; kingdom Viridiplantae; phylum Streptophyta; class Magnoliopsida; order Poales; family Poaceae; genus Thinopyrum; species Thinopyrum elongatum. The sequence goes on from CM022303.1 coordinate 72,259,172, forward strand.
CGCTTGCAGTTTTCCTCCTGGATGACTCGGGGTTGCCCTTGGCCTTGGAGGACTCAGACTAGCCCTTGCTCTTGCCCATGTCATATTTCATCTTCCTGCGGATAGCTTCTTCGCTAGTAGCGTAGCTGTTGGCAATATCAAAGAGCTCGCGAGTGGTCTTGGGAGACTTATGTGCAATCTTGTGAGTGAGTTCCTTGCTCTTGAGGCCAAGGGAGAAGGCGGTGATGGCGTTGCCGTCTTGGACATCCGGCAAGGAGTTCTTCACCTTGGAGAAGCGCTGGATGTTCTCCCTGAGGGTTTCACCCTCATTCTAGGTGCAGAGCTGCAAGTCCCATGAATTCCCAAGCCTGTCGTAGGTACCTTGGAAGTTGTTAATGAAGAGGCTCTCGAGGTTTTAGTTTGTGATGCTGTCTTGAGGCAGACTAATGAGCCAGGCCCGAACCGAGTTGGCCAAGTTCAGGGGCAGGTGCCAGATCATGATGTAGTCGTTGCCGCCAGCCGTCATGCACGCCGTGTGATAATCAGCCAGCCAGAATTCCGGCCAAGCCTCGTCCATGTACTTGCAGATGCCGCTGACTCAAAAATGTGGTGGGAATGCCGCCGCATAGATGCAGGGGCTGAACGCCTTCAAACCTATGTACACCGTGCCAGGAGGACTCGGGGAACGACATGGCTGGTCGATGCGGTAGTCGTTGTTGTCTTCCTCCATACTGTGACAGACTCAGTGCCATGCCTCAAGGGCGTCCCGCATGTCGTGGTGTGGCCTTAGTCGGCGGTGTACCGACCCAACGGAGCGATTGACTTCCTCCGTGTGACGATGAGGGTGGTGATACGTCTCCAACGTATCTATAATTTATGAAGTATTCATGCTGTTATATTATCATTCTTGGATGTTTTACAATTATTTCATAGCAACTTTATATCATTTTTTGGGACGAACCTATTAACCCAGTGCCAAGTGCCAGTTGCTGTTTTTTGCTTGTTTTTTACATCGTAGGAAATCAATATCAAATGGAGTCCAAACACCGCGAAACTTTTTGTGGATTTTTTATGGACCAAAAGACATCCAATGGGCCAGAGTAGCACCTAGGGGGTGCCCCGAGGGGGGCACAACCCACCGGGGCGCGCCTGGGCGCCTGGGCCCCCAGGCGCGCCCCGGTGGGATGTGCCCACCTCGGTGGCCTCCCGCACCGCCTCTTTACCCTATAAATTCCCAAATATTCCAAAACCCTCGGGGGTAGCCCTAGATCAGAAGTTCCGCCGCCGCAAGCCTCTGTAGCCACGAAAAACAAATCTTGACCCCGTTCCGGCACCCTGCCGCAGGGGGAAATCATCACCGGTGGCCATCTTCATCATCCCGGCGGCCACCATGATGAGGAGAGAGTAGTCCACCCTCGGGCTTGACGGTTTGTACCAGTAGCTATGTGTTTAATCTCTCTCTCTCTCGTGTTCTTGAGATGTCACGATCTTGATGTATCGTGGGCTTTGTTAATATAGTCGGATCATATGGTGTTTTCCCCTCTCTATCTTGTGATGAATTGAGTTTTCCCTTTGAGATTTCGTTTTATCGGATTGAATACTTTTATGGATTTGAGAGCACTTGATCTATGTCTTGGCACTCAACTCGCGGATTCCCGAGGTGACATTGGGGTAATCTATGCATAGGGGTTGATGCATGTTTTCATCCTTGTTTCTCCGGTAGAAATCTTGGGGCACTCTTTGAAGTTCTTTGTGTTGGATCGAGTATTATGAATCTGAAATTGTTTGATGCGTATTGTATAATTAACTCATGGATACTTGTGGTGACATTGGAGTATCTAGGTGACATTAGAGTTGGTTGATGCGTATCATATGGTGTTATTTTAGTACGAACTCTTGGATAGATCGAACGGAAAGAATAACTTTGCGTTATTTTAGTACGAACATTTGAATAGATCGAACGGAAATAATAACTTTAAGGTGGTTTCGTACCCTACAAACAATTTCTTCTTATGTTCTCCGCTAGATAGGAACTTTGGAGTGATTCTTCATCGCACGTTGAGGGAAGGTTATATGATCCAATTAGATTAGCATTGTTGAGAGATTGCACTAGCGAAAGTACGGACCCTAGGCCTTGTTTTCAAGCATTGCAATACCGTTTGTGCTCACTTTTATCGTTCGCTACCTTGCTTTTTTTATTTATTCAGATTATAAAAATATATTTCTACCATCCATATTACACTTTTATCACCGTCTCTTCGCCGAACTAGTGCACCTATATAATTTGCCATTATATTGGGTGTGTTGGGGACACAAGAGATTTCTTGTATTTGGTTGCAGGGTTGTTTGAGAGAGACCATCTTCATCCTACGTCTCCCACGGATTGATAAACCTTAGGTCATCCACTTGAGGGAAAATTGCTACTGTCCTACAAAACTCTGCGCTTGGAGGCCCAACACGAGTCTACAAGAATAAAGTTGCGTAGTAGACATCAAGCTCTTTTCTGGCGTCGTTGCCGGGGAGGTTAGGTAAGCGGCACTCACACCCCGTCAATGAAGCTTTTTTCTGGCGCCGTTGCCGGGGAGGTGAGTGCTTGAAGGTATATCTTTAGATCTTGCAATTGAATCTTTTAGTTTCTTGTTTTATCACTAGTTTGGTTCGTAAAAGAAAACTACAAAAAAAATGGAATTGAGGTTGCATCAAATTATTCATCTCTATAATGTCTTTCGTGAAAATGATGGAAAGGAAAATTGTGCTCAATTGATAGAAGAAGAATTCTATAAAATGTTTTACAAAAAATCTTTGAATGATAAGCATGATTGCAATGTTGTTGGTATGAATTCTTTGAATATCGATGATGCTAATGATATGCAAAGCAACAAGCATGGGGATGCTATGCTTGATGAAGATGATATTTTTAGTCCCCAAAGTTTTGATGTGCGAATTTGTTATAATGGTAGCATGCCTCCTATTTATGACAATTTTATTGATGAAAGTGGGTTTGGAAGAGTGTCAACTCTAGGTACTAATGATCCCACTATTTTGGAGGGTGTTGAATCTTAATGTGATAATTATGAAAGTGGATTTGGAGAGATCATGACTTTATTTTGTGATGAATCCACTATTTTGGAAGATGTTTCAATTGATTATGACAACAAAGTTGCTATCTATGATGATTATGGTGATGACATGTGTGCTATAAAGAATAATAATAACCATGAAACTTGTCATGATAATTTTAATGTTCAATTTGATTATGTCAATCAAGTAGCACATGATAGTTATTTTGTTGAATTTGCTCCCACTACTATTTATGAGAATAAATTTGCTTGTGTGGAGAGTAAGAAATTTTTTATGCTTGTGGATCATGAAAAGAATGCTTTATGTGATGGCTATATTGTTGAATTCATTCATGATGCTACTGAAAATTATTATGAGAGAGGAACATATGCTTGTAGGCTTCTCACTAATATCTAGTTTCCTTTCTGTGTTGAAAATATTGAAGTTATTCTTGTTTTGCCATCCTATGCTAGTTGATTCTTGTTCCCATAAGTTGTTTGCTCATAAAATCCCTATGCATAGGAAGTGGGTTAGACTTAAATGTGCTTGTCATGTGCTTCATGATGCTCCCTTTATGCTTCAATTCTTATCTTTTACGTGAGCATCATTGAAATCTTCATGCCTAGCTAAAAAAAGCGCTTGTTGGGAGACAACCCAAAACTTTTACCTACTGTTTTTGTGTGTCCACATGGTTAGGCTACTGTAGTGATCTTGTTTTATAGGTTTTGTTTCAATAAAGTGCCAAGTAAAGCCTTTGGGATAGTGTGGATGATAGTTGACTTGATTCTGTGCAAAAACAGAAACTTTTGCGTCCAGTACAGAAATTCCTATATTTTTCTGGAACGTGGAAAAATTCTTAATTTTTTACAGTTTATGTGTATACAAATTTTCTACGTTTTCATACTTTTTCAGAATTTCTGGTGTTACAGAAGTATGACCTTAATTCAGATTTTTACATACTGTTCTGTTTTTGACAGATTCTGTTTTCAATGCATAGTTCGCTTGTTTTATGGTTTCTATTGCTTATATTGCTTAATATAAATTGTGGAAATTGTAGAGTACAGTAGGATTTGTGTGAGAACAATTATTAATTTTGTCTTTGACAGTACCAAAGTGAATGATTTGCCTTTATCATACTAACCCATCTCACGAAGTTCCGTTAAGTTTTGTGTGATTGAAGTTTTCAAGTTTTGGGTGAGATATCGATATGAGGAGAATAAGGATTGACAAGACCCTAAGATTGAGGATGCCCAAGGCACCCCCAAGGTAATATTCAAGGAATATCCAAGCAACTAAGCTTGGGGATGCCCCGGAAGGCATCCCCTCTTTCGTCTCCAACATTATCGGTAACCTCACTTGGAGCTATGTTTTCATTCGTCACATGATATGTGTTTTACTTGGAGCGTCAATTTATTTTGTTAGGATTTGCTTTCTGTTATTTAGAATAATGTTTTGCACTTTTTATTTCAATAAAAGTTGCAATGATAGCCTTTGCCATGCTTATTTTGCAAGTCTACATGTTGCTGTTTCAAAACAGAAAGTTTATTGCTATTGAAAAAGATTCTCTAGAAAAGTGAGATTGTGATAAAATGTTGAAACTTTTTGCAAAGTAAGCTCTGATAAATTTTCTACAGTGTGCTAAATTTTCAGAATTTTTGGAGTTAAAGAAGTATTGATACTCTTGCATTCTTTACAGACTGTACTGTTTGGGCAGATTGCTGTTATGTTTGCATTGTTTGCATATGTTTGCTTGTTTAATGATTCTATTTGAGGATAGGAGTATTAAATATGCAGAGGCATTTAGTATGCAATGTTGAATAATAATTTTTGTGATTTGCTACAGTAGAGAATGATAAGGTTTTTGCATTGGTTTATACTAACTTATCTCACGAGTTCTTGTTGAGTTTTGTGTGTATGAAGTTTTTAAGATTTAGGGAAACCGTGATATAAAAGGAATTAAGGAGACAAAAAAGCTCAAGCTTGGGGATGCCCAAGGCACCCCAAGATAATATTTCAAGAAGTCTCAAGCATCTAAGCTTGGGGATGCCCCGGTAGGCATCCCACCTTTCTTCATCAACAATTATCGGTTAGTATCGGTTGAGCCTAAGTTTTTGCTTCTTCACTTGAGTTGTGCTATTCTTGGAATGTCATTTTGTTTTGTTTTACTTGATGTTTTAATAAAATACTTAGATCTGAAAGTTTTTAAATAAGAGAGAGTCCTCAATTAGCGACCCCTTTACATAACTACTCGCTTGATCTTCACTTATATCATTTTGGAGTAGTTTGTCATTCACTCTTGTGCTTCACTTATATCCTATGAGTAAATTGTTGAATGAATTGAATATCATGAAGTTGAAATTATATGTTCATATCATGCCTAGTAGTAGCTTCACATTGGGTTTAGAAAGTGAAATCTTTTGAAGCTTGACCATCACAATATTGGTCATACAAGCAATTCATGAATGATTAGTATAAGGAAGAGAACTTTCACATGCAAATATATTATCTTGGACATTTTCTATGATTGTGAATACCCATTAATTATTTTCAAACTTGAGCAAATTAGTTGAAGTTGGACAAGGAAGACAACGTAATGAGTTATGGTTGTGTATATTTGCATAGAAGTTATATTGTCATGGATCCTCCAACATGTGGTGTTTGCCTAGGATCTTTTGCTAGCCAAAAATTCGTACTAAGTAGAGATACTACTTGTGCATCCAAAAACCCTTAAACCCAGTTTCTTGCCATGAGTGTCCACCATACCTACCTATATGTGGTATTTCCATGCCGTTCTAAGCAAATTTGTATGTGCCATCTCTAATTTTCAAAATAAATTTCGTTTTTGTGTGCTCTTACCGCTCATGAAGCGGCAGGGGGTGGCCAATATTTTCCATGCTAGATGTGTTATTCTCAAGATGAGTGTTTATTCACTTGTCATTGCACGAGAGTACGGCAAAGGTATTAGGGATGCCCAGTCCCGAAATGAAAAATGAATTTACTATATGTTGTCAAATAATAAATTCCTTGGAAAGTGTTGGTATGGAGGGCACCCGTGGATACGGCTAGCCATGGAAAGTGAAAGAAATGGTGGAAAAAGGAATAAACTTTATTTTCTGTTTGGGAACCGCCTATGATATATCTAGCATGGAAAGTGTTGGGAATTACTCGGTCATTTTTGTTGACGGGAAAAGTATGCCTCTCAAAATTTTTATCTCTCAATTTAAGCTTTGAGCTCTGGCACCTCTACAAATCCCTACTTCCCTCTGCGAAGGGCCTATCTTTTACTTTTCAGTATTTACTTTTACGCAAAGAGTCATTAGTTTACATCCTCATTCAACCTCAATTATTCTCTAGTTGGCAAGCATCATGTGGTGGGGAAAGATCTAGGCACATATGACCAGTCAAATATATTTGATCATGAATTATTATTGTTGACAATTATCTCTATGATAAATGAGTTGGGAGGCGGAATATTAAGCCCCTATCTTTCTCTGTGTTCGATGGATGCCATTTGTTCTAAGAATATGCTTTGAGTACTAGCAATCATAGAAGACTATATGATGATTGAGTATGTGGAGCTCTTACTTAGATTTTGTTGAATAAGTTGAATTGCAATTGTTTGGTGACTGAGAACATAGGTTATTGAGTTTCAAGAGAATTCATTGTTTGAACCTTAACATGTGAATTGGTTGCTACTTTAACATGAGAAGTTTTATAAGATAGAATTGCTGTTATAATGCTAGGAAAAGTGATTGACATTATCATTGAGCAAACTTATGCACTTTGCTAGCATTCACACTTCATAAATTATTTCTTTTATCATTTACCTACTCGAGGACGAGTAGGAATTAAGCTTGGGGATGCGGATACGTCTCCAACGTATCTATAATTTATGAAGTATTCATGCTGTTATATTATCATTCTTGGATGTTTTACAATCATTTTATAGCAACTTTATATCATTTTTTGGGACTAACCTATTGACCCAGTGCCCAGTGCCAGTTGCTGTTTTTTGCTTGTTTTTTACATTGCAAGAAATCAATATCAAACGGAGTCCAAACACCGCGAATCTTTTTGTGGATTTTTTATGGACCAGAAGACATCCAATGGGCCAGAGCAACACCTGGGGGGTGCCCTGAGAGGGGCACAACCCACCAGGGCGCGCCTGGGCCCTCAGGCGTGCCCCGGTGGGTTGTGCCCACCTCAGTGGCCTCCCGCACTGCCTCTTCACCCTATAAATTCCCAAATATTCCAAAACCCTCGGGGGTAGCCCTAGATCAGAAGTTCCGCCACCACAAGCCTCTGTAGCCACGAAAAACCAATCTAGACCCCGTTCTGGCACCCTGCCAGAGGGGGAAATCATCACCGGTGCCCATCTTCATCATCCCGGTGGCTACCATGATGAGGAGGGAGTAGTCCACCCTCGGGGCTGACGGTTTGCACCAGTACCTATGTGTTTAATCTCTCTCTCTCATGTTCTTGAGATGTCACGATCTTGATGTATCGCGGGCTTTGTTAATATAGTCGGATCATATGGTGTTTTCCCCTCTCTATCTTGTGATGAATTGAGTTTTCCCTTTGAGATTTCATTTTATCGGATTGAATACTTTTATGGATTTGAGAGCACTTGATCTATGTCTTGGCACTCAACTCGCGGATTCCCGAGGTGACATTGGGGTAATCTATGCATAGGGGTTGATGGACGTTTTCGTCCTTGTTTCTCCGGTAGAAATTTTGGGGCACTCTTTGAAGTTCTTTGTGTTGGATCAAGTATTATGAATCTGAAATTTTTTGATGCGTATCGTATAATTAACTCATGGATACTTGTGGTGACATTGGAGTATCTAGGTGACATTAGAGTTTGTTGATGCGTATCATATGGTGTTATTTTAGTACGAACTCTTGGATAGATCGAACGAAAAGAATAACTTTGCGTTATTTTAGTACGAACTCTTGAATAGATCGAACAGAAAGAATAACTTTAAGGTGGTTTCGTACCCTACAAACAATTTCTTCTTATGTTCTCCGCTAGATAGGAACTTTGGAGTGATTCTTCATCACACGTTGAGAGAAGGTTATATGATCCAATTAGATTAGCATTGTTGAGAGATTGCACTAGCGAAAGTATGGACCCTAGGCCTTGTTTTCAAGCATTGCAATACCGTCTGTGCTCACTTTTATCGTTCGCTACCTTGCTGTTTTTATTTATTCAGATTATAAAAATATATTTCTACCATCCATATTACACTTTTATCACCATCTCTTCGCCGAACTAGTGCACCTATACAATTTGCCATTGTATTGGGTGTGTTGGGGACACAATAGATTTCTTGTATTTGGTTGCAGGGTTGTTTGAGAGAGACCATCTTCATCCTATGCCTCCCACGGATTGATAAACCTTAGGTCATCCACTTGAGGGAAAATTTCTACTGTCCTACAAAACTCTGCGCTTGGAGGCCAACACGAGTCTACAAGAATAAAGTTGCGTAGTAGACATCAGGTGGCACCACACCAGGAGCGTGTCCCGTGCGTCGCAGTTGGGGCCGAGTCAAGACTGGACCGATCCCTCTGGGTGACAAGACAGCGAGTCAGAGTGATGAGTACCTCCCATGTGTCGGCTCCTAGACGGGGAGGGGCGGCGACTTCGGGAGCTCACAGTAGCGGAAGCCACGCGGGCCTCGAAGAGCACTTCCTACCGTGTGGCCGCCTCTTCTAGCTGGATGCAAAGTTAGTGGAGCTCGTTGTAGCTGCCCTCTTGGATCTTGATAGCGCGTGCCGTCATCATGGAGGCGATGATGTTGTGACTCAGAGTCACAAACACCGGAGCGTCGTCCTTCTCCTGGATGGAGACTGCTTTGTTGATCGCCCGCCTACAGCCTCGTAGTGCCTGAGCACGCTGCTGGGCCTCATGCTGGCGATCGAGCATGAACTTCTGCTAATCAATCTACTCCTACTCAGTAGCTAGACGTAATCAAGCGGCTTTGAGCTGTTGAGCCTCGAGGGATTGTGCGGTAATAGGAGTCGTCACGACAATGCCGTGGTTGGCCTCATCCGCTTCCGTGTCGGCCATTAAGACCTCCCGAGAAGGATCGTATCTCCTCGAGCTCTCGCTGCCATCCGAGTCAAAGTCGAGGACAAGCAGGTTGGACTCAAGCATACCTACCAGGTGAGAGACCTGACTTGCGGATTAGGAGGGCGATGAAGTTTTCGCCGACCGGTTGGAAACCACGTCACAGAGTCGCAGCTTGCCGAATCTGTCGGCGATGAAGTCCAGATCCCCAAATTGGAAAATCTATCCCTCAGCGATGAGGGCGGCGGGGGCTAGATCCCCCACAGCATCGGGGATGAAGTCCAGGGAGCCGAAGAGAATGCCTCAGCCCGTAGCGAAGCTGCCGATCTTGTTGATGAAGGAACCCATCTTGATCTGTTCAGATGGATATACGCGCACTTCCCCCTACCTGGTGTGCCAGCTGTCAGTGTATTGATCCAGCAGTAAATTATATGGGGTGGCATACGAGTAGCAGATCTAGATGGGTGCACACGAGACACGGAGATTTACCCAGGTTCGGGCCCTCGGAGAGAGGTAACACCCTATTCCTGCTTGAGAGGACTGTATTGCTCGTACGCGGCTTGAGATCAGAGTGATCAGAAGCTAGGGTTCTTGCTCTAGGCCACTATGGTAGTGAAGATGGGGAAGATGAAGGGTTAGGTACAAAACCCTAGACCTCAGGGTGTGCAAAACCGAACCAGAAACCAAAAACCGAACCAAAAAAACCAAACCGAACCGAAATTTCGGGTTTTTCAGGTTTCGGTTTCAGTTTCATTTTTGAAATCTGAAAACCATTTGCATTTTGGTTTTTTCGGTTAGAAACCAAAAATCATTTGGTTAAACTGAATTAACGAAATTGAGGTTTTTTCGGTTCAAAAGCGTTTGGGCTGCTATAGTACAATACTTTCTAGCCCATTTAGTGCTTCAGTTTACGTGATTAGCCTGACTGCTTATCCAACGTCCATTCTTTATCCTTTTCTAATTGTTTTTTCCTCATTATGAGATATATCATGGATTTACACGTGGAAAAGTTATGTGTTGGCTCAAAAATTTGCGTCAACTTTGGTTAATTTGGTTATTACCGAAACCGAACTGAAAATAAATGGTTATTATCGAAACCGAACCGTATCTATGTATAAAACCATATAAACTAAAGTATAAAAACCATATAAACTATAAACCATATAAGCCAAACCGAATCAAACCAAAAAAACCGAATGCACACCGTGACCAAGACCCAACTAGCTTCTAGATTGTTTGATCTTCCTTCTCTCTTCTCTCATACCGACCGCGGGATCCCTACCCCGCCTTATATATGTGGTCGAGTGCTAGGGTTGCATGGTCCGAGTCGGTTTATAGGTAGGTGCATGCCCGGTTCCAGCCGGACCTGGGTGTGTACTTGCCTTGTCTTGTACTCCAAGATGATGGCGCGCCCGCTTAGTGTAGGAGGACTCCGAGTCATGGGCCTGGCCCACCCCGTGGATATTGGGCATTATTCGTCCTCCTTGACTGTACCTGGGTGCTACGTCATCGTAAAATGCTAAGCTAGATGACACTTTGTTATCACTCGGTTTTGAGAGGAGCCTTCTAGACCATGCAATGTACGAGCATGCAGAAGGTAAATCCAGTATACTTGTGGGAGTGTATGTGGATGACTTGGTGATCATGGGAGCCAAAGATGTTGAGATTGAGAAGTTCAAATCACAAATGAAAGATTTGTTCAAGATGAGCGACCATGGACTGTTGAGTTATTATCTAGGCATTGACGTATATCAAATGCCAGGTTATATTTCACTTTACAGGGAAGCATATGCAAGGAATTTTTTTGAGGAAAATGGGATGGGAGCTAGGCTCAAGTTGAGTAAGCAATGTTCGTCACCTCCAGTTGATCAGACTATGTACAAGAGTATTGTAGGGAGCTTGAGGTATCTTGTCAACACAAGGCCGGATTTGCTGTATTCGGTTGGAATTGTGAGCAGGTACATGGAAGCCCCCACGACCGAACACATGGCAGCCGTGAAGCAAATATTACGATATATCAAAGGGATCACTGATCTCGGCTGCTGCTTTGAGAAGAAGAAGGAGCATGAGCTTCGGTTGACAGGGTATAGTGGCAGTGGTATGGCGGGCGATGTTGATGATCGGAAGAGCACAATCGACGTGGCATTTTTCCTTGGCAATAGCATAGTGTCTTGCCTGTCACAAAAGCAGAAGGTAGTTGCACTCTCGGCATGTGACATGGGATATATTGCAACGGCAACGGCAACATGTCAAGGGGTCTGGTTGGAGAGCCTCCTCGAAGATCTTCTTAACCAAGATCCATGCAAGGTAGTGTTGAATATAGAAAATAAATCAGTGATCTCTTTGTGCAAGAACCGGATACATCATGACCGGAGTAAACATATTGATACACAGTATCATTACATCGGAGAATGCCTTGAAGAATGGAAGTTTGAAGTTGAGTATGTGAGCACCGAAGATCAACTCGCGAACATATTGACCAAGCCATTGGGAAGAGTCAAATTCTAGGAGATGAGGGAAAGGATCGGTCTACGAGTTGTGAAGAAGCCACCTTAAGCTTAGGGGGGTGATTGTTAGTAATTAAGCTTAGGTGGTCATGTCGTCATTGAGTTCGTGTTCGAGTCGGTTTGTTAGTGCATGTGATGATAGGTCGTAATGCGGTAGGTGTTGGGGAACGTTGCATGGAAAAAAAAATATACGCACACGCAAGATCTATCCATGGAGATGCATAGCTACGAGAGGGGGAGAGTGTGTCTATGTACCCTCGTAGACCGTAAGCAGAAGCGTTTGAACAACACGGTTGATGTAGTTGAATAACTTCGCGATTCAACCGACCGAGCACCGAACGCATGGCACCTCCGCGTTCAGCACACGTTCAGCTCAGTGACGTCCTCGCCTTCTTGATCCAGCAAGACGGCGAGGTAGTGGATGAGTTCCGGCAGCACGACGGTGTGGTGACGGTGATGGTGATGCTATCTCTGCAGGGCTTCGCCTAAGCACTGCGAAAATATGACCAAGGGACGGAACTGTGGAGGGGGCGCCGCACACGGCTAAGCAATTGTCGTGGTGATGTGTGCCCCCCCCCCCCCCGCGTATATATATAGGTGGGGGGAAGGAGGGAGCAGCCAAGGGGGCACCCCAAGTAGGCCGAATCCTACATGGGGTCCTCCCCAATTCGCCCCCCCCCCCTACCATATTTGCCAGAGGGAAAAGGAAGGGGGAGGCCGACTACCCCCCTTTCCTTCTCCCACTTGTTCGGCCGCCCAGGAGGGGCGCGCCAGCCCCTTGTGGGCTGGTGTGCTCCCCCCCTTTTGGCCCATGTGGCCCATTAACCTCCCGGGGTGCCCGGAACCCCTTCCGGTGACCCGATTCCAACTCGGTACATTCCGGAACTCTTCCGGTGTCCAAATATCATCATCCTATATATCAATCTTTACCTCTGGACCATTCCGGAGCTCCTCATCATGTCCGTGATCTCATCTGGGACTCCGAACAACATTGGGTCACCAATTCACATAACTCATATAACACTATATTGTCAACGAACGTTAAGCGTGCGGACCCTAAAGGTTCGGGAATGATGTAGACATGACCGAGATGACTCTCTGGTCAATAACCAATAGCGGAACCTGGATGCCCATATTGGTTCCTACATATTCCATGAAGATCTTATCGGTCGAACCGTTATGACAACATACGTAATTCCCTTTGTCCGTCGGTATGTTACTTGCCTGAGATTCGATCGTCGGTATCTCCATACCTAGTTCAATCTCGTTACCAGCAAGTCTCCTTACTCGTTCTGTAATACATCATCCCATAACTAACTCCTTAGTTACTTTGCTTGCAAGCTTATTATGATGTGCATTACCAAGAGGGCCCAGAGATACCTCTCCGAAACACGGAGTGACAAATCACAGTCTCGATCCATGCCAACTCAATAGACACCTTCAGAGATACCTATAGAGCATCTTTATGATCACCCATTTACGTTGTGATGTTTGATAGCACACAAAGTATTCCTCCGGTATCCGGGAGTTGCATGATCTCATGGTCGAAGGAACATGTATTTGACATTCAAGAAAGCAGTAGCAATAAACAGAACGATCATATGCTAAGCTAATGGATGGGTCTTGTCCATCACATCATTCTCCTAATGATGTGATCCCATTATCAAATGACAACTCATGTCTATGGTTAGGAAACCTTAACCATCTTTGATCAACGAGCTAGTCTAGTAGAGGCTCACTAGGGACACGGTATTTGTTTATGTATTCACACATGTATTTAAGTTTCCGGTCAATACAATTCTAGCATGAATAATAAACCTTTATCATGAACAAGGAAATATAAAATAATAACAACTTTATTATTGCCTCTAGGGCATATTTCCATCAGTCTCCCACTTGCACTAGAGTCAATAATCTAGATTACATAGTAATGAATCTAACACCCATGGAGTCCTGGTGCTGGTCATGTTTTGCTCGCGGAAGAGGCTTAGTCAACGGGCCTGCCACATTCAAATCCGTGTGTACTTTGCAAATTTCTATGTCTCCATCCTTGACATACTCACGAATGGAGTTGAAGCGTCTCTTGATGTGTTTGGTCTTCTTGTGAAATCTGGGCTCCTTTGCTATGGCAATTGCTCCAGTGTTGTTACAGAAGATTGTCATTGGACCCGATGCACTAGGTATTACACCTAGATCTGATATGAACTCCTTCAGCCAGACTCCTTCATGCGCTACTTCCGAAGCAGCTATGTACTCCGCTTCACAAGTAGATCTCGCCACGACGCTCTGCTTGGAACTGCACCAACTGACAGCTCCACCATTCAATATAAATACGTATCCGGTTTGTGACTTAGAGTCAACTGGATCAGTGTCGAAGCTTGCATCGACGTAACCCTTTACGACGAGCTCTTCGTCACCTCCATAAACGAGAAACATGTCCTTTGTCCTTTTCAGGTACTTCAGGATATTCTTGACCGATGTCCAGTGATCCACTCCTAGATTACTTTGGTACCTCCCTGCCAAACTTATGACAAGGCACACATCAGGTCTGGTACACAGCATGGCATACAGAACCTATGGCTGAGGCATAGGGAATGACTTTCATTTTCTCTATATCTTCTGTCGTGGTCGGGCATTGAGTCTGACTCAACTTCACACCTTGCAACACAGGCAAGAACCCTTTCTTTGACTGATCCATTTTTGAACTTCTTCAAAACTTTATCAAGGTATGTGCTTTGTGAAAGTCCTATTAAGCGTCTTGATATATCCCTATAGATCTTGATGCCCAATATATAAGCAGCTTCACCGAGGTCTTTCATATAAAAACTCTTATTCAAGTATCCTTTTATGCCATCCAAAAATTCTATATCATTTTCAATCAACAATATGTCATCCACATATAATATTAGAAACGCTACAGAGCTCCCACTCGCTTTCTTGTAAATACAGGCTTCACCATAAGTCTGTACAAAACCATACACTTTGATCACCTCATCAAATCATATGTTCCAACTCCGAGATGCTTGACCAGTCGATAGATGGATCGCTGGAGTTTGCACACTTTTTTAGCACCTTTAGGATCGACAAAACCTTCTGGTTGCATCATATACAACTCTATTTTAAGAAATCCATTAAGGAATGTAGCTTTGACATCCATTTGCCAGATTTCATAATCATAAAATGCGGCAATTGCTAACATGATTCGGACAGACTTAAGCATCGCTACGGGTGAGAAAGTCTCATCGTAGTCAACCCCTTGAACTTGTTGAAAACCTTTCACAACAAGTCGAGCTTTGTAGACAGTGATATTGCCATCAGCGTCTGTCTTCCTCTTAAATATCAATTTATTCTCAATGGCTTGCCGATCATCGGGCAAGTCCACCAAAGTCCACACTTTGTTCTCATACATGGATCCTATTTTAGATTTCATGGCCTCAAGCCATTTGTCGAAATCTGGGCTCATCATAGCTTCTTCATAGTTCGTAGGTTCGCCGTTGTCTAACAACATAACTTTTAGGACGGGACTACCATACCACTCTGGTGTGGAACTTACTCTGGTCAACCTACGAGGTTCAGTAGTAACTTGATCTGAAGATTCTTGATCTTTATCATTATCTTCCTCTCTTGTTGGTGTAGGCATCACAGGATCGGTTTTCTCTGATGATCTACTTTCCAATTCGAGAGAAGATACAATTACCTCATCAAGTTCTACTTTTCTCCCACTCACTTCTTTCGAGAGAAACTCCTTCTCTAGAAAGGACCCATTCTTGGCAACAAAGATCATGCCCTCGGATCTGTGGTAGAAGGTATACCCAATTGTTTCTTTAGGGTATCCTATGAAGACGCACTTCTCCGCTTTGGGTTCGAGCTTATCAGGCTGAAGCTTTTTCAAATAAGCGTCGCATCCCCAAACTTTAAGAAACGACAGCTTTCGTTTCTTGCCAAACCATAGTTCATACGGTGTCGTCTCAACGGATTTAGACGGTGCCCTATTTAACGTGAATGCAGCTGTCTCTAATGCATAACCCCAAAACGATAGTGGCAGATCGGTAAGAGACATCATAGAACGCACCATATCTAATAAAGTACGGTTACGACGTTCGGACACACCATTACGCTGTGGTGTTCCAGGTGGCGTGAGTTGTGAAACAATTCCACATTTTCTTAAATGAAGGCCAAACTCGTAACTCAAATATTCGCCTCCGCGATCAGATCGTAGAAACTATATTTTCTTGTTATGATGATTCTCTACTTCACTCTGAAATTCTTTGAACTTTTCAAAAGTTTCAGAGTTATGTTTCATCAAGTAGATATACCCATACCTACTTAAATCATCTGTGATGGTTAGAAAATAACGATACCTGCCGCGTGCTTCAACACTCATCGAACCGCATATATCAGTATGTATTATTTCCAGCAAATCAGTAGCTCGCTCCATTGTTCTGGAGAACGGAGTTTTAGTCATCTTGCCCGTGAAGCATGGTTCGCAAGTATCAAATGATTCATAATAAAGTGATTCCAAAAGTCCATCCGCATGGAGTTTCTTCATGCGCTTTACACCAATATGACCTAAACGGCAGTGCCACAAGTATGTTGCACTATCATTATCAACTTTGCATCTTTTGGCATCAATATTATGAATATGTGTATCACTACAATCAAGATTCAACAAGAATAGACCATTCACAAAGGGTGCGTGACCATAAAAGATGTTACTCATATAAATAGAACAACCATTATTCTCTGACTTAAATGAATAACCGTCTCACAATAAACAAGATCCAGATATAATGTTCATGCTCAACGCTGGCACCAAATAACAATTATTTAGGTCTAAAACTAATCCCAAAGGTAGATGTAGAGGTAACGTGTCAACGGCGACCACATCAACCTTGGAACCATTCCCGACGCACATCATCACCTCGTCCCTAGCCAATCTTTGCTTATTCCGTAGCTCCTGTTTCGAGTTTCAAATACGAGCAACCGAACCAGTATCAAATACCCAGGCGCTATTGCGAGCATTAGTAAGGAACAGATCAATAACATGTATATCAAATATACCTTTGTTCACTTTGCCATCCTTCTTATCAGCCAGATACTTGGGGCAGTTCCGCTTCCAGTGACCAGTCCCTTTGTAGTAGAAGCACTCAGTTTTAGGCTTGGGTCCAGCTTTGGGTTTCTTCGTGGGAGCAGCAAGTTGCTTTCCGTTCTTCTTGAAGTTCCCCTTCTTTCCCTTGCCCTTCTTGAAACTAGTGGTCTTGTCAACCATCAACACTTAATGCTCCTTCTTGATTTCTACTCCACCGATTTCAGCATCGCGAAGAGCTTGGGAATTGTCTTCTCCATCCCTTGCATATTATAGTTCATCACGAAGCCTTTATAGCTTGGTGGCAGTGACTGAAGAACTCTATCAATAACAGTCTCAACCGGAAGATCAATTCCCAGCTGAGTCAAGTGGTTGTGGTACCCAGACATTCTGAGTATGTGTTCACTGACAGAACTGTTCTCCTCCATCTTACAGCTAAAGAACTTGTTGGAGACTTCATATCTCTCAACCCGGGCATTAACTTGAAATATCAATTTCAGCTCTTGGAACATCTCATATGCTCTGTGGCATTCAAAATGCTTTTGCAGTCCCGGTTCTAAGCCGTAGAGCATGGCACACTAAACTATCGAGTATTCATCAGATCGAGCCTACCAGGCGTTCATAATGTCCGCAGTAGCTCCTGTAGCAGGTCCATCACCTAGCGGTGCATCAAGGACGTAATTCTTCTGTGCAGCAATGAGGATAATACTCAAGTTACGGACCCAGTCCGTGTAATTGCTACCATCATCTTTCAACTTAGCTTTCTCTAGGAACGCTTTAAAATTCAACGGAACAGTAGCACGGGCCATTTATCTACAATATAGATATGCAAAAACTATCAAGACTAAGTTCATGATAAATTAAGTTCAATTAATCAAATTACTAATGAACTCCCACTTAAATTAACATCCCTCAAGTTAACTAAGTGATACATGATCCAAATCAACTAACCCATGTCCGATCATCACGTGAGATGGGGTAGTCATCAATGGTGAACATCTACATGTTGATCATATCTGCTATATGACTCATGTTCGACATTTCGGTCTCTAGTGTTCCAAGATCATGTCTGTACATGCTAGGCTCGTCAAGTTTAACCCAAGTATTCTGCTTGTGTAAAACTGTCTTACACCCATTGTATGTGAACGTAGAATCTATCACACCCGATCATCACGAGGTGCTTCGAAACGACGAACTTTAGCAACGGTGCATACTCAGGGAGAACACTTTTATCTTGAAATTTAGTGAAGGGGTCATCTTATAATGCTACCGTTGTTCTAAGCAAAATAAGATGCATAAAGGATAAACATCACATGCAATCAAAATATGTGACATGATACGGCCATCATCATCTTGTGCTTTTGATCTCCATCTCCAAAGCATTGTCATTATCTCCATCGTCATCGGCATGACACCATGATCTCCATCATCTTGATCTTCATCAACATGTCGTCACGTGGTCATCTCGCCAACTATTGCTTCTACAACTATTGCTAATGCATAGCGATAAAGTAAAGCTATTACATGGCGCTTGCATTTCATACAATAAAGAGACAACCATAAGGCTCCTGCCGGTTGCCGATAAATTACAAAACATGATCATCTCATACAACAACGTATATCACATCATGTCTTGACCATATCACATCACATGCATACCCTGCAAAAACAAATTAGACATCCTCTACTTTGTTGTTTGCAAGTTTTACGTGGCTGCTACGGGTTTCTAGCAAGAACCGTTCTTACCTACGGAAAAACAACCACAATGGTGATTTATCAAGTTTGCTGTTTTAACCTTCTTGAAGGACCGGCCGTAGTCAAATTCGATTCAACTAAAGTAGGAGAAACAGACACCCGCCAGCCACCTTTATGCAAAACAAGTTGCACGTCAGTCGGTGGACCCGGTCTCATGTACGTGGACATGTAAGGTTGGTCCGGGCCGCTTCATCCCACAGTGTCGTCGAATCAAAATAAGACGTTGCTCGTAAATAGTATGAACATCACCGCTCACAACTCTTTGTGTTCTACTCGTGCATATCATCTACGCATGGACCTGGCTCTTGATGCCACTGTTGGGGAACGTTGCATGGAAAACAAAAAAAATTCTACGCACACGCAAGATCTATCCATGGAGATGCATAGCTACGAGAGGGGGAGAGTGTGTCTACGTACCCTCGTAGACCGTAAGCGGAAGCGTTTGAATAACGCGGTTGATCTAGTCGAACAACTTCGCGATTCAACCGACCGAGCACCGAACGTACGGCACCTCCGCGTTCAGCACACGTTCAGCTCGGTGACATCCTCGCCTTCTTGATCCAGCAAGACGATGAGGTAGAGGATGAGTTCCGGCAGCACGACGCTGTGGTGACGGTGATGGTGATGCTATCTCTACAGGGCTTCGCCTAAGCACTGCGAAAATATGATCGAGGGACGGAACTGTGGAGGGGGGGCGCCGCACACGGCTAAGCAATTGTCGTGTTGATGTGTGGCACCGCCCCCCCCCCCCCCCCCCCGGTATATATATAGGTGGGGGAAGGAGGGAGCAGCCAAGGGGGTGCCCCAAGTAGGCCGAATCCTACTTGGGGTCCTCCCCAATTCGCCCCCCCCCCTTTACCATATTTGCCGGAGGGAAAAGGAAGGGGGGAGAGGAAAGGAAGGGGGAGGCCGACTCCCCCACTTTCCTTCTCCCACTTGGACGGCGGCCTAGGAGGGGTGCGCCAGCCCCGTGTGGGCTGGTGTGCTCCTCCCCTTTTGGCCCATGTGGCCCATTAACCTCCCGAGGTGCCCGGAACACCTTCCGGTGACCCGATTCCAAATCGGTACATTCTGGAACTCTTCCGGTGTCCAAATATCATCGTCCTATATATCAATCTTTACCTCCGGACCATTCCGGGTGCCTCGTCATGTCCGTGATCTCATCCGGGACTCCGAACAACATTCGGTCACCAATTCACATAACTCATATAACACTATATCGTCAACGAACGTTAAGCGTGCGGACCCTACGGGTTCGGGAATGATGTAGACATGACCGAGACGACTCTCTGGTCAATAACCAATAGCGGAACCTGGATGCCCATATTGGTTCCTACATATTCCACGAAGATCTTATCGGTCGAACCGTTATGACAACATACGTAATTCCCTTTGTCCGTCGGTATATTACTTGCCCGAGATTCGATCATCGGTATCTCCATACCTAGTTCAATCTCGTTACCGGCAAGTCTCTTTACTCGTTCCGTAATACATCATCCCATAACTAACTCCTTAGTTACTTTGCTTGCAAGCTTATTGTGATGTGCATTACCGAGAGGGCCCAGAGATACCTCTCCGAAACACGGAGTGACAAATCCCAGTCTCGATCAATGCCAACTCAACAGACACCTTCGAAGATACCTGTAGAGCATCTTTATGATCACCCAGTTACGTTGTGACGTTGGATAGCACACAAAGTATTCCTCCGGTATCCGGGAGTTGCATGATCTCATGGTCGAAGGAACATGTATTTGACATTCAAGAAAGCAGTAGCAATAAACAGAACGATCATATGCTAAGCTAACGGATGGGTCTTGTATATCACATCATTCTCCTAATGATGTGATCCCGTTATCAAATGACAACTCATGTCATGGTTAGGAAACCTTAACCATCTTTGATCAACGAGCTAGTTAGTAGAGGCTCACTAGGGACACGGTATTTGTTTATGTATTCACACATGTATTTAAGTTTCCGGTCAATACAATTTTAGCATGAATAATAAACCTTTATCATGAACAAGGATATATAAAATAATAACAACTTTATTTTTGCCTCTAGGGCATATTTCCATCAGTAGGTTCTTTCCATTTGAGTTTTTTTTACGAACAGTAGCGAGTGCTACGTTTCATTCATTAAGAAGAAGACCGGCAGAGCCGGGAAGTTACAAATAGAAACAGGATGAGATGAACAAGTCACACCGAAAAGAAAGAAAATGGCATAAGAGCTACAAAGATGGGAAGGATCGCCGCTTGCAATCATCAATCTCATCGATATAGCCAACACAGAGGAGGACTTCGGCTTTCATCTTCATTTGACCAAGCAAGCAGAGGCTTGAGCTTGGCCGTCTCGTTGCCATCCGATAACACCCTCAAGGAGGAGGAGGAGGAGAGTTTATATGGAACGAGGGGATCCAAGGTGGATCACGGTCTCGCTAACCCGGCTTCAGATGAGAGCATCTAGCTCTTCCGCAAACCTGGCCGATCAATAAGACCAGAGTGCACACCCGAAAGAAGCACACCTCGCTAGTCCCCCCAGCCGAAATCCTACTCCTAGATGAAGGCCCCAAGAGGCGTACGACACATAGTGCTTCCATCGTATGATCCGGAAACAACCGGATCGAGGGTTTCCCCTGGAGCATTCGAGAAGGAACACCACATTGCCCTCGACGGCGCCTTCAGGAAGGTTATGGCGCTTGCGAGCGTCACAGTCGCCGGGACGACCAAGATCAAGCCAAGCTTTCGCCCGTAGCCGCACTGCTCCAGACCCGAGACCGGCAGGCCACCATCACCTACCACCACCACACCACGCACCAGAGATCCTCGCCGGAGCCCTGTCTCCGCCAAACCGCCACATCTAGCCACATCTCCACAGCCTCACCCGCCGGACCCATATCCAACCCACGCTAGAAGAAGAAGGGCACCGCCAGAGCTAGGCCCGTCCGGCGCCGTGCCCCATGGCCGAGGAACGCCAGGCGTTGCCACGACCAGGACGTAGGCCCGAGGGCCAGATCCGGCACTCCCCCATGCCGCCGAGCGGCCCCAACCGAGCGCCGTTCAGGGGAGGCCCTGCCGCCGGGAGGGACGCCACCCCATGAGCAGCAGGACCGCCGGACCGCCGCGCACCACCGGCCGCCGCGAGACCTACGCAGGACACCAGCCGACCAATGAGGATGCCCCGCCGCCACCTTCCCTGGGGCACACGCGGGCTTTGCCGGTGTCCTCTCTAGCGGCGGTGAGGCGGGGAAGGAGGGTGGAGGGGAGGCCTGGCGGCGTGGCTAGGGTTTTCCCCCGTGTCGCCAGGGTTGGGCGACGCGCGGTTTTCCGTTCGAGTTGTAAACCGGCGTTGTACCAGGTCACGTCGTGTTGGGCCTGTGGTGTCGTGTTGGACGCGGTTGTATCCCCTATATAAAGCAAGCAAAGAAAGAAAAAGAAAAAAGCAGCCCGAATTTGCTGCACCAAAATCTCTTGCCACTAATTTTCTAGGGTTTGCTTTAGCTCGAATTTCTTGAGTTTTTACAGATCGGTTTTGGCCTGAGATCCAACAGGCACACACGCGCACTTCAACCTTTCTAGACACGAGCAACAACGACAACAACGGCCTGTTAATGGCCAATCTGGCCTTGATGTGTCCTGCCGCTGGCCTTTAAACGGCCCTACTACGTGTACTACACCTCTTTTCTCCTGTTCGAATCTTCCTTTTGAAATATCCCTACTACAACACCTCGATCTGCTCTGTTACCACGTCGCTATGTCTCCGTGGATGCATGCAATCCATGACCCACATCTCCTACTGTTGCTACATGAATACATTATTTTTTTTGAGGGAGTTGCTACATGAATACATAGTTACTTACCAACTAACGATCAGTTCTAAATTCCCGCAAAAGAAAAACTCAGCTCTTCGTAAAAAACGATCAGTTAAATTAATGGAAGCGCAGTAGCCAACGACGCGTGATACATGGATTCGACGGACGACATACAGGTAAATCCAATCTAAACTAAATCAATTCAATCCGACCGAGCGTGTCGACTCACAGTATTTTCGTTCGTAAACAAATTGGCCGGGCGCAAGCTACACATTTGCCTCTTCCAGTCTCCGTCTCTTCCCCTTTTCTACAGTAAAAGGAGATCTCGGAGGCGACCTTCGTTCCCCTTGTTGCCACCGGGGAATCCGTGGGTTCCCTCCCCCTCCGCCGGCCGCCTCGGCGGCGGGAGGGTGGGGGAACCCCCGGATCTTCGTTTCCGGTGTGTATATAGGGTGAGTTTGTCTAGGTTTCTGGCCGGCGGCGTCCTACAGGTGGAGGTGCTGTCGGAGGAGAATAAGGTCGCCGCTGCTCCATCCCCTCTCCGTCCCTGTTTTGTGGCATCGGCGTCCCCTCCAGCGCCGGTGTAGGGTTTGTGAGGTGGTTGGTTGGAGGGACGGCAGCGGAGATGGCTCTGGTGATGGGGACATCGGCGTGTTGCTCTTCTTCTCCGGCTCAGGAGGATCCCTCGGCTATGGCGTCGTTTCCAGGGCGGCCCGTCTGGGCGAGCTTGGTGACTTCCCGTCCGCGTAGACGGCCGGCTCGGAAGAAAAAGAGAAGGAGCAGCGGCAGCGGCGTGCCACCGGCACGATTTGGTTGTCGACGACATGAAGCTCCCAAAGGACCTGGGTGTTATTTTCTTCTTTGTTTGGGTTGATTTGTAATGTTGAGGTTACTATTATAAATATATCTATCTTTCGCAAAAAAAAAATGATGATGAGTTTTACCAGCAAACGATGCCAATCGATTTGACGGAACTTCCTCGATCTTTTACCCAAAAAGCGAGTGAGGAGTCCACGTCCGATCGCCTCAACGTACCGGCGGGGCGGTGGATTCTGCACGTCAATCGGAGTGACGCGGAGCACCCCAGAAATAAGGAAAATTACAAACTGGGGTTCTTTAAAATAGATCTGGGGTTCTTTTCTCAAAAAAAAAAAATCGGAGCGACGCGGAGTGAGACTTGTTTTCGCAGTATTTTACTCGTCAGATTACAGGGATGGGCGCAGGCGCGTACCGGTTGGTGGCCGACGCATGTGTACCGGTGTGGATTCTCTGCCTTGCTGTGGCAAAGGCAGAGGTGAACAGTAACCTATGTTAAGGATTAATTAAATCCTAATAATCCATGCTTAGGTCGGTTGTTTAGATTAGCAACCGCTAGTTACCGCCTTGTAACAGGGTATAAATAACCTACTCTTCAATCAATAAAATAAGAAGTTCATTCTCTCAATCACTTTTACTTTCACACGTTATCACGCACGCCTCTTCCAGAGAGCAAGTAGGCCAAGAACTCGACGGCACCAGCGTCCCTATCCATCGGCTGTGGCGGCGACTCCCTCCGGCGCCAAGGACACAAGGACCCTCGGCCTCGACAGCGCTCCAGCGGCGCACCATCAGCGCGCGATGCAGGCGGCTGAGGCACCCCATGGTCGACGACGCCCTCCTCTGTAGGCGCGTCGAAGCGGCGCCCTCCGGCGCTTCAATCCGCCACATGACTGCCGACGGCAGCGGCGGCAAACGGCAAGGCCTCTCTATGGCCAGAGGCCATCTGACCATGACCCAGCCTCCCAACGCAGCAACTCTACTGAGAGCGGAGGCCACTCCGGCGATCTGCAATTGCCGCAGACGATGACTAGAGAAGTCTGGAGAAGTTGGCTACTGGAGTTTTCGGCCACCACGCGATTCACGGCGAAGACGAGATGCTCCTCGTACAAAAGGAAAGAAACTAATCAGGGAGATTGATTGACTGATCTTGTCTTCTTGCAATCAATTCATATAATCTAACAATAAATTGTTTTTCTCCTGTATGTATATGCGCTCACACGAATCTCACGAAGAATTGATCAATCGTGAACTACAAACAAAAAGAGCAGAACAAGAAAAGGCTCACGTCCGCGCAGATCGGCGGCGCCGAGGATATGGCTATGGCCAACCCTCCGCAGCGACACCCTCCGGCACGCGCGCGGAGTCTCATCGTTGCAGCCTGCTGCGGGACAGGAGGCAGTGGCGCGCATCGGCGCAGCGACGCTCCCCTCGGCCTGGCGCCTCTCGGCGCAGCAGCGGATCCGGTGCGACGCTCTCCAGTCTAATTAGACGCTCCGGCAACAGCGGGAGGCGCCCACACGAGCAACGGCGCTGCAACAGTAGCGTTTTCTGTCTTGCGGCGATGGCAGCGGAGACGCGCTCCAGACGAGGCAGCCCGTCCTAAGGCGGGGCGACTCACAGAGCAGAGCGCACGCCGGCCCTCGGCCGCTTCATCCTCGCGGCAAGATCGACGATGCGGCCACACAGCCACAGGCGGTGGCCGCAAGCCACCGCTTGACCGTGTCACTCCAGGTGTAGATGCACTCCCCGGCGGTGGCGGAGGCAACCAACGACTGGCGCGTTCACTCTCTCCCGAT